>JAHZTW010000001.1:435568424-435816018 GCA_020283515.1 Alliaria petiolata | reverse complement strand
AGAGATTCACTCTCTCTCTCTCTCTCTCTCTCTCTCTCTCTCTCTCTCTCTCTCTCTCTCTCTCTCTCTCTCTCTCTCTCTCTGTTCGTTTTTTTAACTTGGATCTGAAATTGTACTCTCACACAATAATCATATCTATCTTTAGGTGGTAGAAAGAGTTCTAGGATGGATCATGAAGATGTTCCAAGGAGGGCCATCAAAAAGAAGGACAAGCAAGCTTCTCTAAAAGCATATGGCTTCTCCTCTTCCTTCTTGCCATTCTGTAAAACCGAGCATGAGCCATTGCTATTGCTTTTTGGAAGAAGTTCATTTGGCTATTTGATCCAAAATTTTGGGTTTCATTTGGATTGAGCAAAGTGAAGAAGGCAGCCGAAATGGGTATAGTGAGACAACACCTTAAAAGAGTTCCCAAATGGAGAAACACGAAAGCTTGAACAAAGAGGTTTTATATATGAGAGCGTTTTTGTTGTTTTTTTTACTGAACTTTTGTAATTGCTGATTATAGCCAAGTTAAAGTGTTCCAAGCAATATATTAAAGTGCATGAAAGTTTTTTTTTATCTATGTCTCATGGTATCAATGTGCTATAAACCATCTCTTCTCAGTGTGTACTCTGTTTTAAGCTTGAAACCCCTAGTGTCTAATGGTTTTGAGTGTGATGTTACATTGGTGTTACATGTTTGCAAAGTAAAAGAAAATGATTCCATCACATTCGAGATATGTGACAAAAACCATGATTCCATCACATCATAGTCATGTGTATTCTGCTGTGTCATGTTTAGGTAAATGTAACGGGGAGCTTCTAGGTCACATAATCTTCCCAAAATAAGGATTTAATTTAGGAAGATGATGATAAAAGCAAGTCAACTAGAAATTAAATAACAAAACGAGAGTTGGAAATAAGCAAAGGAGTTAACAACATATTAAAATTTAAAAGGCCTTAGAGAAGAAGAGCAAACATCCCATGGGGGCCAAATAATCTTCTTCTTCTTTCTTCTTCTTCTTAGTCTTGGTCTTGGTCTTGGTCTTCCCTTC
This sequence comes from Alliaria petiolata, assembly GCA_020283515.1. Classification (NCBI taxonomy): domain Eukaryota; kingdom Viridiplantae; phylum Streptophyta; class Magnoliopsida; order Brassicales; family Brassicaceae; genus Alliaria; species Alliaria petiolata. The sequence continues at coordinate 435,814,985 of JAHZTW010000001.1, read as the reverse complement.
CTGGTATGATCCTACCACTTACCTTATCTTCGTGTTCAAAACCGTTGAGATGCTTGCTGAGATCACCATAGGTCTTGCTCGAAAAATTGCATAGTTTGCAAAACCAGGGAGATTCACCAGTGTCCTTCTCAATTATGCGAAGGTTCTGAGATTCACTAGTGTCCTTCTCAATTATCCGACTGTTCTGAGATTCACCAGGACTGTTCTGAGATTCACCAGGACTGAAAAACTAACTAGTTATCATCGTGTTTTGCTCTGGTTATTAGCATCGTGTTCTCCACAGTTATTCCAATACAGTATGTGAGATCACCGAGATGAGAAAAAACACCTTTCAATAAGCTTTTCCAGCGCCACTTTTCTTCACAGAAGTGCCACAGCGAATAACAGTGTTATCCACGGGCTTCAAAATCCAAAAGAGAGAATCGAAATGGCACCTCAGTAGCATCGCATATGATCATCATTTGAGCCGGTGGTGGATTATCCACTGCCCAGGGATGTAATGCGTCAAACATCTGACTTAAGCCTGAAAAAAAAACAAATTCAGTGATCATGAACAAAAGAAGAAATCGACCCACAAAAAAGAAGAATGAAGAAGAGCATGTAAGTTGTGTAGAGCATATTAGGAAAGATAGATATGTAAATATTTGTTTCCTCTTTCCTCTCGTGTATACCAGCTATATAATGTAACCTTAACATCTAATAGAATCATTCAGTTCCCTATTCTATATGGTATCAGAGCTGCGATACCTAAAACCCTAAAAGAAAAAAAAAAAAAATCTTTGGCCGCCATTCTTTCTTTTCTTTCTTCTTCAACATGAACACTACTCCGGCCACCATCAACGAGACCGTTGCAGTCACTGAAACTCAACATCTCCTCAACGTCAATATGACTAACGTTACAAAGCTCACGGCATCCAACTTCCTGATGTGGAGCCGTCAGGTTCATGTTTTACTTGATGGATACGATCTCGCCGGCCATGTCGACGGATCTATCATCATACCGCCTCCCACCCTTACTGCCAATGGAATCGTCACTGTCAACCACGCCTACACCATGTGGAAACGACAGGATAAGCTCATCTACAGCGCGTTGCTTGGGGCTATTTCAAACACCATCCAACCGCTCCTCTCAACCACCACTACTGCAGCCGAGATCTGGACAACTCTCTCATCGACGTACGCAAAACCAAGCCGTGGACACATAAAACAACTGCGTCAACAAATCAAACATTGGACCAAAGGTACAAAGTCAATTGATGAGTACTTTCAGGGACTTACCACTCGCTTCGATCAATTAGCTCTTCTCGCGAAGGCTATCGATCATGAAGATCAGATTGAGTATCTCTTGGAGGGTCTACCAAAGGATTACAAAACACTGGTTGACCAGATTGAAGGACGGGACGTCACGCCATATCTCACAGAGGTGCATGAAAAGTTACTCAATCATGAGGTGAAACTCCAAGTTTCAGTAACTCATGTCTCCTCTGTTCCGATGTCTGCCAATGCTGCACAGTTTCGTGGCTCAGGAAATAACTCTCAGCGTGGACAGAATCAACAACATCGAAATTCTCATCACCGCAACAATCAATCCAACCAGACATGGCAACAACAACAGCAGTTTCAGCCTCGACAAGGCCAATCTGCTTCTCGTGGCTACCAAGGACGCTGTCAAATATGTGGGATACATGGTCACAGTGCACGAACATGTTCCCAACTCCAACAATCAGGTGGTGCGAATACTCCTTCCCCACGTCCATATACGCCTAGTCCGATGCCGTGGCAGCCTCGTGCCAACCTTGCCGCTGCGTCTATAGCTCCTGCCAACAATTGGATTCTCGACAGTGGCGCAACACATCACCTGACCACCGACCTCAACAATCTGTCTCTTCATCAACTCTACGATGGAGGTGAAGAAGTTACCATTGCTGATGGATCTGGCCTCCAAATCTCGCATACTGGTTCCACTAAACTCCCTACACCCACTCATTCCCTTACTTTAAATGATGTCATATATGTCCCAAACATCCATAAAAACCTTAAATCCGTTTATCGATTGTGCAATACTAATCAAGTGTCTGTCGAATTCTTCCCGACACATTTTCAGGTGAAGGATCTCAGGACGGGAGCCCGATTGCTCCAAGGCAGAACTAAATACGAGCTATACGAGTGGCCAGTCACTACAAATAAAACCATATCCCTCTTCGCCTCACCAACATCAAAAACATCCCTACCATCATGGCATTCTCGACTTGGCCATCCTTCCCCACCTATTTTAAACACTTTTGTTTCTCAGTTTTCTTTACCGTGTTCAGATTCATTACAAAAACAATTTCCTTGTTCTCATTGTCTCATTAATAAAAGCCATAAATTACCTTTCTACACAAACACAATCACCTCCACAAAACCTCTCCAATATGTTTAATCTGATGTCTGGATGTCTCCAATCATTTCGGTGGATAACTACAAGTATTATCTAGTTCTCGTTGATCACCATACACGCTATACATGGCTGTATCCGCTGAAGCAAAAATCTGATGTGTGCGCCACATTCATTGCTTACAAGTCACTGGTGGAAAATCGATTCCAATGCAAAATTGGTACCTTATATTCCGATAATGGCGGCGAGTATATTGCATTGCGATATTTCCTCACGGCTAATGGTATATCCCATCTCACATCACCACCGCACACACCAGAGCATAACGGCATCTCCGAGCGCAAACACCGACATATCGTCGAAACCGGGCTCACCTTACTTCATCAAGGATCGGTGCCGAAAGCTTACTGGCCATACGCCCTTGCTACTGCCGTGTATCTGATCAATCGCTTGCCAACTCCAGTGCTACACAATCTCTCCCCATATGCGAAGCTGTTTGAACGACCACCCAACTATATGAAGCTACGAGTATTCGGCAGTTTGTGTTTCCCATGGCTCCGGCCCTATACGAAACATAAATTTGACGAGCGATCCTCACCATGTGTATTCCTCGGGTATTCCCTCAATCAGAGTGCTTACCTATGTCTACAAGTATCCACCGGACGAATTTATACATCCCGCCACGTGCAATTTGTGGAATCACAGTTTCCCTTTGCTCCGTCGCCAATCCCGACCACCATCTCCACGGAACCAGACATCGTTACTCTCAGTGATACCAGCCCTCAAATTCTCCCTTTTCCTCAGCCACCACTCGTATCTGCTCCGCTGCCCGCGCCCCTGAGCTCGGATCCTCACCGCTCCACACCGTCAGACTCTGTCTCAGCACTGCCGTCGATATCTCGACGTGATAATGGTATTGTGCACAATCAAAGTTTGGGCCAAACCTCTACAACAGGCCCAACTTTAACTGGTAATACTCCTAACCTTACTTCTCCAGGCCCACAAAATTCAGCCCAGACCCAAACAGATAACCAATCCATCAATACAAACCAAACACAACCTCCGCCACCAGCCCCAAATCCAAATCCCGTGTCCTTACCTCCACCACCTCCGCCGAGACCAGAAAATCACCCAATGACCACTCGCCGGAAAAATAATATCGTCAAACCAAACAAGAAATACAGCCTCACAGCCACTACCTCAAACACACAACCTCTAATCCCAACCACCGTGAAACAAGCTATGCGGGATATCAATTGGAGAAACGCCATGGGAGAAGAATACAATGCGCAGATACGCCATAACACCTTTGATTTGGTTCCACCACATCCAAGTCAAAATGTTATAGCCACTAAGTGGATTTTTACTCTCAAATATCGTCCTGATGGTTCCCTTGACAGGTATAAAGCTCGGCTGGTGGCTCGAGGTTTTAATCAACAATATGGCGTGGATTACTCTGAAACTTTCAGTCCGGTGGTAAAATCGGTGACGATTCGGACGGTGTTACAGCTTGCTGTAAGCAGAAACTGGCGTATTCGCCAACTCGATATCAATAACGCGTTTCTTCAGGGAACGCTCACGGATGAGGTATATGTTTCGCAGCCACCGGGATTCATAGATGCGGATCGACCACACTATGTATGTCGCTTAAAGAAAGCCCTCTATGACCTGAAACAGGCTCCACGGGCTTGGTACCACGAGTTGAAAAACTATCTCCTGGATATTGGCTTCACCAACTCGATTGCCGACACATCGGTGTTTGTCTACATAAAGGGTGTTGATATTGTCTTCACTATGGTTTATGTGGATGATATTGTTGTCACCGGTAGCAGTAACAACATCATCACTGGATTCATTGATGCACTTTCCCAACGCTTCTCTCTTAAGGATCCAGGTGAACTTTCCTACTTTCTCGGTATAGAAGCCACAAGAACTTCTAAGGGTCTTCATCTAATGCAGCGCAGATACATTCTTGACTTGCTCACGAAGACAAATATGCTTGATGCCAAACCGGTGTCCACTCCAATGCCACCTACACCGAAGCTATCTATACACACAGGCTCACGTCTCGACAATCCAACCGAATACCGTATGGTTATTGGTAGCCTTCAGTACTTGGCATTAACAAGACCGGACATCGCCTACTCAGTTAATCGTCTAGCTCAGTTTATGCATTGTCCTACTGATGCTCATTGGCAAGCTGCTAAGAGGGTTCTTCGATATCTAGCCGGAACCGCTTCACACGGTATTTTCCTTCGCTCTGACTCTCCTCTTACCCTTCATGCTTTCTCAGATGCGGATTGGGCAGGGGACACCGATGATTTTGTTTCGACCAATGCTTACATTCTGTATCTGGGAAGCACGCCAATTGCCTGGTCAACGAAGAAACAAAACGGCGTCGCACGCTCCTCTACAGAAGCAGAGTACCGGTCCGTTGCAAATACAGCTTCAGAATTGATCTGGGTATGCTCGTTACTCACAGAACTTGGTGTTAACTTGCCGGCATCACCAGTAGTTTATTGTGACAATGTGGGCGCAACATACTTGTGTGCAAATCCCATATTCCACTCTAAAATGAAACATCTGGCGATCGACTATCATTTCATTCGGGGCAACATACAGTCTGGTGCGTTACGGGTCCAGCATGTCTCCACGAAGGATCAATTGGCCGATGCCCTTACCAAACCTCTACCTCGGCCAAGATTCATTGAGCTTAACGACAAGATTGGAGTAACTATAGTCCCTCCATCTTGAGGGGGCGTGTAGAGCATATTAGGAAAGATAGATATGTAAATATTTGTTTCTTCTTTCCTCTCGTGTATACCAGCTATATAATGTAACTTTAACATCTAATAGAATCATTCAGTTCCCTATTCTATAAGTTGGTAGCTCAGGTCAAGACCAAACTTTCAATTTATATTTATGCTTTTAATTCAGCCCAAAAAGAAAAAGAAATAAAATAAAATCTTCATCAAGAAACGACTTGATAGAGATAAGATTTTAACCGAAGTCATGGTGGCGCATAAAGACACCAGAGGAAGAGAGGGCTAGCAATTCGTGAGGACTGATGCTTTTCATGTTTCCCATTGCATAGATGGTGACTGGACCAGAACCAAATGACTTCTCCAACGCAGATTCTATACTCACACGGACCAACCGAGGATCATAACCACAGGGAACCGGACAGCTGTCTATATCCCACCACACCACCGTCCTGTTAGTGTTGGTGACAGACACCGGTACTTTCAACACTCGACGAGCTTCATGTGCATCATCATCTTGGATATGATCGAGGATACGAATAGAGTCATAGGTAGAAAACTCACATAGAGTGCACAACCAGGGAGGTTCATCGCCATTGTCCTCCTTGGCCTCGTCAAACCATGATTCCATCACATCATAGTCATGTGTATTCTGCTGTGTCATGTTTAGGTAAATGTAATGGGGAGCTTCAAGGTCACATAATCTTCCCAAAATAAGGATTTAATTTAGGAAGATGATAAAAGTATTAGTCAACTAGAAATTAAATAACAAAACGAGAGTTGGAAATAAGCAAAGGAGTTAACAACATATTAAAATTTAAAAGGCCTTAGAGAAGAAGAGCAAACATCCCATGGGGGCCAAACACTCTTCTTCTTCTTAGTCTTGGTCTTGGTCTTCCCTTCCTGGTATGATCATACGACTTACCTTATCTTCGTGTTCAAAACCGTTGAGATGCTTGCTGAGATCACCATAGGTCTTGCTCGAAAATTCGCATAGTTCGCAAAACCAGGGAGGTTCACTAGTGTCCTTCTCAATTATGCGACTGTTCTGAGATTCACCAGTGTTCTTCTCAATTATCCGACTGTTCTGAGATTCACCAGGACTGTTCTCCACCGGAATTTCTGCGAGGAAAGAAAAAACTAACTAGTTATCATCGTGTTCTCCACGGTTATTCCAATATAGTATAACTTATATAAATTAATACTCGATAAATTAATAAATTTTGCTGGTCCCGAATCTGGTCAGTGTAAAAATTAGCAAAATTCGATAAGATAATAAAATAATAATTTTTTTTGAAACTCTTATGTAAATATATGGTATAATAAGCTGAATTAATAATTATACATCTAAGCATAGATCTTATTATATAAAGTAGGATGCATCAAAGTTAGTTCTTAACATGATCGTGACATGTGTCAAATTAATAGATTAGATTTTGACACGTGTTAAAAAAATTCAACCAATTAGATTTTAACATAATGTTTACATAAATCTAAAAATTAGTTTTAAAAATAAAAAGGGAAAATAAGTATTTTTTCAATTAATAATACAAAAAAAATCAAAAAGGTAAATAAGAAAATTAAGAAAAAGGAAAATAATATTTTTAATGTTTTTCATTTAAATTAAGTAAATTGTATGATCAATTCCTAATACTAAAAGGAAAATAACAAAATTAGTGAAATAAGTTTCTTTTTCAATTGCTAATACGAAAAGAAAAATAAAAAATTGAAAAGGTAAAAAAGAAATTTAAGAAAAAAAAGTTTCTTTTATGTTTTCATTTAAATTAAAAAAATTGTATGATCAATTACTAATACTTCAATTCCTAATATTAAAAGGAAAATCAAAAAATTAGTGAAATAAGTTTCTTTTTCAATTGCTAATACGAAAAGAAAAAAATAAAATAAAAGCAACTAGGATATATTACAATTTAAAAAAAGAATATAAAATAAAAAAGATTTATTTCAATTTATGAAAAGAAAATAAAAAGATTAACTATGATATATTTCAATTAAAAATAGAAATTTGAGATGTTAAAGATATGATATTAGACGATGATGAGCTCAATGAGGAGGATGATAGCAATAATCATGTAGAGAAGCTTTTGATGCGAGTCTTGAGAAGCATAAATTCTCTATAGAGTAGAGAGATCATATACGATAGAAACAAAAAATATATATGAGATTAAAAAAAAATTTCTTACAGATTATTCGATTTTGTTTTTAATTTATTTTTACGGGTTCAAAATATTTTTTAAAAACCCGCATATATGCGGGTCCTATTCTAGTATTACATATATAACTAAGGTAATATTGTAAAATATGATTAAATTATTATTTTAAGTTTATAAACATTGTTGATTTATCTTTAAATTCTTTGATATGATATGATATAAATATTGTATGTGAGATCATCGAGATGAGAAAAAACACCTTTCAGTAAGCTTTTCCAGCGCCACTTTTCTTCACAAGAAGTGCCACAGCGAATAACGTTGTATCCACGGGCTTCAAGATCCAAAAGAGAGAATCGAAATGGCACCACAGCAGCATCGCATATGATCATCATTTGAGCCGGTGGTGGATTATCCCTTGCCCAGGGATGTAATGCATCAAACATCTGATTTAAGCCTGAAAAAAAAAACAAATTCAGTGATCAAGAACAAAAGAAGAAATCGACCCACAGGTCAAGACCAAACTTCAATTTATATTTAGAGATAAGAAATTAACCAAAGTCATGGTGGCGCATAAAGACACCAGAGGAAGAGAGGGCTAGCAATTCGTGAGGACTGATGCTTTTCATGTTTCCCATTGCATAGATGCTGACTGGACCAGAACCAAATGAATTCTCCAACGCCGATTCTATACTCCCACGGACCAACCGAGGATCATAACCACAGGGAACCGGACATCACGCTCTTTAACTTCTTGGCTAAGCCTTTGGATCTCTTGTTGATATTGCGAAGGGTAACGAAAACTCGAAGAAGAAGAATCAGCTCCCTCGAATCTCGGAAGTGGGCCTAACCCTACGGTTCGACCTTTTACTTTCCGAGTTTCCTAAACAAAATTATTAAGATATTAGATATAAAAAAGTAAAATAAAAATTAAAATACAAATTAAAATAAAAATAAAAATTAAAATTAAAATTAAAAAAAACTTACCGAGAGAACAATGTCGTTGATCTCATCTCGGGTTAGCTCGTTCGAGGAGGTCGAGTCATCTGGATTTTCCTGGGAGAGTTGGGTCAGGCGATCCAACTTCTTCTTCTTGCATTTCTCCACAACCTCCCGAACACCGACGTCTTGGACTTCCCCGGTCTTTTTGTTGGTGTGCCTCGTCTCAATCACCTCGAGGTAATCGGGAACGACTCCACCCGATTCTATCGTCTTTGAAAAAAAAATTTATATAAGGTAAACTATTTAATAAATAAGAAAATTATGAAAAAATATATTTACTTACCATTTCAGCCACTTGACGTAAAGTCGATTTTGCACCCCCGTTGTGGACATAAATGCCCTTTCCTCCTCGGTCACTCTTCCGGTTCTTCGAGTTTATTGCGGATTGTATCTTTGTGGCAGGCCGACTCCAATACTCGCAAAAACCGTTCCAGACATTCTCCTCGAGATCCTTCGGCGGATCTTTTTCCTCGATGAACTTCTGCTTCCACTCGTGCATGTGTCTGGTGTATTGGAGGGCGGTGAACCTGTCGAACTCATCGAGAACGGTTTTGGTTCTCCCCCAATCCCAAGTGAATTCTTGCTGTAAAAACAAATTACGTAAGATATAATGAAATAAAAACTTTGTTTAAAAATTTGCAAATCTTTAAAAAAAACTTACGGCGAAAGATCGATGCCATGAATCTTTCACGTCAGGCGGCATCGATGAGTAAGTCTCATACGGGTGGTGCAACATGGTATGAAACATCCGCAATATGGTCTTGTTGATTTCAGGGTCCAACCCGAACCTGAAAAAATTGTAGATTAAAAAACTTTAGAAACATATTTAAATTTTACAAAAATTAAAAGCCAAGAAATATAAAAAATTTTAGACAACTTACCATGTACCATCTTCGCAATCCGGGTCGAGTTTGGTGCAGTGCTTCCGGTTCGGCTGTTGAACAAGATCTTCGATAGAAATCCGACTGCGGGCAGCGGATTCTTGGGACTCCGGAACATCACTAGAAGATCCGCTACGTGTCGAACGACGAGAACGAGAGCGGCCACCACGAGAACGAGAACGGCCACCTAATTCCCTGTACATTAGAAAAAAATAAACATTAGCAAATAAACAAAAGTAAAAACTATATTTTGAAATTTCAAATATCATCAAATTTTTAAAATTTAATTTATAAAGAAAATAAAATATTTATTTCTTAACATATAATAACAATTTTAAGAAAATCGTTTTTTAATATAGAAATTATATTAAATTTTTTTAAAATTCTAAAAATTCGTTTTTAAAGAAAATAAAAACTTTATTATATTATAAGAAATTCGTATTTTTTAAATAAAAAATTTTAAAAACTCTACAATTCTGTTTTTTAAGAAAATAAAAATTTTCTTATGCAAATTATAAGAAATTCGTTTTTCTTAAAATAAAAATTTGAAAAACTATATAATTCTATTTTGAAGAAAATAAAAACTTTTTTATAAAAATTATAAGAAAATCGTTTTATATTATAGAAATTATATAAATTCGTTTATTATGAAATATAATTTTAAAAGCAAAGGAAAAATTAAAACCTTAAATCTAAAAACCCTAATTTCTAACACCCTAAAATCCGATTCACATCTAAAAATCTAAATTCTAACCTCCTAACATCACGCAACAAACAACAATATCATTTCAATCAAGTTTTCTAACCCTCTAACACGATTTACACACCAAAATGTAAAAAAAAAACTTCAAAAGCATAGGAGTATAAGAAGACTTACGAGTTTTCCATGGTTTTCGGAGGAGAGGAGAAGGTTTGGGGGGGGGGGGATCCGGCGGTTTTGGGAGAGAAGGAGAAGGTTTTGGGCGGGATCCGGCGGTTGAGAGAAGGAGCAGCGGAGGTTCACGGCGGAAAAGAGAGAAGAGAAAAGAAGAAGAAGAAATATGGAAAAAGAAAGGGTTTTCTGTTTATGTATAACGATTTCCGACGGATCGAATCCATCGGAAATCCGTCGGATTTAAAAAAAAAATTCATTAAAAAAATCAATACGCGGCCAGAGGACGCGCCTTCTCGAAAAACACGAAATCCGTCGGAAATTTCTGACGGATTTCCGACAGATTTCGAATATACCGATATTTGTTGCATGCGTTTCCATTGGTTAGTTAACGCATCACACAGATCGTTGAATTTTATCCGTCGAAAATCCGAACTTTCCGACGGATTTCCGACAGAATGAACATTACCGACGAATTTCCGACGGCTTTAGCCTTTAGGCTATATTTAGGGTTTAGGGTTTCAAAAATGCAAAATTTGTTTATTCAAACAATACTAAACATGTTGCATTAACAAAATATGTTGATTCTTAAAACAATTTGTTTTTCTAATTGTTTTAAAAATTAAAATATAACAAACATATAATTTTCCAAAACATTTACATTACTATATACTAACACTTATAATAACTCCTTAACCATATTTCAAAATTTTGTCTAAACATTAATAAATATGTATTAGATTACATTTAGATAAGATTGTACATTTGTTATCCATATAAAAAAGCTATTATAGGAGTTTAAAAAAAATTGGAGTTAAAACTTCATACCCTAAACCACAATTTAAAGAGGCCGTCGGAAATCCGTCGGTAATTTCCGGCGGATTTGTCCGAATACATGTAAAATTATGATCAAGTTCACATCCGACGACCTCTTTAAATTGTGGTTTAGGGTATGAAGTTTTAACTCCAATATGTCCGAGTACATGTAAAATTATGTTTAAGTTCATATCCGTCGGTAATTTCCGACGGATTTCCGACGGCATCTTTTAAAGATGGTTTTGTGTATGAAGTTTTAACTCTAATTTTTTACAAATCATACTAAAGTTTACAAAACTTTAGTTTAAAGATGGTATTTGAGGATTCATATTTTTTTTTGGTTTTTAATTCACATCAAGTGATCTCTTTGGATGCTCTGGTCCAGGAACGAGAATGCTAAGGAACAAGAACTCTCGTCTCATGCACAAAGTTGGCGGTAAATTGTAAGGTGTAACAATTACCGGCCACAATGAATATTGCCTCCCATGCTTTCCAAATGGATTGAAACCATCAGTACATAATCCAAGGTAGACGTTCCTTGCCTCATACGCAAAACTCGGATACACAGATTGAAAATGTTTCCATGCTCTCGCATCTGAGGGATGATCAATTTTTCCATCTGTTGTGTTATGCTCTGCATGCCATCTCATTGCCCCCGCTGTGCGCTCTGATTGATATAACCTCTTCAATCTCTCAGTTAATGGCAAATACCACATTCGTTTATGTGGGACTGGAACTCTTCCACTTGTTTCCTTATACCGAGGTTTCCGACAAAATCGACATGTCGAACGGTTTTCATCCTCTCTCCAGTAGAGCATACAGTTGTCGATGCACACATCTATCATTTGATAGGGCAATCCAAGGCCACCAACAAGTTTCTGTATCGCATAGTACGATTCAGGTGCAAGATTATCTTCAGGCAAAATATCTTTCACAAAATATGCGATTGCATCCACACACTCCTCACTCAAATTGAAATCCGTCTTTATACCCATCATCCTAGTTGCAGCTGATAAAGGGGAATGTACCTTTCTACAACCATCATATAACGGATGTTTAGCAGCGTCTAACATATCAAAGAACCTCCGAGCTTCTAAGTTAGGTTCTTCACCTCTATCTCCATACTCAGCAATCGATGGTATACTTTCACGAAATGCATCATTCACCATCTAAACATGACCTACAGTTTCTACATGATCCGTTCGAGGTTCCTCTAAACTATCTCCAACAAATGGTTCACTAGTACTAGCAATATCCACCATTGTATCATTTTCTTCATGATAATATCAAATATTGTAACCCGCCACAAATCTATTACAATACAGGTGTGACCATACTTCCCTTATCACGATGAATCTACGATACCGACACTTTATACAAGGACAATAAATTTTACCGGATTTTTTTGCTTTCGGCTGGATCATCGCTAATCCCATTAATTCTTGCAAACCTTCTTTGTACTCTTCCGTGATAAGACCCGTTGCCGGAATTTGATGAGGCTTGTCCATCCATGATCGAAAATAATTATAAGGATCTGAAGAAGACATTTTTCAATATTTTAGTTGAGATATTTTTTCTTTTGTTGTTTTCTAGTGAATGAGAGAAGAGGGACTTGCATTTATAGGAAAATATATGCACATTTCCGACGGAATTCCCACGGATTTCTGACGGATTTCTGACATAATTCCAACGGCTACATAACGGCTATAATATTCAAACGGCTATAAAATCCGTCGGAAATCCGTCGAAAACTTTTTACGAATTTCCGACGGATTTCCGACGGTCTTTTATTCTGTCACAATATAGTCGCAATTCCGTCGGAAATCCGTCTGAATAAACCAACGGATATTTTCCATCGAAAAACCGTCGGAAATTCCCGACGAAATTCTGTCGGAATCTTGTCCGTCGAAAATTACCGACGGATTTCCGACGGTTTTTTACTTTGTCACAATTTCGTCGCAATTCCGTCGGAAATATCTGACGGATAAAATTCCGTCGGAACTTTCGTCGAAAATTGCCCTGTTTTCTTGTAGTGTACTATATCTCTTTCAACTCATCTTTCTACGTTTTGTGGTCAATCATCCAAACCAAACCAACTCATTTTCCTCCGTTCCGGGTTTTTGGGGATTATTTCCGTTTTTTGTATTTATATTTTGAATATTTTGGTATTTTTGGGTATTTTTATATATCTGTTTCGGATATTTTTGATTTTAGTCGACCCGAATCCGAAGGGTACCAAATCGAATCCGAATAAAAATTTAAAAATATCCTAATGGTACCTAAACTCGTGGTACCAAAATACTCGAGACCCAAAAACCCAACTCGAACTCGGCACGAGTACCCGAATGTCCGTACCTAAGTTTACCAACCAGAATGTCTTAGGGTTCCCCCAAATTTACTCTTATATGAATCAACATTTAGATTCTATGCAAACATAATAAATTTAGTTTGTTTTAGTTTTGTTTTATTCAGAAGTGAACAAATATCTAGGTTTAAACGGTAAAAAAAATAAAAAAAATAATTACGTCTATCGTAATGATATTTTGGTTACGTCTTGATGATGCTTGTGCTTGACGTAACCAGCAATAATATTACAAGGGATGTAACTTTTTTGTTTAAGCAAGCACAAGCCATGGAGAGCTATTAATTGCTTCTTCTTCGTCTGGTTAAGAAGAACTCATTTTGGTTCTTTGATCTACGAATGTGAACAAAGAGGTTAAATAAGTATTTTGTTTTCTTGTTTATCCTTGAATTTTGTAATCGTTAGATTATTATTCTATAGGCTCGAAGCAAGCAAATTATGATTTACCAAAGTAGCGCGTAGTGTTAAGTTGAACTATTTTCCACATAGCGTGTATCCAAATAATTACATCCACAAAAAAAAAAAAAAAACTCTGATAAAGAAAGCTACTTCTTATATCACATTACCAATATTGATCTTTGTTTTTGTGTAAATTTTGAGAGTTTTGGAACTTCCATAAATGAACCAACCAACCCTTTACACTACCACCACCACATTTTTGGTATATTAATCCATCTTGCAACTTAAATTACATTGTTACCTGTTTGATTGAAAACAAAGCAGTTCAATGGTTCAAACAAATTTTACATTACAACCTACCAAGTGATGTGAAGAATTGAACATGACTTTCTTTAAATGCATCCAATTTTACATTACATCCGGTTCTCTCGGTAGGTTCGGGTTTGAGAACACTGATCAGATGTTTAATCTGCTGCCTAAACAACAAAACTTCAAATTTTCCGTTATTCATCATTATATTTTTATTCAGAAAACCCTAAGAGTAATATACTTTTTTCCCCCTCAAAATTCTTCTTCTTATCAATGTAATGAGAATCTTTCTATATACATAACCAACAACAAAAGAAAAGTGGTTCAAAAGAAAATCTTTAGTAACCACAATCACTAAAAAATAAAGATTAACCACATTAAAGTATGGTAACAATCAAAGTGTAGCAGCAAGAACCGTCACCAATGTGATAACTCAAAATCGGCTTGCTAAAAGAAGATAGAGTAAATCGTTTGTTGATTATTTCTGATCGACTTAGTAGAAGGAGATTAGAGTTAATGGGTTTAGTTCAAGAGAATTTGTGTTTAAGCTTAGTCGGAGCTGTTTAGTGTTTATTTGATTTTTCCGATGATCGGAGTAGAAGTCGGTTACAAGAGCTCTCGAGTCTCCTCAAAAAGGACCCCCTTCCCATTCCAAAATGAGTTCAACCTCTATTTATAGAGGATCTAGCTCATTTTGGACGGCCCCGATCTTTTTGATCGTAGGGCTTACATTTAAAGATGACTTAAAGTATGATATCTTCATCTGAGTGGAGTCTGCGCTCTGACTCGCATGCGGCAAGGCGCTGATTCACATGCGGCATGGCGCTGATTGAGTGGAGTCTGCGTACTGACCGAGTGCGGCATGGCGCTGACTCGGTGCAGTCTGTGCGCAGAGTTAGTGGACACTGACGGATTGTGCCATGCCGTCAGGTCGGCCAACTCCAAGTGTTTTGAGGTCGGCCCTCCTAAATGTCATCAGGTTGGCCTTCCTAAATGTCTTACAGATCGGCCTTCCTAAATGTCTTTCAGGTCGGCTTTCCTAAATGTGTTAAGGTCGGCCATCGATAGAAACCTGCAAAATGAGGAGTTTCTCGAAGGTGGCCGACCAGAAATCTTCACGTTTGTCGATTGATAGCCGACATCGTGCCTTCTCCACTATCCGAGGGATGGCCGAGCTGACGTTTTCTCCGGATAGACGAGTTAACTTGAATACTTGTCTTTTCGTAGCCGACCTAAAGTTGGGATTGCCAACAGTAAGGTTTTTAATGGGGCCGACGAGAATGTAGTCGGGCTTTTTAGAGGGGATACGAATCCCGACTTTAACAACCAACTCATATGAGTCAGGGAGTAGAAACACACCATCAAGCGATGAGTATTTTTGTTTGTTTGTTTATTGCAGAAATTCTGTAATTGTTGATTAATTAGCTCGATGGTTATGTGTGAGTGTGATCAAAAACTTATTAGGAGATGGTTCAAAAAAATTATGTCTCTCACTTGACGGCGATTAAGCCCAATTTTAGCAAACTTAATAAAAGTTCCCTATCGTTGACTTTTACTGCTCCTTTGTTGCGGATGGTTTAGCCAAATCGGCCCTTCTGAACGCTAGCCGGTTTGGTTCTTTTGTACCATTTATAATTTGGANGGTAAAAGAGTGAGTTTACCGAATTGGGGACGACTGTCCGTCGCCGAAATGAGGTCGGCCCTGTTAAAAGTTAGAAAATAATTGAATCAAATTTATACCTCTCGGTTTTGTGATCGGGTGAACATAGGGGAAGCCCTAGCTTCAGCGCGTGAGATCCGGATCTACCTTCGTAGGTCTGCTCGTCTAGAACCTAGGATTGACACGTGTCACCCATGCGACGGTTGCCGATTAGAAATATTGCAAAGAAATGCGAAACGCCGCCGATGTAATGATGACTCTTGGGAACCGTCCAAAAAGTCTCTTATAAATAGAGGGAGAGTTCCTCATTCCTTCACTTATGCATTTCGCGAGAGAAATTTCTGCAAGGTTAGCTCCCGTTTTTCTCTGACTTTTATTTTATTTTATTTTCGCCGGTAATCTTTCTCCGCCGTCTTCGTTCGCTACTCGGTCGTGATTTCTCTGATCTGCTTCAAGATCTACCGCCGTGTTCCTCGAATAGTTTGAAGATCTTCATCCGTTTTCTTCAAAGATGATGAAGATTGGAGAAAGCCGACCTCATTCCAAAAAACCCAGGTCGGATCAAGATAGAGCAGATGAGCTCGGCCTTTCTTTGGACGAGTTTCTTAAGATATCGCGAGAGGATGCAATCGTTCAGAACCGAACCAAAGGGAAAAAGGTCGCCTTGTCCCCAAATCGGTCTTCATCTGGGTCAGATGAAGAGAATGAGACCGAAATAGTGGTAAGGAAAGCCGCAGATGATCGATTTGTAGCCGACCAGGTCGGAGCTGTTCAGCGGGGTGATGGCGAGGCATCGACTCGCGACCCATTCTTAATTCTTGAGCTTCAGGATGAAGATGACCGACCAAATGTATCGGGCGCGATGGTTGTCTATAATGAGGGTGACCGATCAAATTTACTGTTGACACATGGTGGTGATGTCCGATCAGAAACAGCCGCGACCCTTGCTGAAGAAGACAGATCTGGGGGGTCGAATGAAATGGAAATCTGCGACAACCTAAATCTATTGCTTGTTGAGGAGTATTCGAATCGGTTCGGCGTTATTGATTTGAACCCAAAGGTGAAGAAGGTCCGACGGAAGAAGGGAGAGCCGAAGGTGAAGCCGATCGCCGACAACGTTCATGGGGTTTTTCCAACTAAATCGTCGGAGTCATCCTTGATATCTCTGAAAGAAAAGTGCGGCATCGGCGCAGAGGTTATTTTCATGGTTCCCAGTCCGTCTGAACGGCCGTGGGATGCTCCGCCAAGCTGGATATGTCTCTACGAGAGCTTCTTCAGAAAGTTCCATCTGTGGTTTCCTCTTCCTCGTCTACTGTTGGAGTTAGCCGATAAGAGAGGTTTACCGATCTCACAGTTCTCACATTCAACCATTCGTCTGATCGTCGGACTTCTTTACGTCTCGGTCAAGCATAAGATTCCTCTGAGTTATGCCGCATTTCACGCGATGACGCTAACGAGAAGGAATAAAGCCGATCAGAAGTATCGAGGCTCGTATCACACGAGTATGAAGCCACGGTTTAACATTGTCACCGGCGGTCAATCGTCTAAAATAGGGAACTGGTGCGACCACTATTTTTTTGTCCTGATTAACAATGCTTCTGTCGTCGATCGAGACATACCGATCAGGACGGAATGGGGAAAGATTACCGGTTAGGAAGTTTTGTCTGGATTTTTATGTAGGGAGCCGACATTGTTTTCTGATCGTCCTTGATCGTTTTTGCAGGTTATAACTCTATCGCCTTTATCGATGACCCCATCGATATCTTCGAGATTGAGGAACGGTTTGCAGCGCTTTCTGCAATCACTTGGCCGAGCATAACAGAGGAAAAACTCGCCAGAACTCAAGGTTAGTAGCCGACATCGTTTTCTTCTGGCCTTTCGAATTTGGCTGCCGATCTCACTGTTCTTTGCTTTTGCTCAGCCGCTTTAGCCAGAGCTCATCGCAGAAAAATGAAGGCTCGTCCATTGGCTGATCTGTCAAGTGACCTGGAGGGTGCTTTGGCTTCCCCCGCCTCTCGTCGTGCGACCAACCAAGATCAGACTGTCCTGTCTAAGGATCAGGGTTCGCATGAGGACCTTTCTAAAATAGCTCAAAAGGAAGAAACCGCTAAGAAGGCCGAAGAGCTTGCCGAAAAACAAGCAAAGAAGGTCGAGGCTAAGAGAATTTCTAAGGCTAAGAAGAAGGCCGGGGAGAAGCGTAAGAAAACCCCGGAGACAGCCGAATAACTTGAGGAGCCCGACCGCGACCTTGACGAGTCGGCTAATGAAGGGGTCGTGGTTCCCGACACGGAGGAAGGGCCGCCTGCGACAAAGAGGTCTCGTCGCGAAATAGCTCTTCGTCCGTTTGGGTTCTCGTACGACTATCGAGGATCTAGTCCAATCACTAGCGACCCAATGGCGTGCCTGGATTTTTTCCTAAGGCTTAAGGATCATCCTGCGGGTTCTCCTACTCACGCTTCTAGCCTTATCCGAAAAGAGGAGGCTGCGAGTTTCGCAGTGGATCAGGCCCGGGTATAGTCTTGTTAACTGCTTATCGCTTCGTCGTTTGGTATCATACCGATGTCTTCTAATAGTTTAGGATGTTGTTCTTGCAGGCTCTAAGCACCGTTCTTCACGCCTTGTGTGGCTATGATCGGGATGTCAAGAAGCAGCCGAACAACGAGGCTGAGCTGGAAAGTCTTAAGGTGGCCCTTGAGGCTGAAAGAGCGAGATGTGCCGAGCTAGAAGTTGCTGCAAAAAGGCTCGAGGAGGAACAAGAAAAGTCTGCAAGGCTTGAGCGGTCAGCCCGCGAGGCTGAGGAGTCTCTGAAGGCTTCTCAAGAAGAGGCCGAAAAGTGGCGAGTGGCTGCGAATCTTGCTGCAAAAAGGTATAAGCTGGAGAGGGTCGCTGCTCACGCAAGGGGCGAGGCTGCCAGGGATTCGATGCGTAAGGTTAATAATTATTACGCCGTCCTTGTTGAAAAGATGCAAAGGCAGTTGGCTCAGAGGGATGAAACCGATCGCATCATTGCCACCACAGCTCAGTGGAAAGGAGCCGATCAGGCTGTCACCTTATTTGAGAAAGAAGGTTTCGCTCTGCCCAAACCTGTGAAGCAAAAGGTGACCGAAACTCTTCGGGAATGGGAGGCCAAACAAGACGCGTTCGAGGAGATTAACTTCGAGCCTGGTGAGCTGAGAGCCCTGACCCTTGACGAGTTGTTTGGGGAGCAGAGACCAACCGTTCGGACAGAGCCTCCCGTCCAAGCTAACGTGACCGCTATCCAGCCAGTTGCGCCTACGCCTCCACCTCCTTCTGAAGGTCGGAATGTTCAAATGGACGAGAATCGACAAGAGGAGGCCGATTAAGAAGCTGGAGGGACCGAGGAGACGGTCGAGAAGTCCGGGGACTGATCCCCGAGTAGTCTTTTTATTTTGTAGTTTTTGTTGAAGTGTTTTCTTGTAGCCGATGTGACTTCACATGTCTTCTTTTGGCCGACTAGGCTTCTTTATATAACATCTTTAAGTATTTAATGAAATCAGAATTTCCCATTTGTACGAATGATCGTGTTGTCTGGTCTTGGCTTGATATGCGATATGATGTCGGCTTATTAGACTACAGATGTTTTAACTTAGTATTCAGAACACTTAAAAATACGCCAGTCGGTAGTATGAAGATAACCGAACTAGATGGCCGACCTGGAGGATAGCGTAGTAGGATGATTTGAATGATTGATCGAGTCCAGAAGTATGAACATGCAATGAGATATTGGCTTTTTATTTGTTCATGTGACTCGAATTTCTAAGCGTAGAATATGCGAACTGGTCAGCAATATTTAGAACGCTTAGAAATAATCTTAAGTCGACTGCAAGATGCGACCTGGTCGGCTAAATAATATTGAAGGACTTAAGATTTGCGGATCAGAATCCGGCTTACGATAAAAAGTGTGAATACAGAACATGCGAGCAGCTCGGCTTAGGTTGGTTCTGTACCACTTATTCTTCTAAGTGTGAATATCGATTGCGAAACAGGTCGGCGTTTTTATCGATACCACTTAGAAGAATCTAAATCGAATATAGTTTGCGAGCGTGATCAGCTTATGTACTATATGACTTTATATATTGCGAATTGATCGGCTTATACGCGGTTAAACGCGGCGTAAGAACGCATGCCAATAGGATTTGGCTTTTGTGCCGAATTGGGTGGATCAGACCCAGCTTTAGGCGATTGAAGATGACCGAGGAGGCTTATGAAGATAGCCGAACAGGCTTTTGTTTGTTCATGACAAAATAGCCGACCAAGTCCCCCCTTTTTTGATTGGGGGGAGCAGTTGTGCCCGTCCTAAGTAGGACGGGTTGCCTACGTACCCCTTTCGGGGATCAAACCGCTTCGTAGTTCATATGTATGTATTTTTTTTTTTTTTTTTTTTTTTGCGAGGTCTTGGCGATGCCGACCTCAGTAGTAATAGCGCTTGAGACTCATGGAGTTCCAAGCTCGAGGAACTTCATCGCCAGTCGTTGTTTCGAGCCGATAGACTCCAGATTTTACGATCGTCGTTATGATGTAGGGACCTTCCCAGTTAGCGCCGAGCTTGCCGGCGTTGCGTTCCTTGGTGTTTTCATAAACTTTCCGAAGGACCATATCACCCTGGTCGAAGTGTCGGTTCTGAACCTTCTTGTTGTAGTAGCGTGCAGCTTGATTCTGGTAGTTCTGCATTCGGAGCAGGGCCTGGTTCCTTGTTTCTTCAAACGTGTCGAGGTTGTCGACCAGCATTGCGTCGTTAAGGTCAGCGTTTTCTGGAAGGATTGTTCTGCGTAAGGTGCCGACGTTGACCTCGGCCGGCACCATTGCTTCACATCTGAGTGGAGTCTGCGCTCTGACTCAGTGCAGTCTGCGCTCTGACTCGCATGCGGCAAGGCGCTGATTCACATGCGGCATGGCGCTGATTGAGTGGAGTCTGCGTACTGACCGAGTGCGGCATGGCGCTGACTCGGTGCAGTCTGTGCGCAGAGTTAGTGGACACTGACGGATTGTGCCATGCCGTCAGGTCGGCCAACTCCAAGTGTTTTGAGGTCGGCCCTCCTAAATGTCATCAGGTTGGCCTTCCTAAATGTCTTACAGATCGGCCTTCCTAAATGTCTTTCAGGTCGGCTTTCCTAAATGTGTTAAGGTCGGCCATCGATAGAAACCTGCAAAATGAGGAGTTTCTCGAAGGTGGCCGACCAGAAATCTTCACGTTTGTCGATTGATAGCCGACATCGTGCCTTCTCCACTATCCGAGGGATGGCCGAGCTGACGTTTTCTCCGGATAGACGAGTTAACTTGAATACTTGTCTTTTCGTAGCCGACCTAAAGTTGGGATTGCCAACAGTAAGGTTTTTAATGGGGCCGACGAGAATGTAGTCGGGCTTTTTAGAGGGGATACGAATCCCGACTTTAACAACCAACTCATATGAGTCAGGGAGTAGAAACACACCATCAAGCGATGAGTATTTTTGTTTGTTTGTTTATTGCAGAAATTCTGTAATTGTTGATTAATTAGCTCGATGGTTATGTGTGAGTGTGATCAAAAACTTATTAGGAGATGGTTCAAAAAAATTATGTCTCTCACTTGACGGCGATTAAGCCCAATTTTAGCAAACTTAATAAAAGTTCCCTATCGTTGACTTTTACTGCTCCTTTGTTGCGGATGGTTTAGCCAAATCGGCCCTTCTGAACGCTAGCCGGTTTGGTTCTTTTGTACCATTTATAATTTGGAATGAATTCAAAAACTTGACCCAAAAAAATAAAAGTTTTCACAAAGGGAAACAAATCTGGGGGTGAGTGAATTTGAATACGAATTAAATGGAAAGCAATCTTGTTATTCTTATCTTAGTGATAAAATTTGTAGCAAATTAATTTTATCCATCATAGTTACCATAATAAACCTATATTATTATATAGTGACAGGTTCCGGTTTACAAAACTGAACAGAGATTAAATACACGGTTTAATTAAACCGATTAATTTTTTTTTAATTTATATCTAATAGTTCTGCACGGCTATTATCATCTCTAATCCATCCCTCAAGAACCCTAAATCGAAAAATGGATCTTCCAGAATTGGCATTGGTGAATGTCTTGGCGCGATTTCCATTGAAG
Organism: Alliaria petiolata; assembly: GCA_020283515.1. NCBI lineage: Eukaryota > Viridiplantae > Streptophyta > Magnoliopsida > Brassicales > Brassicaceae > Alliaria > Alliaria petiolata. The sequence goes on along the minus strand of JAHZTW010000001.1, from coordinate 435,793,262 downwards.
AGCATCGCGAGGTTTCGATCGATGAGTAAAGAATGGAGATCGCTCATCGATTCCGACTTCTTCCGAGATTACTACATCTCCTTCAACTCTTCTTCCTCCGTCTCCTGGTCGATCATCCAAACCAAACCACACAAATGGCCGCTCGAGATCGTCGGACACCATGGATGCGATAGATGGGGACTCGATCGTTCTCCAGGAACTTTCCCGAGTTTCTTCGCCGAGACGACGATCACGAAGATGCTCGTCTTATCCTGCGCCGATGGATTGGTATCGATTTACACAGAGGATTTCAATAGATCCCCTTCGTATTACATCGGGAACCCGTTGTTGCAGGAATGGTCTCGTATCCCTCTCCCTTCTCTCGTCTCTTCTCTAGATCTCGACTTCTTACGGAAAAACAACCGATTCAGCGACACCGGATTGGTTACGAAGATGGAGAACGGTATCGTCGTGAGTTACAAGATCGTCTGGATCTTGACATCCTCTGATAAACTCGATTTCATGACCTACTCGTCTGATTCAGGGGCGTGGGAGACAACGAAGAACGTGCGTGGTCTCCACTCCACAATCTTGGCAGGAAAAGAGAGATCGATTGCTCTCAACGGGATTCTTCACTGGCTTTCCACAAATTCTATTGTAGCTTACGATTTCTATGGAGGAGGTCATGACGATGATGGATGTGGTAGTGGTACTCGTACCGTACGTTTTCCTGGTGAAGATGGTGAGGTACGGCGTTTCAAGAGAAGCTTCACGACCTCTCAAGGGTCGATTGTGTATGTCAACGAGTTCCGCGAGAACGGAGACCGCACGTTACGGGTTTGGAGGCTGGTCAAGTACACGGATGGTCCCGAGGAGGCGTGGCAAATCTCTTGGGAGATCATCGTTCCGATGTCATTGATCAAGTTCGGTACCGATTATTTCCCTGTGGTGATGCATCCTTTGAACTCTGAGATCATCTACTTGTGGAGCAGGAGCAAGAAAGGCATGATCTTGTTTAACTTGAGGACGCTTGTGTTTAGTCTTCACAAGGAGTACGAATGCGAGAGCAAGTGTGTGGATGGTTGCGTCTTGAGTTTTAACATGTGCACCGATTATATGAAGAGCAACGGTGAAGGCTTTGTCCCATGGCATCAAGGTGGTCCTAACAATCTCTTCTTCTCGCAGTATGTTCTCCCTCGCTGGCTGCACCGTCTCCCTCGGCCTCAGGCTGCTTAGTGTGTGTATACTCTGTTTTGAGTTTTGAAACCACCCATTGTGTAATGGTTTTGAGTGTGATTGTTACATTGGTGCTATATAGAAGACACATTCAAAACAAAATGATATATTGTACTATATGCATCATTGAATGATTCCATCACATTCTAGCTTATGAGTTTAAAAAACCATGAAGTTAGTTAACCTTTTTATACAACCGGAACAACGTTTCATACAAATGACACAATAACCATCAAGCATAATGTTAAAAGTACCCACAAGGCCACAAATCACTAAAGATTCAGGACTCATTTTAAGTATGTCTTGCTCTGATATGACAATTCATCAAAGTGTAGCAGCAAGAACCTGCACAAACTCAAATGAGCCAGGGACTGGAAGCACACCATCAAACCACTCAACATTCCCCCAAATCTCATCATCTTCACGCCTTTCAAGCGAAATCTCCGCACACCAAATCATCTTCTTATGGCCGTCGATAGAACGCGAATCCTTCTCCCACAAAACCACCATTCTCCCACCATAGTCAGCCAAACGAACACGAGCATAACGGTCAATCTTGGGTAGTCCTACCAGACCCTCCAAATCTCTCCACCTTCTCGCCTTAGTGTCATACCATTTGAACCATCCATGAAACTGAGGATAACAGTACAAAACATTCTCTGTCACGCAATAAGACCCGCTTCCAAGAGTAGACAATTCCCTATGCCAAACAATGTCTCCTTGAACCAAGTCCCATCTACTTTCCTTTGGATTGTAAGCCACGCTATTTTCCTCAAGAATCATGTGGAACTTACCTTCAATACATGCCCTAAAGCGTACACGACAACAGGAACACCTCGATCCCAGTTTGTGGCTGGGCACGTGATCCCAAGTTTGGGTCTTTGGGTCCAAAACCTCGATCGAACAACATGAATCTGAATCATAACCTTTGCATTCTCCGTCTACATAAATCTTTCCATCAACGACGCAAGCAGTAGGAAACGTCTTCTCCACAGGAAAGCTTGGACCTTCACGCCACGTGTGAGACCAACAGTCTAGGACCGAGACGCTAGTGGAAGGAACAGTCCGATAATCGTCCTCCACGTGTCCACCGATATTGTAGATGTTTGAACCAGCCGCCACGAGACAGGACCATCGGAGAATAGGAGGAGAAGAAGAAGATGCGATTGGGACCAAAAGATTGCAACTTGACTTCTTCTTCTTATTCTTACCCTTGCGCTTACCGGTGTGATTGGTTTGGGTTCGGTCAGGTTTCCGGCAGAGAGTGAACAAGCGAGGGTTAGGGTCGGTAGGGAACTGTAAACACACGTAGAGGCAGCTCTCGGTTCGCCGTAAGAGGGATCGGGTCTCGTATAGCTCCGGTGAAGCAAGGAGAGATCGCAAGCTCTTGGAGACGAGGGAGAGATATGGGTAATACGATCTCGGCACTCGTGCCAAGCAGCTCAACAATAGGTCAGCGGGAAGTGACGGAATTGGGTTCGATTCCGGCGTCGGTGGGAGTACCAACGACAGAGTGTTCGTCGTCGTCTTCCTCTTCCTCTTTCCTGACGACATCGGCGGAGGAATGATCAAAGACGAAACCGCCGTTGATTCTACAAGATTGCTCCGTTAGAAGATCCAATAATGGGCTTAATGGGCCTTTTGAAGTTTGAAATGAAATCTTCATGGGCCTCAAACAATAAATTAGCGTATCAAGGAAAGGATATAAATAATCTTCGTTGTTTAAGCTCCATGACAATACATTATAAGAAGTTGATTAAGGTTTTACGCAATACGAGACAAATTCTCATAATGGAAAACATTAAAAATAGCATATGAAATGATTGGCTTTGCAATTTTACTTGTTCTTTATTTGTAAAAGTAATGAAAAAAGGTAAAAAAATAAGAGAAGTAGTCAAAACATAGATGGCCATCCATACATCTCTCCACCGAAGTTTACTCATTTCTTCCTTCACCACAAAACCCACAATCCAAATTATGTAAAGAAGAACACTGTCACTATAAATACAATTCTCATATCATCCCTAATCAATTGATCGATTAAAGCTCATTTATAAGCAACAACAAAAAAAACAACAGTTGAAATACGTTAAGTTGATTGAATCATGTCGAACTTGCAACAATCGTACAATGCTGGACAGACCAGGGGCCAAGCTAACGTCTGCTTCTTTTACACCATTTCTTGTTTTGTTAGTTTATTATATAAAGATGAATTTGGTTATGTAATAACGTATGGATTTTATTATAAATATATATATATATATATATATATATGCAGGAGAAGGCCGAGCAATGGACCGAATCTGCTAAGGAAACTGCACACAACGCTCGCGAAAAGACTGCTAACGCGGCTCAATCCACCAAAGAATCTGCTCAACATGGCCAACAACAAGCCTCTGGTTTCATCCAACAAGTAAATCTTTAATTAATGCTTAAACCATTGTTAATTATTATATATAGTATATAATTAGTATTGTGTTAATTAAAGCTAATGTTTATAATTCTTTTGGGGGGGGGGGGGGGGATAGACTGGAGAGTCAGTGAAGAACATGGCTCAGGGTGCTGTTGGTGGTGTCAAGAACACTCTTGGAATCAATGAGAAGAAATGAGAAGTCAATATACTACTTCTCATATTGTTTTGGATGTTCTTTAAGTTTGAAAATTCCTTTGCTTTTATTTAATAATTTTGTAATAAAAAGTTTTGGATATTTTGTTTTGTGTTATGTTTAAAAGATTTTGTAATGAGATCTGTGGGAAGTAATAAAATCCACTAGACATTTAGTTACGAGTTTTGAAAATGTTTAACCTTGTAAGCTGTCTGTAAATAACACAAATTGTTTTTAATTTGAAAGCTTTTAGTCAAAAAAAAAAAAAAAAACACAAATTGTGAGTGGCATTTATACAATAGCATAATGTCTTCTTCTAAACCGATATCGGTTCGGTTTAATCAGGTGATGCTGGTTATTTAGCTTGATCAAAGAATTGAGAAAGTTTTTCAATAGGCTCTAAGCATGTTTGAATGAAGTGATGGACGAGTTGCGAAATCTATATTATCTCCAAACCCTAACGAGCGTCCCTCTTGAGTAACCACCACGGCGTGAGACATATATACCATTGCCAAGTTGCAAGACACGGTGTGGTCTGAGACAGTCCATGCCTCGTGGCTGGTACACTTCACCATGACATGGTGCGTTCACTTGGTTAGACTACTCACACATTCATAACAGTAATAAAGAAGGAGAGATTCTGAAGAAATATTGCTCGAAATTTCACTTTATTCAGAAAAAACTATTACATTAGCTCTCTAAAAAATATAACCTCACACCAGCAAAAGTTAACATTAAAACTTATTAGTAACAATCATTCTTGTTCTCATCAATTGTGTGCCGGTGAGATGGGGGAGATGCGTGCACAGTTGTCCTTGAGGAGAGGAGGAAAGAATGGATTCAAAGGAAACATATGAGGCCAACAGTTTACATCTAAGGTCGAAAAAGCCTTGCAACATGCGGTTTTGATATTTTCAAGATTTCCAGAGAAAATCGATTTCGAGATTTCGAGCACACATCCTTCAACGTTGAATAGAGACGACCAACATTTCACCAGATCGACGGGTAAACCGGGAGGAAAATTTCCAGGGATCGTTGGTGGCGTTTGCATTTGAGCTACTCCTTGAGTGACAGAAATGGCAGCACAAAGAGATATAATTAAAAACATAGAGACAACAGCTTTGACTTCCATCTTTCTTACTACACGTTTAATCTTTTCTTATTGTTTGTTTGTTTTGGTTTAGTTGCTGCTTGGATGGTTTTGGATATTAGAAGAAACTTTGAATTTATAGGATCTTGAAACAACGGGATGTTATTAAAATAAATCGAAGAGTAACGGTGTCAAAATAAATGTGTTCCAAAATGTAACCCATGCGTTAAATTTTCTTACATTAAGTTGTTTTGATATATTGAAGTGTATATTTTTGTTTAAGTTTTGAAACGGCAGACGTAGCTTGACCGGGCCGGTCCAAGTTGGTATGCTGGATACAAGACATTGCGCACGATTAACGCCTATAGTTTAAACTAGCTACATGCTAATTCAAGCTTAAAGTTAAGTTCCGGTTCTCTTCCACTTAAGGATGGTTGATCAAGTTTTCAATTAGGTTTAGTTTTAGTATAAGAATTACAGAGACTGAATTAAATTGAGTGTGGCACCAGTTTGAGTTGTAGATCAGATTTATTTTTCTAATAACATGCATCTTTTAATGGCAACTTCTCCATTTTAGACCCTTTTTTTGCATCGGTTTAGATTTAAGAAACCCCTAGACATTTAATTTACGAGTTTTGAAACTGTTTAACCTTGTAAGCTGTTAAATAACACAAATGGTGGTGACTGCCATTTTTATACAATAACACAATGTCTTCTAAACAGATATCGGTTCGGTTTAATCAGATGATGCTGGTTTATTTAGCTTGATCAAGAATTGATGAAGATTTCAATAGGCTGTAGGCATTCTTGAATGGAGTGATGGCCGAGTTGAGAACCTCTATTATTTCCAAACCCCAACAAGCGTCCCTCTTGAGTAACCACCACGGTGTGAGACAGACCATTGCCAACTTGCAAGACACGGTGCGGTCTGAGACACTCCATGACTCGTGGCTGATCCACTTCTTTTCCTCCTTGGATGCCATATCCCAACCACCCGAACCCATACACTGAACCGTCTTCGACCACAACAAAAGTTTTCATCCATACTGCAACGACCTGCAATGTCGAGATACACCATATATCAAGCGATTGAGCTTTTATAGAGAATGCGACTCACTGAAAGAAGGCAACATTTTCTCTGACCTGAACTGCTAGATGGTTCTTAAGGCTGACCAAAACCTTAGGAGTGGCCTTCTTGCAGTTCCGGCGACCGTGTCCTAGACAGCTTGCGCCCCAAGTGTATACCTTACGCATCAGAAAAAGAGACCGTTATGAAACCAGAGAGAGAGAGAGAGAGATAGACAGGGAGGAACAAGTACAATCCAGGGTTGGAAATTTACATAGCCATTAGAGTCAATAGCGGCGGCATGTTGATTACCAGCACTGACACGGAGTATATGAACCCCTTTGGTTTTAAAAGTCTGAATAACATGTGGTTCGTGTCTACACCGGAAATCTCCATGACCAAGAGAGCGGGAATCACCATCGCCACAAGAGTAAACAGACCCATCCTTAGTAACAGCCAAGACAAAAAATGATCTAGCCAAAACTTGTATAACAGCCCCAATGTTCTTAAGCAGCTCTACAATTTTGGGTACTTGTATGTCCATGGTATCACCATGACCAAGCTGCCCATATTCGTTTCCTACAACAGTATACACATGCCCTTCCCTTGACAGAAACACAGTAAAATTGTCACCAGTGGCCACCTGGTAATACGATAATGTTCAATCATGTCACAAGAATCCAAAGTTTATATCCACAAAACATACAAATTTTCTACATAATACCAGACTACTAGTAGTTGCATACATCAAGTTATATGAGAAGAGTGTTTACTCAGGAAGTAATCAATCATCTAGACTAAACACTAGAACAGGGAATCACATGAAAATATTCAACAAAATGCAGGATATTCAATGTTACCTGCTTACAAGGAGTCATCTTTAAGGCCTCAACGAGCCTGGGCTTGTATATTGGAAGGTTTGTATCCGAGTGACCACAACCGAAGCGGCTATTCTCTCCTCATGTGTAAACCTGCGCTACGTCAAGAGTTACATAATGAACATAGGCAACTAGTACGAGGATAGCACCAAAAGAACCAGGAGCAAACCAAACCTCTCCAGAGTGCATTACGAAAGCAGCATTAGACTCGCTAACTGATACTTGAATCACTTGCGCGGAGAATGGAAATGCTATAGGCGTTAACCGTGCGCAATGTCTTGTTTCAGGCCCCTGAGCAAGAGCCCCAGACTAATGTGAACCACAAGAGTATACTTTCGAGTTCTTGATTACCATTGTGACTCTATCCCCATTCGCTACTTGCATCTGTAAATAGAAAGCAAATGCGATCATAACCATATGATACATACACCAAAACCGTGACAGAGAAAGCAAGAAATCAAAGTGGGTCAATTAGAGAAACAGTACCTTGCCTCCAGGGGTCTCCACCATCTCGGAGGATTCAACAATGGCTATCAAAAAACTCAAAAGCCGCTTCCAGTTTCTCTTGCATCTCGCGAAGAGCGACTCCTGGTTATCCAAAGACAAACCCACGAAGATGGGATGCGTAGAACATAACCGAGACGCGGCGTGATCAGCCAGTGATTTGAAATCCGAAGAGTAGAAGGCATGGCGGTTCCATCCGAAGACCTTGGAGGTCAATTCGAGGCTAACTAGATCAATCGGACTAAGTCGGCCAGAGATCAACACCTCCGAGATCAAATGTGAAGGAAGATCCACAAACGAAATCGAGCTCGCTGTTTCAACCATTCTCTCTCTTTTTTTTTCCCCCTAAACCCTAAACAAACCCCTTTGAGCACATAATTTCTCTTCTATAGATCGAAATTGATGAGAATTTCAGAAACTTTGAGCTTACACGAGGATGGGTTAACAAGAGAAATCGCAGTAAGATATGAAGATGACACTTGGTGGTAGAAAGAAGGGAAAAATCAAAATAGGGTTTTAGCCAGAAAAGCGAAGGAGACGACAACCTAAATCAAGTTTTTGGTAAATTAAATAATTTTGAAATTTCGGCCTTTCACTCATTTTGAAATTTTATTTTAAAACAAATTAACTAAAGATTATTATTAGAAAATTGAAAATTCATGACTTTGTGACAAATTAGTGAAATTACTAATGATACACTTTGGTAAAGATATAAAATTCATCACCTGGGGATGCTTGGGATCTTTACAAACATTTTGGTATTCTACTAAAACAAGTTTTTTGTCAATTGCGAGGTTTTAACCATTCTGCAACTAAAAATAATTGTTATGGGATCAGTTTATAAAATTTTATATTGTCATAAAATTATTTATTTTGTTCCTTTCATCCAAATTATCCAATTTTATACGCAAGATAGCCTTTAGTTTAATTGAAATCAATATCTTAATCGAAATTTAAAAGATTGTCTTTGGCAAGAAGACCTACTAAACACTCGATAATTAAATTGCTGTGAAACACAATTAATTAAATCGATTAAAACAGTTTTAGATATCTTTAATATATAAGAAAATAATCGTGTCTAAATGCATATGAACAAATTAAGATCAATTCATAACTTAAATCTAAACTAATAATTTTAAGTTTCATATCAATTCTTGATGTTTATAATTTCTTCATCTTCATTTTGTTATATGTTTACCACCTTCATCTTTGATGCAGCGCATCTCTGTCTATCTATCTCCATTTTGTTCTATGTCTACTTTATGGACTTTCTTTTATTGTTTGGGTTTTAAGTTGATTATTGGGCCTCAAGTTTTGATTATGTTATTTCCTTTTTGCTAGACGTTTAGAGTTTTCGTCTTTGGTTTTGTTATTTATAAAACCTCTCGTGTAGCTTGATTCTCAGCATTTACTTCAGTCAACGAACTTCAAATTTGTTTTTTTTTGTTTCGCCATTCTTGTGAATAAAAAAAAATAGCGAGTTAGTTAAAAAGTCATGTTTACGAAATTATTTAATTTCCAAAAAAAAAATAGCGAGTTAGACAATCTTTCAGATTCAGCAGTTCTTTTAACTAAAACAATTTAAAGCTTTATATTACTCTTTGACTCGAATAACACGTTTACGAAATTATTCGATTTCCACAAAACAAATCATGTTCTCTATAATGATATTGTCATTGTTAATTAATTCTTGAAATCAGAATATGTCAAAATCACCATTTTTATAAATAATTACTCACTAACTAAACATCCAAAATCATTAATGAAAACACAATGGTACATTATTTCAACAAATCCTGATAATGTATTTGTTTAACATTCAATTACTTCGTTAATGAACACACCTAATCATCCATTGTTTACGTGTTCTATAAGCAAAATATTTTTCGTTGGCTGACTAGTTTCAAAATCTTTTATTGTTATTTTCTATGAATTATTTATTACTTAAATTTGATAATACAAGTGATATTATACTTCTCGAGTTTAAAAGTAATTATGAAATATTATAAATTGTTTTATACGGTTTGGACTCTTTGGAGCATACCAATAACAAGATTATATATACTAATATATGTCTGTGTTCAGAAATGTTAATCCCTTATATACGTACAAAGAATTGAAATTTTAGTTACTTTTCCATGTACATGTGTTATCGAAATTTTAACCTCATCAATCTTCTGTTTCACTTAACCTTGGAGAACATATATAAAAAAGTTGATGTTCCTTTCGATTTGAAATTAAACTATTAAACATTTGGATATATTCGACGGAGCAGAGTTGACTAAAGTTGTGTTACAGCGTTATTAGTCTTAGATGACAACTTAATAATTGAACATGAGTATATTATTGATTACGAGAGAACGGAATGACAATATTATTATACTATGCTCCAGAGCATGACGGCACGTCGGTATGACTTATGGGCTTGTCCAAGATCTGATCTGATCTGCTTGAGATTTAAATGCAATATAGTGGTGTGTTAGGTGGTGTAATGCCGTAATGGGTGATATTAGTAGTCTGGTTTGAATTTGATTATAGAAATGTCGAGTGCTCATAAGCCATTGTTACCTAAGGATCAGTTAGATCCCATGGATCAAGAAGACTTCAACCAAGACTCAAGATCTTCTTCAAGAAAAAGAAGATTGCGTCGCTCTAGAAGCGCTCCTCGTGTTGGTGAATGTGTGTACAATGATGATATCAAAATCGATGAACCACCTCCTAATCCAAGTAACATCCCAATCTTCATGGATCTAAACCCGAATCTGAGGCGAGTGATCATGTTCTTGGCTTTATACCTAACCATTGGCACTCTCTGTTTCTACCTCGTGAGAAACCAGATCTCCGGTCACAAGACCAATGGTGTGTTAGATTCCGTCTATTTCTGTATTGTAACGATGACAACCGTTGGATACGGTGATCTTGTCCCTAATGGCTCTGCCTCAATGCTACTTGCTTGTGCCTTTGTCTTCTCGGGGGTGGTCCTCGTGGGTCACCTTTTAAGCCGAGCAGCAGATTATCTAGTGGAGAAGCAAGAGGCTTTGCTTGTTAGGGCTTTACATTTGCGCCAAACCTTTGGTCCGACAGACATTCTCAAGGAGTTGCATACTAACAAGTTGAGACACAAATGCTATGTGACATTCCTTGTCCTTGTACTCCTTTTCCTTGTCGGCACGATTTTCCTTGTAATGGTTGAGAAAATGCCTGTTATCCAAGCTTTCTATTGCGTTTGTTCCACGGTTACGACGTTGGGTTGCGGCCATAAGAGTTTCAGCTCGGGAACAGGGCGCCTTTTCGCGGTGTTTTGGATCTTGATGAGCACTATATGTCTGGCTCAGTTTTTCCTCTATGTAGTTGAGCTAAACGCAGAGACCAAACAGAGGGCGTTAGTGAAATGGGTTTTAACGCGGAGAATCACAAACAATGATCTCGAAGCAGCTGATCTCGATGAAGATGGAGTCGTTGGGTGAGGCAATCATACATATTCTCTCTTCTATTTCCATCTTCTTCTTGATTCTTGACTTGTTCTTATCTTGTTTCTTTTCTTGCTTCTTGACTTCTTCTTGTCTATGTTTCTTTCTTGCTTCTTGACTTCTTTTTATCTTTGTCACTTTCTTGATCTCTTAACTTCTTCTTGTCTTTGTATCTTTCTTAATTCTTGACTTCTTCTTGTCTATGTTTCTTTCTCTTGACTTGTTCTTATCTTTGTTTTTTTCTTGATTCTTGACTTCTTCTTATTTATGTTTCTTTAATGATTCTTGACTTCTTCTTGTCTTTGTTTCTTTCTTGATTCTTGACTTCTTCTTATCTTTGTTTCTTTTGTCAGAGCTGCAGAGTTTGTTATATATAAACTGAAAGAAATGGGGAAGATTAATGAGATAGATATTGATGGGATAATGGAAGAGTTTGAGCGACTCGATTACGATGAATCCGGAACTCTGACGACTTCTGACATCGTTCAAGCTCAGTGAAGAACATGACTCAGGGTGCTTGTCGATGGTGCCAAGAACACTCTTGGAATCAATGAGAAGAAATGAGAAGTCAAAATACTTCTTATTTTAATTTGTTTAATCAACTCTTGTGCTCTTTTTCTAATTAATTTCGTAATAAAAGTTTGAATCTTGTTCTGTTTCATGTTTGAAAGATTTGTCATGAGATCTGGGAAGTATTAAAATCCCCTAGACATTTTTCAACGAGTTTCGAAACTGTTGTAAACAACTCTCTCTGTTTTCAAAGTACTACTATGGTAGCATTATTTGAGTCTTTGAATTTTTATTTTCTTGGAGAAACCTAATAAGTAATTCAGTATATAATTTGTTTTTGAACAAATATAATTATACGTAGAATAGTTTTATACAAAAACCGAACTAAATGATCCAGCACATACATTATAATTGAAATGGTGTCATGTGACACCTTTTCTCTAGACGTGTGGATCCATCCGCTTAAGAAAGTTGACGTCCCTTTCGATATGAAATTATATTAGATTTAAACATTTGGATATCGAGAGCATTGAGCATTAAATTATTTGGTATGACTTGATTAAACCATTGTAAAAATATTTCAAAAATATAAAGAGCTTTATTTGAAGAAAAAGGTAAAATTAGAAAGAAAATTTTAAAATTAAATAGAAGAGGGAAAAAAAAAAAACTAGAAGAGAATTTTTCCAACTCTAAGATAGCTTCAATGAGGAACAACTGAGAGATCCGAGTACACACACAGCTAATTCCGATTTTGGTTATCCGATTCTGGGTAAGTCTCAGTTTTTAATCTTGCCAGAGTTTCAGATTCTGTGTATTTTTTTTTTAATGTTGATTGTCTTAATCTGTAGCCGTAACTCAGATTCTGTTCGAAATTCTCTGTTTTTTTTGTCAATTCCGACACTCCGTTTGTTGATTTCGGGTTATGTGTCTGCTTGATCTGTAGATCTCAGAAATCACTGCAAATCTAATAGTTACCTGGTTTGATTGTAGAAATGTCGAGTGCTCACAAGCCATTGTTACCTAAGGATCAGTTAGATCCCACCACGGATCAAGAATTTAACCTAAACTCAAGAACATCATCTTCAAGAAAAAGAAGATTGCGTCGCTCTAGAAGCCTTCCTCGTGGTGGTGGTGATTGTGTGTACAATAATGATATCAAAATCGACAAACCACCTCCTAATCCAAGTAACATCCCAGTCTTCATGGATCTACTAAACCCGCATCTCAGGCGAGTGATCATGTTCTTGGCTTTATACCTAAGCATTGGTACTCTCTGTTTCTACCTCGTGAGAAACCATATCTCCGGTCATAAGACCAACGGTATCTTAGATTCCATCTATTTCTGTGTTGTAACTATGACAACCGTTGGATACGGTGACCTTGTCCCTAATAGCTCTGCCTCAAGGCTACTTGCTTGTGCCTTTGTCTTCTCCGGAATGGTCCTCGTGGGTCACCTTTTAAGCAGAGCAGCAGATTATCTAGTGGAGAAACAAGGGACTTTGCTTGTTAGGGCTTTTCATTTGCGCAAAATCTTTGGTTCAACAGACATTCTCAAGGAGTTGCGTACTAACAAGTTGAGACACAAATGCTATGTGACATTCCTTGTCCTTGTATTCCTCTTCCTTGTCGGCACGGTTTTCCTTGTAATGGTTGAGAAAATGCCGGTTCTCCAAGCTTTCTACTGCGTCTGTTCCACGGTTACGACGTTGGGTTACGGCGATAAGAGCTTTAGCTCGGGAACAGGGCGCCTTTTCGCGGTCTTTTGGATCTTGACGAGCACTATATGTTTGGCTCAGTGTTTCCTCTATGTAGCTGAGCTAAGCGCGGATACCAAACAGAGGGCGTTAGTGAAATGGGTTTTAACACGGAGAACCACAAACAATGATCTCGAAGCAGCTGATCTCGATGAAGATGGAATCGTCGGGTGAGGCATCAGACATATCCTCTCTTCCCGTTTCCATCTTCTTCTTGATTCTTGACTAGTTCTTGTCTTTGTTTCTTTCTTGATTTCTTGATTTCTTCTTGTCTTTGTTTCTCTCTTGATTCTTGACTTGTTCTTGTCTTTGTTTCTTTCTTGATTTCTTGATTTCTTCTTGTCTTTGTTTCTCTCTTGATTCCTGACTTCTTCGTAGCCTTGTTTCTTTCTTGATTCTTAACTTGTTCTTGTCTTTGTTTCTTTCTTGATTCTTGACCTCTTCTTGTCTTTTGTTTCTTTGTTGTGTGTTGCAGAGCTGCAGAGTTTGTTGTATATAAACTGAAAGAAATGGGGAAGATTGATGAGAAAGATATTGATGGGATAATGGATGAGTTTGAGAAACTCGATAACGATGAATCCGGAACTCTGACGACTTCTGACATCGTTCAAGCTCCGACGACTTCACAGATCCAAAGGTAAGCATCACTATAATCATCACTCCCGCTCTTTGACTGTTTCTTGATGCATATATATGGATTTATAAAAATATATTGTATTAGCAAACTGAATCTTGCTATTTTGGTCTGATATGAAGCTCTGGTTTCCATTATTCACAAAGAGTGATCTCGTAGCTGCTGACATCGATGGAGATGGAGTCGTAGGGTGAGACATCAAACACATTCTCCCTTTTGTCTCCTTCTTCTTCGACTGATATTTTTCTTTTGTGTGTTGCAGAGCTGCAGAGTTTATTGTATATAGACTGAAACAAATGAAGAAGATTGATCAGAAAGATATTATTGGGATTACCAAAGAGTTTCAGCAACTGGATTACGATGAATCCGGAACTCTGACATCTTCTGACATTGATCTAGCTCAAACGACCTCTCAGATCCAAAGGTAAAGCATTCATTCATTACTATCATCTTCATCTTTCGACGAACACTTTGAAGCAAATAAATGAACAACACTCTTTGATTGTTTCTTGATGCCCGAGTGTATGAGCATATAGGTCTTAGTAAACTAAATCTTGCTATTTGATCTGATATGAAGCTCTGGTTTTCCACTATTCACAAAGATTGATCTCGAAGCAGCTGATCTCGATGGAGATGGAGTCGTTGGGTGAGGCATCAGACATATTCTCTCTTCTATTTCATTCTTCTTCTTCTTCTTCTTATCCTTGTCTTTTTGTATGTTGCAGAGCTGCAGAGTTTCTTGTATATAGACTGAAAAAAATGGAGAAGATTGATCAGGATGATATTATTGGGATTATGGAAGAGTTTGAGAAACTCGATCACGATGAATCTGGAACTCTGACTGAGTTCTGACATCGATCTTGCTCAGAAGACGACATATCAGAACCAAAGGTAAGCATTTCATTATCCTTAATACATTATCATCATCTTTCAAAGACGAAATCATAATCTTTGTGAAGTTATTTTTAAACTTGCACACGACCAAAAAAAGGCAAATAAAGTGAACAGTTTTGGAATTTTTTTGTTTGTGTTTTGTAATGTAAGGCCACACTCTCACTCTTTGAATGTTTTCTTTGACGATTTGTATTGACCAGATTCATCAGATTGGTAAAACTCATGGTATGGTTTCTAATGGCTGTACATATATTTCTCTTTTGGATTTCAGCAAATCTGGTTTTTATTCGCAACACCACAATCAAAAGTTTTTATTTTGACAAGAAAGAGAAACAAAATCTTTCAAAACAGAGCAAAATGAATCCAAAAAGCTAACAATGATACTAAAGAAGACGATAAAAGCCGTACAACTGCTTTCTGCTGCTCATTCACAAAAACCGCTCTCAGATCTCTCAGCTTACTCATCAGTCACGCATCCAGCTGAAGCCGATTGCACGTTCTTGATGTACTGTTTTAGCATATATCATCAAACCCATTGTTTTAGTAACTAATCCAACAAATGACAAAGAGTACATACATACAAGTAGTGATGATTTCATTAATACCTTGTATAGAACTCCGCGGTTAACCTTGTATGCAGGAGCAGTCCATTTCTTTCTACGCTCGTTCATTTCTTCGGGCGAGACTCGTGTGTCTATTCTCTTCTTTCCTATGTCAATTGTGATTATGTCTCCATTCTCTATCAAACCGATTGGACCACCTTCCTGCATATATAAATACACACCAGGAAAGCTTTCAACATTACTGTCTTCACATTCTCAAAATCACATTGCTATCTGTTTTAGTAGAGAGAGAGAGAGAGAGAGAGACCTGAGCTTCAGGACAGATGTGTCCAACAACAAAACCGTGTGACCCACCGGAGAACCTACCATCAGTCAGTAATGCACATTCCTGCAGCACCCAATAGCATGACTCAGTTAGTCAGATCGTAAACAAAGGAAAAGCAAAGTCTTTAACTTAGAACGTAACATTTGATCAGACAGAGTCATAGTGGTTTAATACCTTTCCAAGACCAGCACCCATTATTGCACTTGTTGGTGTCAACATCTCAGGCATGCCTGGACCTCCTTTAGGGCCTTCTCCTCTGATAACAACCACTGTTCCCTGTAACAACGATACATCTAAGCAGAGAGTAGAATTTAACCAGCTCTTGAGATGAACTTCATATCAGAAACGCAATTACCTTAAAACTCGCCGAGTCAGCTGATATAGCAGCCAACATAGATTCCTCTCCTTCAAATACAAGTGCAGGACCTAAAACAAGAAGTTCCATTATAAACAAAAAGAGCCATTAAATTAAGAAGTGTTAACTAGAATGTGGAGTTTTAAAGGAGTAAGCGTGAACCAACATTACCAGAGAAATATAAACCCTCTTTGCCTGTTATTTTTGCTACAGAACCCTCTGGTGCAAGGTCTCCTCTCAAGATTTGGATGTGTCCAGTCTCCTTGATTGGGTTTGACACAGGTCTAATTATATCCTGAGAGATTGTTTAAACTACTTTAATTAGTCAATTTGTATAAATAACATCCATCATAATCAAGAAGAAGCAGCCGATAGATTCTGATGAGATAACCAATAACATTACAACAAACACAACCGACCTGGCCTTCTGGTAAGCGAGGGACGTTTTCTAGATTTTGAGCCAAAGTCTGCCCTGTGACTGGTAAGAGACGCAAACAAAATAGTTATGCAATCAGTTTTACAAGTTAGTCTCACAACAACCGAAAACGTTTATACGAGTATCTAAAAAGTTTGAGCATTTATATACCTGTGATACAATCCCCATCCAAAAATCCAGCCTCTAAAAGATATCGAAGAACAGCTGGTGTACCACCTATCTGGAGATCAAACAACAAACAAAAGTTATAAAATGATCAAAACAGAAAACATATGTAACTAATAAGCAAAACGATATTTGCCAAAGTCGTACCTTATGTATATCTTCCATAACATACTTCCCACTGGGTTTAAGGTCAGCTAGAAACGGAATGGCGTCGCTGACCTTCTGGAAATCGTCAAGGGTCAACTCCAAACCAACAGACCTGGAATGATTCTCGTTTATTACCACAGTTTATTGTTTTCCATCATGGTAATAATAAGCAAAGCATATTCAACACGTTACCTCGCAATAGCAATTAGATGCAACACCGCGTTGGTCGATCCTCCGAGAGCCATGACTGACACCATTGCATTACGAAGCGATTTTGGAGTGATGATGTCACGGGGCTTCAAGTCCATCTTTATCAATTCTAGAAGATATTTTCCAGCTAACCGGCACTCGTCCAGCTTCAACGGGTCTTCAGCGGGTATCGAAGAGCTTTAAACAGAAAGAACAAAAAAGGAACCACATAAAAATTCTGGTAAATGAATAAACTTTTGAAACAAGCATAACGCAAATACAGATTAAGATTTCCAAATAAGCATAAATCTGGGAGAATGTATGATCTTAATCATGTGGTCTTTACTCTTTAGTGTTGAAAGCCTAACCTGTAAGGCAGGGACATTCCCATAGCTTCGATCGCAGAAGCCATTGTATTAGCTGTGTACATGCCACCACAAGCTCCAGCTCCAGGACACGCATTATGAAGGACAGTCTTTCTCTGTTCATCGCTTATGGAGCCACTAACAAATTCTCCATAACACTGAAAACACAAATCCGAAAAAACATGAAGACATACATAAGTACAGAAAAACTTAACAAATCATAAAGTAACAAAATCACGAATAGAAACAAAGAGGTGTTTTAAGGAGATACCTGGAAAGCAGATACTATGTCATATGCCTTCTCTTGAAAATGGCCAGGCTGCATTAGAATCAAAGCCACAAGGGTGAATAAATGGATCCAACTAGTCACAAGTGTTTAGGGTTTATGGAACTTCGAATTAGAAAAAAAGAGTACCTTGATGGTTCCACCATAAACCATAATCCCTGGTCTGTTAAGCCTTCCCATGGCCATAATTGTTCCAGGCATCTGAAAATGTCACACACAAGCGTGAAGCTGGGATAAAACACAATCAAACCACACAATATAGATGATTGGGGAAGAAGAAAGAAAAAAAAAGCTCACATTTTTATCACAACCAGGAATAGAGATGTTGCCATCATACCATTGAGCACTCATCACAGTCTCGATACTATCAGCAATCAAATCCCTAGATTGAAGACTGAAACACATCCCTCTCGTTCCCATGGAGATGGCATCACTCACACCAATCGTATTGAATCTAAACCCTACCATCCCGGCTTTCTCCACTCCTTCTTTCACCGCCTCGGACAATTGAAGCAAATGCATGTTGCAGGTGTTGCCTTCGTACCATACCGACGAAATCCCGATCTGGGGTTTCAGCAGATCGTCGTCGGATAAGCCCACGCCGTGAAGGATCGCCTGTGAGCCGCCTTGGGATTTGGGCTCGGTGATTCTGGAGCTGTACTTGTTTAGCTTGTTGGAATCGGTGAGGGGAGGGGAGGGATCGGCAGTTACGGGTTGGGCGGAGCAGGAGAAGGTTGATCGGCGGCGAGAGTGGTGGTCACTGGAGCGGGCATTGTGGGAAGGGAAGAGGGGTTTACAGGGGAAGAGAGTAGCGCGTGGTGAGAGGATTGTGGCGTGCATTGCGGCGCGTGGAGAAGGTTGAACAAAAGGGTTTATAGAAATGAGAGTGAGGGTTTATGCTAAGCGCTTTGTGGAAGCACGTTTACAATGGTGAAGTCCGAGAGAGAGAGAGAGAGAGAGAGAGAGAGAGAAACGTTTACAATGGTAATGGTTGGTGAAGAAGAGAGTGAGAAAGAAGAGGTTTGGTCAAAATTCAGATAGACAACGGAGGTCAGAAAGTAGGGTTTTTTGGTGGTTTTTGAAAACGCTGCCGTTTGTTTGTAACCGAAAAAATTAAATAAATCGGTTAACTCGAGTGTTCGGATCCGGTTTAAATGATTCGTACCAAATTATAAAAAAAAAATTGTAGTGAAAGAACCGGTTCTAATATCTTTTTGGTTTCACATAGCTGAAATCATCAAACTGAAACTAGAACTAAATGAACCGATTGAGATCGACATGTATCTTTAAAAAAATTTCTTGGTAAACAAAATCGCTAAAGACACCAGAAATACGAACCAAAATCAAAGGTTGTGGAAATTTCTTAAGTTTAAAAGAGGTTGTTGGAATTTGAAGTCATACGAAAATATTTATTATGGTTGATATTTTTTTAGTTGATTTTTATTATTATTATATATATATATATATATATATATTTTTTTTAGGAATTATATTTTTTTCAGTTTACGGCATCTATTAATCTTGGCACGGCTCGGAGTTCAATATTCAAATCAGCAAACAACATCTTGTTAGAAAAACATCAACGGATGAACGTAATTAAAATTCTAAACTTACTACCTATAAAAACCAACTAATTTCTAGAAAACTAGTGTTTTTTTTTTTTTGCTAAGTATGTGAATTTCATTAAAAATGAGATTGTTTGTAAAAATTACAAAAGGAGCTAAACAACTGACTTTTCCTTGGCAAAAAAAAAGAATAAAAAACAAGAAAGAGCCGAACATTATAACCAGTTAACGAGCCTGAGAAGGGGTTAGTCGTGTGTGAGCTAGAAAACTAGTGTTTTCATCTCGAAAGCAAGTTTTTTTAAAAAATAAAATAATATATGTATCATATGTGCCATATTAGCATATTTCGTTGTGCCCACATAGTTTCCGGACTTGAAATTATCATTTATCAACGATCAGTTTTCTTCTTCCTTATTTATTTCGAGAATTGTCTTTCTATAAATCTCCCTGTCATATTATGCCTTGCATGGGTAGACACTAAAAAATGGTAGTGAAAAGATGTTGTGATCATATTATATAAAGAATCATATACACAATGCATAATAAGTTTGAATGAAATCATAGATACATTGTATTATTCTAAACACCAAAAAGCGAAAAAAATGACTTAGCTCGTAAAGAAAGAAAGAAAGAAATGCAGCATCATACATAATTAAAAAAAAAAAGTAGATTACGAAAACGAGAATTGATCATCAAGGTGTAGGTGGAAGATCAACCCAATAATACTTGTACACCTCAGGCTCTGAGTTTTTGACTAAGTAAATGCCAAGAGGTTTGACATTATATGCGCGTACCTCACCACACCGAGCAACATTACCTTGTCTGTATGCTGGAAAATTAATAGCACCACGAGTCCAGTTCTTCCCATGCCACAAGCTACACTTCCATTTTGTTTTTTCTGATATAAACCTGTTATCATTGAAGATAATAATGTATGGTTTTACTTTTTCCACGAAATCGAACCCTAGCTTGTCATGGCTCGACCAGCAATGCACTTTCAGAGGTTGTTGACCTGCAGAGAGTTGATTGTATATTCGTACATTGTTTATTTTGCAACCTTCATTCAACCTAATATATAACGTGATTATCAACAAAATCAAAGATATCACGTACTTCATATTTTCTCTTGATTTCAAACCTATACCCGAGTACATACAAATACAAAAAAAAGCATCAATTTATAATCTCTCTGCTTTTTTTTTTTTCCTGTGGTGTAAAGCTTTCGTTTATTTATAGTTTTCTTTTTATGGCTTTTCCAAAAATTAGAACACAAACAGTAAACAGACTCGAAGAAGCGTTTTGTGCCGCAAAATAAGGTTTGCCAACAAATGAACTAAATTACATATTTCAAAGCTAACTAGGTGGTTTTCCCGCACCATTAGTTTATTCTTTAAAACAAATATAATATTAATTTTTATTTAGTGGTGAAAAAATCAGGTTTTATAATTTAAATTTATTTAAAATCAAGATTAATATCTTCATAAAGAAAACACAATTTTCATGAATAAAAAATATTGTTTATATCTTGTTTTCTAATATTTTTTTTTATTATCCAATAACAACTCAAATGTATTTAAGTAGCATTACAGATAACAATTCATACATCCAATTGAGAAATTTAAATTTTCAAAAAAATTATATTAACAACTTAAACTACGAATCGAGTCTATTATCCTTTGAGGTATCGACGTTGCTTTGTAGTTATATTCCACCTTCCTCTCTTTTTAGGGAGAGATCATTTCCATTTTCCTAACTTCTTCACAGGGAGAGATCACTACCACGTTCCCCACATCACTACCATATTTACCAAATGACACTTTACCTAGTGTGGCTGAGATTGATCCGACAACATTGGGATGATGGCATCCCAACTTACTGTGAATCGATCTTGAAGCATGCCACGAGTGAGCGAAGACCAGATTTGAGAGGAGTAGTTACAAGAGAAAAATAGATGATCTTGAGTTTCTACCCTTTCTCCACAGAAAATGAAGATTGTGTTTGCTCCAGCATTCCAATTGAGCAATGGATCTCCCGTGGTGAGACGATTGTTTATAGCAATCCAAGTTATGAATGAGTATTCAGGTGTAGCAAAAGGGAACCATACACCTTTATACCATTCCCAACTTGGGTTTGCTTCTCTACTATGATGCCATGTTTCTTTTGAAGAAACTTAGCTTTGAAGCTATCATTTTTTCGTTTCCAAAGAGCTCGATCCTCTATATCATGACGTACTTGATTTCTCAGATTTTCAATTTCATCTTTGATGTGGTTCAGTATCTCTTCTATGTGTCTCCGACAGCGATGTGATTTAAACACTTCTGCAATAGTTGCGTGGTTACAATCCCCATATCGATGGAGTCACGGCTTCCCAACAATTCAGAGAAACGTCCCCTTGGACTCCACAATTTGTACCAAAAAGAGGTGAATCTGCCCGATCTGGCCTCCACCCTATGAAATTGCTTTACCTTATCTCTTTGTGAGGTTATATTGACATAGACATGTATGTGATTGAACCAAATCGACTTTGATGTTAACAAACCATGACTCAAACATTATGCTCATGCTCTTATCAAATATTTCTCTTTTTCTCCATTTTGAACTCTATCTATGTCTCGCAAAAAGTATATTTTCTTCTTTTTTGTTCTTCTCTCTCTCTCTCTCTCTCTCTCTCCCCCTCCCTCTCTCCCTCTCTCTCTCCCCCTCTCTCTCAAACACAACATATTAAATTACACATAACATTTTCGTCCGGTAACCTTCACTATTGTTCCATAATTCATTTTTCTCTCGCCATTTTCGANCTCTCTCCCTCTCTCTCTCTCCCTCTCTCTCCCTCTCTCTCTCTCTCCCCCCCTCTCTCTCTCTCTATCTCTCTCTCTCTATCTCTCTCTCTCTTATTTTTCATCACCAAAAGCACATGACTAAAGTTAGCCTCTTTATAGGTCAAGTAACTCGAGTGCACAGTAAAAATATTAAAAAAATATAAACAAAAGAAAGAACCTTTGTTTCAACAATATAAGAAATTAAAATGTTTCTCCTTTATTACACTTATATGTGATTCTTCCTAATGTTTATGACATCTTAATTTCTTAAATGTGGAGCCTTTAGATGTGTTTTCTTATGTTTTTCCTTAATTTTCTAGATGAAGTTGAAACTTGATGCATGTCTCTTTGATTTATTGACAACAACTATTTTTGAAATCAAGTTCAACTTTAAGAGAAGATTACTTTTTCTAAGTCCTTGATCCTAGCTCTTGTTATATTTAACTTTGTATCATGATTTTCTTTTATCCATTTTTCATTTTCCATATTTACCTCTATTGTTTCCCTAAGCTTTCTAAACACTTTGATCCCTACTTCTAAGTTTCCTAGCTTTTCTTATGATTGTTCAATTATATCTTCAAATCTTACCTCTAATCATCACATTCAATTTTCTCTCATTTATATCTTATTGTTAGATTCAAATGTTTCTTGATCCTATTTATTTGTCACATGGCATGGTTCAATAGAAGATTTCCTGTGTTGCAAAAAATATCTCTTTCATATTTTTTGGTCCATGTATTGTTAAACTAATTTTAACTGTAAAAGAATAAAGAATCCATAGCAATTGAGATCGAGATTTGATTATTGTATCAAAACTCAACCAATGTCTTTTAGATACCTCTAGCTATGATTAGTAGGAATAAAACATCGAATTTCAATTATTATCTTTTTATGAAAGATCCAGGCTTGAGTAGTTAGTATCCACCTCTGATCTTTGAATTTTGTTTCAGAAATTTCATTAATGAAGAACTTAATTTCGATTTTGTTCTAAAATTTGCTAAGTACGTTAATTTGTTCAGAGAACTCAACGCAAGAAAAATCAGTTGATATATATAGGATCTTTCTTTGATATGCTTGAACATTAAGGATAAATTCAATAACTTTTTATTGTTAGAAAATATGCTTCAGCTGGTCGAGGCGGTTTGTGATGAATCTGAAAGCTTATTAGGATCTCTTTCCTATATCTAACATCTCTCTTTGTGTTATTAAACGTCATGGTAAATTTATTTTTAAAAAAATCCTATTAAATTTGATAACGTTAAAAGATCCCTTGAGAAAATATATTATTGTCATCACCACATTTAAGAAGTTTCTTCATGTTTTTGCTTCAATTGTAATTATCACTTCGAACCTTTCTGCAAAATTTTGCGGTTTAAAGATTTGACAGCAGCATATTTGGCATAACTCAATCTCTTTTTCTTAAATCTCAACTTCCCATATGTAGTTTTCTTTCTCTTTCCCACCATAGCTTTCACATCCTCGTGATTTTTCGGATATTCCTTTTGTTTCGAACTATTTACCTAAATTAAGTTACACTCACACAAAAATAATTAAAACCCCAAAGAATTCAAAAAGAAACAAAACCTTCACTATATGCAATACATCAATTCAAAAAATTTGCAAATATTATACTGTAATGAAATACTTTGTACAGGATAAACATGCTAATTATGTCTGTCGCACCATGAATTATTGGCAAAGGGAAGAGTAGATGAGTTTCGAAGTCGAGAGAACTTAGAGAAAACCTGAAAAGCAAAAACATGAGTATTAGATGATGAGGATAAACCCTACCGACTTCTATGGCTTCTGTGCAATTTTTTTTTTCTTCATGTATCTTGTTCGATCTTATATAGCGTAAGCGATTAGGTTTTTTTTTCGTTCTAAGAGGCGGTAGTAATTTACGGGAGCTTGACAATGCATGAAACATAAACCTAATCTCTAATTAAGGTTTTCCAAAACATAAAAATAATTTAATGAGTTTAAGCGATTTCATTAAGGCTAAAAAGATAATATTTTGTGAGATTGAATGAGAGAGCTCCATTCACCAAAATCATTTAGCAAATATAGATATAGATGACCACTAAAAAATCGAACAAAACCAAGTCAAACCTAAAGCTGCTAAATTTATTAATTGTGAGGAGTTTGAGATGCAAATTACATTTGATTCTGCATGACCAGTACTCAGCTCCTCGAGATGACTTTTCCTGATTGATAATTGTTTAAAACCAACGGCTGAGATTGAACCAAATCGTTTCCCGTCAAATCTTTTTTAGATACTCTTAAGATAAAAGAAGCTGGACTTGAACTGTCTAGTTTTAAAACGGACTAGAACTTTCTTATCTTTTCATGAAGATCAATGTAAAGAGATGAACCGAATAAATTGGTGATATTCCTGTCGTGTATATATTCTCAATGTCGAAAGAAACCCTAAATTAATCGAGATCTTCGTTTTTTGAACAAAAAAAAAATATATATATCGAATCTTCGTCTCTCTCTGTCGGCTGATAGCTTGCAGATTCGATATGGAAACAGGCAGGTCGCAATTTCGATGTGGAAAGAGGTCGGTGGTTTGGGATTTAAGCTTTGGCAATTAGTCTTCCGATGTTTGCTTGGGGAAGAAGATAAAAGACCTAACTATGTAACTGCGATTTGATTTTCTTTTAGGTTTTATGAAATACGACAAGAAGATTAAAGACCTAACTATGTTGCGTTATCCAAATCAGCTCTTGTAGTCCAACTCAGCTCTTCCTGGAGCTTAATTATAAAAGTTTGGTATGTTCGAAGAAAAAAAAGAAATACTTTTGTTGCACGTTCATATACATGTGTTGTTTCAATAGATGACGGTGCTGCATAATCCCCATTCTCAGAAGAAAATGTTAAATTATCAAGTTTGGCTAAACCGACTTTTTTTTTGGGTTTTATAGCCCATTAAATTGCGTGTATATATCCTCAAAGTTAAAAGAAACCCTAAAATTAATCGACAAACTTGCGTCTGAAGATATCTTCCTCGATCTCTCTCCGTCTTGCAGATCCAATATGGAAACAGGTCGCTCTTTCCATGTGGAAAGAGGTCGGTGGTTTGGGATTTTACCTAGCTTGTCAATTACTCTTCCGATGTTTGGTTGGGAAGAAGATTAAAGACCTAACTATGTAACTGCGATTTGTTTTCTTTTAGGTTCTATGAAATACCACAAGGATCCTAAGGAGACGGTGGTGTGGTGGGACATGGAGAGGTGTCCGGTTCCGATGGTAATAGCCTTCTTTGTGTCCGTCCGAGTATAGAATCGGCGTTGAACAAGTCTTTTGGTTCTGGTCCCGATGTAAACATCAGTACCACTCCAACCGTACCAGAGGAGAGAAGCTGCATTGGAGCCAATCCGGAGCTAAACAAGCTTGAACCCGAGGTTAAATATGTTGCCGAGCTTGGATCCAAATGTGAAGCTGAGGCTTACAAATGGGATGTGACCATTTGTACTCTTTTTCCTTATCCTTGGTTTTATCCCTATGGGTTTTCCAGGAAATATTTTAACGAGGCAAATTGGTTCACTAGTTTTAACCCCATTCCGATCTCCATTGAACCCGATGTAGACCTACACTCACTCATCGAGTCATTCCGGCCAAACCATGATGAACCAAGCAACAAGTAAAGTTTTCCCAGAGAGTTGACTCATCTGAGACTCACGCCGAAGTGGAATGAGATCAAGCCGAGCTCATATGACCAAGTTATCCAACTTGCAAAACGGGTGATGCCGAACTTACCCGAATCGGATAGACGTGCGTTAATTGGAGGATTCCGACCGAACCAGGAGGAACTAAGCTACGAACCGGATAGTTATGGAATCTTGGTTCAAAGGAGAAGATCGTCGAATTGGATTCATACCGAAATTCATTATGGTTTAAAAGTTATTCAACTTCTAAACCAGAGGCGTCTCAGCTTGCCTTATTTGGAAGCTCACGAGTTTAATGAGTTACAAACGAGACTTTGGCGACCTGGGGATACATCTGAGAATTCAAGAGACACATCCAACCATCCAAGAGAGTCATCTATCAACGTTCCATACACCAGCACCCACAGGATCAGGCGGATCCCATTGTTTACAAACTTTCCTTTTTCCGAACAAGTATACTTGCCTTGCACGGGAGAGAAGGATCCACGACCATTTACTCCACTTGATCTCGACCCTCCATCCTCTTTAGAAGATCCCAGACGTCCATTCAACCCTGGAGACCTAAAGCACGTCACTTTCTCCTCAAGTTTCAACCAAGCCGCATCATCTTTAATGCCTAACGGCTAGAAGATATTCGAAGAAGATCATATCACGATTTCTCATTTATTGCTTTTTTTTTTCATAATTTTACCTTAAGTTTATGTTTAAGTCGAGCATTATATAAGCTCTTTTCATTCACCTATTGTATTCACGTTTTAAATCAATAGAAATCCCTTTGCTTGTTTCAAAAGAGAGTTATCTTTGAATCAATCTTGTTCCTGCGAGTTTTAAGTGTTTGTGGAATCAAACTCTTAAAGTTTCGTGTTGTTTCTTACTGTCCTTGCGAGGAATAGCCCTTGGAAGTTAGAAACATAAACCGTTGGTTGTGGATTCAATCAACAAACCGGTTACCTCATCATCTCTATCGCCTCCATCTCGCGGCTAAGTCTTGATTCAAGGGTGTAAGGCTTTGGTGGATTCCGAGTCTTGTGTCATTGGTATCAGAGCTTAAACGCTCCTATCTCAGGTGTATTCGAATTCCCTTTCAGTTTTTGTTATTTCAATTCAGTTTGCTTTCTGTTTTGTTTCATCTATTCAAAAAAAAATAAAAATAAAAAACCCCAAATTTTTTTTTCTTTTGCTTGCATGCTTGTTTCAATTTTATAAAACTCATAAAAACTCAAAAAAAATCTTTCGTCTTTTGTTTTAGATTATTAATCCCCTTGAAAAGCCATAAAAATTATTTTCAGAATTTTTGCAATCGATTTGGTAATTTTAAAACAAGTTAGAATCAAACCGGTAAAATCTGTGATTTTTCCTGTTTTCTGTTTTTGATTTGTTTTGGATACAACTTTGATTTCTCTTGAACTTTCTTTCAAGGTACATCCATGGAGAATGCACCAGTAGACCCTATGAAAGCCATGATGGCAATGATGCAAAACCTTACCGAGAGTGTCAATGCTATATCAGAACCGATCTACAAGTCCAATCTGCTCGAATTGACAATACCAACAACCGCCTTGAGCTCCTGGAGACTCCTGAACGCCAAGATCCTATGCTGCCTAGAAGAAACGTCCAGCCAGCTGCTCCTAGGGTTCACAATGACCCTAACCGTGTGGAGGAACCACCAGACTTGCAACAACCTCGTGCACCAGATCCTATGCAAGGGGCGCAAGATCTTCTCAACCGGAGGAATCAAGCTGATCGAAACAGGCCATATAATGAGGATCGAAACATGCCACCAGAAGTGAAGCTTACTGCCCCAACCTTTGCAGGGAAGATAGATCCAGCATCCTACTTAGAGTGGGAAAGAAGAATGGAGCATTTGTTTGAATACTATTCTTACACTGAGCCAAAGAAGATAGCCCTTGCAACCGCCAGCCTTACTGACCATGCTTTAGCTTGGTGGGACAGAGAAGTAGCTGAGAAGAGGAGGCTACGCTATCCCCAAATAACAAGATGGGCAGACATGAAATTCGAGCTACAAAAGAGGTATGTTCCCCCTCATTACCATAGAAATATGCTGAAGAGATTTCGCTCATTGTTTCAGAGATCCAGAAGTGTAGAAGAGTACTATGAAGAGTTTGATGATTTAAGAAGTCGCCTTGAGATAGACGAAACAGAAGAATCCCTCATGTCCCAGTTAATGGATGGCTTACAAGATCGAATACAAAGAAAGGTGGAAATGCAGCCATACCATTCATTACAAGAGCTCCTACACTTAGCCATTCAGCGTGAGCAACAAATCAAGAAGAAGACATCTAGGAGCCGCTCAAACAACACCGCTTGGAACCAGCCCCAACCGCAGCAACAACAAACACCAACACCATTTGTAGACAAAGGCAAAGCTGTAGTAGTGGATTCCAGATTCAAATCCAATGATCATCGCCAAGAGCAAGGTAAGTCTAGTAATTCTCAAAGACATCATGACATTGTTTGTTATAAATGTCAAGGCAGGGGACATGTATCAAGAGAATGCCCAAACAAAAGGGTTATGATCACCACCCCTGATGGTTATGATTCTCAAGATGAAGTCATGGCTGAGACTACAGAAGACGAAATCACCATATATGCTGAAGAAGGAGAACTTCTAGTCATCCAAAGAACCTTAAATGCACAGCATATCCTAGAAGATCAAGAACAAAGAGACAATCTCTTTCACTCTCGCTGTACTATCAAGGATAAGGTATGTCATTTGATTATTAATAGAGGCTCTTGTGCTAACATTGCTAGTGTTTCTCTAGTAGAAAAACTCGGCCTGCCCACAATACAACATCCTAGACCCTACAAACTCAAGTGGCTCAATGACAAAGAGGAGTTAAGCGTGTCTAAACAAGTTGAAGTATCACTCGCCATTGGTCAATACAAGGATCAAATCCTCTGTGATGTTGCGCCAATGCAAGCTGGCCATGTTTTACTTGGAAGACCTTGGCAATATGACAGAGATGTAACCCACAATGGCCGAACTAATGAGTATTCATTCACCATAAACCATTGTAAGTTTGTTCTTGCCCCTTTAGCACAAAAAGAAATCAGAATAATGCAAGTGAGAGCTAAAACCGATACTACAACTAAGGCTAGTTACTTTGCTATACAAGATCCTTTATCATTTAATCCCCCAGATATGATGCACTTGTTCTCTCCAAATGAGTTATGTGCAGGTTTAAAGGAGCAAACACACCAAAACGTGTTATACAAGGAGGAAAACGTGAGAAGCAAGGATGAAAACATGATGTACAACAAGGAGGAACCGCCCTTACCTGAGCTGAAACCAACATTGGAGCTCACTGAAGCCAAGAAAATTCCATTCACGTCCCTACTCAAGCATTTATTTCCAGAAAAATCCAAAGAACACCAAGGTAAGTTTCTAAGCCCCAAATCTTTTACAAAGACTAACTTACTTTGTTTTGGTGCAGATGAGCTAGTTTCGAGGACGAAACTTCTTCAAGAGGGAGAGTATGATGTAAACATCAGTACCACTCCAACCGTACCAGAGGAGAGAAGCTGCATTGGAGCCAATCCGGAGCTAAACAAGCTTGCACCCGAGGTTAAATATGTTGCCGAGCTTGGATCCAAACGTGAAGCTGAGGCTTACAAATGGGATGTGACCATTTGTACTCTTTTTCCTTATCCTTGGTTTTGTCCCAATGGGTTTTCCAGGAAAGGTTTTAACGAGGCAAATCGGTTCACTAGTTTTAACCCCATTCTGATCTCCATTGGACCCGATGTAGACCTACACTCACTCATCGAGTCATTCCGGCCAAACCATGATGAACCAAGCAACGAGTCAAGTTGTTCCAGAAAGTTGACTCATCATAGGCTCACGCCGAAGTGGAATGAGATCAAGCCGAGCTCATATGACCAAGTTATCCAACTTGCAAGATGGGTGATGCCGAACTTACCCGAATCGGATAGACGTCTGTTAATTGGAGGATTCCGACCGAACCAGGAGGAACTAAGCTACGAACCGGATTGTTATGGAATCTTGGTTCAAAGGATAAGATCGTCGAATTGGATTCATACCGAAATTCATTATGGTTTAAAAGTTATTCAACTTCTAAACCAGAGGTGTCTCAGCTTGCCTTATTTGGAAGCTCACGAGTTTAATGAGTTACAAACGAGACTTTGGCGACCTGGAGAGACATCTGAGCATTCAAGAGACACAACCAATCCTCCAAGAGAGTCATCTAGCAACGTTCCATACACTAGCACCCACATGATCAGGCGGATCCCCTTTGCTTACAAACTTTCCTTTTCCGAACAAGTATACTTGCCTTGCACGGGAGAGAAAGATCCACGACCATTTACTCCACTTGATCTCGACCCTCCATCCTCTTTAGAAGATCCCAGACGTCCATTCAACCCTGGAGACCTAAGGCACGTCACTTTCTCCTCAAGTTTCTTCCAAGCCGCATCATCTTTAATGCCTAACGGCTAGAAGATATTCCAAGAAGATCATGTCACGATTTGCTCAATTTATTGCTTTCTCTTTTCATAATTTTTACCTTAAGTTTATGTTTAAGTCGAGCATTATATAAGCTCTTTTCATTCACCTATTGTATTCACGTTTTAAATCAATAGAAATCCCTTTGCTTGTTTCAAAAGAGAGTTATCTTTGAATCAATCTTGTTCCTGCGAGTTTTAAGTGTTTGTGGAATCAAACTCTTAAAGTTTCGTGTTGTTTCTTACTGTCCTTGCGAGGAATAGCCCTTGGAAGTTAGAAACATAAACCGTTGGTTGTGGATTCAATCAACAAACCGGTTACCTCATCATCTCTATCGCCTCCATCTCGCGGCTAAGTCTTGATTCAAGGGTGTAAGGCTTTGGTGGATTCCGAGTCTTGTGTCAGGTCCAGTCACCATCTATGCCATGGGCAACCTAAAACGCCTCACTCAGATCCAACGGAATCAGCTCTGTTACTCTGGTCTCTTGATGAGACACACCGAGTTCGGTAAGTGAATATTCTTATATCTATCTAAGTTAATCTTCTTATCTCTAATTCTCTTATCTCCATCTTCTTAAATCTATTATTACAGGCTTAAAATCAATTTATCTAGATTTTCATCGCTGGGCACGCAGTCATTCACCTCCGGCTCGGATGGTGTTCATATCAAGTTATGGGGTGCCGTTTCATCATTTCCTTAGGATGTTCGAACATAGGGGATACAATTTCATTCGGGCCTACCCATGTCACAATTCTCGTGAAGAATTGCTCTGGGAAAACTTAACACTGACAGGTATTTTCTCATCTCGATCTTAACACTTTGAAATAATCAGAGAAAAGCATTTGTTTCTCTAACTATTTGTTTCTCTAACTAGTTAGTTTTATTTTTATCTCAGAGGAGAAATTGTTTGACGAGGCCAAGGAGGACAATGGCGATGAACCTCCCTGGTTTTGCACTCTATGTGAGTTTTCTACCTATGACTCTACTCGTATCCTCGATCATATCCAAGATGATGATGCACATGAAGCTCGTCGAGTGTTGAAAGCACCGGTGTCTGTCACCAACACTAACAGTACGGTGGTGTGGTGGGATATAGACAGTTGTCCGGTTCCCTGTGGTTATGATCCTCGGTTGGTCCGTGGGAGTATAGAATCGGCGTTGAAGAAGTCATTTGGTTCTGGTCCAGTCAGCATCTATGCAATGGGAAACCTGAAAAGCATCAGTCCTCAAGAATTGCTAGCCCTCTCTTCCTCTGGTGTCTTTATGCGCCACCATGACTTTGGTTAATTTCTTATCCCTAAATATAAATTGAAAGTTTGGTCTTGACCTGTGGGTCGATTTCTTCTTTTGTTCATGATCACTGAATTTGTTTTTTTTTTCAGGCTTAAGACAGATGTTTGATGCATTACATCCCTGGGCAAGTGATAATCCACCACCGGCTCAAATGATGATCATATGCGATGCTGATGTGGTGCCATTTCGATATTCTCTTTTGGATTTTGAAGCCCGTGGATACACCGTTATTCGCTGTGGCACTTCTTGTGAAGAAAGGTGCGCTGGAAAAGCTTACTGAAAGGTGTTTTTTCTCATCTCGATGATCTCACATACATTATTTATATCATATCATATCAAAAAAATTAAAGATAAATCAACAATGTTTATAAACTTAAAACAATAATTTAATCATATTTTATAATATTACCTTATATATATAGATATATAAGCTTAGATGTATAATTATTAATTTAGCTTATTAATTTATAGTGATAATTAATTTATCGAGTATTAATTTATAGAGGTTATATTATATTGGAATACCCGTGGAGAACACGATGCTAGCAAAACACGATGATAACTAGTTAGTTTTTTCTTTCCTCGCAGAAATTCCGGTGGAGAACAGTCCTGGTGAATCTCAGAACAGTCGGATAATTGAGAAGTACACTGGTGAATCTCAGAACAGTCTCGTAATTGAGAAGGACACTAGTGAACCTCCCTGGTTTTGCGAACTATGCAAATTTTCGAGCAAGACCTATGGTGATCTCAGCAAGCATCTCAACGGTTTTGAACACGAAGATAAGTTAAGTCGTATGATCATACCAGGAAGGGAAGAGCAAGACTAAGAAGAAGAAGAATAGTGTTTGGCCCATGGGATGTTTGCTCTTCTTCTCTAAGGCCTTTTAAATGTTAATATGTTGTTAACTCCTTTGCTTATTTCCAACTCTCGTTTTGTTATTTAATTTCTAGTTGACTAATACTTTAATCATCATCTTCCTAAATTAAATCCTTATTTACCTGAACATGACACACCCGAATAAGCATGACTATGACTATGATGTGATGGAATCATGGTTTTTGTCACACATCTCGAATGTGATGAATCATTTCTTTTACTTTGCAAACATGTAGCACCAATGTAAGTATGTAACATCACACTCAAAACCATTAGACACTAGGGTTTCAAGCTTAGAACAGAGTACACACTAAGCAGGCCGAGGATGAGGGAGACGGTGCAGCCAACGAGGGAAAACTGAAAACATACTGCGAGAAGAAGAGATGGTTTGTAGCACCTTGATACCATGGGACATAGATAACAAAAAACTTGATTCATGCACTTTAATATAAATAAATAAACTTGATTTTTTTTGGTAATTAGTACAGTATATTGCTTGGAACACTTTAACTTTGCTATAATCAACAATTACGAAAATTCAGTCCAAAAAACAACAAAAACGCTCTCATATATATAAACCTCTTTTGTTCAAGCTTTCGTGACTCTCCATTTGGGAACTCTTTAAGGTGTTGTCTCACTATACCCATTTCATGCTTGTCTTCTTCACTTTGCTCAATCCAATGAAACCCAAAATTTTGGATCAAATTGCCAAATGAATTCCTTCCAGAGAAAATATGGAGCAGAGTTAAACAGGAATAAGAAGAAGACATGGCGTGGGATTTTGAGCCTATGAGGACTCTCAGGACTGGAGATATAATCTAGCGAAACCGAATTGGAAGCATATTCATAGTGGCATGAGCAGGTGAAGAGAAAGCAAATGTGCTTTATATGCAAAAGAAATGGTTCTGTCTTCATGATCATCATTGTTGGATAATTGTATCAGGAGTGAATATTATCTTACATAAACAAAATAATTATTTATGAAGACCTTATTGTGTCATCATGTGCTTTTTGGAACTCATAGTGCTATAATTTGATATTTCCAATATAAAAAAGGGTAAACAAACAAAAAGAGAAATAAATATGACATTGTGGATCAAAGATTCTCTGATGAGTGAGATATTATCATTGTTCCAGAAGACTATTTTGACTATAAGTGTTATGTACGTTCCACACATTTGGTCTTCAAAATCAGCAGATTCATTGATGCAAACGATGTTCCTTTCTTCTTATTCTTCTTGCTTCCCAGAATCCTTAGACTCTGTCTCAGTAAATCAATCTGTCTTTCCTTCTCATACTTTTGTCTATCCATCAAAGCTATTTTCTCTTTTAGTGCCTCAATTGTATCTTCCTTAACTCTAACTTCATCTCTCAATTCTTCCACTGTCTTAATTACTTCTTCTTCTTTTTCCTCAAGTTTCCTTTGCATTATTGCCTCTCCTACAAAAAACCCACTTCAAAGATTCATACTTTTATCAAGAATCAAAAACTGAAAATTAATTTTAAGTTGATTTTTTTTACCAGAGGAAGAAGTTGTGTGGATGATGAGATGATCAAGCTCATTCTTGATAGCTAAATAGAGTTGTTTCCATTTCTCAACGGCTTCATCTCTCACTGCTCTCTCCACACACATCTCCTCAACAACCCACTTCCAGTACTCTCTCTCCTCTGCTGTAGTTGTCTTTGCTTCCTCTCTCTCCTCCACTTTCTTCCTTAGCCTCTTCACTTCCTCTCTAAGCTTCTTCCTCTCTTTCCTCCACTCTCTCTCTGCCTCTCTAAGCTGATAAAACATCACCCTCTCTCTCTCATCCATCTCTCTTCTCATGTCTCTTCTTCCTCTGATTTTTTTAGTTGAAGTCTCCTTGACACTTCTCATACTTCTTCTCTTTTGCTTGCTTGTGCATCCACCCATGTCTAATCCTGTAGATACTTCTTCTTACTCTTCTTCTTATAACATGTGCAAGAATGTTAATGGAGGAGAATCTCTCTCTCTCTCTCTCACTGGAATATGTGTTCTCTTGATGTTGAGAGGGCTCTTCTTCATTCAATGAAGAGGAGAAGTCATAATTGTTAGTGAAGAAGCTCCACTAGTACCACTCTACCATATTTATATAAGGCCACCAAAAAAACCACCTCACAACAGTAATTTCTCTAGCTTTCTTTTCTCTCACATGTGTAACACTCTACAGTAAAATAGTTAAAATTAAAATTTGGTGGAAAATGGAATAAATTAAGAGGTGAGTGATGGGAGATGTCAGAAAGGAAGGTGGAAATAGTGTTTAGGTTTGAGGACATGGAAAACTACAACACTATATTCTCATCCATTACCAATAAATGTTGTGGGCTTTCTTTGTTTTTTTTTCACATGGACCCATCTCTCTATAAACTCAATACTCTGTAACTCTATTTATAAGTCTTCTCTTCATATTACTAATCAATCTCCAGAGTCACAAGTCTACAAAAAATAAGAGATAATTTTTGTGTAGATCTCACATTAGGAGGTGAATAGACATACCTGTTTTTGAGTGGCTCAAGGGTCAACTTAATCATATAGAGGAACAGACAAAAGTTAGACTGTTGTCTAATCACAACCTTATTCATATGAATAGTTTATGAGATTTTTTGGTTTTACAGCCACATAATCAGTTTTTAACGATTAGATTGGTCCCACGATTTTTGTTTGTGAGAATGAGAATTTCGATTTAGTAACCTGTGTTTGGCTGTGGTTTAAGAGCTGTCCCTTCACGTGAACTTCCCTATTAATACGGCTCTCTGTCTTTAATTTTATTCCTATAATCCTATCTTATATCTAATCTTTTCCATTAATTAGAAGAATTCATTATTACTTAGTGTTGTTGTCTTGTCTCCCTAATTTTATAGTCGTGTTTGGTGAAAACATCGATCAAGGACTTGAAAAAAATGATAATAGATTGTTAAATTTTGGATTATCTGAATTTACTTTTAATGGTACAGTAAATGTAGGAGATTAAGGTATTGGTTTTTGTGTGTTTGCCAGTAATTTTCTTCAGAATCTGTAAACCAGTGTAGTAACCTCTGAGACAGTCTATGGTTAGCTATTCTTTCTTAAGACTTTTTCTACAAATTTACCACGAGTAAAACGTTCGGACCAAAGTCCAAATGCACAACCAAATGACTCACATGACGTTTGTACACGACAGAATTGAATTCGGAACCATAACTATTTTACAGTCTCAGTTTTCTTCAATTTACATATAAACCACCTAACAATTATACAAACGCTCGCTGCAAAGGCACACAACAAAGCAAAATTTATCAATCATTTTATTAGAGAAAGTTTGTACATAGTAGTACAATGCCACAACCTGACCCACAAAAAAAAACCAGAGCTGTGGCACATTTCATTTTTTTTACTAACAATAATACATATAC
The DNA here is from genome assembly GCA_020283515.1 of Alliaria petiolata. Taxonomy (NCBI): domain Eukaryota; kingdom Viridiplantae; phylum Streptophyta; class Magnoliopsida; order Brassicales; family Brassicaceae; genus Alliaria; species Alliaria petiolata. Next base: position 435,757,693 of record JAHZTW010000001.1, on the reverse strand, counting down.
AAACTTAGCCTAAACATCTTTTTTTTGGCATAATCATAAAATCATTTCATTATAACGCATACAAACATAAAACCATCGAACCGTTCTCTCTCTTCTAGTGAGTGAGAGCCACTGCAGCTTCTTGAACCAGTGGCTTAGTAACATGCACAAAATGCTCAGCTTCACGCTCCACTTCTTCCCAACACCTATGAGAGTCTCTCCCTTCGCCCATTTTCTTCACAAACGCTACAAACTTCCCCCAATTATCCGCCTGGAACAGCTCCGGATTCATCCTCAGGTAAGTAAACGCGCACATCTCTCTGTTCTCTTCTCCCTCGCCGTTCTGATCGAAGCTCAGCGCGGAGGCCTTGAGGATCTGCTCGTGCGCGTAATCATCGTACCTAGGCAACGCGTTTTCACCGGCTAGAGGAACTTCTGCAGCTAGAGTAGCTAGAGCCACCTGGTTCACTAGCTTCTCTGGGGCACAGAGAGCGTCTTGAGGCTGCTCGTGGTCTCTCATCTCGATGCAAGTGAAGTTGAATATGGCGTTGTGTCTGGCTAACATTTGGGCGATGGGGAGGTATCCGTCTCTGAACCTTGTGTTGTAGTATCCTGCCGTGAGCTCAGGGGCGTGTGAGCGGCTCCCGTAGTGCCAGTGGATCCCGGCGATCTTGACGGATATTTTGACGCCGGTGTTTTCGAATATCGATTTGGCTGAGGAAAGGATCCGCTCGCCGTGATCCAGCAGCATCTCGGAGTACCATGTGAGGAAGAACTCTCCGTACTCTGTGTTCCAACCGCCGTCTTCTTTCTTGAAGAACTGAGTGTCTTCTGGCCAGTTATTGTAGTGACCAGCATCGGTTGGGCCCGTACCGCCCCACTCTGGCTTCCCGTAAGCCTCAGCTGCTGCTTTCAAGCTGCTTAACGAGTACTGCATCGATCATAGGAAGGAAAACAATTTAGTTTTACATTTTTTGCAAATGAATCAGAGGCTGTTCATGTGTGATATGTGGTAATTACCTTGTCATAGCACTGGAATGCTCCAATCCCTGGGAACTTCCATGTCCCGTCTTGCTCAGGGTACGAAGGGTAACGCAGCTCTCCTGCTGGTCCCATTCCCACTTGGATTTCCTGAAAAAAATGAATTCAATCCAAACTAAATCATACAACCAAACATTGTAGAGAAACAGAGAAAGTCAAAGTGACAAGTCCTGATATGGATGGAACACGATATGAGTTAAAGAAGCTGCAATTACCACAATGGTGTCTCCAAGAAGATGCTTGAAGTTGTCTCTGAAAGCACGCATGAAATCCGAATAGCACTGCACGGGTGTTCGACCTTTGAGAACTGGGAGTGTATCAGCGCCAAGTGATATATACTCGTGGTTCCTTCTTCCCCACTGATCAGTGTATGCAAGGTCAGGGTCCTTGTCAACCTCTTCAATAACCCACTGAGGGAGAGGAATACTGGAGAAGAAAAAAAGATTTTCCCAATTAGAACACACCAAATCTCAGTAGTGAATGATAAGACAGCGACTTCACCCTTATAAAAAAACACATGAACTAACTCTCCTCTACCAAAGACAACAAATGATTCATTGGTTTGATTGTTCAACTAGAAGAACACACCAAATCTCATTAATGAATGATAAGACAGCGACTTTCACCCATATAAAAAAATACATGAACTAAACTCTCTACCAAAGAAGACAAATGATTCATTGGTTTGATTGTTCAACTGGTCCATCTAAAAGAAAACGTCTTGACTACCAAATCAATCTTTTGTAATCAACCTCGAAAGAGACATAAGACGAATGAGAAGAAAAACCAAAAAAATATATATATAAAAAGGCCTGAAGTAAGAAGAAAACGACGAACAAGTCACTCAATTTTTAGTTAGAGACGCTCACGCAATAAACAAGAAGATGTGGCTCTTTTAGATCCTTGAACCTATCACTCTCCTCTAGAACATTGTGTCCTCACGTGTCAACGCAATTCCCGTGCACGTTACTCCGTTATTCAATAAAAAAAGTTGAACAATTTTGCCTACCCAAATCTCAATAAACTATTTCCAAAAATTGATCATAACCTGCAATTTTTTTAATCCTCAAATCCTACATCTGCTCAATTCAATCCTGAAATTCCTCAAAAATTGGAAAAGATCTTACTCTTCCTATTCAAACTAAACATCCATAGAATCTCTGTAAATCCAATCCATAGAGATAGAGGAAGAGAAGTAACTTACGTGACAGAGTCACCGACGTTACCACCGCACTGATGAAAAGACATAACAGCCTGAACCTTGAGTCCAAGCTTCTTCGCCATCTCAAGCAGCTCATTGTAACCTCCCCAATTATAAGCTCCCGGAGATTCCCTCTCCACCAAACCNTATCACTCTCCTCTAGAACATTGTGTCCTCACGTGTCAACGCAATTCCCGTGCACGTTACTCCGTTATTCAATAAAAAAAGTTGAACAATTTTGCCTACCCAAATCTCAATAAACTATTTCCAAAAATTGATCATAACCTGCAATTTTTTTAATCCTCAAATCCTACATCTGCTCAATTCAATCCTGAAATTCCTCAAAAATTGGAAAAGATCTTACTCTTCCTATTCAAACTAAACATCCATAGAATCTCTGTAAATCCAATCCATAGAGATAGAGGAAGAGAAGTAACTTACGTGACAGAGTCACCGACGTTACCACCGCACTGATGAAAAGACATAACAGCCTGAACCTTGAGTCCAAGCTTCTTCGCCATCTCAAGCAGCTCATTGTAACCTCCCCAATTATAAGCTCCCGGAGATTCCCTCTCCACCAAACCCCACCACACATCGATCATGATTCCTTCAACACCAGCACTCTTCAACGCCTGGAGACTCGCCCTCATCGCTTTCCTCCGGTTCACCGCATTCCCCATCGTCACGCTATCAAGCGGCATCATAACAAAAACCGGAACTCCTCCGTTCTCCTTTTTACCTCCAGTCCCTCCTTCTTTGTACGTTCTCTGCTCCTCCACAGTCTCTACACCTAAATATGGACTCTCCACCGCGAAAGCCTTGCACCCCACCGACAGATCCGCTCGCGTCGCCCCCAAAATCGGACTCATCGGCGGCGTTACGTTTCTATTCGGATCCGTTCCGTGAGCCTTGCAGTTCAGATTCATCGCTTTATGCATCATCACCGACGGTGGCGAAACCGATAACGACGAATCCACCGACGGCGCCGTCATTTCACCGGACTTGATCGGAATTCCGGCGAGTGCTCCGAGCTGATGCGATAAATTTAGCGCCATTTCTCTCTCTCTCTCTAATAATTTTCCCGAGAAAAAAAAACGAATTAAGAATCGATCGTTTGAATATTCCTTCTTTACAATTACAAATTGGTTTTTCTCTTTTTGAGATCAGAAAACTTGAGATTTTCGAGTTTTGTGTGACGGAGGAGAGATCTGGAGAGGAAGAAAGGGCTGATATTTATAGGGAAGCATAAAAGGATAAGATTAAAATAATCTTTGATAGAATCGCTGATCAGACGACACGTGTATAAACGTGCGATGTAGATAAAGACACGATTGGAGTCAGAATGGACGGTGATGTGAACAGTGCGCGTGAACGAACTTTCCAGCAGGCAGCAGACGCACTTATAGCCTCAGAAATATTTTTGTGGTGAAGAAATAAATAAATTGGGGACCAAAAAGAAAGATTTTATTGTTGAATTTGTTTTTTTATTGTTGAAATTATATAATACTTTTTTTCCCTCACGGTTTTATATCGATGAGATAGCCTTTTTCTTAAAAAGAAAACGGGGATAGTGGTGACGTTTTCTTTCATGAAAAGTACATTTCATATTGGTTGCTTCTGTAAATATTATATATGAATAGATTAATAGAACAAATATGAATAGTTGTTAAAGTCTCAAATTAGTTTAAAATATAGACTGATAACTTATGAATAAATGATATTTGGAATTGAAATTCTCCTAATGTTATCGATTAAGTCATTAAACAAGCGATTGAAGTTGAGCCAAAACAATTTCAATGACATTAGCCAAAACAATAGCCTATGAACGTCTGAAAAAAATGAAGTGATCGACTCACAACTATTTGTTTGTTTTCTTCTAAAGATTATCAAATGTATAGCATGTGATTAATGTAAGGATTACTCAAATCATATCGTAGTAATTTACATAATCTATAATTTCAAAGTTTTAATTTCTTTATGTGTAGTCACGATTAAATTATGTAATCCTAAATTTCCATTTACATACACAAGGCGCAAATCAAACACATTAAAAATTATTGCTTTTTGTCAACATAAAAAAGTTTTTTTAGCAAAAAAAAAACATAAAAAAGTTTTTGTATAGAACTTTGAAAGCTTTGTACAACCCGTAATTCAACTTGGCTTGTAATGGTATGGATCGAAAGGGCCACTATGCATGAAATAATATTTTAATACTCATATACAACTTTGAGCAACAAATAAGATATCACAGTAGATACTTTAGTTGTAAATAACATCATTTGCACGAAATTAAAATATAGAAAGCTAAGTAGAAGGTAACGAACGAATAATAGTCATATTATTTTGGATTTAGTATTCTATTTGGTATCTCACACGATCTAAAAAGATATACGAAGTATATAATTTGATCCGAGTTCCATATAATCTCCTATATATTATTTGAGAAATATTTTTATAAAGTATCCTTATTTTTAAAAATATTTATAGTGGTGCCATTTTACTGATGTGTCACCACCACATTCATTATCACTAACCTTCTAAAAAAACTTATTTCAATAAACTAATTACCTTATATGCTATTATCCATTTTTAATTTTTAATATAACCAAAAAAATTATAATTCATTTTCTGTTATGATTCATTTCCAAAAAAATTTATAACCAATAATTTTATACAAAATAATTAAACGAAATCAAAATTTACAAATAATTTATGATATACATAAAAATATAATTTTTATTTTTTAATATAACCAAAAAGATTATAATTCATTTTCTGTTATGATTCATTTCCTAAAATTTAATACAAAATAATTAAACGCAATCGAAATTTACCATGATTTAATATTAGGGATGTTTGCAAAATTGACTCAAAATTTGAGGTCAATTGCAAATATAACCCACCAAATTCTCCATTTCAACATTAACCACTTTCTCTCCAAATCATCCTTCTCATTTTCAATTATTTACGAAATTGCCATTAATTCAAATTAATTTCTTTAATTTTCGAAAATCCAATTGACCAAATAATCCTCATCTTCTTCACTTATTCACGAAAATGCCATCATCATCAATTCACCCAACCACCATTTTCAACCAATTTGAAGCTTTAATTGCACCAAAAACCCATTTTTGAGCTTCGATAGCTCATTGTCTCTTGCCTTATGCTTGTATTCTTCCATTTTCTCTCTATTTTCTTCCCAAAAACTCTATAATTTAGCTATTAAAAATTTAAAACTCTTAGATCTTGCTATATCCGCTGAATTGGTCGTTAATTGCGATTGGGCTTCTTGGTGGTGGCAAGAATCGAAGATATCAGCTGGAAAAGAAGTTAAAGATGAGTGGTAAGACAAATTTTCAGTAGAATTTCGTGTTTTCCGGATTTTTTCTGCGAAAGTAGACTTCATTTGGCCTTCAAGAAGTCTACTAGTCAACGGAAAGGTTAGTTTTGCAATTGACCGCGTGAACAAAGTAAACTTCTCCAGGTCAGATGAAGTCTACTCCATTTCCTTTGAGAACAAAAAAAATGGAGTAGACTTCTCGAGTAGACTTCTTTAAAAGTAGGTCATTTTTGCAATTGACCAAACTTTGACTTTTATGAAGTAGACTTCTCCGAGATAGTAGACTTCTCGGAGAAGTCTACTCCTAAAAGTAGACTTCATACATGTCACTTTTGCAATTGACCAATCTTTGACTTTTTGTATTACACAGCTGGAGAAGTCTACTAGGCTTTTTTGGGGTGACGAAAAGTTAAATTAAAAAGTAGACTTCTTTTGGCCTGAGAAGAAGTCTACTTTTTAATTAATTCAATGTTTGGTCAACCCCAAAACTAACCCATAGTAGACTTCTCCAGGGTTCAAGAAGTCTACTTCAAAAGTCAAACTTGGTCAATTGCAAAAGTGACCTGTATGAAGTCTACTTTTAGGAGTAGACTTCTCCGAGAAGTCTACTATCTCGGAGAAGTCTACTCCATAAAAGTCAAAGTTTGGTCAATTGCAAAAATGACCTGTAAGAAGTCTACTCCGAAAGTAGACTTCTCCATAGAAGTCTACTCCGAAAGTAGACTTCTCCATAGAAGTCTACTTTTGGAGGAGAAGTCTACTCATCTTTTGGCAATTGCAAAACTGACCTGGAAGAAGTCTACTTTTTCTAGTAGACTTCTCTGCAGAAGTCTACTTTCCTTGAAGAAGTCTACTAATAGTAGACTTCATTAACCGTATTAGAAGTCTACTTTCCATATTTTTTTTAAAACGTTTTTTTGTCAAATATATAATAAATTTTTAAGATTTTCTTGGTCATGAGCTTGTGTTAGTAAGTGTTTTTGCCTCTATATCAGTTATACGTGTTTATAGTTTATAGGGATGGTGAAATCAGGTTTTATGTTTTACAAGCTACTTAGCTTATTAGTCGTAGACTTCTCCAAGAAGTCTACTTAGTAGACTTCTGCGTACATCAGATGAAGTCTACTGTTTTAATTTTCTTATAAAATTCTTTAATCTGTAATTTATGAAAACTAAAAATTATTCTTTGACTCTTGAGATTGTGTTATTTATTTGTCTTTCTTATGTATGAAATTTACATGTTTGTTTAATATAGTTGAGCTTTAATTAATTTTTCTCTGTTATTAGGCATTTAGCATATTAGTAGTAGACTTCTTCAAGAAGTAAGTAGACTTCTACTTAGTAGACTTCTGATGAAGTTTAGAAGTCTACTTGTTCAATTTTTTTAATAAAATTCATTTAACTGTAATTTATGTTAAATAAAGATTATTTTTTAACTCTTAAGTTTGTGTTATTTATTGCTATTGCTTATGTATGAGTTTTACATGTTTGTTTCTTATAGTTGAGCTATAATTAATTTTCTTCTATTATTAGGTATTTAGCATATTAGTAGTGAATAATGTGTTAAGAAAAAAGTCTGAGTAAGAAGTCTACTAATGAAGTATATTGGAGAAGTGTACTGGAAAAGCATGAGTAAGAAGTTGAAATACTTTTGTTTCAGTTTAAGTACTTTTGTTTCATTTTGATTGTATGAACCTCTTTTAATATGTAAATGAGTTAAATTATCGAGAGAAGTCTACTCGAGAAGTCTACTCAAGAAGTCTGATGTGTGGTATAAGTCTATTCGAGAGAAGTCTACTTTGCAAGTATACTCGAGAAGTCTGCTAGAGAAGTCTACTATGACTAATAAGTCTACTTGAGAGAAGTCTACTTTGGAAGTCTACTCGAGAAGTCTACTCGAGAAGTCTACTGTGTAATATAAATGTATTCGAGAGAAGTCTACTTAACCGGTAAATTTGAGTTCCCGCCCAATTTGTTAAAGTTCCCGCCCAATTTATTAAAGTTCCCGCCCAATTTGTTAAATAATTTCGATTTCCCGCTGTATTTTATGAAGTCTACTCGAGAAGTCTACTCGAGAAGTCTACTAGGGAAGTCTACTGTGTATTATAATTCTATTCGAGAGAAGTCTACTCGAGAAGTCTACTTACCCTAAACCCTAAATAAAATATTTTTGATTAAAACTTATATCAAAACATTAATTTACTTAACATATTCACAAATTACAGTTATAATAACAAAGATATCAACGCTAAATCATCAACCAAACCATAAACTATGAATTCATATAGAATTTTTTCTTACCCTAACAATTACTCCCTTATACCCTATACTTTAAAACTCAACCCTAACCCTTTTAAACTATATACTCATGAAATTTATAAATTAATTTAATTCATGAAATTTTATTTTATATAGATGCCAATTGTCTATGTCTAATTTTGTTCATAATAATTTTTATCAAATTATTTTTTATAATTTTTATTAATAAAATTTAAGATTTAATTATTTAGTAGACTTCTCTATTACACTTCTCTTGATGTATTGGTTTCTAACCTAATTTGGTTATGTTGATTTAAATTGATCCATTTTTTTGAAATTTTATTTTAATAGATGGAAATGTATATGTTTTGGTTATTTATCTAAGTTTTTTATAAAATTAATTTTTTATAATGTTTTTTTAATTAATTCTCAGGAAATTATTTGAGAGAAGTCTACTCGAGAAGTCTACTCGCAAAGTCTACTCTGCAGTATAAGTCACACGAGTGAAGTCTACTTTGGAAGTCTTCTCGCGAAGTCTACTAGAGAAGTCTACTGTATAGTATAATTCTATTCGAGAGAAGTCTACTCGAGAAGTCTACTTACCCTAAACCCTAAATAAAATATTTTCGATTAAAACTTATATCAAAACATTAATTTACTTAACATATTCACTAATTACAGTTAAAATAATAAAGATATCAACGCTAAATCATTAATCAAACCATAAATTATGAATTCATATAAATGTTTTTCTTACCCTAACAATTACACCCTTATACCCTATACTTTAAACCTTAACCCTAACCCTTTTAAACTGAATACTCATGAAACTTATAAATTGATTCATATTCATGAAATTTTATTTTATATAGATGCCAATTGTCTATGTTTTAATTGTGTTTATAATTTTTTTACCAAATTATTTTTTTATAATTTTTATTATTAAAATTTGAGATTTAGCGATTTAGTAGACTTCTCTAGATGTATTGGTTTCTAACCTAATTTGGCTATGTTCATTTAAATTGATACATTTTTTTGAATTTTTTTTTTTAGATGGAAAACGTATATGTTTTGGTTATTTATCAAAGTTTTTTATAAAATTAATTTTTTATAATTTGTTATAATTATTTTTAAGTAAATTATTTGAAAGAAGTCTACTCTTACAGTATAAGTCGTAGGTGAGAAGTCTACTTTGAAAGTGTACTCGAGAAGTCTACTTCCGAAGGAAGTCTACTCTCTCGTAGTAGACTTCTCTAGGGTAAAACCGTCATTATCGCGAACGTTTTTTTGTTTGGTCATAAGGGTGAGTGTTGTAATTTCACTACCCATGTGGGTTACTTTTGCCAAACATGCAATAGGGGGTCTAGTTTTGGAGAAAGAATCAAGTTTTAGGTTATTTTTAGCAATTCTACACATTCAATTACTACTTTGCTTAATTTTTTTTTCTCTTATCAGAAAATATTTGTTTAAACATACTATATTATTAATATAACAATTTATTATATAAAAAAAATACTGGAATAAAATATTTTACTATTATTTAATTTTTAAATTATACATAACTAAATAAATAATAAATTATTCACCGTGCGCAGGGCGCAGATTATCACCTAGTACATTTATATTTCTTAATTGCGTTACCAACGTTCTTTTTTTTTGTTTGCAGGGGTAATGTCATATTATGGTGTTTTGTAAAACAAACATTAGTTATTGATTATCAGAAGTTAATTAATGTGAATAAATCCGCATAATAGGTGTCAAAAAACATGTAAATTTTAAAACACCGGTTTATCTTTTATGATGACACATTGACACTTCAAACTGGAGTCCAACATTCAAACCAGCAACCTTGTTCAAAAAAAAAAACATTCAAACCAGCAAACATACGACTAGAGATATACAAAGAAACAAAAGAAAGACAGTTGATCTACTACATTAACAGATAAACGTAATTTAAAATTCTAAACTTACTACCTAGCTATAAAAAACAACTACTTTTTTTAGGAAGCTAGTGTTTTCATCTTGAAAGCAAGTTTTTTTTTTAATAATAATTTGGCTAAAAACAAAAGAAATAACGCTAATATATGAATTAACGAACAAAACGATTTATCATCATCACTTGAATTTTTTCCTTGTATTTTATTCATGATAGTTCAATGAAAAACTCTATACATGACTTTTTCTGTCTATAAAATATTATGGGTTTTTTAGTCGACTATGTATGATATTATGATTTTAGTCCAATTATCTGAAAGAAAATGAACTGAATTACCTTCATCTTTAAGACACGCAAAGTAACGCCACTACAATCTAAGACTAATCAACATAAAGAATGCCTTAATCTAAAAGAAATACATAGTAACAAACTAACAATCATAATCCAATATGAACAGTTACCCTAAAAGAACTTACGTGATGAAGGAAAACACATCACATGAACTTGTTAGTAAATATTAATCTCTTATAATGAGGGATATATTTTAAACATTACAAGATCAACTCGATTCAAATATTATTGATCGTACTCTACGTAATTTTTTTTTTGTTAATTAAATGATACGAGAGAAAATAATTTCAGGGTGAATAAGACGGCCAAAACATCCTATATACACTGGATTTTTAATTGGATATTTGTTAAGATCCAAACCCTGAAACCCCTTTGTATCTTAACACTCGATAATCAAATCTGAAAATACTTAGATATATGAAAGAGAGATTCGAAATACAAGATGCTTAACGAGTCTATAACGATCTCATGACGATCGTCTGTGAAGGTCTCATGTCGACACTTCAATTTACAAACATAAAAGAAAGTGAAAGTAATAAGCGTTTTTTTAAAGCCAAGCTCGCAAAGTCTCTGATTGAAATCGAGTCTTTGCTCTTTATTAATACTCTCAATTATAAGGTCAACCTGCCACGTTGACCTCCTCTGTATCTTTCGACTCTGTCTCCTGCAACTCTAATTCCCCAAGACCACCTTTTTTCCTGCGGTAGTATATTCTCTGATTCGTATCAATACCCGCCCCTGTGAGACGCAGCTTGTCCGCAAGCTGAAATTCTGGATACTGCTGAGTGAAAGGATGACCGAGCACCCAAGTGCTCTCATGCGAGGGCATTCCCTTCCACTTAATTAAAACCTCAAGCTGTCCTTCCGCAGTATAACGCGTCTCCAACAAATCCTCTGGTTCCAATATGAGTTCTCCAGCATCTGAGAACGTGGTAGGTAACGGTGTCACAGGAACGCTGTCGCCAATCACTGCTTTCAACTGTGAAACATGAAAAACAGGGTGAACCTTGGACGATGCCGGCAGTTTCAGGCGATAAGCCACCTTTCCGACGCGTTCCAGCACTTCAAATGGACCGTAGAATTTTGCGGCTAACTTCTGATTTACTCTGCGAGCGACTGAATGCTGTCGATATGGCCGCAGTTTCAAGAAAACCATAGACCCTACTGCAAATTCCAACGGACGCCTATGCTTATCAGCGGACTTTTTCATGCGATCTTGAGCTCGAGACAGGAAATCTTTGATCTGCTGCAGCATCTTGTCACGTTCCTGCAACATTCCGTCTAATTCAAAGTTGGTGGTGGACCCACTTTCAAACGGCAGTAAACTTGGTGGATCACGACCATATAACACCTTAAATGGAGTTGTCTGCAAGGCTGAATGGAAGCTAGTATTGTACCAATACTCTGCCCACGGCAAATACTTCAACCACGTCTTCGGGTGACTAGAGGCAAAGCAACGAAGGTATGTTTCGAGGCAGCGAAGGTATGTTTCGAGGCAGCGATTCAACACCTCTGTCTGGCCATCTGTCTGGGGGTGAAATGCCGAACTGAACTTCAGTTTAGTGCATGCAAGTCGGAAACATTCCCGCCAGAAGTTGCTTAAGAAGATACGATCATGGTCTGAGACAATAGAAGAAGGGAACCCGTGTAATCTGACGATTTCCTGCACAAACTTAGAGGCCACATCAGGAGCTGTGAACGGGTGTTTCAGTCCCACAAAATGCCCGTATTTGCTAAGACGGTCCACAACCACAAAAATCACAGAGATTCCACTCGAAGCTGGCAACCCTTCGATAAAATCCATACTGATATCATGCCACACCTGAGTTGGTATCGGCAATGGTTGTAATAAGCCGGCAGGGGATAAAGTGCTATACTTGTGTGTCTGACACACACCACATGCCGAGACGTACTGCTGCACCCTCTTCCGCATATCCTTCCACTGAAAGCCCTGTTGAATACGCTTCAAAGTCTTAAGGACACCAGAGTGACCTCCCACTTTCCCATCATGATACTCATGTAACAGCACCGGAATAAAAGCAGAGGTTTGTGGGATCAACATACGATTCTTGTACCAGACACGACCTTCTTGGACTGTGTAGCCTGCCTTAGTGACTGTGCCATCTAAAACTCTCTGTTTCAGCTCATTTAAATACATATCCTCCGTAATCTCACTGTATAAATTCTCAAGCTGAATAGGTGAGAGAACCGTGAGAGCCCAAAAATCATAACCCACATTAGAAAGTGTAGAATGAGAAATCCGTGACAACCCATCCGCCACTGTATTCTCCTTGCCCGGCTTGTAAGCGATGTCAAAATGATATCCCATTAGTCGTATTAACCATTTCTGATATTCCATAGAAATCTCCTTTTGTTCCAGTAAAAAATTTAGACTCTTCTGATCGGTGTTCACCAAGAACTTGCGACCAACCAAGTAGTGTTTCCATTTCTGAACCGACATAACGATTGCCATCAGTTCACGTACGTAAATAGGCTTTAGCTGCTCACGAGGCGACAAAGCATGACTGAAGTATGCGATCGGTCGTTTCTGCTGCATGAGTACGGCGCCTAAGCCAAACCCGGATGCATCAGTCTCCACCACAAACTCCTTACTGAAGTCCGGTAAAGCCAATACAGGAGCAGTACTCATTGCCTTTTTCAACATCTCGAAGGCTTCTTGAGCTTTATTTGACCAGTCAAACCGATCTTTACGTAAAAGCTCAGTAAGGGGACGGGCTAATCCTCCGTAGCCTTTGACGAAGCGCCGGTAATAACCTGTTAGTCACAGAAAACCACGCAAATCCTTGACCGAGCGCGGTGTTGGCCAACGTTGCATAGCTTCAGTTTTGGCAGGATCGGTGGCCACCCCCTGCCGAGAGATAATGTGACCCAAATACTCGATCTGAACCTGCCCAAAAAGGCATTTCTTGCGGTTAGCAAATAAATGTTTCTCTGCGAATATCTGCAACACCACTTGCAAATGCAAGAGATGCTCTGGCATAGACGAACTATAAACCAGAATATCATCGAAGAACACCAAGATGAACTTGCGCAAGTAGGGACGGAAAATATCATTCATGAGGGCCTGAAATGTGGCAGGGGCGTTAGTCAAGCCAAATGTCATTACAAGAAACGCGTAATGACCCTCGTGAGTGCGAAATGCTGTCTTAGCGATATCATTGTCCAGTATTCGGTTCTGATGGTAACCTGAACGCAAATCCAACTTTGAGAAAATAGCAGCCCCATTCAATTCATCCAAAAGTTGATCAATGACGGGAATGGGATACTTATCAGGGACATTGGCTCGATTAAGAACTCTATAATCCACAGAAAAACGCCAATTGTTATCCTTTTTCTTGACTAATAAGACCGGGCTGGAAAAGGGACTTCGACTTGGGCGTATGATACCACTTTGAAGCATCTCAGAGACCATAAGTTCCATTACCTCTTTACTTGCGTGAGGGTAACGATAAGGACGCACTGATACCGATGTAACCCCTGGCAAGAGATTAATGGCATGTTCATGTCCTCGGTGTGGAGGGAGTCCCACAGGAATAGAGAAAACCAGAGCGAACTCCTCCAGTACTGCTTCAATCTCAGGAGCAATCTCTGATGAAGTAACCGGAAGAGAACCAAGTTCCATAGTAGCGCCAATTGGATGAGACTGATACGAAACAGCCATGGATTTCAGGGATAACTGAGGAGAATGTAAATCAGGATCACCACGAAGCGTAACTGTATTTCCGTGATAGAGGAAAGACAGTTCATGGAGGTCCCAATCTACTAAACATTTTCCCAAAGTTCTCAGCCATTGGACACCTAGGATCACATCAGCTCCACCTAGTTCCAAGTTAATAAAATCATTGACAAAATGCAGACCTTGAATGGTGAAATCAACTTGGCGACACTGTCCCAACCCTTCAACAGTGACCCCCGTTCCAAGCAAGACCTGCAGTTTGGCATTCTGTAACAGATAAATTTTAGCTGCGGCGACCACCTGTGGAGTCAGGAAGTTATGAGTTGCACCACTATCAATCATGATGACCACCTCGCGATTACCCAACAACCCTCGCATCTTAGTAGCAGTTGGTGAATCAATCCCCAAAAAAGCATTCATAGATAACTCCATCAACTGGTTGACTATCTCGACAGGTTCATCCTCTATGATTTCAACCATATTCTCGTCCAAAACTTCCATTTCATACCCATTCACTACAGTCAACACCTGCAATGTGCGATTAGGACATACAAATTGATGGCCCGGAGTGAACTTAGCTGGACATTTGAAGCACAACCCGTTGCGACGCATCTCATCAAGTTCCACATCGGTGAAACGTTGTCTAGGACGTTGTATATCCTTCGTGTGTGAGTGTGCTGACCCACCTGTAGCCCCTGGTTTACTGGACACAGAAGGAGCACTCCACGGCCTAACTGGAGTGTAAATAGAGGATCCCTTGAAGGGAGTAGACGGTGAAGATCTAGGTGACTTCCCTGGAGAATTACCAGAAGCCGCCACAACTTTGCAAAAGGCACTAGACTCCATCTTCAACACTGCTTTTTTATGTTGTGTGATACCCCGAGGCTCCTTCATCTTGATCACTTCTTGCATTTCAGGTTTCAAACCATTATAAAACACCGCAACCAGACTCTTCTCACTCACTCCCGGAACTAAAGCAGTGAGCTCTTCAAACTCATTGACGTAATCCAGAATAGAACCATGTTGTTTGATCCCAAACAAGCGCTTTTCTGGCTCGTCCTCAACACTACCACTGAAACGATCCACCACACGTCGTTTAAAATCCAGCCAATCCCTAAATGGTGTCGTTTCCATTTCTCCATTAAACCAGTTCAACACAGGACCTTCCAGGCTTAGAGAAATGAGATTCAATCGACTAGCACCCACATAATTACCCAAACGAAAGTAACGCTCCACCCGAGAGATCCAGCTGAAAGGACGAGTACCGTCAAAGTTGGGCATCTCAATCTTGCGAAGCAAGCTCTCGCGAGACTCCAAGACGCCCCCAATCTGTGCTTGATCGGATGATCCAACAACCCGATCATCGCTCGGTAGGGAAGGAAACGGTGGCGAAGGTAAATCTGACGATTCGGCTAGCGCTTTGCCGCGTGCCTTCTCCGATTGGTGACCCTGTTCCATCCGAGACAATACCTGCATGATTTGTTGAATATTCCGATCGACGGAGTCAAAACGAGTATCGAGTGAGTCTAAGCGTTTCTCGAGTGTGACAAAACGCGTCTGAGAAAGTTGATACTCATTCTGCAGCAATCGCCAACCTCCTTTGATAATATCCACATCCTGTGCTAATTCCTGCACCGATTCACGTAGCTCTGAACCCACTTGATCAGAATCAGCTGTCGAACCCATTTTGTGCGACTCCGATCACGTCACGACGCACCAATTTGTTAAGATCCAAACCCTGAAACCCCTTTGTATCTTAACACTCGATAATCAAATCTGGAAATACTTAGATATATGAAAGAGAGATCCGAAATAGAAGATGCTTAACGAGTCCATAACGATCTCATGACGATTGTCTGTGAAGGTCTCATGTCGACACTTCAATTTACAAACATATCAAGCATAAAAGAAAGTGAAAGCAATAAGCGTTTATTTAAAGGCAAGCTCGCAAAGCCTCTGATTGAAAATCGAGTCTTTGCTCTTTATTAATACTCTCAATTATAAGGTCAACCCCCACGTTGACCTCCTCTGTATCTTTCGACTCTGTCTCCTGCAACTCTAATTCCCCAAGAGCACCTTTTTTCATGCGGTAGTATATTCTCTGATTCGTATCAATATTTCGCCTACTTCCAGTTATATACGCAAATAAATCAAGATTTTTTAGTTGGATACAAATTGAAAAAAAATCAGATTTACGCCATACTCCTAAATTATAAACCTTAACCATAAAAAAGAATTAAATTCAAGACTCTCAAGGGCAAATACTACATAATCCTTGTTCCAAAAAAAAAACTACATAATCTATTAGCTTTAAAAAATCGTTTTATTAGCTTAGTTATGTAGTGCTAATGATCTAAATAAATTATCAGTTTTTATATTTGTTTCAGAATAATATATTAATGTTTTTCATTTTATTTTGAATCAAGTCAAAAATGGAAGAACTGTTTAAAAAAAAAACATATAACTAGTGGTATTATCTAGACATAAGAAGAAGAATAAATAGAGAAAAAAACAGAATAGCTGATTTATTATCTAAAAAAGTTTATGTAATCTCAAGTTCTTATTTGATGTATCCTTCTCCTCCTTTGTGGATGAGTGACCTTTTGTATCACCCTTACACTGTTTAAGTTTAATAATATAAGATGTTACAAAAAAAAAAAAAAAAGAAGAATAAAATTAAAAAGTTGCATGAACATACAAATATATTGAATGGTGGAAGAAATTAGAAAGGTGAACCATTTATTGAAGTTTCTTTTGCAAGCGTAACACGTGCCCTGGTTATGTGGTCCTCATTCTGCATGACGAGTTCCCACCTCCTCGGGATGACTTTTCCTGATTGAGATTGTTTAAAACCAACGGCTGAGATTGAACCAAATCGTTGCTCGTCAAATCTTTTTTAGATGAGAGAAGCTGAACTTGAACTGTCTAGTTTTTAACCGGACTAGAACTTTCTTTTCTTTTTCATGAAGATCAATGTTTTATGTCAAGTTTATTAATGTTTTAAGTATTAATCTGTTATACAGACTGCAATTAGCAAAAACATAAATCATATACATGAAAGCAGGTGAGCTCACCAATAGCATCTCTCATTCTATAGCTCTTAAACCTAAATCTCGCAAGCTTCAGAGATTTGCCTCCCATGATTAGCTGAGTATAGTATATATTTTGGTTGTTGCTGTTAGATTGACTAGTATATATAACAATAGAATACTAGGTTAGAATGGTAACCAAAAGATTTACCATAAAGCTCTTAATAAGATTTTACCGTTTTAATAGTTATCAATCACAAAAGCTGTACAGAAAGCGTTACCAACAGTATTACACTCAGCTTTTTTATACCGCTTTTGTTTACAGCTCTTTTTTACAGCTTTTAACTATTTCATAAGCACTTATCTACTTCAGTTTACCGCTAAAAGATCCAGCTTACCGTTAAAAATCTCATACCGTTTTAGGTTACCAATCGGACCCATTAATATTTCAGGAGAGTTGATTTTGTTTCACTTTCGGCTTTGTTTTTGGTTTTGGTTATGAGTCTTCTATGTTTTGGTCGTTGATTTCCATTGTAATATATGTTTAAACTCAACGAAGAAACCGTTTTGACTCTGTTCATCACAAGTCAAAGGAGGGAGAACA
Organism: Alliaria petiolata; assembly: GCA_020283515.1. Classification (NCBI taxonomy): domain Eukaryota; kingdom Viridiplantae; phylum Streptophyta; class Magnoliopsida; order Brassicales; family Brassicaceae; genus Alliaria; species Alliaria petiolata. Next base: position 435,740,256 of record JAHZTW010000001.1, on the reverse strand, counting down.
TATTAGGGGATTTGGGAGAAATGAAAGTGCTCTTAGAATCACGTTCGGATTCGTTTCGATATGTGTTCTTAGTTTTGGTCAATGATTTTCATTTTTTTGATGATTTGAAGTCAACAAGGAAACAGTTCTGATTTTGCTCTTCACAATTCAGTCTCGCGATGAATGTGATTTCCAAATTCGTGAAGTAGTAAATGGTTTATATTCATATGCATTTGAGTATCTCAAAATTGCCAGATTTGACCTTGCATTAGAGAAGAATTGTTGTCTTCAACCTTCAAATATACAACTAACTAATGCTGGAAAACAGTATAGCTAATGGTGATAGTATGTGAAAATTATAGGTTCCAATATATAACTTTCTCTATCAGGAAGCCTAAATTTTTTCATTATAACTTAAAATTCGAATTCAATTGATTCTTGATTAATGTTACATACATTAACAGACGTGTTTATCAATGTGGGAAATATATAGAGTCTAGTGATAGTATTTAAAAAACAATATGTAGAATAGCGTACGTACCACAAATTCGAATAAAAAATAACAACTTTTGGTGTTCAAATAATTGTATCTCAAAGAAACGAATGCAACAACAAAAAACATACAATATAATTCTTTTTATCCAAATAGTAATCGCATATTCTATATTGTATATTATATATACTCGAATATTCCAAAATTATAACATATAAATGATCAGATTAACTATGTTCAAATAAGGAAAAGATACAAAACCAAAGAAAAAACAATTCAAAAACATAAATAATTATGAAAATATATATAAAGCCAATATATAAATGCACAGGTATCGGCCTAGTAAATAATGAAAATATGTGATATTGATGTTGGTACATATAAAATTAATAGTGTGAACACACCCTAATCAAAATAAGAATTTGAGGAAGGAAGCAAGCAAGTTGAGTAAGTAAACAAATCAAACATTTAGTAAAGAAGAACAAAAGAAAGAAGTAAACAAGTTAAAACATGTAAGCAAACAATGAAAGAAACAAGTTAACGATGTAAGCAAACAATGAAGGAAGTAAAGAAACACAAAATTAAAGAATCAAAGAAACAAAGAATAAAGCAAGTAAACAAGTTAAGCAAGTAAGCAAGCAATGAAAGAAACAAGCAAGCAAGTCTAGCAATGAAATAAGCAAAGAAGAAAGCAAGTAAACAAGTTAACGATGTAAGTAAGCAGTGAAGTAAGGAAACACAAAATCAAAGAATCAAAGAAACGAAGAATGAAGCAAGTAAACAAGTTAAGCATGTAAGCAAGCAATGAAAGAAACAAGCAACCAAGTTTAATGAAATAAGCAAAGAAGAAAGCAAGTCAACAAGCTAACGATCGATGTAAGCAATGAATCAAACTAAGCAAATACGCATGTATACATGTATGCATGCATCATGCATTAATGTATGCATGTATGTAATGTGTTGGGAGATTTAAGAGATCAACTAGAGATCACACTATCAAAGGAAACCTATAGGAACAATAGTGTTGAAGTAGTTGCAAGATATTTTTAAATATATTCAAATAGTTTAACAATATTCTCTTGTTTCCGTCTACAACGTAATCTCTGTGATCTTGGTGGTGTTTGGTACGTACCTATGAAGAATTTGTTGGTCTCGATCACAAAGACTAAAAGAGACGATAACTTCAAGCTATAAGAGAAAAATTGAAAGACTAAATAAAAAATTAGAAGCTAACTCTTGAGATCGAAATCAAGTGGCACGTTTATTCTTTTGAATGACCTTTATCACAAATCGGTTTCTTACTCCAGTTCTTGGGTTTTCTCTGCGAGGGGATCCATTAATACCGACATTACAAAAAAAAATAAAAAAATAAACAGAGAATAAGATGACAACTTACAAGTGTTATGCAGAGGCTTAGAGCGGTTTCATGGCAAGCTTGCGTATTGTATTATTTAGAGATGCTTCAAGCAATTCTTGCTCTAGCACTGCTTATGGATTCCAAAAAATGAATAATATGAAGACATGTACAAAACCCATAAATTTTTTTGTCTAATTTACCTCGATTTGGCCTGACTGTATATTGATTCAAAACATGTTCAAACAATAATACCTTATTTGATTTGGAACCATAACTTTGACTGCGAGGAAGTGGTCACCACATATAGACACCTGAGATGAGAAAAGCACACAACATATCAATTGTCAATAGAAAAGAAGTTGTGAGAAAATACTGGAAATGATGTTTGAAAATACTGGAAATGTTGTTTGAAATATGGATGCAAGATCTTTGGAGATGGCCTAGAACATTTTTTGTAGCATGTCGAGAGTATTTGTTACCTTCCTCTATAGATTTCTAATACTCAGGTTCATGGTACGTCACAATCCTGAAACAGTTTGACAAGCTGGTTAAATAACAAATATCCATAACAGTCACACAGAAAGATTTGAAGTTGGACCCAAACAAATGAAATTACGTAGTTTTTATTTTGGTTTTCATCTCTTATAGTTTTTTTGTTGTTTTTGTTAAAGCATCTCTTATATTTTTATGAAATATATGTAGAATTTTCATCTTATAATTTTGAAAAACTTACTTATAATATAACCTATTGATCATATTCGTATATACAAGATCACTAACCAAAATCGCGTCTCCACAGCTTCTCTCCCTAGATCGCAATCTCCAAGACTCCAAACTCAAACACTCAGGTTTGATCACAAAAAGCATAAAGAAAAACAACACACAATTCTTAATTATACGAAAGCCTTTCTTCGTAACAGTAAAGTCTCTGGCTGACTTCAAGGCTTCTCTTCAGTTTTTCAACTCTCACGTGCCATCACACGTGTCTCTTCTCTCTCTTCTTCCAGAAATAAAAACATTTTTTGGTTTATCACTCTCGTATTGTTTGCTCCTAAATTCATTCATAGTTTCTTGGATGTGTGTTGTGTTGTCTTTTCACTATGATTATTTAAAATACTTTTTTTTTTGTTTTGTAGAGTCTCATTTTTTTTGATAAAGAGTATTCAAGCTTAAATGCATAAAAATAATACAGAAAAATAACTTTGCGGTCATATACTATAAAGATGTTTAAGAGCAGAATAAGAAATACTACACAATAAAGTAAATCTAGAGAGCTGTAAAAAAAAAAAAGTAAACCTAGAGAATGAGAAATGACTCTAGCGGATTAGCACTTCTAAGGACTTCTAAATCTTCTAAGAAACAAAAAGTTATTTTCATTCTCTTGATAAAAATGTACTTCATACGTCGTTCATAGAAGCTCCTTTATATTTTCTTCTTCAGTTTCTTCATTGCAACTTTGAAGTCAGGTCGGATAGAGTAATATACAACTACAAAGTCCTTTCATTATATATTTAGATTTTTTTTTATTGGGTTCTTATAAGTTTTTTACATATCACATATGCATTAATTGTTTCAATAACATATATAGATGTATACATAATATAGACCTCCACCATTGTAAACTTGAATTATCCGATGTGTTTTATGGATTTAACGATGATATATTACGAATAGTGAGAAACCTGTCAGCTAGAGCCTAGAGGAGTGAGTTTGATTGATACAATTATCAAAATGGAATGCAACTCTTTCGTATGATTCTAATACTATGTCACACAATACGTAAAAGTTTTATGTATTTCATGTTCTACTCATTGTGGTTTACATAAGATTTAGAAAATGACAATCCTAGCAAAATATTTTTTTTTTTTTTTTAAGATTTAAAAGTCATTTTTCAAATTTTCTTTTTTAAAATTAAAAAGTAAGATCAACCATTCAAATGGAACGTCAACACATGAAAACAATCATTCAATCTTAGAAAAAAAAAGATTTATGGTTTTGGTCCTTTAATTTGGATTTTGGTAGACTATTCCAAATTCCAAAAATCCAAACCCATTTTTTTTTATAAGTAAGATAATACGTTGCCACACGTTTTAAGATGTTGATACAAATCAACTATTTGTCAATATCTTTCTCAAAACATCACAAGAAGCCACTCTGTTAACCATCTCATGTACAATATTTCCACATGGAAGCATCACGAGGATAGTCACGTTCTTTTCACCAAGTTCACGGTCTCTTCACCAAGTTCACGCAATACCTAGACCCGACTATATGGCAATCGTAGCAAAAAAAAAAAAAAAAAATTTTCAGATTTAACTAATAGAAGATATAGGCGATTACCTTAAAGGTAGACGGTGTTATATTTGAAAGTTAAATTCAAAAGCACATTTGCATTTTCCACGATAGAGTAAACCGGCAAAGAGAAGAGCAAAAAGCATGATCCATTTGTTACTCAAAATGACTTCGTAACCACAAGAGATGAGAGAGCCATATGGTTGAGACGACTTGTAGCTCATGAGAAGATTTCGACTAAAGCAGTTTCTGAACTCAGGTGAAACATCATTAAGGAAAATGGACGAATTGAACACATCATTACTTCATAATGTTATACAAGGCACTTCATGTTAATGTCACCCGAAGAGATCTTTCGTTCAAGATACCATGTCAACAAGAAATGAAACAATTAATCAGCAAGAAACCATAATAGTACAATGAGAATAGACAATACCTTTAACACATTGATGACATAGGAGATGACCACATCCGTAAGTTTTGCATGTTAAGTGTAAAGCAATCATGACACTTAGTCTTTCTTTTGAGAAAAATACAGTCTTTGTTTACTGAACTAGCAAACCTATTATCAGGAAGATTCCATTGCGTAACAATGAAATCTTCATCCCTAAAGAAGAAAAGAACATCGACGAATTGAACAAGAAGAAATTATCAAAAAAAAATGAAAAAGAAGAAATAGAGCATACCAATTGTTGCCAACTAGAAGAACAGTGGCATAATCTCTCAAGAGATCAAGTCGTTTTGCTAGCCGAATTGTACAAATCTCAAGTTGTTCAGCAGTCATCTCCTGAAAATTAGACAAGGACAATCAAGAAATCATCATGGCAGGACAAGGCACAATACACAAATGATAAAAACTTTGAAACAAACAATTTAGCAATCTTTGAAACAAAAGAGGAAACAATAGATTAAGATGATTCAACGGAGACATAAAACTCGTTTTTGTGTTAGATAACATGTATAATCACCATATTGAAAACCTGATTCCCAATTTTAGTGTGATTCACCAAATACAGAGAAAGATTTCAGAGAAATCACCGATATTATGATTATGAAGGCAATGTGTCTTCCAATGAATCTTACAATGAAATGACTCGATCTGTTGTTGATGAAGCTTGTTTCCAGAAGCTTTTTCACCATCTCTGCCTATTAGGTCTAAGTCTTGAGGTTTGTTCTATGCCTTTTGCCGATTAGGTCTAAGCTGGTTTCAAGCTGTCTTGTTGTTGATTAGTGTTTTGTTTTCTGCAGCCTTATTAAACTTGTTAGAAACTTTGAGCTACTGTCGAAGTCAGTGACTGGTTTTAAAAGCCTTGAGGAGATGTTCTTTTCATCTACTAAAGAAGTGCAGACTTCTTTTCTGAACATGCTGGATCTAGTTGCTGGATCTAGTTGCTGTGTCCAGTACGCCCAAAGGGTAATTCACTAGAGAAGTCGAATTTTTGTATCTTCTCATATGTGTTTTCCACCATATATGATTTTCTTTGTTTTGTTTGTTTTTCAGGGAACTTGTTGTTCAGTCTGCATTGGCTCTGCATTCTATCTCCAAGCTTATACTTGAGAAGCTCTCTGGAAAACTGTCTATTTTTCTACCGACATATATGGCAACCATGTCGTGCAAAAGGCTAGTTTTCATGGGGATTCAGAGCTCATTGACATGATCCGCAATGAGATCAGTCAAGGTTTGGATTTTCTGCTCAACCACCGGTTTGGAAACTATGTCCTGCATGGAATGCTGAGGAAGCTGAAGAGGACGAATCTGCTGCAGTTTGAGCTTCTAGAATCCTATGTCTTCTCAAGAGCTGCGTTTCTGTCCTATGATCGATGGGGCAGTCAAGTTCTCTTTGCCCTCTGAGAGTTGCATAGGAGATAAACCGGTTTGTATATAGAGTATATAGAAAGTTTGAGTTTGAGTTTGGTGTAGAGTATATGATTCTCGGAATACAGTAGAACCTCTATAAATTAATACTCGATAAATTAATAATCACTATAAATTAATAAAATTTTGCCGGTCTCGAGTCGGGTCTGTGTAAAATTTGCAAAATTCGATAAGATAATAAGATATTTTTTTTCAAAACTCTTATGTAAATATATAGTCCCAATAATAAGATAAATTAATAATTATATATATAGGCTTATATAGTAAAATATGACTACTGTTGTGCTGTTTTTCTAAAAATTTGATTCTCGCTCGAATTCATCTCTAATCTTTCTTATTATATCAATAAATTTTGGTGTTGTTTTCTTGATTTGCATCCAAAATTATGAAAAGTTCTACAAGCTATAACTGATTCATGATGAGTAACTACTATCAAATGTTCCATATTATATCATCTTCAACTTCATCATCAACATTAAGGACTTCATTATCATTTTTTATATCATCTTCAACTCCATCATCATTTTTTATAAACTTTGAACTTCTGATCATGTATCACTTTCACCTAGATTGTCGAATATGCTATTGACATGCATCTATTTTTTTTCGATAATTGAGATTATTAATCACAATTTTATGTTTATGAATGTTGTTCGCCTCATTTTCCAAATTCATTGATGCGACATCTCATGAACAGATGTTGCACTGTTGAAAACAATTTGCTATTGTTAGAGTTCAAATCGAAAAATATCTCTATATATTAATAACTCTATAAAATAATAAAAATTTGAAGTCTCAATATTTTAATTTATAGAGGTTTTACTGTATATACCTTGGATCAGTTTGAGTTTGGTGTAGAAAGTTCAAAAACCAGATTATACTACTCTCTTTTCTTGTTTGCTCTTGATGAGAGATCACATGTTTGACGAGTACTCAATTATGTGACTCTGAGACTTCTTTTTGTATTTAACAAATGAATGAATCCCTTTTGAGTTTTTGGGCTGAAAGCTAGTGGTGTTTGCTGTTCTTTTGTGGCGCATGGTTTCTAATATGAGAGTTGGACGCTTAAGTGGTAATGATGTAAGGGCGTTGATTTGTCATTTGTTCTGCTTCTTTTCCTTTCCTTATTGTCTTAGTCTTGATATATGAATTGGAGAGTGGGGGTCAATGAACAAGTAGATACATTTCTGTCGACCCCTTAATGGTTGTTGCTTGTCCACTCGGAGTCATGATAAGATTTCAGGGAAGTAGAAATGTTTTGCGTCGGTTGTAGTCGTTTAAGCTATCTTTCTCCTTGTTTGTATCCTAAGGTTAGCAGGAATAATAAGGATTTCATTGAACATGTCTACATATTTTTCAACCATCTTGTTATTTGGGGTTGAAGCTCGGGCTTTGATGCTTAGAGGTGTTGAAGAGCTTGCCGATGCTGTTAAGGTCACTATGGGTCCCAAGGTACTCGATTATGTGACTCTGAGACTTCTTTTTGTATCTACCAACTCATGAATGGCTTTTGTGACCTTTGTTATCGTTATTATCATCCATATAGAGGAAAAACAAAAGAGCATCGACATTGAGACTATCTGTCAGCTCCTAGATATCGTCTTAGGATCAACATTCCGTGCCCAGGTTGACTACTTTGTCGACTATCTTAATAAGGTTTGGATTCCACCTTTTTTGTCTTCAAAGATCTTATCTTGTTGAGTTTTTTTCACAGTTGATGGTCTATGAACAAGAACTTTTTTTCATCAGGAAAATGCAGAAAATAAACCGGTTAAATTGTAACCAAAACTGAATCAAACCGGATCGAATGAAACAATATTAGTTTGTAAATTTCATAAACCAAAAAAAATCTTATATAAACCCGTACATGTGCAGAAAGGGAAGAAAAATAATTATTTGGTGAAACCTCCCTCTATGAATGCTTCAAATTGAATTGGTATACACCATAGTGAAAACATATGTCAAAATAGGGTAGAAGAATGATTACCAGCACATGCTACATTGTCGTAGTCAGCAAATGCTGTTTTCAGTCACCACTAAAATATCTTTAAGGCAAAAGAAAGAGATGATTCACAGAATCTGATAGTGAGCCCTGTGAAACGCAGCCCCTCTGAACCGCCACCATCGCTATATTTGCAGGTTCTCTCTCCGCTTCATATCGTCTGAGCAGTTTCGTCTACAATACAAAGGTTCAACACAACACAACACAACCACCAAACTACAAATGGATTAAACTTGGAAGAATCTGAGCGTACCTCGCCTATATCAGTGCCAAGAGCAATATCCTCAGCGATAACTTTAGAGAGAGCAGACAGACGCATCTGCAAATCCTAGATTAACTCCTTGACCAGCCAATGGGTGAACAGTACGAGCTGAGTCACCAACGGGAGCCACACACACGCTTTGACACATAGTCTTTTGCATGCTTTAAAGGCAAATGAAACACCATTCTCTCTGAAGAAAGCTTCACAAGTTTAGGTGGAGTTTCGAACCTCTCCTTGCCAGATATAGTCACATCGCCTGTAAGCCAAGAGAGAGTCCCCCTCGAACTCGCTGTCTCTGGATGTGGGCCATAATCCAGAGCGTCATTTACAGCTTTGATGAAGTCATCCTCGCTCATGGACTTGCGCTCTGTTGGTAAAAACCGTCGCCACGCTGTGAAGTTTTCGACAGTGTGCTCAGCTGTACAGTTAATAGCGTTCTGTGGGTAGTTCCTTCCAGTTTTGCAAATACGCTGTTTCCATCGCTTGGCTCCAGCAAAGCAAGGCGTCCTCGCATAAACAAATCTGTTGTTGATGGTACTTCACCTAGACCAGTCAATGAAGAGCTAGGTCACATGTTTATTGAGTTTAACCTTGCTGGATAAACAGTCTTCTGGAGATCTGATTCCTGCAAACACCACCAAGATCACTCTCGTATAAGAAAAATTCAAAGCAATTAGCACAAAGTCCTTGACTCTGTGAAAGTCAGATAACCTGTCTAAGAAGTTGAATAGTAACTGGTTTTACAATTTATAAGCAATTAGCACAAAGTCCTTGACTATCACAGGGATTTTTCTAAAACTTATCCTTCAACCGACAATAGCAAGGCCATGCTGTGGACTATCGTCAGTGGGATTTCTTTTTGCATCGCTCTCCTAAATCATTTAACAAATGTGACTATAACTTCCACAAAATTATGCTTCAACATCCCATTTTGGAGATGCTTGAATATCAAACAAGGAAACAAGATGAACTACTACACTACATGACCACAGTGACAACTGACAAAAGAAGACTTTTGGATCTCAATATCTAGGCAACAGTTGCACAGGCGCACTATAACCACAATATGTATATTTCCTGATTCTTCCAAGACATGATGCGAATTCACAAGGACATAAAAGGGGATCTTACATTGGAACCAGAAGTAGAGACACTGAGTGTCACATCAGTTGAACAAGATCATTGTCCCACAGAGATTTGTCCTTAAGTTTCCTTGCAAGCACCCTGTCCTAGAGGCCAATTACATTGGAAATATCATGGTTTAATCTTCTGTATGATCATAGTAAATCCAAAACTAAACTTTCGAAGCCAAAAAGCTGAATTTTTCTACACAGTTATGAGATTGTTGAATTTGTTAAGACACCAGAAACATGATCACCGACAACTTGGGAAACGCATGGATAAAATAAGGGAAATGGAGGATGGAAACGTGAATCTGTTCATGATGGTACTGGCAGCTTGAGACAGAAATGATAACGCCGTATGTGCACAAAAAGCTCAGCAATTCGACAAACAAAAACGAGAAACCGGGTCGACCCGTGAAACCCTCTTCAACCTTCGCCGTTTGTAATTCCCGGCTCTTAACAGGAGATCATGTAGAAAGCAGCGTCTTTGTGGCTAGAGAGCATGTCGGAGAGAGAGTTTCGCCGGCAAGTTTAATTTAGGGATTTCGGTAAGCGAATTCGAGTCGGGTTTAGGTGCTTGGTTTGGGTTACGGGAGTTAATTGTGTGGTTGATTGGTTTTTGAATCGAAACCGGTTCACTGTTAGACCGGTCAAAACACAGTTGACCAAATTTCCCACTTGATAAGAGAGGGAAGAAGAAGAAAAATGGAAAACACTCAAACATATGCAAAAGAGACGGAATGAATGTTTCGTATCAAATGGAGAAACCCAACGGATATCTCAAAATCCGAAACCAATTCCTAAATTATCATTAATTATATTATTTATATCATATAGTTTGTATATTTAATAATCCGGACATCGATCCACGGATCTTAATGCCCAGGGCGAATCAAAACCAATAAAAACTTTGTTGAAATAGCTGCATAAAATACAACATAACAATTTTACCTTTTTTGTCGAAAAAAAAACAATTTTACCTTTTTCAAATTAAAAAAAAAAGATAAATTAGTTTTAGATCTATATATACCAATTTCTCTCAAATACGTTTTAAGTTTTCATTGAATTTATGAGTACTCCAACAACATGGGATCACATCAAAAAATCATAACATTTCTCAATTCATGTCCAAAAATTAGGTAACGTTTCTTTATGTTTGCATACAAATTATTTAATTTTATTATTAAAAATAAGTATACCATAACATTTAAAAAAAAATCTAAACCAGTCTACCATCATAAACGCAAACGCTAATTTCAAATGCCGATAATATTCATCAATCGTAAATGCCGATCGCAACATTTCGCAAAAATCAATCGTCATTTTTGTTTATTTATTTATTATTCCAATATATTTTAATTTATTAAAATAATATTATTTTATTTAATTTTAAAATAAATACATAATAGCAAATTTGTAAATAAAAACAGTTTCAAAGTTTCAAGTCTTTTACTAACACTCTTACAAAATTCTCTTAAAATAAGACTATTCAAGTAAATAACATATTTTCCAAGACTATTATAGGTAATTTCTCTATATTTAGAAAAAAACGAACTATAAATGCCCACTTAAAATTGCTTTTGCTACTTAATTTCTTTCAAATTTAACTAGCATCCGTACATTTCTGCAAGGTTTGACTCCTTTTAACTATCTTATTTACAGATACAATCCGATGGCTTCACAAGAAGCAAAGAAAGGTGGAAGCATTACAAATCAAACTTTCAAAGAAAGTTGTTATGCCATTAGTCTCTTAGATGATAACAGAGAGTCTCATGAAACAATCAGCACATTTAAGTATGCATATTTAAAATTTTAAAAACTATTCAAACCAAAAACAAATAAGCAGGAAAAGAAACTAGCAAGAGAATAAAACCAGGAAGGAGCTTACTTATGGAATGGTGAGGCAGAAAGAGAACATACTTCTTTTCATATGCACGATATATTCTCACAATTCTTTTCTTTATTATTTATTTATGAAAACCTAACAAATCAGAACTACTATATACAGTACTCATATATCACCAAACACTCACAACCTTAGTCCGATGATTCAGAAATAACTTTTGATCAAGAACATGCTCTATGATGTTTATTTATGTGCATACTCATGACTCCATCAAAATCTATGATGTTTATTCATGTGCAATGAAGATTACTTTGTACAACTTTTGCACAGAAGATTACTTTATTTTCTCTATGATGTTTATTCATGTGCATACTCATGACTGATAGAATACCTCTAATGTAATATTACGGTGACAACCCTTTGTAACTCTATTGTACATTTGTATATAAGTGCATACATAATATCAATAAAGGCATGGGATTCCATTCAATTACATGGTATCAGAGCTGTCTTTTTCAAAAACCTAAGCGGCACCTCCCTCTCTTTCAGATCTCATATCTCTCCTCCCTTCTCTTTCGTTCTCTTTCAAACCTCTCTCTCTCTCTCTCACTTTTGTCTTTATCTCCATTCTCTTACTCTTCTCTTTCTTCTATTACTTTTCTTCTTTTCGATGGCTGCCCTCAATGAACCAAGGACAGAGAAAGCCTTTGGCGTTACTCACATCAAGTCTTATATCCCCATCACTCTCGACATGGTCACCATGAACTACGTTGCGTGGCATGAACTATTTGAGACGCACTGTCTCACCTTTGGCGTCTCTGGCCACCTTGACGGCACATCCATCGCCGCAAATCCCGAAGACACACTGATATGCTCAAATTTGCCCAGAGCTACTCTCTCAAATTAAGAGATCACTGTAGTACTTAGGGGTCGAATTCCACAGAGAATCGATGTAACTAGACAAATTCAAATTTAGATTTAAGTCCAAGAGTAAAATAGGAAAGCAGTAAAAAGCAATAAAATAAAAGTAGCAAGTTCGAATTCAGGTTCTTAAAATCAGGAGACAAAGCGCTAGGCGCTGAGGTATCTCGGGAAGACTAAGGTTGAAGGTTTTGATTTCTATTAGGATTAATTGCTCTAGAACTCGAAACACAGAAAACAAACAAATCAACTTTCGCTGCAGATGTTATCTATGTCTAAACCTAGAAAGCCAACTTTCGCTGCAAATTCAGAGATAGATACATGCATTAATTTCAGGTTCGATATTGTTCACAAAGACCTAAACCAACTGTCGCTGCGAATAGATTCAATGCTCATCTAAAGATCTGGTCGCTAGGTGATTAACAACACTTTCGCATCTGTTAAATTACCTAGGGTTTCAAAATCTAGGTGATCAATCCTAAATTTCAGAGTTAAAACAATCTAAGATGAAGAACAAGAAGATAATCCCAACAGAAAATCAATTCTAACAACCTATCATCAATCCCTTGAATTCCGCACAATCTAACTATGAAACTACTCAAACATGGATGCAGCAAACATCATAGAATAAGTAATTTGCATAAAAAGAATAGAAGAAAAGATACAAGGGTTTCAAATCTCTCAAGAACAGATTTTTCTCCCTAAAAAGCTCTCAAAACCTAAACTCTCTCTTTGTCTCTCTTAATTATAAAATCTCATGATTAAACAATGGCTGAAAAACTCTATTTATAGGCAAAGGCACGAATCCTCAATTCCCTGGAAGATTAGGAAAAGTCTTGATGATTTCCTTTTCTTCAAAAATTGGAAACTTCACGTCTTTTGAAATCAGGAAACTCGGTGTCGATCGACACAGAGTGGTGTCGATCGACACTCCTCGTGCATCTTCAATCCAACTTCGTGACTTCATTCCATTATGCTCCTAAATGTATCCAAATCTCCAGTTTAGCTCCAATTGTACCTGAACCTACATAGACTCTATATAGACTCGAAAATAGTACTAAGACTCAATAAAAACACTTATATCATGGTCCAAAAATGGGTAAAAATCATGATATATCAACTCCCCCAGACTTAGCCTTTGCTTGCCCTCAAACAAAACATAAACTTAGAATGGAGTCGAGGTTTGAAAACCGAAAGATCCAACTAACCTTCAGAACGCCACATTGAACCAACACTCTTGAATCCACATGCTATAGAGCCAACCTTAGGTAATGTTCAGTGTACTTACCACAAGCTTAGCAATCTCCCAGTTCAAATCCAGATCCTTTCTTTTGTAAATTTCGAACTCTAACAGGGGTATTGCTACAGAACTTTTCTGATTCTTTCCCTTCCTTAGCGCCTGAACAAGATATACTTTCTACAGCTCTCCTATTTTCTCTTCCCTTAGTCAACTGCTGCCCATTTTCCGGGTGTTCTACAGATCTTTTCATTGACTTTTTCTTAAGTCTTGGAATAGTGCTGCTCCTACTTGTGTTCCTTGTGAGGAGACAGGTTCATGAGCTCTCACTAATATTGTTCCTTGTGAGGAGACAGACTCATGAGGTTCTTTGCACTATTCCTTGATCAGACTTCTTATTTTTTTATTATTTTTTTTTTCAAGGGAAGATCAAGGAGAGACTGCAGATTTCTAATCTCATCAAAGCTGAAAGAGGAATCAAGTTCTGCGCATACCTAGTTCTTATAAGGGGATCTGAACTCGCCCTGTTAGATTGATCCACTTGCAGCTTTCTACTTAGTAAGACCTGCAATCAACTGCTATGGCAATGGTCCTTCAAGTGTCAATCTTCTGTGGTTAGTTCTTCTGCAAACTGAGAATTTCACTGATTTTGACTCAATAAAATACTTTGACTGACTCTTTAAAAACCAAAATAAAAGAAAAATACATCAGTATTTTCCTCCCCCAGACTTGAACAACACTGTCCCCAGTGTTATGAAGCCTGAAGTTAGAATAATAAATGAAAAGGAACCATGAAACGAGCAAGGAGAAAGCACTTACCTGTGTTCGCGTGGGGTGTCGATCGACATAGATGTGGTGTCGATCGACATTGTGTCTGCAGTCGAACTCTGAATTCCCAAAGTCGTAATTGGGGCCTGTCAAAATGTAAATCCGAGTTCTCCAAAGCTATCACTGTCAGAGTACTCACATAACACGATTAAAAGCACCAATATCTAGTCCAATCTCATAACTCTATCTAGTTCCAAATCAAGCTGAAAACTGACTCAAAAATGAAAGAAAATTTGACTAAAGACTAACTTACCAGTGGGTTGCCTCCCACTAAGCGCTTTTTTACAGTCATTAGCTTGACTTTAGCAGGTGATCAGGCGATGAGTGCATCAGCAAGAGGCACAATTTGCGCTTCTGGATCAATCAGGACTATCGCTCCATATGGTTTGACAGATTTGATGGTGAAAGGACCTGACCAACGAGAGCGCAATTTACCAGGAAATAATTGTAAACGAGAATTGTATAGGAGTACCTGGTCATTTGGTTCAAACTGCCTGGATATGATCTTCTTGTCATGATATGCCTTAGTTCTCCCTTTGTACAGCTTTGAATTCTCATAGGCATGATGTCTGAGCTCATCCAATTCATTCAGCTGTATCAGGCGCCTTTCTGCAGCAGACTTGATGTCGAAATTCAGCAACTTTACTGCCCATGCTGCTTTGTATTCTAGCTCCACTGGAAGATGACAGGCTTTGCCATAAAGCAGATGGAATGGTGTAGTACCAAGTGGCGTTTTGAAAGCTGTTCGATAAGCCCAAAGTGCATCGTCCAGTTTCACAGCCCAATCCTTCCTTGTAGTGCCAACTGTCTTCTCCAGAATCTCCTTAATCTGCTTGTTTGAGACTTCAACTTGCCCACTTGTCTGAGGATGATAAGGAGTAGCCACTCTATGTTGAACACCATGTTTCTTCAGCAACTTCTCAAAAACTTTGTTAATAAAGTGCTTGCCACCATCACTGATAACAATCCGAGGACTCCAAATCTGGGGAAAATGATGGTCTTGAACAGCTTAAGAACCACTGCAGCATCATTGGTTGGACTAGCAATCGATTCAACCCATTTAGACACATAATCCACAGCAACCAAGATGTATTTATTCCCATAAGAAGAGGGAAAGGGACCCATGAAATCAATGCCCCAGCAATCAAAGACTTCAATCTCAAGAATGAAGTTTTGTGGCATCTCATGTCTTCTGCTAATCTTCCCTTTCCTTTGACAAACATCGCATCCAGAGATGAATGTATGAGCATCTTTGAACATTGTTGGCCACCATAGTCCAGCTTGAAGAACTTTTGAGACTGTCTTGAATGTTGCAAAGTGACCTGCATAGGCTGAACCATGGCAGTGAAACAGTACGTCCTGCACCTCAGCTTCTGCAATACATCTTCTGTAGACTCCATCTGAGCAATGCCTGTAAAGATAAGGCTCATCCCAATAATATCTCCTAAGTTCTCTATAGAACTTCTTCTTCTCATAGTCTTTAAGACCAGTAGGTGCATCTTCGGCAACAAGGTAGTTGGCAATATCAGCATACCACGGTCTCTGATAAGTGGAAACAGCCATCATGGGTGTGGAAAACGCGTCACGCATGGCCTTCAAAATCTGCTCCGCGATCTGCAGGGAGTGTCGATCGACATTAGGTGTGTCGATCGACACACGGGTTTGTGCGTCGGGGTTAACTTCTTCAGATGGGGGTGTCGATCGACACCCAGAGGCAGTGTCGATCGGCACTGATCCCGATTCTGCAGAAAGTTGCAGGTTTCCTGCATCTCTCGTGTCCAATGCTGCCTCAATCGAATTGACAGCTTCTTCTGGTAAGAAATCATCAATAGGCACGCCATCTTCTATCTTGATTCTGGATAGATGATCAGCAACTCCATTCTCAACTCCTTTCTTGTCTTTCACCTCAATATCAAACTCTTGAAGAAGCAGAATCCATCTCAGCAATCTGGGTTTTGCATCCTTCTTCTGCATCAAGTATTTGAGTGCAGAATGACCAGTATGAACCACTACCTTGAACCCAACAAGGTATGGTCGAAATTTCTCAAAAGAAAACACCACAGCTAACAATTCCTTCTCAGTTGTTGCATAATTTCGCTGTGCTTCATCAAGTGTTCTGCTTGCATAATAGATGGCATGAAGCTTCTTGTCTTTCCTCTGCCCATGTACAGCGCCTACTGCGAAATCACTAGCATCACACATCACCTCAAAAGGCAAATCCCAGTCTGGTGGTTGTACTATTGGGGCGCTCACCAAAGCCTTCTTAATCTGCTCAAAAGCAGAATGACATTCCGCAGAAAACTCAAACTTCACATCCTTGCAAAGAAGAGCAGTAAGAGGTCTTGCAATCTTGCTGAAGTCCTTGATGAATCTTCTGTAAAAACCAGCATGGTCTAGAAAACTCCTCACTGTCTTCACTGAATTTGGCGCCTGCAAACTTGTCATCACTTCGATCTTGGCGCGATCCACCTCAATTCCAGCGGCTGAAACTCTATGGCCAAGTACAATGCCATCTTGAACCATGAAGTGACATTTCTCCCAATTCAAAACCAAGTGCTTCTCTTCACATCTCGCTAGCACCTTGCAGAGATTGTCTAGACAGCTTTTGAAAGAAGACACATAGATAGAGAAATCATCCATGAAAACTTCCATACAATCTTCAATCATGTCTGTGAAGATAGACATCATGCAGCGCTGGAAAGTCGCAGGAGCATTACAAAGTCCAAATGGCATTCTGCGATATGCAAATGTACCATAAGGACATGTAAAGGTGGTCTTCTCCTGGTCATCTGGATGAATGGGAATCTGAAAGAAACGAGAATACCCATCCAGGAAGCAGTAATAAGGGTGATTCGCCAGTCTTTCCAACATCTGATCAATGAAGGGCAAAGGAAAGTGATCCTTCCTTGTAGCTGCGTTTAGCTTCCTGTAATCGATGCACATCCTATGTCCAGTCACAGTTCTTGTAGGAATCAGCTCTTCCTTTTCATTCTTCACCACTGTGACACCTCCTTTCTTAGGAACCACATGAACTGGGCTGATCCAGGCGCTGTCTGAGATGGGATAGATGATCTCTGCGGCCAAAAGCTTCAGAATCTCCTTCTTCACGACCTCCTTTAGGTTTGGATTCAGCCTCCTTTGATGTTCTACCGATGTTTTGGTCTCATCCTCAAGGTGAATGCGGTGCATACACAAGTCTGGAGATATTCCTGAAATGTCATCAAGAGAATAGCCAAGAGCTTTGCGAAATTTGCGCAGCTTGCTTAGCAGTAACGTGAGCTCTGCGTTGTTCAAAGTATCATTGACAATAACAAGATATGTGGAATTAGGACCAAAAAATGCGTACCTTAGCCCTGCTGGAAGCTGTTTGAGTTCGATTTTGGGGGCTTTCTCTTCACTCCAATCGCCAAGTGTCGCATCTTTGGCTGATTTCGTAGGGTGTCGATCGACGCTACATGGTGTCGATCGACACAAGTCTCCTTGTGCGACTAGATGCAGCACTTGTTGGCTTGTTTTCAGCATATTGTTAAATCCCTTTGAAGTCTCGTCTAGATGCTGCATCTCTGCTGTAGAGTTGGCCAGTATACTCTCCAAAGGATCTTCAGGACTCATCTCATGAAAACTTTCTTCAGCTAGATTGGTGAGTGAATCCACATAGAAAGTTTGCCCATCTATGGTTGGCCTCTTCATTAGCTTGTCCATGTCAAACTTCATGACTAAATCGCCTACATTCAGTGCAATGCGTCCTCTCTTGACATCAATGATGGATCCTGCTGTGGCTAGGAAAGGTCTACCCAAGATAAGAGGATCTTTGGGTTCTTCTCCATACTTCAGCACCACAAAATCAGTTGGAATCATGCAATCACCAACCTTGATTGGAACATCCTCCAAGACACCTTCTGGAATTCGAGTGGTCCTGTCTGCAAGGATTAGAGAGATCTTTGTTGGCTTGAAATCAGTCATCCCAAGACTTTTGGCAACTGAGAGTGGCATGAGGTTGACACTAGCTCCCAAATCACAAAGAGACCTCTCAAATCTCTCTGTAAAGATAGCACAATCCAACACAAAACTTCCAGGATCTTTGAGCTTCTCTGGCAACTTGTTTTGAATCACTGCACTGACTTGCTCTGAAATCAGAGCAACTCCTTCTTCAAGCCCCAAATTCTTGGTTACCATCCTCTTCACATATCTCCTAAGAACATGAGTAATCTTCAAAGCATCAATCAATGGGATCTCCACAACAAGTTTATCCATGATTGCCTTGCATCTGGCATTTTCTAGCTTCTAACATGAGTAATCTTCGAACTCTCGACGAATTCGCGATTTTCTTCAGGTGTCGATCGATGCTCTTGAGTGTCGATCAACACTGGTTCTGCAGGGATGTCTCCAGCTTCTTCATCGAATTCCTGCAACTCCTCAAGGTCTTCAGCACTTAGAGTCTTCTTCTGCTCTGGTTCCAGCTTGCTTCTGCTCCTTGTTGTGATGGCATTGACATGTTGTCTGGGATTTGTATCAGTTTTCCCAGAAAGAAATCCTTCTTGCCTACGAACAGCTTCTGCGGTTTGAGCAACTTGAACATCCAATTTCTTGACATGGTTGTTCAGAGATTCGAATTTCCCATTCAAGTCTTGGTACATGGCGTCCATCTTTCCAGTCACATCTTGATACAAGGTGTCAATCTTCCCATTAAAGCTTACTGTCATCTTTTGTTGTCCCTCTAAAAGTTGTTCCATCATTGCTTTCATACCATTGTGTGCAGAAGATTGAGCAGGTGGGTTTTGATAGGAGGAAGACCCATAGTTTCTGGTGTAGTTGGTGCTCTGGAAAGGCTTCTGAAATTCAGTCTTCTGAAACTGGGATCTTGGAGAGTAACCTCCTGCATTCTGAACTCCAGAGAAAGAACTTCTCTGGTTGTTTCCATTGAAGAATTTGTTGCCCTGAAAACCACCTCCATTTATGTAATTGCAGTCTTCCTCTTGAGTTTCTGCAGTTGGTTCGAAATGCTCCACCTCAGCAGCAAATTGGACTTGTTTCTTCCCCACTAGAAGGTTATGCATAGATCCAAGCATGGCCTTCATCTCTGCGATTTGTCCTCCATCATTAGCGCCAGCTGATGCTTTCCTTTGAAGATCTGCATTCTTGGTACTATTGCTAGATACCAAGTTCTCAATCAGCTTCACTGCGTCTGCTGGTGATCTCGTATTGAAGTTCCCATTGCTTGCAGCATCAAGCGCCATCTGGTACCTCCAGTCTATCCCTCTAAAGAAAATTCCAAGTAGCTGAACATCAGTGAATCCATGATGGGGGCAATCTCTCTGATATGCCTTGAATCTGATCCAAGAACCTTTGAATGCTTCACTAGGTCCTTGAGAAAAAGTAGAGATCTTCATTCTCAGCTCCTCGGATCTCGCATCATCAAAGAAGTTGTTGAGGAAGGCATTCTTTGTCTCCTCCCAAGTGGTCAAAGAACCAGGTTCTAGCTGCTTCAGCCAGTACGCAGCATCTCCACCAAGAGAATACGAGAAGAGATTGCAGTAAAGGTAGTCTTCAGTCACTCCATGTGCCTTGATACTGGATGCGAGGTCTTCAAACCTCTCTACATGGTCCATTGGGTGTTCATGAGGAAGACCATGAAAAGGGTGCTGAGCCACAAGAGTATAGAATGCGGGCTTCAGCTCAAAGTCGTTCCTCTGAAAGGTGGGTAGGTGGATTGCAGCTCTATTGGCATAGAACTGATCAGGCCTGTTGTAGTCGCCAAGGGTGCGCCCATTCTCTGCGTCATTGATTGGTTCAGCAATTACAGCTCCAGTTTCATCAAGACGCGCTCCTTCTTCATTGCGCCTGTTCCCTTCTCGGTCTCGCAGCACACCTGCTGCATCTTGAACAAGGACTATAGCGTTTGGCATCTTTGTCTGCGAAGGGTGTCGATCGATGCTCTTGGTGTCGATCGACGCTCGCGGAGCTTTTCGGTTCGTACGCTCTAGTCTCGCAAGTGCCTGGTTGTTAAGTAAAGTTAGCTCTGCTTCCTTGTTACTTCTGGTGGTGCGATTAGGCATACACCTGAAAACAAAAGAAAGAAGATTAGTTAGTAAAAAGTTAGCTAAAACTTAGACAAAAATTCTAAACAAGAAATCTGTCTAGATAGCAATCAATTCCTCGGCAACGGCGCCAAAATTTGATATGCTCAAATTTGCCCTGAGCTACTCTCTCAAATTAAGAGATCACTGTAGTACTTAGGGGTCGAATTCCACAGAGAATCGATGTAACTAGACAAATTCAAATTCAGATTTAAGTCCAAGAGTAAAATAGGAAAGCAGTAAAAAGCAATAAAATAAAAGTACCAAGTTCGAATTCAGGTTCTTAAAATCAGGAGACAAAGCGCTAGGCGGTGAGGTATCTCGGGAAGACTAAGGTTGAAGGTTTTGATTTCTATTAGGATTAATTGCTCTAGAACTCGAAACACAGAAAACAAACAAATCAACTTTCGCTGCAGATGTTATCTATGTCTAAACCTAGAAAGCCAACTTTCGCTGCAAATTCAGAGATAGATACATGCATTAATTTCAGGTTCGATATTGTTCACAAAGACCTAAACCAACTGTCGCTGCGAATAGATTCAATGCTCATCTAAAGATCTGGTCGCTAGGTGATTAACAACACTTTCGCATCTGTTAAATTACCTAGGGTTTCAAAATCTAGGTGATCAATCCTAAATTTCAGAGTTAAAACAATCTAAGATGAAGAACAAGAAGATAATCCCAACAGAAAATCAATTCTAACAACCTATCATCAATCCCTTGAATTCCGCACAATCTAACTATGAAACTACTCAAACATGGATGCAGCAAACATCATAGAATAAGTAATTTGCATAAAAAGAATAGAAGAAAAGATACAAGGGTTTCAAATCTCTCAAGAACAGATTTTTCTCCCTAAAAAGCTCTCAAAACCTAAACTCTCTCTTTGTCTCTCTTAATTATAAAATCTCATGATTAAACAATGGCTGAAAAACTCTATTTATAGGCAAAGGCACGAATCCTCAATTCCCTGGAAGATTAGGAAAAGTCTTGATGATTTCCTTTTCTTCAAAAATTGGAAACTTCACGTCTTTTGAAATCAGGAAACTCGGTGTCGATCGACACAGAGTGGTGTCGATCGACACTCCTCGTGCATCTTCAATCCAACTTCGTGACTTCATTCCATTATGCTCCAAAATGTATCCAAAACTCCAGTTTATCTCCAATTGTACCTGAACCTGCATAGACTCTATATAGACTCGAAAATAGTACCAAGACTCAATAAAAACACTTATATCATGTTCCAAAAATGGGTAAAAACCATGATATATCACACACCATGGAAGGAACGTGACGGTCTTGTCAAAATGTGGATCTATGGCACCATCTCAACTTCACTCTTGGATACTGTTCTGAAAACGCGCTGCACCGCTAGAGAGTTATGGAGCACAATCGAGAACCTCTTTCGTGATAACAAAGAGGCTCGAGCGATCCAGATTGATAATGAGATGCGATCCCTTACCATTGGCGACTTGTCGGTTCACTATTACTGTCAGAAATTGAAGACCCTCTCAGATCTGCTTCACAACGTCGATGCGCCTGTTACCCAGAGAGCTCTCGTGATGCATCTGCTCAATGGTCTGTCAGAGAAGTTTGATAACATTCTCAACGTTATCAAACATCGCACACCATTTCCCTCCTTTGCTGAAGCTCGCTCAATGTTGATCCTAGAAGAGCAACGCCTAATCAAGCCAGCAAAGCCATCGGCCCTGCAATTCAACAACTCTTCTTCCTCAACGGTGTTGTACGCATCTCCTACTCCAGCACAACAAAAAAATACTCACAACTATTCTACTCACCGCAGCAACAATAACAACCACTACCGTGGCAGAAGCAGAGGAAGACACAACAACAATAGGGGGCGTGGGAGGTACAATAATCAGTGGACCAATTGGACTTCTCAGCAATGGCAGACTCCACCTCCACAATGGCAGCAACCACCACGTCCTCAATGGCAGTCTCCACATCAACATTGGCCACAACAACCTCAGTGGTCGAATCCCTCACAGGCGGTGTATCAAGTTTCCACTGTCCCACCGTCAAATGCTGGAATTCTTGGCTCCTCCCCAAACATGAATGGTGGTCCTACAGCTCCAGTCCAAACTCTGACGATTCCTCAATCATTACAACAAACGTTTGGCACAATGACTCTTACTGAACCAAATGACTCGAATTGGTACATGGATACCGGAGCTACAACACACATCACATCACAGCCAGGTACTCTACGCTCTTGTTTTAATTCTTGCATTTTTCCTTCGGTGACCGTCGGTAATGGATCTTCTCTTCCAACAACTTCCATTGGTCATACTTTTATTCCCTCAAATACTCGTCCTCTCCATCTTCAAAATGTTCTTGTTTGTCCATCAATCATCAAAAATCTAATCTCTGTCCGGCAATTCACTATTGACAATTGGGTTTCTATTGAATTTGACCCCTTTGGTTTTTCTGTTAAGGATTTCCGCACACGGATTCCACTTCTCCGATGTGACAGTGCCAGACCATTGTACTCTCTCTTCTTCGCTGCCACAACCACCTTCTCATCAAGCTCTCATTTCATCTATTCCCTCATTTAATACATGGCATCGTCGTTTGAGACACCCGGAAAACACTATTCTTCAACATTTAATTTCTTCTTGTTTTATTCATTGTCCTAAACCCGACATGTCCCCATGTCAAGCTTGTCAGCTCGGGAAACATGTTCGGCTCCCTTTTCAAACTATTGTTTCTTCTGTTTCTCAGCCATTTGAAATCATTCATTCAGATGTATGGACCTCTCCGGTTCCAAGCATCAGTGGAATAAAATATTAAGTTATCTATCTTGAACATTTCAGTCATTTTCTATGGGTATTACCTTTAAGACGTAAAAGTGAAGTTTTCTCTACTTTACTACAATTCACTTCTTTTATCGATAATCAATTTGGCAAAAAGATAAAATCACTACAATGTGATAATGGGGGTGAATATAATAATCATCAATTTCTTAATCACCTTGCATCTCAAGGAATCAACCCACGTTTATCTTGTCCATATACATCCCAACAAAAAGGTAAAGAAGAACGCACTCTTCGCACACTTACCAACTCAATCCGATCTCTTCTTTTTCAATCAAATATGCCTCCTACTTACTGGGTGGAAGCCTTACATATGGCAGCCCATCTTTTCAATATTTTGCCATCATCATCGATCAATAATGAAATCCCATTCACAAAACTTTTTGGGAAACCAGTCTCCTATGATCACTTACGAACATTTGGTTCTCTTTGCTATCCTAATCTCTTTTCAACATCAGCTCATAAATTGTCCCCTCGTTCCACTCCCTGTGATTTCCTTGGATACCCAATTCATCACAATGGATATAGATGTCTTGATCTCAACTCGAAAAAGATAATTCTCTCAAGACATGTTATTTTTTATGAAAATAATTTCCCCTACTCCTCTATTTCACACGACCCTAAAACACCTCCCACACAAAATACTTCACCTCTAATACATTCTCCTCTTCATCAACATCTTCTTCCTTCACCTCCTGTTCAAACTGCAGCAGCTACATCAGAATCTGCTCCGGCTCCTCCACCTACCATCACTCGCCAACCTGTCCATAGTGATATTGCCCCTGCCGTTGTCGCAAGAGCTCCACCAGCTCCCAAACCAGCGGCTACTCACACTATGGCAACAAGGAGTAAATGTGGCATTACAAAACCTCGTAAACCATTCTCTCTTCTAATAGAAAAATTCTCCCCTTCCTTCATCTTGCCAAAAAGCCTTAGAAGATCCAAACTGGAATGGTCCCGTTAATGAGGAATATAATGCTTTAGGGAGCGGTTGCGGTTGCGGCTGCGAGAGTTTGAGGAAGCGGGCGATTGCGGTTAACAGCGTTATTAAGCGGGTTGTACGACTGGCACCGCGGTTTGAACGGATGCGTTTGCGAGATATTTACGACTGGTTAACTGGCGGGTGCAGTAGCGGTTAAACAATAAATTAACAATATAAACATATTTTATAACTATAAAAAATATTAAAAACCATATTATTATAAAAAAACTATAAAATTATTAATAAACATAATTAATTATAAAAATTATTACTTTTATTTATCAATTTTTTTAGTTTGGATGAAAGTTATGATTTTAATAGAGAAATTGTTTTTTTTTGTATGAAGATGTTAGATGAAAAGAATTTTAGTTATTATATATACATTAGTGATGAAGAGAAAATTTATCAAAATAATTAGAGTTTATAGATCTTATACATATAAAATTATGAAAGATTGTTAATGAATAGTAGCTAAAAATGTCAAAATTTATTTATTTATTTGTAATTATAATATTCAAATCTTATTTTTTAAAAAGTTTCTTATATATACATTTTAATTTTAAATAATTTTTGTGTTTTTTTTAATTTTTAATTTTTTTCATTATCCACCCGCAATCGCCCGCAACCGCAAACGCTAGCTGGAAGGAGCTTTTGATTTTGAGCGATAGAAAGCAGTTCGAAGCGGTAGAAAGCGTTTTGTGTGATTGTTGCCAAACGCCAACAACCGCTACCACCCGCAAAAGCTGCGTTTGCGGGTGCTAGCGGGAGAACCAATCAAGCTCTTAATTAAAACAAATACGTGGAGCTTGGTTCCACGACCTGTTACTGCTAATATTGTGAATTCTATGTGGTTATTCAGGCACAAGTATGATGCAAACGGCAAACTCACACGCTACAAGGCTCGGCTAGTGGCAAACGGAAAATCGCAATAAGTTGGTATCGACTGTGACGAGACGTTTAGTCCTGTTGTGAAGCCTGCCACGATTCGCCTGGTTCTAGATTTGGCCATCAAACGTGACTGGCCGCTAAAGCAGCTAGACGTCAAGAATGCATTTCTGCACGGCAACCTCGACGAAACCGTGTATATGCATCAGCCACCTGGATTCCGAGATCCATCAAAACCAGACCATGTATGTCTCCTTCATCGCTCTCTCTACGGACTTAAGCAAGCTCCCCGTGGATGGTACGATCGCTTTGCACAATTTGCCCAGAAAATTAGATTTAAACAAAGCCGCTGCGATGCGTCTCTGTTCGTTCACAACACACCAGCCGGTCTCGCATATCTTCTTCTCTACGTAGATGACATGATCCTCACAACATCTTCTCCTGCTCTTCTTGACTCTACCATCACATCTCTCAACTCAGAATTTTCCATGACCAACCTGGGTGACGTTCATTACTTCCTTGGAATAAGAGTGACACATAACAAAGATGGTCTCTTTCTTGATCAACAACGATATGCAGCAGAGATTCTTCAACGGGCTGACATGACGACATGTAATTCTTGTACCACACCCACAGATACACGCAGCAAACTAGCAGCCACTGACGGACCACCAGTTGATGACCCAAAACTCTACCGCATCTTAGCGGGAGCTCTACAGTACCTCACTTTTACACGCCCGGATATAGCGTTCGCAGTCCAGCAAGTGTGCCTCTATATGCATGATCCAAGAGAATCACATCTCAATGCACTCAAACGCATACTCCGATACATCAAAGGTACTCTCCATCATGGCCTTCTACTCTACTCTAACTCCAAATCAGGTCTCGTTGCTTACTCTGACGCCGATTGGGCCGGTTGTCCATCAACATGTCGCTCCAACTCTGGTTACTGCGTCTTCCACGGAGATAACCTCATTTCTTGGTCTTCAAAAAGACAACAAACAGTCTCCCGATCAAGTGCGGAAGCTGAATATTGCGGCGTCGCTAATGCTGTGGCTGAGACAACTTGGCTTAGAAATCTGCTCCTTGAACTCCACTCTCCTGTCTCAACCGCAACGATTGTGTATTGTGACAACGTCAGTGCCGTGTACCTGTCATCCAACCCGGTCCAACATCAAAGAACGAAACATGTCGAGATTGACAGAGAACGCATCAAAATTGGCCACGTTCGCGTCCTACATGTCCCGACTTCACAACAATATGCCGATATCTTCACAAAGGGCCTCCCATCACCAACATTCACTGAATTTCGATCCAGTCTCAGCATTCATGCGAACCCAGCTTCAACTGCGGGGGAGTGATAGAATACCTCTAATGTAATATTACGGTGACAACCCTTTGTAACCCTATTATACACTTGTATATAAGTACATACATAATATCAATAAAGGCATGGGATTCCATTCAATTACAATGACTCCATCAAAATCTAAATATACATATATATATAAGTGATGTTCATTAATATGAGGTATGCCCTTTGACTTTTGACTTTGCTTCTAAAACAATATTGATTTATGTTGTTGTTTCTCTAACCAGTTCTTCTCAAAGTTTCTGAAAACTTTGGAGAATTCTCTGTAGCATTCACGAATACTCTCTCTGAGTTCAGCAACATAACATGTTTCCAGGATTCGACTCGAAATCTACTCTGCAAATCAGTGTTTAAGAGATTGATTTCTTCTCTGAATGGCATCAAAATATGGGGACGGTTTAGTTGAATTCCGGAGACGTTTCGGATACGTATCGGATCAAAACCGATGTCCCCATATAATTATTTACATTACTTATTCAGAAATAGAAAACTAAAAAGAATAAAAAGGAAAATTTTGTTTGTATTAGGGTTTTTAATGATCTTAATCACGGCTTTTCAGTTTCTAAGTCTTCTTAGCAACAATTTTTTTTTCTAAGAGCCTCCTCTCACGTCTTCTTTACCTTGCCGATCAACTGAACAAGGTAATTAGTTCTTGAATCTCCTCCTCAGTTTAGAACTATGACTTCTCAGGAACAAGGTGATGATCATGTTGGTAGTTCGTCAGATCAAACTCAAAGTGAAGAACCTCCACTATGGAGTTATGTGAAAAAACTAGAGAAACTAGGAAAAGCAGGAGGAACTTGGAAATTCGAGTGCAATATTTGTAAGGAAACTCGACAAGGCTCGTATTCCAGAGTTAGAGCACATCTGCTTGGAATAAAAAATAGTGGTGTTGTTATTTGTAAGAAAGCAACAAGAACTGAAAAGCTGGAGATGAAAAGGTTGGAAGATGATTATGAGAAGATGAAATCTGAATCTGGTCGTACGGAGGTTCCTTTGCCTTGTCAAATAGCGCCTGCCTCAAAGAAAAGAAGGTCTATCGACTCACCTATCATTGCATCATTTGGTGTTCAAGCCAGGGAACAGTTGGATCAAGAAATTGCAAGAATGTTTTATACTGGAGGCTTGCCATTCAATCTTTCAAGAAATCCACATTATTATAGGTCTTATCAGTTTGCTGCTGCCCAAAAAATTGATGGTTATGTACCTCCTGGTTATAATAAGCTCAGAACAACCTTACTGCATAAAGAAAAAGATCATGTCGAGAGGTTGTTAGTGCCACTGAAACTGACATGGAGAGAAAGAGGGGTGTCGATTGTGAGTGATGGTTGGAGTGATCCTACAAGAAAGCCTCTGATTAATTTCATAGCTACTACTGGAAATACCCCTTTGTTTCTCAAGGCTGTGAATTGTTTCGGGGAAGTGAAAGATAAAAACTTCATTGCTGATTTGATGAAAGAAGTCATCCGTGAAGTGGGACATCAAAACGTTGTTCAAGTAATCACCGATAATGCAGCAAATTGTAAGGCAGCGGGATAGATTATTGAGGGTCTATTTCCCCACATCTATTGGACACCATGTGTTGTTCATACCCTTAACTTGGCTTTGAAGAACATTTGTGTAACAAAGAATACTGAAGAGAATCAAGAAACATATGAGGAGTGTAATTGGATAACTGATTTCATGGGGATGCACTCACAATTAAGCACTTCATCATGAATCACAACATGAGGCTGGCTATTTTTAGTAAATTCTCTACTCTTAAATTGCTTTTAGTTGCTGATACTCGTTTTGCCTCCATCATTGTAATGCTTAAGAGATTGAAGCTTATAAGAAGAGGTCTTCAAGCAATGGTTATAAGTGAAGAGTGGTCTACCTATAGAGAGGATGACATTGGCAAAGCAAGCTTTGTCAAAGAGAAGATTGTGAATGATGATTGGTGGGGAAAGGTATCTTATATTATTGATTTTACTGAACCGATATATGATATGATTAGGTTTTGTGACACCGATAAGCCATGCTTACACTTGGTATACGAGATGTGGGACTCTATGATTGAGAAGGTGAAGCTTGAGATATTCAAGAGAGAAAATCTCCCGATGTCTGGATTTTTTCTATTCTATCAAGTGGTTTATGATATCTTAGTGGCTCGTTGGACGAAGAGTAACACTCCTCTACATTGTCTAGCTCACTCTTTACATCCAAGGTAAATGATTGAAAAACATACGATCCTTTTTTTTGCTTCCTTGCTACACATATAATTAACACATTTTGTATGTTGTAGAATTTATAGTGATGAATGGCTAAATGAAAATTCTTCAAGAGTTGGTCCCCATAGATATTCGGAAATCTCACGTGAGAGGATGAAGTGTTTTAGAAGATTGTTTCCAAATGATGATGAACATAAGAAAGTTATGGAGGAATATGCATTGTTTTCGATGAAGATGGGTCCTTTTGAAGATTTAACATGCATTTCAGTGATGTCTTCTATGGAACCTAAGAGTTGGTGGGCTAATTTTGGTGCCCAAACTCCTATCCTCCAAGGTTTGGCTTTTAAGTTGCTTGTACAACCTACTTCTTCTTCTTGTGCTGAGCGTAACTGGAGTACCTACTCATTTATTCATTCACTTAGAAGGAACAGGCTCAATCCAAGTCGTGCTCAAGATTTGGTTTACATCCACAACAACCTCCGTCTTTTATCAAGGAATTCTGATGAATATGAAGCTGAAAAGACCAAAATGTGGGATGTTGGTGGAGATGAATTTGATTCTATGGAAGTTGTGGGATTCTTGGAGTTTGCAAATCTCTCACAAGATGAACCAGATTTTGAAAATCAGTTACTTGTTGAGTAACTTTTTTTTGCGTGCTTTTTTATTTTTAAAGATATATTGGTGTTTTTTTTGGTGTTTTTGGTGTTTTTTGGTTGAAACTTATGTCTGAATTTTTCTAATTTAATCTATTTTTACTATTTTTACATCTTTCTAACGTACCCCATGCCGTACCCGTATCCGTACATTTTAACTTCGCGTTTTCGGTATCCGTTCCCATCCCCGTTTCCTGTCCCCGTACCCGTTTCAGTGCAGCATGAAACTCCTCAATGCCATTGTTACAAGAAAAAAAATTACAGAGCAAGAGAGATTCTGGTTTTCTGGGTGTGTCTAACCGAATCTCTTATACACCGTCTCTAACTAACTAAAAACGAAAAATCATACATTTACTCACGTGGTCGCTTCAGGACCCTCCGATTTTGATGGATCAACCGGTGAGATCCCTTTATTTGATTTGAAAGAGTATAAAGATTGAATTTTCATTTATTTTAATGCATTTTGAGGTTTTTTGGTTTTTTTGTCATATTTTATTTGATTCTAGTTTAATGGATCAACCGCCGAGATTCTGGTTTCCACTTATTTTTTTAAAGATTGAATTTTCATTTATTTTATTTGATGGATCAATTGCCGAGATTCTAATTTTGGGGGTTATATCATATTTTATTTGATTTTTTACATATATATGCATATTTTCATTTATTTTAATGCATTTTGAGGAGAATATAATGTGGCTATTTGCATTATATTTTTATTATTTTTACTATTTTAATTTGTTTATTGAATGGTGCTTTTATAAAAAGTTAGGTTTGTTAACCTGTGTGCATTTAGTTAGAAAATCATTTAAAATGGGAGAGATGAAGTATAATGATATTTTCAAATTAACTCTGAGCTATTCTCTCAAATTAAGAGATCACTATAGTACTTAGGGATCGAATTACATAGAGAATTGATGTAACTAGACAAATTCTAATTCAGATTTAAGCTAAGAGTAAAATAGGAAAACACTAAATAACAATAAAATAAACAAGGCAATTCGATTTCTTAAGATCAGGAAGATAAAGCGCTAGGCTGTGAGGTATCTCTGGAAGATTAAGGTTGCAGGTTTGACTACTATTAGGATTAATTGTTCTAGAACTCGAAACACAGAGAACAAACAAATCAACTTTCGCTGCAGATGTTATCAATGTCTAAACCTAGAAATCCAACTTTCGATGCGACTTCAAAGATAGAAACATGCATTAATTTCAGATTCAATATTGTTCATAAAGATCTAAACCAACTGTCGCTGCGAATAGATTCAATGCTCATCTAAAGATCTGGTCGCTAGGTTATTAACAACACTTTCGCATCTGTTTAATTACCTAGGGTTTCGAAAAATAGGTGATCAATCCGAAATTTCAGAGTTAAAACAATCTAAGATGAAGAACAAGAAGATAATCCCAACAGAAAATCAATTCTAACAACCTATCATCAATCCCTTGAATCCTCCACAACCTAACTATGAAACTACTCAGACATGGATGCAGCAAACATCCTAGAATAAGTAATTTGCATAAAAAGAATAGAAGAAAAGATACAAGGGTTCCAAATCTCTCAAGAGCAGATTTTTCTCCATAAAAGTTCTCAAAACCTAAACTCTCTTTTTGTCTCTCTAAATTATAAAGTCTGATGCCTAAAAAATAGCTGAAAAACTCTATTTATAGGCAAAGATACGAATCTTCAATCCCCTGGAAGATTAGGAAAAGTCTTGACACTTTTCTTTTCTGCAAAATTCTGGAATCTTCACGCTTTTGAAATCGGGAAAGTCGGTGTTGATCGACACAGATGTGGTGTCGATCGACACCCATCGTGCATCTTCAATCCAACTTCAATACTTCATGACTTTATTCTATTATGCTCCAAAATGTATCAAAATCTCCAGTTTAGCTCAATCGTACCTGGACCTACATAGACTCTATATAGACTCGAAAATAGTACTAAGACTCAATAAAAACAATTATATCATGGTCTAAAAATGGGTAAAACCAATGATATATCATATAATACATATGCAACTATATACATGTAAATATTAACTTTTTATTCTTCTTTTTTTGCCAACACATGTAATATTAACTACTAATAGAAGATGGGAACGTGTACGAGAAAACGTAATTAATAAACATTCCGTATCATCATGTTTCCACATTATGTTCATTTTACTTTATTTTTTCCAACAGCTGCTAATCAAAAGCCATTAACACATTGGTCAGTGATGAAGTTAATTAATTTGTTCCTTCCTCTTCTTCATTCTTCACTAACACCCCGAGGGGAATATGTATCTTCTTTCTTCTTCTTTATTTGTGATCTAAACTTTTAATATGCATTTGTTCTTATGGATCATAACGATCATTGTACCACCAATATAGACATATACACACATGCCTCTATATAAAACGTGGATATAAATGGAAGGGACATGGAGAAGAAAGGATATGGCATACAATACTCAATAATTATACATTCTTAACGTGTATCACTCACCAATTTTATGTTCTTCCTATTATAATACGATTGTTCTTTGGGGTACAAGAAATGATATGGACTATAACTGGTCCAAGAAAGGTCGAGTTCACAGATGATCAGGCTTCCTTGGAGGTACAAGAAATGTCGAGTTAACAGATGATCAGGCTCTGGGAAAAGTGCTTCCTTGGAGGTACAAGAAATGCTATGGACTATAATTGGTCGGGGAAAGCAAGGTCAAAAGACCAAGGTGGTCGTTTCTCAAACTCATGCATGATAAGAGTGTTGACCTGCGCATCAAGCTCAAGGGTTATAGAGAGAAAGATACGGATGTCAGCTCTGTCCACGGACATTTTCACAATCCAGTTTCCATATCCATAAATAGACATCTCATAGAAGTGTCATAGTAGTTTTGAAACCAGAGTTCCAGATATAATGAGTTGAAGAAGCTTGCTCCAGAAAAGGAAAGAGAAGGCAAAACCTAATAAAAAAAGCTTTTTCATAAGTGACAGAGATGTAACACAATTTCTAATGAATAAAGAGACATACCGAGCTTTGCTAAAGCCTGCTTTCCAGAAATCTTGTTTTAGCACAGAGACAAGATTGTTCTGGATCAGAGGACTAATAGACCCGATCAATGCACAAAGGTTTTGGTTCCCAAACCTATCTGTTAAGTTTCCTTTGGCTTCCAACTCAAAACCAATTGACTATGAATGGATTGGTCCAAGTCCCTTATATATTGCTCAAGGTCTCTCACAACTTCTGATGTGGGACATATCTTACACGCACTCTCTAGAGATTAAGACCACATGACCCATTAACCCCTACTAATTCCAATATTATCCCTTGATAATGGCACAAAATTACAGGCGATTTGATCAAGAAGAGACTGGTCAAATACGATGAAGATTTGAGTTAGATTGCAAGCAACATAAACTGAAACAAAAAAAAACTAAAAAGCAACCCATACCCTAAGCTCTATAGGATCGTAGAAGATGAAGAGGTGGTTCAAAAGGTGTGAGAGATCCTCTGAGTACTTGACCATGTCAAGAAAGCTGAGTCGCAAGATGTCTACAAACTCATTTCTCTTAGTAGGAAAGAATATTAGAACGTTGAACATAGTTGCGCAACTGAAGAGAGAAAACGCACAATTGATTTGTAAAGCAGACAGAGAACAATTTTTATGCTCACGAGGATTACAACCTAAATATTAGAGTGTGAACCATTTTTCTGGTATCAAAACCAATAAAAACTTTTTTAAATAAGCTGCATAAAAATACAACATAACAATCCAATTTTAAACTCATATCTATAACTTAGCTTTTTCAAATTTAAATCCATACCGATTTTTCTCAAATACAATTTAGGTTTCCATTGAGTTCATGAGTACTTCAACAACAAGGGATACCATTTAGAATCATAACATTACTCAATTCATTTCCAAACTGATAGCATAGTTTCTTTATCTTCAATTAAAAGAGAAAGATTAGTGAAATTTTGTAAATTTATACATTTTTCTTAAATGCTATTTCTCAAATATTTTTTCGAACATTTCATGACATCGCAAAGAGAATGTTAGAAACATGATTATATCATAGCCTTCATAGTTCGTACCTATGTTTTTAGCTTAAGTTATATATATATATATTGTTTAATTTTTTGTGGCTTTTAAATTTTTCTCAGGAATTACTTCATTCAGTATGCAATGAGTCCTCTTGTTTCACAAAACATTGTAGAAATTTAAGACTTGCTGGATGCTTATACAATCTCTCTACACACAACTATGCTAATCACATAGTTTAAAAGGCAATTGAGTGTGGGAATGAAGCAGTCATTGATTTAATCATTGAAGAGATTAGTCCACACTATGGTGAGCTTCTCACTAACTGCTTTAGGAATTACGTCATACAAAGCATCCTCAAGAAGTTGAAGCTATTCTTGTGCAATTTGAGATTCTAAGATGTCATATCATGTCAAGAGGTGCTCTTCTTTTGAAGAATGTGTGGGGGAGAGAACTTTTATTCAATTGCCAAAGATTGTCGTGAAGATATAGTGTAGTATATAGTAAATTAGATCTACACCAGAATATAGCTTTTGGTGAGCTATAGATCTTGGTGAACTATATATCTTATATATAGTATAGATCAAAGATTTTGGTGAGCTTTATAGTTTCTCATTATTGATATCTTCTTGTTACCACATTCTTTATAGCATTGTTGATATCTTCTTGTTACCACACTAGTATAAATGAGCATTTAAAAATGCGAAACATTATCTTCCTAATCTTGTTACATGATTTATGCAGTATTAAATTGTTTATTAAACTTTCAAGACATATATTACAACAATCTATATTCCGAAAATAAAAAGATTATTCATCTAAAACATCTATTATATTCAAAAGAAAACGAACTATAAATACACACTTAAAATTGCTTTCGCTACTCAATATAACAGATTCAAAGAATCAAAGGTATGTCATATTGCATACTTCTTAATTTCTTTCAAACTTAAACTAGTATCCTTTTAACTATCTTATTTACAGATACAATCCGATGGCTTCACAATAAGCAAAGAAAGGTGGAAGCAGTACACATCAAATTTTCAAAGAAAGTTGTTATGCCATTAGTCTCTTAGATGGAAATCTATATTGAATTGTGGACGGATACAAACAGAGCAAATGAGAAAAGGGAAATGAATGAATGCAGTTATGCAAACCACGGGTAACCAAAATCACATATTTTCAAAATAGCGGTAATTAATTAAGAACTCCCTTGGATAATGAGCTTTTGCTTAATCAAATGGAGTATAATGTAGTTGTATATTCCAATGGATTCAATTTTCATAGTAAACGTTGACCCCTTTGATATTTTTGGACAAATAAATGCAACAGACTTAGAGACATAATAAAAAAATGCAATACTATACAAAGCACATAAGAAGAAGATTTATAGGATCAGGAAATTTTACCAACTAGACTTTTGCTTGGATTTGAACCAAACTTGGAACATAACTGAAAATAAAGGGGATCCATGATACGTGTGTAGTTTCTACAGAAGGCCAACTCTGTGTTATATTTATCAATAGTGCATACCAACTCCCTTTCCGAACTTGTATAACAACACACAACCACTTTCTTCTCCTCGTCGATTAAAAAGCTTGTGGGAAAATGTAAAGCATGTCCGGGATTAGGTAAATCCACTGTAAAGGATTTACTCCATGACAAAGCGGCTTCAGTATCGATTTTATCGGTCACCCAAATCTTCACAACCTTCTCAATGCCACCATAGACTAAGCCCTCTTTCTCATTCGGATGTTTATTCTTCCCAGAGTTATGTTGCTTGCCCTTGATCATGCCTGTGGTGTAATCAAGCTCATATGTAACACTGAGAGTTGTTCTTCTCTAACAACTGATAGAGCCATATTATAGTCATAACCAAGATTCGGAAACGTTAGAAGACCCATACGTCTAAGTTTTTCTCTTGTAAAATCAAAACTTAGAAAGATTTTAGACCTGTCTGTTCTATCATAAGCAGGCCAGTACGCATTCCCCTTCAAAGCCACTCCATCCGATTCTATGTAGCAGTCGAGTGCATCAACATCAAGAACCATCCATGAATCGGAGCTAAACTCATATATTTCAGACCCAACAAATCTAAAGTTTTGTTAACACCTCAAAATCTTGAATCTAGGGCAAGATTTGTTGTTTTCGTAACCTAGAGAAAACGTAGGGCGTATCTCGTAAGCAGTTTTGATTTGGATCCATCTACTTTTCACCAAACATAGATTCCAAACCACGAGTCTATGGCTGATGGTCCAACATAACAACAAACCGCCACAGTGAAAAACTTGGAGGAACTTGATGAGAATCAAAATCCTTTATAGCCTTTAGGCCACACATAATCTTAAGCTCTATAAATGGATCAGCGACGTTGAGACTGACGTT
Organism: Alliaria petiolata; assembly: GCA_020283515.1. Lineage (NCBI taxonomy): Eukaryota > Viridiplantae > Streptophyta > Magnoliopsida > Brassicales > Brassicaceae > Alliaria > Alliaria petiolata. Next base: position 435,704,613 of record JAHZTW010000001.1, on the reverse strand, counting down.
CATAGACCAGCTTTTTAGTTCCTTCAACATGAGAACCAGGGACGGGCTTGAAGATTTACGAAAGTGCTTCTCAGTGAAACTTTGGTCTTTGAGTAAAGCTGCTAAGATAACCGTCTGCGCTTACAGCCAGACGTGTTATCCTCTTTACAAGCCCCATAATCTAGACGCCTTGTTTTAACAAACAATACCACACATCAAGCAATACTTAAAGAAATTTGACTCAATTACAAAATTAGACAATAATAAAAACAATAAAAAATAATAAATAGCTGTTTTTAATCACAAAGAATTCGATCATTTTTATTTTTTGAAACTGCAAAACCTAATTTTTTTCAAGTTACCACCACCACGTTTAAAAATGAATCATGTCATCTATAACTTCTAATCACACGATTTTCAAACTGTTTATCTTCTATATAACTCTAAATCAACTCATTTCTTCTTTATTTGCTATTCCACTCTCTCTTCTTCTCCACCATCACCATTTCATATTCTTCAATGTTTTTTTTTGTTTTTGATTGTAGTAAAAATAATCATGACATTCTTTATTTAGATTCATTTTTCTCTTCTTCTCAAATTAATGTTCTCTGATTCGTTCTGCATGATTCAAATATTATGCATCGATTTTTTTATAAAAAAAAATTGTTTACCTAAAATACTGCAAGAAAATTAGATTACGTTTTCAAATATATATTAAATTAATAGAATTATTTGGTATCCCGTAGGTACTAGAAGAATACTAATACACTACAAAAAAGGAGGTGGATTGTATCATTTATTATATATCTTTGCATTACTTATAATTGATGCAAATGAATCTTACATCACTTAGAAAAGTGACTCTGTTTGTGGTGATGCAAATAATTAACATCAGTTAGTTATCAACCGATGCAAATATATTTTATTTTTGCATCGATTGTTATAATTAATTTCAATATGTGTCAATTACAAAAAACTGATGTTATCTTTTATATCAATTTTTAAAAGTGATGTTAGTATTTGTAACGATTATAATAATTGATGTTAAAATTAAAGTCAGTTTTAATAAATGATTTTAATAGTTGTATCATTTATAATAATTGACTTAATATTTGTATCATTTAAAATATATGATTTAAAATATTATTATCACTTGTATATAATTGATGTTAAATTTATGCGAGTTTTCATAATTTATTGTAATAATTATGTTATTTATTTTTATATAATTAATCTTATTGGTTAAAACCAAAAAGAAAATTAATCTTATAGGTTAAAAACAAAGAAAAAAATTAATTTTATTCACCAATAAATATGAATACTAGATATTTAAGTTTCAGTATATATATAGATGGTTTCTCTTTCACTTCTTCATCTATTAGCAATGTGGGATAAAGTAAAAAACGTTAGTTACATCACTTTTAACTGATCACTATCTTTTAGAACTTTTTCTTGTAGAGTTATAAATGAGATATTCTGAAACACGATGGAAGAGTGTTTCCGATGACTGTCTGACGGTCAAATCAATTAACAATTATTCATATTTTACAATTATTTTAAAATTCTTTTTTTTTTCTATTATGCTGGTGTAACTGGTAACATAGTAATGACTGAATTGAGAAGAATTTTTGCTAAAAAATGGTTACCTGTTGAATGAGCTGCATTTAGGTGCTCAATTGATGAATTTTTTTTTTCTAGATGATTCAATATTTTTTTTTTATAAAAATTGCTTGATAATAAATATTAAACCAATTTTTATTTGTGTTTAAATTCAATTGAACTAGCATAAATTTTCGTTTTTTATAAAAAAACAATATTCATATATACTTATTGTCCATGTTAGAGATTTTTTTAATTATTATTATTAAGTATCCACCCTATTATAGCATATACTTATATTTGTTTTACAATAAATAAAATCATAAATAACTTTTTAAAAACTTTTGTTTTTAAATAAAAATTAAATGAAACAGAACAAAATCTAATAAATAATAAATGTAATAAATAAATAAAAAACCTTTGTTATTTTATAAATAGAATAACTATAATTTTATATTTTAAATGGAAATTTATAACATGATAAGTAATCAATGAAATTTTAAAATTTTGGTAATATATTTTATTTATTTAGTAACCACTTAACTTCTAAATATTTTCAGTTATTCAGCGAGATTCCTCGATTACCATTTGAGTTAATAGTTATTCAGGCAGATTCTGCCAAAAAGCACACAAAAATTCAGCCAGATTCTACATTCAGCAAAATTCATATGTTACCATTCGGACCCATTGTTTGTCTAAGAATGAAAATAGTAAAAGAGAATAAAACCAAAGTTGGGCATGCATGCTCTTAACTATAGATATTGGGAACTTCATTGTTAATAAAATAATCCTCATCCGAATTTTTTTTTTTAATATAATTCTTTCCTTTTAAAAAAAAAATAAAAACATTTCCTTTTTACATATTTCGGACTTAAAATTCCTTTCCTTTTCTATGATAAGTTCATCTTTTTATTTTTATAAGAAATCATATTTTTTCTTAATCTGATACAAGTTACGCTCGTCTAATATTTTCCTATAATATATATATATATCTGAGAGGCTGAAGAAATCTCAAATCTGTAATCACAGACATAGGAAAAGTAAAGTGTTGCTCTAAACTAGTTTGCGTTATATCGATCCCCGCTGAATGGTGAAGAATATGTCCGATCTTCCAACGGATATGTTGGAGGAGGTGCTCTCTAGGGTTCCGTTGACATCTCTGAGAAGGGTCCGATCAACTTGCAAAAAGTGGAACACTTAATTTATCCAAAGATAGGAGCTTTACAAAGAAGGACTTTGGTTATCAAGCAAAAGTAGCGGCAGAAGCAAAAGAGTTTATGGTGGTCGCCCTGATGGATTTTAGGGTTTATCTGATGCGTGTCAATCTTTACAACAACAACATTGAATCATGTATCAAGCCTGAAGCTAGACTTATGAGCATAGACGGTTCAGATGAAGTCGATGTATCTCAAGTCTTTCACTGCGGGGATTTATTGTTAAGCATCATGAAAGATAACGGTAGGCTCGTGGTTTGGAATCCGTCCTTAGGGCAAACCAGGTGGCTCGAGCCTAGTTATAAATTCTCCAGATTAGACGAGTATTATTCATATGCTCTAGGCTACGACAAGAGCAGCAAATCCCACAAAGTCTTGGTTTTTATTGTTGGTCGCAGCCATACTTGTCGTGAGTTCAAAATCTACGACTTTAAGTCTGATTCATGGAGGGTTCTCGATTTTGCTCCGGACGGCTGGGAGATATTTCCTCACTACCGTGGCGTGTCTCTCAAGGGTAATACCTACTGGTTTGTTAGAAATTGTATAATTGGAGTCAATGATACTTTCTTGGTCTGTTTTGATTTTACAACAGAGACATTTGGTCCCCGTTTGCGTCTTCCAGTTCAGAACATTCCTAGACATTTGACTCTATCAAGTGTCAGAGAAGAGCAGCTCGCGATTTTGTTCCAGCGATGGAAATCATTGCATATGGAGATATGGATTACGAGCAAGATTGAGCCCTACGCGGTGTCGTGGAACAGCAAGGTGTTCTTGGAAGTGAATATGAGACCACTCCTTTGCTTTGACGATTATGTTATTCTAACATATGTTGTGAGTTTCTTCGTTGATGAGGAGAAGAAAGCCGCCATGTTTTTTGTTAAACGCAGAAATAAAGATAACCCTAATCCCAACGTAGCTATTACGAATATATATATGTATATATTCCTTTATGCATTTTGGTAACTTAGCTTATTCGATGTAACTAAATAAGGTAGAAACCTTTGTATAAATGTATGATATTGGACCTAAGATTCAATACAGAAAACCATTCTAAACATTCTATTTTCTGATATGGTATCAGAGCCCAATTTTAATTATTTTTAGTTATTAAACAATTTATATATTTTTTGAATCTCTATATGTCCTAAAGCGCTGAGATGGTTGGTACGCACGAATGTGCGGACCAACTATCTACCCACTTTAGGATAAGTAAAGATTGTATTGGCAAGATAATATTGTGTAAGGAGAAAAAAAAGCATAGTATAGATAATATTCAAGACATATTATAAGAATTTAATTATTATTTAATATACTTTGTAATTATATATCACTGTAAATGGTATAAACAATGAAAATTTTAAAAATAAATCAGTTTTAAAAGACACAAAACGATATGAAACGTTTGTGTGATTGTTGTTAAACACTAAAACTATATATGTATAAAAATATACTGTTTACATAATATATAAAAGAATTAATCAATATTTAAATATTGCAACTATTTATGTCTATAAAAAAAATTTATACATGCACATGCGTGCATGCCAGTGATAAAAATTAAATAAAATTATTATATATTTTAATATTTTTTAATTTATTTAATTATCATATTTACACTTTTTATCTAAGAAAATATTTTAAAATTTTGATTAATGGCTTTTTATCTTCAATTTCTATTAGATTGACTAGCATATAAAACAATAGAATATTATTCTAGGAGAGTTGATTTTGTTCACTTTCGGCTTTGTTTTTGGTTTTGGTTATGAGTCTTCTATGTTTTGGTCGTTGATTTCCATTGTAATCGATGTTTTAAACTCAACGAAGAAACAGTTTTGACTCTGTTCATCACAATTCAAAGGAGAGAGAACATATTAGGGGATTTGGGAGAAATGAAAGTGCTTTTAGATTCACGTTCGGGTTCGTTTCTGTATGCGTTCTTAGTTTTGGTCAATGATTTCCAATATTTTGATGATTTGAAGTCAACAAGGAAACAGTTTTGATTTTGCTCCTCACAATTCAGAGTCTTGCGATGAATGTGATTTCCAAATTCGTGAAGTAGTAAATGGTTTATATTCATATGCATTTGAGTATCTCAAAATTGCCAGATTTGATCTTGCATTAGAGAAGAATTGTTGTCTTCAAAGTTACAAAAGAAAAAAAGAATTGTTGTCTTCAACCTTCAAAAAGACAACTAACTAATGCTGGAAAACAGTATAGCTAATGATGATAGTTATGTGAAAATTTGTAGGTTCCAATATATAACTTTCTCTGTCAGGAAGCCTAAAAATTTTCATTATAACTTGAAATTCGAATTCAATTGATTCTTGATTAATGTTACATACATAAACAGATGTGTTTATGAATGTGAGAAATATATAGAGTCTAGTGATAGTATTTAAAATACAATATGTAGAATAGCGTACGTACCACAGATTCAAAGAAAAACATAACAACTCTTTGGTGTTCAAATAATTGTATCTCAAAGAAACGAATGCAACAACAAAAAACCTATAATTCTTTTTATCCTAATAGTAATCGCATATTCTATATTGTATATATTTTATATACTCGAATATTCCAAAATTACGACATATAAATGATCTGATTTACTATGTTCAAATAAGCAAAAAAAATACAAAACTAAAGAAAAAACAATTCAAAAACATAAATAATTATGAAAATATCTATAAAGCCAATATATAAATGCACAGATATAGGCCTAGTAAATAATGAAAATATGTGATATTGATGTTGGTACATATAAAATTAATAGTGTAAACAAATCAAATAAGAATTTGAGGAAGGAAGCAAGCAAGTTGAGTAAGTAAACAAATCAAACATTTAGTTAAGAAGAACCAAAGAAAGAAGTAAACAAGTTAAAACATGTAAGCAAACAATGAAAGAAACAAGTTAACGATGTAAGCAAACAGTGAAGGAAGTAAGGAAACACAAAATCAAAGAATCAAAGAAACGAAAAATGAAGCAAGTAAACAATTTAAGCATGTAAGCAAGCAATGAAAGAAACAAGCAACCAAGTTTAGCAATGAAATAAGCAAAGAAGAAAGCAAGTAAACAAGCCAACGATAGATGTTAGCAATGAATCAAACTAAGCAAATACGCATGCATCATGCATGAATGTATGCATGTCTGTAATGTGTTGGGAGATTTAAGAGATCAACTAGAGATCACGCTATCAAAGGAAACCTAGGAATAATAGTGTTGAAGTAGTTGCAAAATATTTTTAAATATATTCAAATACTTTAACAGTATTCTCTTGTTTCCATCTACAGCGTAATCTCTGTGATTTTGGTGGTGTTGGTACGTACCTATGAAAAATTTGTTAGTCTCGATCGCAAAGACTAAAAGAGACGATAACTTCAAGCTATAAGGGAAAAATTGAAAGACTAAACAAGAAATTAGAAGCTAACTCTTGAGATCGAAATCAAGTGGCACGTTTGTTCTTTTGAATTACCTTTATCACAAATCGGTTTCTTGCTACAGTTCTTGGGATTTCTCTGCAAGGGGATCCATTAATATCGACATTACAAAAAAAAAAAAAAAGAATAGACAGAGATTAAGATGACAACTTACAAGTGTTATGCAAAAGCTTATAACGGTTTCATGGCAAGCTTGAGTATTGTATTATTTAGAGATGCTTTAAACAATTCTTGCTCTAGCACTGCTTATAGATTTCAAAAAATGAATAATAAGAAGACATGTACAAAACCCATAAACTTTTTGTCTAATTTAAAACATGTTCAAACAATAATACCTTACTTGGTGATAACCTGCGCCCTGCGCAGGGTGAATAATTTATTATTTATTTAGTTTTGTATAATTTAAAAATTAAACTATAGTAAAATATTTTAGTCCAATCTTTTTATATATTAAAATCATACATATCGTAGTATTTTTTATTGTAACCTAGAAAATATGTTTTAATTTGTTATAATTTTCTTACTTTTTTTATTAAAATCAGACATATCGAAGTCTTTTTTATTGTAAACATATTTTCTGTCTAAGCAAAAAAAAAGTATTGTGTATATCATAATTTGTGTATAAATTATATTTTTTTAAATAATTTTTTTCAAAACTATTGTTTTATTCATTTTTAAGAAAGGTATTGTATAATATGATGTATATTATAAATCATCACATAACCTAAAATTCGATTTTAAAAAATCCAAAAATTAAAACATAATTTTCTAGTTATATTAAAAGTAATAAATGGATAAAGACATATAATGTAATTAGTCTAATGAAAAAAGAAAATTTGTATTAAAAAATGGGAGAATAAATGTGATGTGACACATCAGCAAAATGGCACCATTGTAAATATTTCAAAAAATAAGTCTACTCTATAAAAATGTTTCTCAAATAATATATAGGGGATTTGTTATGATTTTCTAATTTTTTGTATTGAAATCACACATATCTAAGTCTTTTTATTGTAAACATATTTTTCCACAAATATCTAAGAAAAAAATAGTTATGTGTATATAATAAAATGTGTATAAATTATATTTTATTATATCATAAATCATCACATAACAGAAAATTTGATTTTTAAAAATCAGAAAATTAAAACATAATTTTGTGGGCATATTAAAAGTAGTTAAAAGTAATAAATAGTTAAAACCATATAATGTAATTAGTTTAATCAAAAAAGGAAATTTGTATTAAAATAATGGAAGAATAATTGTGGTGGTGACACATCAGCAAAACGGCACCAGTGTAAATAGTTCAAAAAGTAAGCCTACTCTCTAAAAATGTTTCTCAATTAATATATAGGGGATTTGATTTGGAACCGTAACATTGACTGTGAGGAAATGGTCACCACATATAGACACCTGAGATGAGAAAGCACACAACATTTCAATTGTTAATACTGGAAATGTTTGAAATATGGATGCAAAATTACTTACCGATTGATAAATGCATATGTATGTGGCAAGATCTTTGGAGATGGCCTAGAAAATTTATGTAGCATGTCGAGAGTATTTGTTACCTTCCTACATAGATTTCTAATACTCAGGTTCATGGTACGTCAACAGTTTGACAAGCTGGTTAAATAACCAATATACATAAGAGTCACACAGAAAGATTTGAAGTTGGACCCAAACAATTGAAATTACTCAGTTTTTATTTTGATTTCATCTCTTATAGTTTTTTTGTTTGTTTTTGTTAAAGCATCTCTTATATTTTTATGAAATATATGTAGAATTTTCATCTTATAATTTTGAAAAACTTACTTATAGTATAACCTATTGATCACTAACCAAAATCGCAATCTACAAGACTCGAAACTCAAACACTCAGGTTTGATCACAAAAAGAATAAAGAAAAACAACACACAATTCTTAATTATACCAAAGCCTTTCTTCGTAACAGTAAAAGTCTCTGGCTGACTTCAAGGCTTCTCTTCAGTTTTTCTCACGTGCCATCACACGTGCCTCTTCTCTCTCTTCTTCCAGAAATAAAAACATTTTTTGGTTAATTCTCGTATTGTTTGCTCCTAAATTCATTCATAGTTCCCGGATGTGTGTTGTGTTGTCTTTTCACTATGATTATTTAAAATAATTTTTTTTGCTTCGTAGAGTCTCATTTTTTTTTTGATAAATAGTATTCAAGCTTAAATGCATAAAAATAAAAATAATACAGAAAAATAACTTTGTGGTCATATACTATAAAGATGTTTAAGAGCAAAATGATAAATACTACACAATAAAGTAAATATAGAGAATGAGAAATTAGCGGATTAGCTCTCCTAAATCTTCAAAGAAACAAAAAGTTATTTTTCATTCTCTTGATAAAAATTCATTTCATACGTTGTTCATAGAAGCTCCTTTCTATTTTCTTCTACAGTTTCTTCATTCCAACTTTGAAGTCAGGTCGGATAGAGTAGTATACAACTACGCAATCCTTTCATTATATATTTAGATTTGTTTTACTGTGTTCTTATAAGTTTTTTACATATCACATATGCATTAATAGATGTATACATAATATAAACCGCCACCATTGTAAACTTGAATTATCCGATGTATTTTATGGATTTAAGATGATATATTATGAATAGTGAGAAACCTGTCGGATAGAACCTAGGGGAGTGAGTTTGATTGATACAGTTAACAAAACGGAATGCAACTCTTTCGTATGATTCTAATATTATGTCACACAATACGTAAAATTTTTATGTATTCATGTTCTATTCATTGTGGTTTACATAAGATTTAAAAAATGACAATCCAAGCAAAAAAAAATAAAAAATTAAAGATTTAACAGTCTTTTTTCAATTTTTTTCAAAAAATTAAAAAGTAAGATCAAGTATTCAAATGGAACGGGTCTAGATACAATTGCCATATAGCCGGTTTACTCTATCGTGAAATTTTTTTTGCCGGTTCTCTTCACCGTCAAATGCACATTTGCATTTTCACGATAGAGTAAACCGGCAAAGAAAAGAGGAAAAAGCAATACCATGTCAACAAGAAGTGAAACAATTAATCAGCAAGAAACCATAATAGTACAATGGGAATAGACAATACCTTTAACACATTGCTGACATAGGAGATGACCACATTCCGTAAGTTTTGCAAGTGTTAAGTGTAAAGCAACCATGACACTTAGTCTTTCTTTTGAGAAAAATACAGTCTTTGTTTACTGAACTAGCAAACTCATTATCAGGAAGATTCCATTGCGTAACAATGATATCTTCATCTGTAAAGAAGAAAAGAACATCGACGAATTGAACAAGAAGAAATGATGAAAACAATAATGACAAAATGAAAAAGAAGAAATAGAGCATACCAATTGCTGCCAATTAGAAGAACACTGGCATAATCTCTCAAGAGACCAAGTCGTTTTGCTAGCCGAATTGTACAAATCTCAAGTTGTTCACTAGTCATCTCCTGAAAATTAGACAAGGACAATCAAGAAATCATCATTGTAGGACAAGACACAATACACAAACCATAAAAACTTTGAAACAAACAATTTATCAATCTTTGAAACAATAGAGGAAACAATAGATTAAGATGATTAAATGGAGACATAAAACTCGTTTTCGTATTAGATTACATGTATAACCACCATATTGAAAACTTGATTCCCAATTCTAGTGTGATTCACCAAATACAGAGAAAGATTTCAGAGAAATCACCGATATTATTATTATGAAGGCAATGTGTCTTCCAATGAATCTTACAACAGAATATCTCACTAGTCAACCAGATTCGATCTGCATTTCAAACACAAGAATCATATGTTGATGATCAAAAACATGAAATCAAACGATTTAGGACTTAGGAATTATACAAGTCAATTACAATGATTCAATCTAAACCTAGAACTCGTCATCTTCGTTATAATCTAAAACAACTAGAGATCTCAAATTGGATGGAATCATAGAAGTCGATTAAAATTTCAGAGAATCTAAGAGCTATGAGTTGTAAACTCCGATTAAGAAAAACCCACCGATGACAATGTTATTTTTAATGATATTTACTTATAAATGTCGTAGTACTTGGTCACGTATCTTAAAAGGATTGGGTTTTTTGCACAAAAATGACCTAGAGGCAAAAGAAACAAATCATATATATATATACATACAAACACTATCATTAGGAGCAACCAAGTTAGTGACATCAAAAGCTGGTTTTGTATTTGGACATAACCGGAAGATCGATGTCGAAGGGCAAACAAAGCCAACTTGGAAACTGACCAATATATGGAGTCCAGAAAGAGAATCTTGCATTTGAAATTGCTAAGAGAGAGGTTTACTACTAATAATATCACCAAACTTGTATCATAAGGAAACATAAGAATCACAAAACAAAACTTTCAGACACACGGCAGGGCTGTCCAAATGGACTGAATACTACCGATACCACAATGTTGGTTTGGTTATCTCAGTTTTTTTTTCACTCACATGACCTCTTTGGAAAAATAACCTTAGCAAATATGAAGAAAAATAATCTTAGCAAATATGAAGAAAATATCCGCATAGATTGAATAAAAGAATGCACGTACATATTTCCAAGTTTCCAACAAAATTAAAAAGTTGCAAGCACATACAGTCATACAAATATATTGAATGGTGGAGAGAGGTAAACCATTATTGAAGTTCCTTTTGAAAGCGTAACACGTTTCCTGGCTATGTGGTCCTCATTCTTTGATCCTGCATGACGATTGACGAATTTCCACCTCCTCGGGGTGACTTTCCCTGATTGATTGTTCAAAACTCAACCATCAAAAAACAAATTAGAAAAGTGGGTGAAAGAAAAGAAAAGAATGATAAGTAAATTTGTGGGGAAAAATGTAGATTTTTAACAAAATTGGCAGCTTTGATGATTTTCCGGTTTTGTTTCATACATAGTAAAATCGTCTATTTTTTTTTTTTTTTTTTAAGTCAATAGTCCACTAACTATATATTCTCGTTAAAGGAAACATGAAATATCATCTCATCGATTACAACATACATTTTCAAGTTTGCATGGTAAAAGTATTTTGTGGTCCGGGTTTTTAAGATAAACAGATATTTCCGTGTAACGTACCTAACTAATTATGTTTGATTTAGATCAATATAATAATAATAATAGATTTTATATGATAAAAAAGGGTCCAAAAGAAGTGAATGTATTTCAAGTAAGCATAGATACACGTTCGTCAACTTCAGTCACACGATGAAGATGTGAAAACATAGATTTATGTAAATGTGGACCATAAGACCACGAATCAATACATTATATGATTATAAGTGGAGAAAAAGAACAATAGGAGTGAGAACATAGATATATAGTTTGAGCATCTTGTGGCGCATACCTTCTTCTCCAATATCTCTTCTATTTATATACTCGTACGTTTTATGTATGTGTGTATAGATTTATATTGGTCATATAATGATCATCATGATCGATCTATAAGAAGATTACATATGTTCTTCGGGGTTTTAGCGAGAACGAAAAATTACCTTTATAAATCCATATGATTAATCATGTGATATTAAAAGAAAATAAGCGTATATGTAAATGAAGGGCTTGATAATTATATAAGTTATAGCAGTTTAGGAGTTGTCGTTTTAGTTGTTGTTCCACCTTAATACAGTATAGTTTAGATAAATAAAACATAAATGCCAATTTGTTTTGAAGTCACTTTTTATTATCTACAACAATTCGTACTGTTACGAACAAATTAAATAAATATGCTGGTAACCCTTAATTAAAGTTTAAATTTCAATCGCCCCCACTTGCAGAAAAGTCGTCATTTCGTGGTAGAAAGAAAGAACCACCACCACAGCCAAAAAATTCGAACAAAAAAATAATAAAAATAAAGGCTCTATAGTATAGTTAGTAGACATAATAATAACACATTATTTTTTGCTGTACTGAAACAGTTCGAACATGACTAAACAAAACTGATGTTGATAATGGAAATTGATGATGACGAAAAACCTTCTTTTTTTTTTTAATTTGATTTTAGTATTAGTATTTAGTTACCCTCTCCAGTCTCCACCGCCAAAACATCCAATCATATGGATATTACAGGACCAAAAAAAAGAAAAATAACCCCTATATATAATAGTGTTGCTATAGATCTGGTTTTAAAGACGAAGTATCGCGGAACAAACTTATCTGTCCACACCATCATAGGTAGCATCCAATCCAATAATATAATTTTTTGAAAAAGAAAGTAAGAATGATGAAAAAACTATTTACCATAAATATTTAGATGACCGGTAAATATTTACCATTAAAAAATTGTTCGTAGACTCCCAATTTTCTAGATTTTTTGTGTGCGTTGAGACCAAAGATTAAATTTCTCTACTGTTTCCAATAACGTGGAAAATGAAAAGCCAGTTACTACACAATTTTCTAGATTTGGATGCGTTGATGACCAAAGATTAAATTTCTCTACGGTTTCCAATAACGTGGAAAATGAAAAGTCATTTACTAATAGTAATACTGCTATATACGGTATATTTATATAATAAAAATATGGTATAGTATATATACTATAATTAATTAATCGATTGAGAATATAAATAAAGGGACCCACCAAACACACGATAAATAACCCAAGTGTGAATGGCGAAATAAAGAGTTATTTCAGAACAAGAAAAGAAACCCATAAACAGAGCCTTCTTCTTCCCCGACGAAGGCCTTCACGCTTCTCCCCATTTGGATGTTCAATTGATTTTGGCGATCCCCGTCCTCTTCATCTCAGCCGTAGATATCTTTGATCGAATGGCTGTTGATGTAGAGTTATTTCAAAAAGAGAAAAGAAACACAAAAACAGAGCCTTCGTCGGAGCCTTTACGCTTCTCTCCCTTTGGATGTTCAATTGATTTGGCGATCCCCGTCCTCTTCATCTCAGCCGTAGATATCTCTGATCGAAAACTTAAAGCTAATGATCTCAAGCTAATGATCTCTCCTGCTCTCCTTTCAAAACTTAAAGGAAGCTTTTATGATCTCTCTATCCACAGATATGCAAACTGGCTTGTCAAAAACGCCTTGGACAAGGCTGACTTGGAGACCCTTCAATCTATTGCCACCGAGCTTGATTCAAATGCTAGAAGACTTGTGACCCACGAATTTGGGAATTACGTCATTCAACATCTCATCAGGAAATTCTATCAAGTCAACCTTCTTCTTCCACCTCACCTCTCCTTGATTCTCAACAATGACAGAAGACAGCTTCAGGGCAATTCGTGGGGTAGATCTGTTGTCATGGCATATGACATTGCTAGAAGAAGCTGAGCTCTTCTCTTCTCTCCCTATTAAGGTTTTTCTCTTGACATTATTGCAGCATTGTGTTCCATTTTGTTGTCTTGATCTGAGTGAATCGCTACGCCCTTTGAAGATTGGCTTTAGTTTTGAGATTTGATAAATTTCTAGTGAAAATTGTACTAGATCCGATCTTTTGTTTGAAAGATAAATAAACTGTCACTCCTTATCGCCATTTTGTGTTATGTTAATCCTCCTATTAATCTTGTGGCCTTTATGTGTTATGTTAATCCTCCTATAGATGTGGTTTTTTCAATTTACGTCTGTTTTACAACTGATCTTTGTTGTTAATTACGAGACCATTCAGAAGAACATTTACCTGCAAATAACGTCACACGGAAGCTACAAACAAAATTAGCACTCAAACCATACATGATTCCTTTAACTTGGTTAGGCTTCAACGTTCAAACATGTACTTCTAGTTTTACGGTCCATGACACAATTACTCATATTTTTGCAATTCATGAACTACGTAATTTATAATTCTCCCTTCGTTTTTATTTGTTGAAATGAACAAAACGTAATTTATAGTTGTTTTTGGCCTAATAAATCCGATCATTTTTTTTATAAAAAAATTTGAATTTGAGATACTAATTTTTGGGTTTAAGTTTTGTTAGTTGGTTTAGAGGCTTTTCGCTATTAAATTAGAAAATAAGAAATCCTAAGCGTAAGATTTGATTGTTAAGCTAATTTTATCTCCTCTTCAAGATTGACATTTGTGTCTTAGCTAGTAGCTATTCCATATTATTATCAACTTCTTGAGCTATAGGTGACATCATTTGCATTTCTAAGCATAGAGGGCCTTTACTGATACCTCACATGCTCTGGAAAACTTTGGGATTTAGTCACATTTCTAGAACAATTAACCACATTTTATTGTAAACAGTGAGCTCATCCTTTGGTCAATTTAGTACAAAAGCTACGTTGTCAATTCGGATGTTCCCTTGGATTGGATGCGTAAATCATATATGAGAGGAACTAACAATGACGGAGGTGGTCAGCAGAGAGGAGACGAGAAGAAACCGCGATAAGAGAGAAAATATGAAAAAAACAAAAAAAGGCGTTGTTGATACATTGGCAATACTTTACAAAATTCGTGAATGATCCAAGCAAAAGTAAGTGTTTTTATAGTGGTACATTAGTTAAGTGTGTAGTGTCTGCTTTCTGGTGGGATTAGTGCATTGTGTATCTACACAAATATTTGTAAAGCATAGATTAAATCATTAAATTAGGAAAACAATATTTTAACCAATAGAGTTGCAAGTGATCTGTTGCTTATAAGTTGCTACGACGTATTTTCCAATTTCTACAAGAGAACTTTTTTTTTTGTCAAACCGGTTTATAGATCTTATAAATATAAACTTATATATATTAGGATTTTAACTAAATTTTGTGTTATTTTCTAATTTTTCTATATTATCCATCTGCAATCGCAAACGTTCGTGGGAAGGAGCTTTTGATTTTGAGGGATCTAAACCGATTCGAACCGATAGAAAGCGTTTGCGGTGATTGTTGTCAAACGACGGAGCTTTTGATTTTGAGGGATCTAAAGCGATTCGAACCGGTAGAAAGCGTTTGCGGTGATTGTTGTCAAACGCTAATAACCACTAGCACCCGCAAAAATCCGTGGTTGCGGATTAGCGGAAAAACCAATCAAGTTCCATAAAGGAGAGACTATTAGAAATCAACTAGAAAGTTGTTAGATAACCAGCTATTGAAGAGATATTTACACTGTTAATAATTCTTCTACGAAATGATCTGATAATTTTTAAATGTGTTGGTTTATAGTCGGTTGTGTCTATGATTTATGATTTGGCAGCATACTGAACCGGTCAACCGGTAATTATTATTCTAATTTCTCAAACAAGCATATGTGATTTTTCGCAATAAGTCTTTTGGTTGTCTATATATATAAGGAGAGAGGAGTATGTGCGTAAACAACACTTAGTTACTGTTGTTAAAAAGAGAAAATTTTACAAAGAGAGAACAGTAGAACACGTTTTAGAGAACAAAAGATTGGAGAAATTAACCGCAAGGGCAATTGAGTAGTGACAGATTGATTTTGTCTGTGATTTCTTACCCGATTTTAGTCATTAATTGCTAAACCGAGCTAAAATGTGTTCGTTTTATTTATTTCCGCATAAATATCTTACAAAATTAATCACTAACACTAGATGGAGTGATTATGCATCTCCGATGTGTGCTCATATAGATGAGAGTTTAGTTACTATTAGAAATGCATGAAAGTATGTGATATCTTCAAACCAATAATATGTGTCATTTATGCATTTCGATTTTGGCAAAAATGTTACAAGAGACAATTTGACTTTATATTGTCTTTCGAGATGGAATTTTATATATCTGATGTTGGATAATATTCTAAACTATCAAAATCCCTATTTGATACAATTTGCATTTAAAGATAAGCCTTACAATGCTTATTTACCATTTACATTTATATCAACATTAAACTGGTTAGTCCATTTATCAAAGTTCGTTTTCCTTAGTAACGAATTAACGATTGAAAAATCACACAATATGGATTAACAAAAATGAGAGATCGCAGGGAGAGATGGTACGCCGTATGACCACATGTCCTTTCTTCTTTAGGAAACAAAAGACCCAACTTCGATTTGGGTCGAAATATGTTGTCACTCATATTTCAAAAGTACGACAACTCTCCAACGACATAAAAGTACAAAAGTCAACTGAGACAAAATCTAAGAGAGAAGAAATCGAAAGAAAATAAGAGATAAAGAGAACATAGTCAACCAGTGGCGATTCCATGAATTTTTTTTATCGGAATCAAAACATAACTATAAAAAAATTCGTAAAATAAAAAAACATCTTACAAAACCATCCTACGGTTTTTTTTAAATCTGGAAAATTCCATGGTAGATCATCTAAATCACTAGATTACGTTAGAGTTTTTTTTCAAATATATTCTATTAATTATTTTAATACAATTTAACAACAAACAAAAAGACGAAAACTTGATAAGTTAGAAAAGAAAAAACTCTGATTACTAATCTAAGTTATATATGAAAAAGAGAAAGTTGGACTAATTGTTTCTAATTGTATGGAAAAACAAAAGTTGGCCTATATATCTATTGGCCATGACTTTCAAAACAAAACCCAACTTTTTTAATAATTGGGTTAAAGAAATAAAGACTTAAAATATATTTTAAACCATAAATAAAATCTGTACAACATACTATTATATTAAATTTATTTATAGAATTTAATTTTTTTTTATAATTTTGGGGGGGTCAACTGACCCACCCTTTTAACATGTAGGTCCGCCAACGCGGCATGAGACGAACCGGTTTCGGTCAAGGCTAATTCGGCCACGTTCTTCATCGCCTTGGTTCTCTCCTTAAGCGGACTCTCCTCCATTATCTTGTGGGCCTCGTTTCTCCACCTTCTGTAGAACTTTGAACACTCAAAGTTGTTAAGGATCGGACAACACAGATTTTACTCTGTTTTTGTCTCTCTCTGTTTCTTCTTCGACACTCCACGTATTCTCTTGTAAACGAAAACTCACATACTTTTATTAGATATAGAAACTGTATTTATAGGTTTACATAACACACTTTGACTAAGGGACACGTCTCTAGAAGACAACCCAATGTGGAGACACATACACACACGTGTAACTGTTTTGCAGTTAACAATTCTATTCGTATCTCTTCGGTGAGTGATACGAATAGTGTATACTTAAACTATATAATATACGACTATTCTAAAATAATAAAACATGATGAAGACTTGATCACATCCAACACTCCTCCATGATCATGGCTTCATCGTTACGCCTGGTTCTTCTAGTAGAACCTCGAACCTTGTTGTTCGATTGCTATACTCCACAACTTGCCACGTCTTCTTCTTTTCTACCATCCTCAACTCTTCTCTCATGGCTTCTATCCACTTCACGTCTTTCGTTGCTTCCTCCAACGCCTGAGGTTCTTCGGCCAGCATAAGATACATCTCGTGTATATGAGCCATCTCTTCAACTTCTTTTGTTTGTTGCATCAAATCGTTGATCTATTTGAATCCCCTTGGACCAACAGATGTTTCTCCTTCTTCAACCGTGTTTTGAACTCCTCTATTTGAGATTTGGTTGAATGCATCACTTATTTGTTCTACTTGAGCATTTATGTCGTTATTTGCTCCTCGATCTCCTTGTTCCCTTGAAGACTTGATCATGAATTGTGAAAGAATCGATTTCTTCACTTCCTTCTTATCCCAATTCCATGTCTTCTCATCATCGAACGTCACGTCTCTTCACACTTCGATCTTCTCTTCAAATGCAACATAAGCATCTTTACTTGAATTTTTCCAACGTATTGGAAAACTCTTGTCTTCCATCGTCATATCCAAGATCTTTCTCCAATTTGGGTCTTGAATCATGCATTTATTGTCTTCAAAAATAACATGATATCCATTAGATATCATTTGCGAGACACTTAGCAAATTCCTTGCTACTTTGGGTACAAGAAGTACATCTTTGATGACATGTACTCCCTTATTCGTAGAGACTCGTATATCTCCTTTGCCTCCTGACAAGATTTTCTCACCATTTCCAATTCTTATGGTGATTTTCTTGCTACAATCCAAGGTATTAAAATGTCTTGCATCCTTGGACATATGATTGGTGCAGCCGCTATCAACAAACCATGTTTATTCTCCAATTGTTGAAGCTTCTTCTTCTTCAACAGTACTAAAGAGCATATGGCTCTCATCTTCGCTTTCATCTTCAGCATCTTCGAGATTTAGATGTGCTCTTTCACCTTTTCTAAGTCGAGAATCTCTCGCTATATGGCCTGCTTTATCGCACACATAGCATCTCCTTTCATTGTTTGCACTCTTTTGCCAATCAACTTCATTCTCTTTTCTGAAACAATCTACCTCATTGTGATTGTTCTTTTTGCACACGCCACACCACTTGTTGGTCTTCTCATGGCGTTTCTCTTGCTTGTTTCCTCTCTTTGGACCAAGCTTTTCTCCATAAAATGCACCCTCACTGGTACGTTCCTCTCGGAGACTTAAGCGCCTCTGATGTGCCTTCAAGGTGCCTATCATCTCCGTCACTGATAGAGTGGATAGATCCTTTGTTTGTTCAAGTACCGCAACGATACTGTCGAATTTTTGCGGTAAGGAGATAAGAACTTTTTGGACCAATTGATAATCGGTTTTGTCTTCTCCATGACTTCTTAGTTGATCACTCATATTAATCAACTTGGTTGTGAAATCATTTATGGTTTCACCTTCTTCCATCTTCAGATTCTCGTATTCTCTTCTTAGAGTCTGAAGGTTTATAATCTTAACTGGTTGACTTCCTTGAAATTCCAATTCCAAGGCGTTCCATGCTTCTCGTGCGGTTGATGCGGGAGCAATTCTTGGAAAAATTGTATCTGAAACAGCACTTTGAAGGATTTGAAGAGCCAGCATATCCTTCATGACTTGATCATCCCTCTCTCTGATCAACTCCGGTGAGTTTTCAGAAGACGAATTCACCACCGTAACTCCATTCTCGATGACTTCCCATAACTTGCGTGTCTTCAATATGGTTATCATCTTGATTTTCCAAAACACATATGATTCACCACTGAAGATTGGAATAACTTGTTGCATTGTTGTCTCCATAGCTCTGATAGCATGTAGAACTTTGAACTCTCAAAGTTGTTAAGGATCGGACAACACAGATTTTACTCTGTTTTTGTCTCTCTCTGTTTCTTGTTCGACACTCAACGTATTCTCTTGTAAACGAAAACCCACATACTTTTATTAGATATAGAAACTGTATTTATAGGTTTACATAATACACTTTGACTAAGGGACACGTCTCTAGAAGACAACCCAATGTGGAGACACATACACACACGTGCAACTGTTTTGCAGTTAACAATTCTATTCGTGTCTCTTCGGTGAGTGATACGAATAGTATATACTTAAATCAGTTACTTAAACTATATAATATACGACTCTTCTAAAATAATAAAACATGATGAAGACTTGATCACATCCAACACCTCCGTCACATTCACAAAACCTCCGATTAATTCATTGATCTCCTCCACTATTACCACTCTGCTCAACGTACAACGGCCAAAGCTACCATTGGTACGCCCATGAGATTCTAGAGATTCACAATTCTGATAAAAATATATTTGCCTAATTACATAGCTATGGTGACGTATAAGCCACATAAATACATCACGAAAGTATCCCTCCTGATAACATGGTTTTAGACTTTTCGTTTAGTAGCTGTTTCTCTTTAACCAAACAACCCGATCATAAACCGAATCTAACTAAACACACACCTAGATGAAGCCAAAAAGGTTTACCTTGCTTCATTTTGTTTCAATACTTTTGCTTCTTTAATCGTCCTAAAGTTTAGGAATCTATGAAGTTATCTCCTCCTAGTTTTCAGGAGATTCCAGTTTGTTATTTCAAGTTGACACAAAAGTCTTCAAACCATATAGTTCTCGGCATAACTCTTTTAACTTAGTTTCTTTTTTCCACCTATTTCTTTAGCTACACAATCATAATTTTTGTTTCATTTGGTTTTACGACTTTTAGTGTCTAGTTGGTGTACGTTTCTTTGTGGTGTACGTGATATTATATTGTGGTATCGGTAGTATTCAGTCCAATTTGACATCTCTGCCGTGTGTCTTGATCCGAAAGATCTGTTTTGTGATTCTTATGTTTCCTTATGATGCAAGTTTGGTGATATTATTAGTAGTGAACTTTCTCTCTTATAGCAGTCTTTCTCCGGACTCCATATATTGGCTTTGTTTCCAAGTTTGGCTTCGTTTGCCCTTCGACATCTTTCGTACGTTTATGTCCAAATACAAAACCAGCTTTGGATGTCACTAACTTGGTTGCTCCTAGTGATAGTGTTCATGTGGACTTATTTGACACAAGACTGGAAAAGCTCCAAGTATTGTTTCACTTGAAATCGGATCTTCAAGCTAAGATGGATGGAAGAATGGTTTAAGATGATTTGAAAACCGATTGTGTTTGAACTCTAAACACCAAGAGTTTTAGATCCTAGTATTCAAGGGCTAATCCTCACGAGAATACTAAGCTCTAACACGCCTCACAAGCTCTCTGAATCCCTCAAAGAAACTTAATAAAAACGCAGGAACAAGTTGTAAACAAAGATGATCTTTCTTTGAAACAAATAAAAACTTTCTTGATTAATAATTTGGTGAATAAAAAGTACAAAGGAAATGAGCTTATATAATGCTCAGAACATAGAAATAAAACGGTAACAAGCATTAAAAATAAAGCAAAGATCAAGCTAAGAGTATTTGGGGAAATCTCCTAGCCGTTGGGTTTAAATGCTACTAGCCGTTTGGTTTTAAAGGGAGACGACTTCTGGACTTGTTCTGGTGTGGTAGGGCTCGTGTGGACTTCAGTGGGTAGGAAGAAGGTCGAATATAATGTCTTGGATAGACATTTATACAAGGTTTCCTTATATAGCTCGGCAGAAGCTTCTCTTGGATGGTTTGGTGGTTTTGGTGGATTGGATGGATCTTCTTGGTTAAATGTGGGCTGGGATTGAACCAAGGACGGTTTGTGGATCTCCTTAGCCTCCATAGATGATGAAAATGGGTCGAATGATATGTGTTTATAACATATATTCGGACTTTCCTTAAATAACTCATTTGGCCTCTTCTTTGGTTTAAGGCCTTCTTCTTCACTTCTGAGGGGTTTCTGGCTTGATGCAGCTCGGTCTGGGGGCTCTCCTGAGTATAATGACTGGTGGCGTGTGGTCCTTAGCTCCTTAGCTCCTCTCAGCTCAGCTACAAAGTCTCCTTCTCCCTCAGCTACACGCTTAGCTCCATCTCCTTTAGCTCCACGGCTCCTCTGTTTGCTAGCTCCTGATGTATAAGCATCCATGCTTATATCATACTCTCCCTCTTGAAGAGGTTTTGTCCTCAAAACTGTAGAATCTGCATCAAACAACCCTAAGTTAGTGTTTGGACAATGTTTAGAGTTTAAGAGTTTACCTTGATGATTAGCTTGTAGATGCTCTATCAGCTGAATAAATGGGATGTTTTTGGCTTTCTCAAGCTCCAGTGTTGATGTAAACTTCTGTAAGGGCGGTTTCTCCTTATGATACATCATGTTTCCAGCTTTATACACCACGTTTTCAGCATTGTTGCTCAGGCTCTCCTCTTGCTCAATTTGAGTTTTTCCTTCTACCAATGGAACAGTAGGCTTCACTTCTGGTGGCAAACTTCTTTTGAAAAAATCTTGGGCCACTTGTATGGGGTCTGGTGCTCGAGGTGGAGGTACATCAGGTGGCTTTGGCTCCTTGTAATGTTGATATGGTTCATTGGATAAGCTGGCTGCTTCAGCCCTTCTTCTTTCAAGGGAATTGCGGGTTTCTTCTCTCATTGCAATGATGGTATCATTTAAGTTGGCAATGGCAGCCAGTATTGCTTGCACAGGATCAGCTGTTGCATTGTCTCCCATGGTACCTTGCAATAATTTAAACAAACAAATCAGAAAATAGGTTTGAAAAAAAAAAATAACAGAAACAAAGAACAACATTTTTTTTTTTTCTTTTTTTTTATCTTATGGAGATGAATGCAATGATATTATAACAATATGGATGCAATGGACGAAATAATGGTCAAGGGAATAGATGCAACGGTCAAGAGAAATGAATAGAGATGGTTTTATGGCCTTGAACAGATTTGGCAATGAGAATAACGATTTATGAAGGCAATAGACAGATATGGCAAAACGCAAATACTCCTTTCCTTAAGAGATTAAAACAAGTCTGACCAGCCAAAAGGGTTGACTTAGAGATTCAAATGAAAATGTTATCTTCTTCTTCTTTTTGGATTTTCGTTTTTAAGTGAATGCATAAACAACAAACTATAACACGAAGTGCAGAACTAATCAAACAACGGCATAAACAATGGAACACTTTTTTTTTTTTGATTTTATGAAAGCAAAACGAAATTAACAGATTAAAATAAGGCAAACAGAAGCAATAGAATTTTTTTTTTGATTTTGGTTTTTTTCTGGAAACAAGAACAAAACAGAAACAAATTATTATTATTTTTTTTTTTGATTTTATAAAAGGGAAAACGAAATCAAGCAATAACAACAATGATATATTTTTTTTTTTGATTTTGAGTTTTCTAGAAACAAGAACAAAAACAAAACAGAATTTTTTTTTTTCTTTTTTGAGTTTTTATAAGAAATAAAATTAAAAACTGAATGAAACAAATACAAAAACTTAAAGAAAAGGATAGAAAACACCTGGGATAGGAGCTTTTAGCTCTGATACCAATGACACAAGACTGGAAAAGCTCCAAGTATTGTTTCACTTGAAATCGGATCTTCAAGCTAAGATGGATGGAAGAATGGTTTAAGATGATTTGAAAACCGATTGTGTTTGAACTCTAAACACCAAGAATTTTAGATCCTAGTATTCAAGGGCTAATCCTCACGAGAATACTAAGCTCTAACACGCCTCACAAGCTCTCTGAATCCCTCAAAGAAACTTAATAAAAACGCAGGAACAAGTTGTAAACAAAGATGATCTTTCTTTGAAACAAATAAAAACTTTCTTGATTAATAATTTGGTGAATAAAAAGTACAAAGGAAATGAGCTTATATAATGCTCAGAACATAGAAATAAAACGGTAACAAGCATTAAAAATAAAGCAAAGATCAAGCTAAGAGTATTTGGGGAAATCTCCTAGCCGTTGGGTTTAAATGCTACTAGCCGTTTGGTTTTAAAGGGAGACGACTTCTGGACTTGTTCTGGTGTGGTAGGGCTCGTGTGGACTTCAGTGGGTAGGAAGAAGGTCGAATATAATGTCTTGGATAGACATTTATACAAGGTTTCCTTATATAGCTCGGCAGAAGCTTCTCTTGGATGGTTTGGTGGTTTTGGTGGATTGGATGGATCTTCTTGGTTAAATGTGGGCTGGGATTGAACCAAGGACGGTTTATGGGTCTCCTTAGCTTCCATAGATGATGAGAGTGGGTCGAATGATATGTTTTATAACATATGTTCGGACTTTCCTTAAATAGCTCCTTTGACCTCTTCTTTGGATTAATGCCTTCTTCTTCAGTTCTGAGTTGATGCTGACTTAGTATAGCTCGATCAGGGGGCTCTCTTGAGTGTAATGACTGGTGGCGTGTGGTCCTTAGCTCCTTAGCTCCTTCAGATACAGCTACAAAGTCTCCTTCTCCCTCAGCTACAAGCTTAGCTCCATGCCTTCTAGCTCCACGGTTCCACTCCTTGTTAGCTCCTGATGTATAAGCATCATGCTTATATCATTATTACTCTTGTGATCTATCTTTGGTGTTGATTAAATATGAAATGACTTAATATGGGGAAAAATGTGTTGGTGAATCTTAAGTTTATTATTATGTTTTGGGTTAAAAGGGTGATTCTACTAACTTTATGAGCCGTGCTAGAGTTTCTCTACGTAGAACACAAGGTCATGAAGCAATTTTTCGGGAAATTGGGTCAGAAAAGTGTATAACATTGCATTTTTTATATATTTGATGTTATATTTCCATCAGTTGTTACTGGGGTTATTGTTTCAAAAGCATTGCAACGGATGATCCGGAGAGAGCGTATGTGGATGCAAATGTTGAATTTATTTTTCGGTTGCGTCTTATTACACATTTCTGTTTATAACCGCTTATTTCATGAATTATAATTTTTTAACAATTATATTTTTTTAACTCTATTTATTTGTTCTTTCACCATCATAATTCTTTGTTATAATTTTTTTGCTATTAATAATCTTTTAAAAAATCTTTTACTTAAAATTGCGTATTTCCATCATAAATTTATGTTTTTATAAATCACATATTTTTATAGTGTTTTTTTCAACTATATATATATATATATATATATTTTGTTGTGTTTTAATATTAATAACCACCACTTCTCAGAGATTCATCCCTCCAAATACCAATATTGATTCATCCTTTTTAGTCTCAAATTTTATTTTCACATTAAATTTTTTAAAGTTTTTAAAGTTTTGTGGATTCATTAGTAATTTTTTTGTGTTTACTTAATAAATTATAAATTTGGTAAATTTATTATCAAGATTGATTTATGATAATAAGTATTGGTTCAGGAGGCTGCATCTCAGCAAAATCAAAGAGAAAACTGTAACGGTGTTATATTGCGCATCTTTTTTCAATGGTTAGGTTTTTTAATTTGAAAACTGAAGAAATTATAACGAATTATTGTTTCTCTTTGGCAAATACTTATTTATTTTTTTTCTAAATAAATTTCTTTTGGTTTTTATGACTTTTATTTAGGTCATTTTTTTTTGTAACACAATCAATTATAGTATTTGTTTTTCCTTAAGTACTACTCTTAAAATTTTATTTTATTACTGATTTTTATTAATGTCGTTTTAGTGATATTTTTTTGTCTCTATCTTTTTGAAAACAATAGCATAGTTTATAACTTGTGACTTGCATAATTGAACAATTTTGCCTTTGTTTTTTTCGAAATGAACTCACTAGAGGTTTGCATTCCAAATAAATAGTCACATCTCGACAGTTGTATTAGTTGTAATATCGTCAGAAATATGTGATTTCGACAAAATTTCGTAACAAAAATCAATCAAAATGCGAATTTCCAAAACAAGAATTCATCCGAAAGTCTTTCACAAGTTTGGAATGGAAATTATTTGAAAAGTTTGGGATAAAAACTTTTCTCGGAATTTTGTTGGACAAGTGATCAATAACTTATCAAAAATTTCTGACAAATTTATGAGTACATTAAATAAATTGAAAAAATCTCATTTCCTATTATTTGAGAATACATTTTAGTGAAAAATGCTGACTTGTCAGCTGCACAATGAAAGTTAGTGCATTCTAATGATATCATGTAAATGTGACATGTCAAATTTACTAAAATAAACAAAATATTTTGATTAGTTTAGTTAAAATTAAATAAATTATGAAATTAAAACATGAATACACTAGATTATAAAACTAAAATAAATAAATTAATAAATATAAATTAACAGAAAAAAGTAATTACTATGATGTTAATTTGTTTTTACATATATTCATAATAATTTGCATAAAATATGATTACAAAATTTACACAACCAATATATATTATATTTTTTATATATAAAATGATAATATATTATCCAACAGGATAGTAAATACGCTATACCATTTTTTATCTCTTATTCTCTTTTATATAAATAAAAAGTTTATATCATACTCATATACAGTCTTATTGTAGATCTATAATTTGAGATCAAAAATAAAATGAAATGTAACCGGATGAAAAATTCAAAAATAAAATAAAATGTAACCGGATGAAAAAATAAATTATAATAAGATAAAACAAATATGAATAACAAGTAAAAGTAAAAATAAATCTCTACAGTTTTTTTCCGTACCACTCTCGTTCTTTGTTTTAATGAGTCATTTAAAAATTTTAAGAAATAAATTTTATAATAAACGCATGTGCGGCTCAAATTTTTTTAATGAACACATGCGCTTGCATGCCAACCATAAGAAATTTATTTTATTCATCAAACCAATTTCGCAATATTTGACGGAGAAATGAGTGGAGAGCTACTCGGAGAATTTATAAAATATGTTTTCACAAATTTTAAAATAAATATTTATTATAATTTTTATTGAAAAATAAAAATTACTAATAGATTATCGAATATACTATATTTAGTTTCACGATAAAGTCAATATTATATTTTAAAGTTTAAAAACATTCTTTGTAATTTTTGTTAATATTGAATATAAATTTTTGTCTGAAACCATATATCATAACATGCTGAAAATAAGAAATTTTGATTAAATAAAAAATGATAGAAACGATTTTCGCGATTGTTCTTAAACGCCAAAAACTGCATCGTATAAAAACATAACGTTTGCGAAAAATATCAAAAAAACTAACGAACACATTCACTTATTTTTAACTCATACTCACATTCATAAATATACATATATTTTAATTAAAATTCAACCATACATTATAAAAATATATAATACAAAACATATACTTTGCTATTTTTTTATTAACACGGTATACTTCGATTTTACCACAAATATGTGTGTGGATATAAATATTAGTTATGCAAAAATCAAAGTGGCATGCGAACTTGTCGTGCATGCATTTTGTTAACCTCTTTTACAGTCCAATTTAATTTTAGTTATTAAATAATTTATATATTTGTTTAAATCTCTATATATCTTAAGAACGGTGAGGTGGTTTGTACCAAAGGCGGACCTAGGTAGAGAAAAGGGGGTTCACTTGACACCCCTAAAATATAATAATTTAATTTTGCAAGGCTAAATTGATATTATATTTCAGCAAAATTGGTTAAAATTCTGCTACATGACCCCCCTGAATCTAAGATCAAATGTATTATATGACATTTTATTTTTGATTTATCATTTTAGTTTTATCTTTACAAAACCTTAACATTTTTTAATTTTTCTAACAAAATCAAAACCTTGTTTTCCCTCTTCTTATTTACGGCTTCCATTAATATTTAGTTTTCCAAAATTCATTAATTTTTCTATAATCACTTATTTTCTCATAAATAGTAGTATATTTTTTTCACTATCAAAATTAGATGACGATGTCATCAATATGCTTTATTCATTTATACCATAAAAAAATTATCTTTAGTTCTAGTAACTTATAAAATATTAATTAAATAACAATAATATATTTTTATTCATTTAAATTAATTTTAATATTTATAATAATATTGACCTAGGTAAATTAATTTCTAGGTCTGCCATTGGTTGGTACGCACGAATGTGTGAGACAACCATCTACCCACTTTTAGGATAAGTAAAGATTGTAAAATCCATTTTGTTTTAATAAGCAATAGGTCAAGGAAAAATATATACTTAAAATATATATATTGGCAAGATTATATTGTGTAAGGAGAAAAGAAAGTATCGTATAGATAATTTCCAAGACATATTATAAGAATTTAATTATAATTTAATATAACTTTTATATTTGCAATTATATGTCACTGTAAACGATAGAAAAAATAAAATTTTTTAAAATAAATTAGTTTCAAAAGACACAAAATGATATGAAACATTTGTGTGATTGTTGTTAAACACTAAAACTGTATATGTATAAAAATATAATGTTTATATAATATATAAGAAAATTAATCTATATTTAAATATTACAATTATTTATGTCTATAAAAAAAAATTATACATGCACATGCGTGCATGCCAATCATAAAATTAAATAAATTATTATATATTTTATTATTTTTTAGTTTATTTAGTTATCATATTTACATTTGTTTTATCTAAGAAAGTATTTTAAAATCTTGGTTAATGGTTTTTTTTATCTTCAATTTTTATTGAAATCTATAACATTTTTCATTTGATTTATCGTTATTTTTCATTATTAAATATTCATATAATGTTATTATTAATACATAATTAATTATGTACAAATAGATCAACTTCAATATACAATATTAATTATATATTAAACATATAAATTTTTTTATAGCCCGCACACGGTGCGGACCGGTCACCTAGTATATATTATGATTGAAACTTCATCAGAAATATATTGTTAATTTTTTATTATGATTATATTTTTAGGTATATATTGAAAATAAATCTTAAAAATAAAATATGTTATTCAAAATGAGTTTTTACGCGGTTCGTACAGGTTCAAAACCTAGTTATATATAATATCGTAAGTAATAAATATATTATTTGTTACAAATGAGATTTTGAGAATTCTCGTTTCCGTCCCGTTTTCAAATAAGAATTAATCGATAGTTTGTACTGTATGGAAATGTATTCTTATATGAAACAGGAATTTAGGAATGGGACGAGACTGATGGAACGGGAATTATGCAACTATCTCGAGTATAATTGGGTAAAAAAACCCGAACCGAATCAAAACCATATTAGAATCCAATTTTTCCTGTTTTAAACGGTTTTTAACTCTAAGAACCGAACCAAACCGGAAATGGTTTTATCCGAACTGAACTCGAATCAAAAACCTTTCGGTACCTATATAGATATAAAATCTCTTTATCCGGAAGTACCGGAACCGGTCCTACCCAAAACCAACCCAAATACCTTAATGTCCAAACCTAATAAAAACTCACATTATCGTTCGCGTTGCCACTTTGGAATGAACCATTTACTACTAAAATTTGACTCCATTTCCACACAAATGATTAAGAAAAAAAGTCAATGTTCTCTTGACAAAACATTAATAAATAATATAAAGTAGCCAAAATTATTAATTTCTTAGACAAAAAACAAAAATATAAACCTCGAGAGCAAAACTTTCACCATCTCCTTTTTGTTAACGATATGTAATACTCCCTCTGTTCCTTTATATTTGTTGTTTTAGAGATTCATTTTTGTTTCAATTTATTTGTTGTTTTTGACACTTTTTATGTAAAGTCAATAAAGTAGTATTGGAATCTGTATAAAAACTTTTTCCAACAATTCATTTTTCAAAAAGTGATTACTTTCTTTTCATATTTTAGTTAGTTAATAATAGCTTTATTTAAAAGATTTGTATTTAGTACCTTTTTTGTAATTAAGTGAGTTTCTTAATATGCGTGAATTATGTTAAAACAACAAACAATATGGAACGGAGGGAATATACGCTTGTACTAGGTGTCTGTCCGCGCAAATGCGAGGGCTATTGTTTTTTCCTTATATAAATTACAGATTTTATGATATTGTTGGTTTCAAAACCTATTTAAAATTTCGTGATTCAATGATGGTGTTAAAATCTATTTTTAATATGTAAAAACTTTTGTCTTATTAAAAACTCAAGAATAAAGAAAAATTAGTAAAAGTTATTATAAAGAGCCCATTTTTTAGTTTGCGATGCAATAACAATATTTAGATACATGCCAAATGTTTCTAAAAATATATACCATAAAGAAAAACATAATAATAGAATATAAATACCAAAATTATATAAGTTACCGATTCTATGATATTGTTTGTCTCAAAACCGATTTTAAATTTCGTGATTCAATGTTGGTGTTAAAATCTATTTTTAATTTGTAAAATTTTTTATCTTATTAAAAACTCAAGAACATAGAAAAAATTAGTAAAAGTTAATATAAAGATCCCATTTTTTAGTTTGCGATGCAATAACAATATTTAGATACATGCCAAATGTTTTAAAATATATATACCATAAGGAAAAACATAATAATAGAATATAAATACCAAAGCTATAACATTCAATTAAAAAAGGAAATGCATGTAGAAACAATATAATATAAATACCATCAAGAAAACCATAAATAAAACTTATCAATAGGAAGTTAAATAAATAAAAATAAAATAATTGATAGTTATTAGGTCGCTAATTCCAATCTAATAAATAACCGGGAGTACACTTCGTCGTAAACAACATTCAATGTCTTTCAGTGTGATTTATTATCTTTATCTGTTACCAAGATTTTTAATCCTGACGTCGTTATTACCCTTGATAAAGCCACGTATAAGTGCCAATGTGTAAAAATCGATTTTGGTAGAAACACTCCTACTTTTGCAAGTGTTTGACCTTGACTCTTGTTTATTGATGTGATCCCAAGTACCAACACCCCACCAACCATCCTTGTTCCATCTATAAACGCCCCACCCTTGACTAGAGCAGGAGCTAAGAGGCTAAGGGAGAACTTCAACCAAGCTGTGGAGTCATTGTTTGCCGATCAAGAGGTTGAAGACATAACCGAGCAGCTGACGATGCTAAAATCTCCAAACCTGAAGTGCAAACCGAACCGCGTCAAGAAGAGGAGTATTTCATGAAGGACGGTCCAAGAAGATACATGGAAGAATGGCCACTCATCAAGCATGGACATGAAGTCTCCTTATTCACCATTATCTTAACCTAAAGGCGTCTAGGTTCATCCCCTCCATCAAGTCAAACAAATCCCTACAAATCAGCCAAGGTAAGACTGAATTTATTATATTGTTTGACTAACTTTCTTTGTTTTTCTCTTGATTTTCTTGCATTTACTCTTGATTTTCGAAATTCCATTAGATAAGGCAATTGTTAGCCATTTTCAATCCCTTTAATTTAGCTGCATTTATTGTAATTTGCTTCAAGACCCCTAGAAGGGCATAGCTGTTTGGACTCTATATAAAGTCCCCTCACAGCCTTGTATTTTTCACACAGTCAATAAAGAGCAAAGCATTTTCTTAAAGAGTTCTTCTTCTTCAGTTTTTCTAGGCATTTGAGATTTCTGCCCAGTTTAACTTGTCTTATCATTGCCTTTACCATCAGGCTTTGTGGCGACCATCGATCCACCCATCTACTCATCATCTTTCGATCAGCCTTCTAAAGGAGTGACTTTAGTCCCTAGAAGAGGCACCATCTTCCCACTTCGACCATATTCCATCCGACCGGTTGAAAGAGAGTGACTTCTGTTACACCCCGACCCGGATTTCCTAACCCGCGGCCGGACCACAGAAATTTTCGCCTTTCCAACCGATATCCTAGATGAAGTCTAACACGTTCCTTCCATCTAACAACTTAGCAAAGACCATCCCATGGTCCTACTCAATCACGGTTTAACTAGCTACGCCTCAGAATACAATATCCTGCGCCAGCTAAACAATACCTTGATCTGCATGGTCCATGAACGTCCCATACCGTCCAGACCGCATTCACAACTTAGATCCACGCTCTTGTTGATTCAGCCACCATACCGGCCAACCACGAAGCACACACCCCCCATACTCAGTCATTCAACCATCCATCCCCACATGACCAAGTACAGAAGAGGGGCGGCTCGGATCCCCGATCCTTGCACGCCTGGCACGATCCACACTGATCGGCCAACACGATCCAACCGACCGCCAACCACGATCTAACAGACCGCCAACCACGATCCAACAGACCGACAACCATGATCCAACAGACCGCCAACCACGATCCAACAGACCGCCAACCACGATCCAACAGACCGCCAACCACGATCCAACATACCGCCAACCACGATCCAACAGACCGCCAACAACTCATGTCACGATCATCCCCGATCGCCAGACAGCCCAGTCACGATCATCCCTGATTGTCTGTCAGCCCAGTAACACAGCACCCACTCCACTACTCGGTCACACCAGTTCATGATAGCTACGCCTTCACATAGGCTGCCTACATACCCTTTCTAGGGATCAAGCCATCCGTAGGTCTTAATTCCATCCGGACCTAGCCATTTCCAATCGACTACAGCCACGGTACAGTCCATAACACATGGACGCGGTCAACATCCTTCTACCCAGAACACATTTCCATCGGCCATCACATGACCCACTCGACCGTTACGGATGCTACAATTCTCCCCCACTTGGTTTGGATTCGTCCTCGAATCCGGTGCTTCCTCTTAAAGTTTCTCAAACCAATTCGGGAACTTGTACTCATCTCTGGCCTTTTTCCAGAACAACTCGGATCATCTTGTTCCTTTTGCAGAACCTTATGCCACCTCACGGTCGTATCCACTTACGAACCCACTAGTTAGCTACTCCACGACTTTCCTCATTACAAAAAATGAGCAGACTTGGTCGATTCTTCCACGACGACCCAAATTACATCACGTTTCTTCTGTGATCTCGACAGTCCCAACACAAAAATCCATTGTGATCATGTCCCATATCTACGCGGTTATTGATTCTCTGCCTTAACCACCGGCAAGTCGGACATACATCTACTCACTCAGCCATGTCACACTACACTCCCCCACTTGGGTTTGTCATAACAGTGCTCTATGCAACCCAGCCAAAGGCAGATAACTCTCCCTGTTACCACCCTAATCGAGCACTCCCGCTCTTAATTTAGCTGTACTAAACTTTGTTTCCCAATCGCAGCCTTCTCAAGCCTCGATTCAGACACTTGACCTTAGACCATCTCGGCCTTGGTCCGGATTTCCACCACTAATCCACATTCGTGTACGCCACATCTGGCCGAACACTAGTCAACTCCAGACCCTTCCATTCTCTAGACAGTCTCTTGGTGTGCGTACATATCTTAGAAAACTCCTCAAGTTTCTAAGTATTCCCACTCGCCCCACCTCAACTTCCTTTGAATCAGAATGCTTAGCATAATCCGTTAACTTTGGACTTTCTCCAAAAGCTCAGTCATCCATGATGATAGGTCATGCTTACGGCCAGTCCATCTTGGCCATCGACTTGCCTTAGCGAACTTCCGAGTTCCTAAGCGTTTGTCTCATCCTCGCCTCAACTACCGTTGACCACCACCAATCAAGATACCCAGATCTTTATTAACACAACTAACGAATCACTCTTGATTCCTTATTCGAGTTTTCAAAACTCTACTAAGTTCCTCCTCTTAAGCCGGTCGGATCTTTGATACCAAATCAGCCTGATCCGCGGCTCCCGAACCCAACGGTTCCCACTCTTCAGTCAGGACATTTAACTGCAATGTCCTTAGTAGATTTACCATTCCATCTACGTTCATTTCAGATGATACACTAGCCTTCCACCGGCTCCATGCATCTACAACCAGAATAGCCCTACCCAAATGATAAGCTATATCCACATCATAGCCAGCGACTATCTCGACCCACCTTCGTGGCCTCATATTCCCGGATCACCTTGGACCCTCGGATCACACATTGATCCTTACAAACATCATTACCTTGGACAACTTCTCTTGTTCCCAAGAGAAATCTCACGGTCACGCCTTGGCTAATCCGCAGATCCTCACAGACGTTCACATCAAATCGCTTAGGCAACCCGCAGGTTCCTAACTCACATTCTAGTCATGCGGTGATGGACTCCTAAGTTCCCACCCATGCAGTCCTTGGTTACTCAACAGTTATCTTTCAACCAGCACGTCACAGTCATGTCGCATCTAGACTCTCGGTAAAAAGGGATCCATGACTCAGCCAGTATTTGGCACACCCGGCCATCAGTCGGCACATCTGGCCATCAGTCGGCTCACCCGGCCATTACAAGTCCTCACTTGTGTTTTCTGTTGGTACCATGCCTTAGCTGGCAAGCACCCGACACACTAGCCAACCAGTTCGTACAATGCTTAATAAGCAAGTACTCGGCACACTAGCCAATCAGTTCGTACAATGCTTAACGGGCAAGTACTCGGCACACTAGCCAATCCATTAGTATCGTTATACAACATTACTAATCCTACGATGGTGAACTTCCTTAGTCCTCACCGTCACAGTCATCACAACATATCCGTTGCAAATTCATTATCACATCCTTCATTGGCGAATCCACTGATTCCAATGAATGCTACCACAACAGCGCTTTGGCAAACATAATGGTTTCTAGAGCCGCCTTCACTTCAGTCATGCATTGGCAAACCCACGGTTTCCAAAAATGCATCTCAAAACACATCCGTCTTGGCCAACCCTCTTGGTTCCAAGAACGAATCCACTTGGTTTCCAATAACACCTCTCAAAATTAGTTACGCTTGGACAACCCACTTGGTTTCCAAGGACTAATCGCAGTAGCAGTCACGCCTGGACAACCCACTTGGTTTCCAAGGTCGCCACACAGAACCATCACGCTTGGCAAACCTACCCGGTTTCCAAAGTCGTAATCCAGAAACAGTCACGCCTTGGCTAACATACCCGTTCCCAAAGCCGTAACACAGAACAGTCACGCCTTGGCGAACATACCCGTTCCCAAAGTCGTAGCACAGAACAGTCACGCCTTGGCAAACACAACCAGTTCCCAAGGTCGTAACACAGAACAGTCACGCCTTGGCAAACACAACCAGTTCCCAAGGTCGTAACACAGAACAATCACGGATTACAAGCCCTTACCAGTCACACATACTATTACCACGACTCACTAGCCTTTCAAGGCAAACAATGCCCCCGGTCACACAGACCCTTATATCGGCTCTCAGCCTTACCACACTTAAACGACTTGAAAGCCTTTTTATGGCACACAAGGCCCCGGTCACCTAGACCCTTATCTCGGCTCCCAGCCTAACTATGCTTAACCAGCGTGTCTCTGCTTAACCAGCAGAACAAAACAGAATGATCATCTACCCTAACTCTAATCGTCTGGTCTTATGGACTTGGTTCCGCACTAGCGTGAATAACACATGACCTAGGCAAGAGACACGATCCTGCCTCGATCACGAGATAGTTAGACACCTTTATTCTCATGGTTACCACAACCGAACAACAATCACATAAATAGGCATGATCGTCTACCCTAACTCTGATCATCTAGTCTTATTGACTCGGTTCCGTACTAGCGTGAATCACACATCACCTAGACAAGAGACACGATCCAACCTTGATCACGAGATAGTTAGACACCATGCACACTCATGTAAACAGAATGATCATCTACCCTAACTCTGACCATCAAGTCTTACGTACTCGATTCGGCACTAGTGTGAATAACACATCACCTAGGCAAACGGAACGATCCTGCCTTGATCACGAGCTAGTTAGATATCATGTAATCTCATGGTTCTATAATCATCTCAACCACTTGTGAATTCCTCACGGATATAGGTTCTACTCCAAGCGAGAATTACACATCCCCTTGAGCTAGCAACACGATCAGGACATCCACACAGCTAGTTAGACACCTTGGGATCCACTTAGTCAATCCATGAACGGATTTGGTCGGTTGTTAGTCGACGAAACTAGACCGAAACAGATATTCCAGAGACAATCACGCGTCGCTCGAATCCAGTCGACTCGCCTCAACTAAATCACGGATAACACCTCACTCGGTCAGCTGCCCCCGACTAACTCTCATCCCAGTCCGAAACCCACAGACCACTTGACTTATATACGCGAATCTAGCATAGATTCCAGTCTGTCCAGAACGCATACCCCGCAACATTCCCAGCCACGTCAGACACACCCGCAGCCACACTCTCAGCAGCCACGTTCGCAGCAGCAGCATCCGCTACTTGCACCTTGACATGCTCTATCTGATCCCAGCTACCTCTCTAGCCAGAGTCAACTAAACTCCCAGCTGCTTCTGCAGCCTGTGTGCTTCTATAACACCTTCTAGGAGCCATCTTACTTTGTTGCTCGGCAACCTACTTCCCTTTTGCTCATTCTCTCAATGAGACTCTAATATTCCCGCGAAACTCCCTGTCTCACTACCCGGACAGCTCGTCTGCCTATTTTCTCCATAATGCAAGTTCATCATCTTGACATTCCACCGCGTCTACGTCATTCTAGACAAGCCTAATTCACGCCAAGACTCTGTCCTAGAACCGACCACGCTCTGATACCACTTGTTACACCCCGACCCGGATTTCTTAACCCGCGACCGAACCACATAAATTTTTGCCTTTCCAACCGATATCCTAGATGAAGTCTAACACGTTCCTTCCATCTAACAACTTAGCAAAGACCATCCCATGGTTCTACTCAATCACGGTTTAACTAGCTACGCCTCAGAATACAATATCATGCGCTAGCTAAACAATACCTTGCTCTGCATGGTCCATGAACGTCCCATACCGTCCAGACCGCATTCACAACTTAGATCCACGCTCTTGTTGATTCAGCCACCATACCGGCCAACCACGAAGCACACACCCCCCATACTCAGTCATTCAACCATCCATCCCCACATGACCAAGTACAGAAGAGGGGCGGCTCGGATCCCCGATCCTTGCACGCCTGGCACGATCCACACTGATCGGCCAACACGATCCAACCGACCGCCAACCACGATCTAACAGACCGCCAACCACGATCCAACAGACCGACAACCATGATCCAACAGACCGCCAACCACGATCCAACAGACCGCCAACCACGATCCAACAGACCGCCAACCACGATCCAATAGAACGCCAACCACGATCCAACAGACCGCCAACCACGATCTAACAGACTGCCAACAACTCCAATCACGATCATCCCCGATCGCCAGACAGCCCAGTCACGATCATCCCTGATCGTCTGTCAGCCCAATAACATAGCACCCACTCCACTACTCGGTCACTCCAGTTCATGATAGTTGCGCCTTCACATAGGCTGCCTACGTACCCTTTCTAGGGATCAAGCCATCCGTAGTTCTTAATTCCATCTGGACCTAGCCATTTCCAATCGACTATAGCCACGGTGGAGTCCATAACACACGGACGCGGTCAACATCCTTCTGCCCATAACACATTTCCATCGGCCATCACATGACCCACTCGACCGTAATCAGAATTCCCGGGTTACGGATGCTACAACTTCAGTCCAGCTTTCAGCCTCCATCATACCCAAAACGTGCCTCAACCTTTGAGGAACGTATCATATGGTATCAGAGCTTAAAAGCTCCTAAAACCCAGGTTTTATCTATCCTTTATCTTTACATTTTCGTTTTGTTCCTCATTTCTTTTTAGTCATTGCAAAAGTTAAAGTGATTGGAAACTGTTAACGTCTCATCCTAAGTGGAAATATTGTTCCGTTGGAGACAGAAAAATCCGGAGTATAATAACTTTTTCTCCAACCTTATCATCCAACGCGCGGGCTACTTGTTTTCAATGATATATGTTAGATATTCTATCATAATGTTGATCGCAAAATCTATTTTATTTTTCGTGATTCAAACTGTACTAAACAATCTGTTAACATTTTTGTTATATTAAAATTTTAAGAACATGCTATTATAAAGATCCCCTAAAACCTTTTTAAAAAACTTCAAACATGTTTTTTTATAATATTATTTATTTTTACGAAGAAGCAGTTTTTTTTTGGTATTTATATATTTATCATTTCGCAAGAAACTATTTTTTTGGGCATGATCAAAACACAGCCCAATATTTGGTATATCTGTTAAGCAAGTCCAATAACGATATACTTAGTTTTTAGTTTGTGATGCAATAACAATTTTTACATACATGCCAAATGTTTCACAAAAGACATAATATTGTGAAATAATAAATGTACCAAAGTTATAACATTCAAGTAAGGAAGAAAAACACATGCAAAAATAATATAATATAAATATCATAAAGAAAAGCGTAAAACTTATTGATAGTTAGTTAGGTCGCTAATACCAATCTAATAAATTTTCAAAAAAACCTCTTCCTAAACAACATTCAACGTCATTCGTTGTGGTTTATTCGTTTTATCCATTATCAAGATCTTCAACCCTGACCTGGTTGTTACCTTTGATAAAGCCATGTATAATTGTCCATTTGTAAAAACCGGTTTGGTAGAAACACTCCTACTTTTATAAGTGTTTTACCTTGACTCTTGTGTATGGTCATTGGAAAAATTAAAGTGATTGGAGACTGTTTACGTCTCATGGAAGCATTGCTTCCGCTGGAGACACAAAAATCCGAAGTATATGAAATTTTTCGCCAATCTTGTCACCCATAATGATTTTAGCTTCGATTACATAATTAGGCAGCTAGATTATAAGCAGCCTCGTTCCATTGCACAAACCATTCTTAGGGTCAATGTTTCGGAGCAGCATTATTGGTGTACCAACTTTCAAACGTAATTCATGGTTTGACATTACACGTAGACTTTATAAAAAGATCAGGGCTTAGGCCACCACTAAAACAAAAAATTTAGCATATGTAAAATCATAAAAAATGATACTTTTTGTGAGTTTATGATTTTTTTTTAAATCTAACAACGATGAACCGGTAAGTAAAAATTTTATCACAAAGAATTCGATATTGAGTAACGACTTTCACTTCATCAAATTATGGAGTCCCAATCTGAAACTC
This sequence comes from Alliaria petiolata, assembly GCA_020283515.1. NCBI lineage: Eukaryota > Viridiplantae > Streptophyta > Magnoliopsida > Brassicales > Brassicaceae > Alliaria > Alliaria petiolata. Next base: position 435,666,316 of record JAHZTW010000001.1, on the reverse strand, counting down.
AAATCAATCTTTTCAGATATTTCACATTGGAATTATATTGTTCTTCTTACTTCTTCTTCTTCGTTATGTTCTTCTTTTTTCTTTTACATTAAGTTGTTCTGTCTTCTTTCTTCATTCTTCTTCCTTCTTCCTTTCTTTTACATTAAATTTTCTTCTTCTTGTTTCTTCTTATTTCTTCTTCTTTTATCCATTTTGTTTTTTCTTCTAATTCTTATTTCTTCGTCTTTTTTTTTTTTCTTCTAACACCCTCTTTCTTCGTTCGTACTTCTTCCTTCTTCTTCTTCTTTCTTCTTCATTAACTTTTTCTTCTTCTTGTTTCTTCGTTTTCTTCTCTATTCTTCTTTTTTCTTGTTTTTTTCCTCTTATTTTGTCTTTTTTTATTATTTCTTCTATTTTCTTATTCACTAACTTCATTTTTTAATTTTTTTTTTTGCCTCTCTTCTTCTTTCTTATTCTCTTCTCTCTGCTTTTTCATCTTTCTTTTTTCATCTTTATTTTTTGTCTTCATCTTTCATATTTTTTCTTTGTGTTTTCTCTTATTTAATTTTCTTTCTTCTTGTTCACTAAGTTTTTTTCTCCTTTCTTTTTTTTTTCATAAATATTATTTTGATGTGTCTCTCTTCTTCATTATTCTTTCTTAGTGACTCTTCTTCTTTCTTCATTTCTTCGCCTCTTCTTCTTCTTTCTTCCTTTCTTTTTCTTCTTTTTATTTCTTCATATTATTCTTCTTCCTCTCCAAATTCTTCATCTTCTCATTCGTTTTTCAAGTCGTTTTATCGAACATTGTATTTTTCGACTAGTTTTTATTTTTCTTTCATTCATATTCTTCTTTGTATTGAATGTTAGATTACTAATTTTATTATTTTGTGAATAAACATTAAAATTATTTATTATGCTATTTATAATATATTTAGTGCTATATTTATAGTTATAAAATTACTTTTAGCTGTTTTATTTTAAAACTTTTACTAAATTAACTGAAATTTTTAATATTTTTTTACCATAAGTTTTTAAATTCATAAACAAATTTGTAGAGAAGATTTATATTTAAGTTTCGTGAACCGGTTTTCCAAATAAGTCAATGACAATAATAGAGCTCGAGAACATAATGAATAAGGTTTTATTGTAATTATTCTTGCTAAATATTTTATATCTTTCCCTAGCCGGTTCTCTCTCTCAAATTTTGTGGTAAGTGTCTATCTTTCTAATCGATTCTTATCCTTCTCCTAGAACTTTTACAGTTAATTAAAAAAATAGCCTACTTTTCGTTACATTTTAAGAAGAAGTGAAAACATAAATAGGCTATATTAAAACAAAAGAAATATTTGCAGCCATTTTATACTAACGCTGCAAACTTTAACTTCTTTGTTATTGTTTTCTTCGTGAATTAATGTCGTGAAACATCTTCTAAATATTTTCCAACCGCTAAATACATAAAGATTTTTCAAGAAAAAGACAATATCTTGTATCACAAATTTCATCTTAAAATAGTCAAAGCAACAATTTTAAACTTCAACAAAAATTTCAAAAATTGACAGCCTTTGAGTTGAGAAAATCAAGCCTTCAAAATCAAAATCACATAAGTTTCAACCTTTAAGCCACACAAGCAATTCAAAATCATTTTGGAAAAATAAAGTGGGAAATTTATTTAGTATACATTGGCTTTTACATTTTATAAGCAATGGTTGTACTCTAAAACTCTTAACGGATCAACGAATTGCTTGTAATCCTAAAACCTAAATGTTTGATTTAATCCAGAACAATACCTTATGGTCCAAACAAAATAACATTACAGTGTAACAGTAAGAATAAATTACCGTGGAAGATCGTAGCCGTGTGGTTGCCATTTTGCAACAACAAATATAAAAGTGGCGGATTAAAACGGTAATTTGTTTATAATCAAACTGTTTTGAATATCAATGAATGTCACTTTTTTAATTCTAAAAATTGTACATCCACAAATTTCTTCTGCTTTGGTTAGGTTCATTATTCTAAATATGATTTATAAATGGTACGTATGATAAATAACGTGCCACTTTCTTTTAAACCAAGAAAATTATGTAATATAAATTACAAAATATTGAATCATTGTAAATAATCCTTTATTGTTAATAATAGTTATCATAAATTTTATTGAATATGAAACAATTACAACTTAAAGTCCGAAATATATATATTTTTAAAGAATAATTGGAAATAACCAAATACATTTAACACCACACAAATAGAAAAACCACAAAATTCTAAGAACATATTAAAGTTTATACCAGATCTAAAAATAAACAAACCACTCTTAAATAATAAAACATAACTTGGTAATTGCAAGAAAATGTAGTCATCAAATTTCTTCTTCTTCTTTCTTACTTCTTCCTTCCTCTTTTTCTTTTTTCTTCTTCTTTCTTCTTCTTTCTTCTTACTTCTCCAATAAAATTTTTCTTTTTCATTCTTCTTCTTTCTTCATATTTTGTCTTTCTTCCCCTTCTCCCTTCTTCCTTATTTTTTCCTTTCTTCTTCTTTCTTTTTACTACATTAAGTTGTTTTCTTCTTTCTTTTTGTTTAGCTTTCTTTTCTCTTATTTCTTTGTCTTCTACCTTCTTCTTTTTTCTTCTTTTTTTCTTTATTTTTTATTTTTTTATTCATCTTTTGAATTTATTTATTTTTCTTTTCTTTCTTTATTCTTCTTTTGTCTTGTTCTTTTTTTTTTTCTTATTCTTAACTGTTATTGTGATTGTCATTTTTCTTCCTCATTTTTCTTTCTTCTTCTTTCGTCTTTTTCTTCTTCCTCTCTCTTACTTTTTACTACATTAAGTTGTTTTCTTTTTTCTTTTTGTTTAGCTTTCGTTCCTATTATTTCTTTATCTTCTATCTTCTTATTTTTTCTTCTTTTTTTCTTTCTTTTTTATTTTTTTATTCATCTTTTGAATTTATTTATTTTTCTTTTCTTTCTTTATTCTTCTTTTTTCTTGTTTTTTGTTACTTATTCTTTACTGTTATTGTTGTTGTTGTTTTTCTTCCTCATTCTTATTTCTTGTTCTTTCTTTTTCGTATAATAAGTAAACTTTCACTTTTTATATATTAAATAAATATGATACATAAAATAATAAATGCCAGGTGATGCATCCGTTCAAGATTCATACATGAATAATTTAAAAACCTTAAAGTTTTCTTCTCAACATTATTATATAAAGCTTTATCATGTAAAAACTAAATCAGTTATGATTTCTTTGACAATTTCTTTTTGAATTGGTTTTTTTTATGTAGAATTTCCTACTTCTTCTCTTTCACTATAAATATTATAAGAATCATAATGACTAAGAAATAATCTGTATATATATTTGTTTTTCCAAGTATTTTTTAATGGTTAGATAATTGTGTGGTTTAATTGTATTATTTATTTACTGTTAATAATCATCTGATATTTTGCTTTATCTTTCTCCAAGAGAGAAACGTTTGAGCACCTTTGTGTCAAGTCCGTCATGCCTTCGTACAATCATTGCATTATACTATTAACAGTTAACACAAATATAAAATACTTTAAAAGAAATATCAATTTTTGCCGATTTAGAAATGAACTCTTTTCTAATTTACATATGTAGTATCTCACCGTAGAAATTTTTCAAGAACTGGAATCAGTAGTTCTAAAAGTCTAGTGAGTTCCATCGTTATGAGATTCTAGAGATGTAACAATATATATTGGAGAATATATATTCATCTGTCAAATTATAAAACATTAATCCTAATTTTTTAAAACAAATTAATATTTGATTATCCATTTATTCTTACGGAAATCTACTCAAAAAACACAGTATATAAATAGATAATCAGTATTATCTAAATTCAGAAACATTTATTAAATTTATAAAATTTTGAATTTTTAAACATTTCATTGACTGATAATAATATACCGAAGAAAATATATAGATAAACTGTTTATTTCTCAATATAGGTTAAAATGTTACTCTTAATTCAAGTATTTATATTGAGAATTTTTCACCATACATGCTTATAACATGAAATAAATTGTATTTCTAGCTATTCGGTAGTCTTACCCAAAAAGACCCATTAAATTTGTAGGTAACTTTTAGTTTTATTTAATGGATTACATTTATATGTCACAAAACCCAAATCAAGTTTTTTCACAATATTATGATCTAAAGTTTTTAGACCTTCAAAAAACCTCATAAAATAATATAGTTTTTTGGTTCATGCGTAAATTATATCAGGTTATGAACTTTTTATGAATCTAAAAGATAAAATCTTTTTGTTTTATCCAGTTTTGTAAATAGAAAAAATAATTCTTTTTTTTATTTTCTTCATGTTCTAGTGTTTTTCTTCTTTTTAGGTTTTTTTTCTCCCTTTTCTCCTACCCACTCATTTTTATAGTCCTGATCTTCTCAGAGTTCTTATTCTACGTGTTCGTTCTTCAATATGTTGGATTCGTTATTGACATACCCTTTATCGTCTTGATCTTCTCAGCTTTATCCAGTTTTATGAATCTTAATCGAATATTTATGAGAGTTAATATATAGGAGAAGGGATCAGAGTAAATTAATATTGGTACTTTACGCAAAAATTACCTAATGATCTTTTTGTTACAGAGCAAGAAACTCTAAACAACTAATAATTAATTGCTTATAACCATACTTTTCTTCTTGGGTCTCTCTGTCATATCTTGATTTCTCCAAAAACAATCTCTCTTATTCGCTTATCAATTGTAACAACCACAAACCTTGAATCTTTCATGAAAAAATTTTGATATGCAGATTTCAAAATCATTCAAAGAACTAAGAAATTTTTTTGAAGTATCTTTCACATAATCGACTCATTAGTCATTACCCAACAATTTTATTTAATTTCCATTTTTTTAAAGGTGATAAAACCTTATATACCTGAATTTAAAAACCAGCTACGAATTGTTACAGTGACTGAAACCCACGTCTTGGGTGCAATAGTTACCATTGCCTGAGTAATCGTTACCAAACCCGTTTACTAAAGAATAGAGTTCATAGAGACTATTATATAAGCTAATAATGTCATTGTACAGAGGCAACAATTAAGTATCTAGAACTATCAATAATGTGAAAAGAAAGTTTGAGACTTTCATAAAACTTCATTTCTTCGACCCATTTGTTGTGTAGTTCTTTTCCTCACGAGGAAAACAAAGAGAATATATAATTATACAGCCTACATTAAGAAAAAACACGAAAATCACAGTAGAGAAGATCCATGCAACGTTATATTAATCATATTTTTGTTCATACCCTTTTCTTATATTATTTCTCTAGGTAACCTAAATTGGTTGAGCTTCAGCCATTTGGAGCAAGCTGAAAATCACTCGTTTTTTATCTTCTCCTTTTTCTAATACAGGAATCCTTTCAGCTTGCTCATTTTTATGTTATGGTTTTGAATATTTGACCAATACGTTTGCTCTATTCATGTGACACAATAGTGAATGTCGCTGATTTCCATGAAGAACGATCTGTTTCGATACAAAGCATTCGATATTTTGATTGGTTAACATTTTTATGATTGTCATGATAAATCATCATAAAACAGGCTTAATTTTGAATCATAAACCTGAAATCTCTCAACAATTATTATTTAGATTAAACTTGACTTGATTGGTATAATTGGCATTACAATTTTAAGTATGAATTTCGAAACTATAATTATGCATAGCAAATAAGTGAAGATTACAAAAAAAATCATTAACAATGAAGATTAATTAGGAGGTATTGGACATAAAAAAATCAAGTTTAATTAGAATAGAGAGAAGCTTAGAGATGGTGAGATGTTTCTCTTCAAAGTCATTAAGGCCAGCTTCCATAAACTATTTTCTCTCTACTTCGTTTGCTCTAGACATTGCATCTAATACTACTCGTAGGCAATCAATCTCACATGTCAAAGTCTCAATTGTGGATGATGATTGCTTCTCATTATCTTCGAGTTTTTGGGTTAAAGCAGAGAGTTCAGTTCATCTCTCGTCCATTGTCTTCTCAAGTTCCGAGATTTTAGCAACCGTTTCTCTATTTTGCGTTTCCATGTTGCTCAACTTCAGTGGTCTTGCCTGCAATCTCTGTCACAAGATCTATTGTACGGGTACGAACTGACTGTAACTCTAACTCATCTTTTATTTGCACCGGTGGTTTGTTTTCTTCTATGTCAAATGTAAAACTCCTCCTTCTTTCTCAGCGAGAAGCTCTTTCAGTTTGCTTGACTCAGCGGTGAATTCTTGTAACATCATATGTATCTTTCTGAGCTCGCTTGAAGTTTCTGAGTTTTTCGTTGACATGATTTATTTATCCTTAAGGGAAGCCATCCAAAAAGACGATATACAAATAAATATTTATATATTCTAAAATCATAAACAAAATGAGATTTGTGATATAAATTATTCATTTTCTCTATCTAATAGTGTATGTTGGATTTCCCTTTTTTATTTTTCTCTTTCCCTTTCTTCTTCTTTTTCTTTCTTCATTATCTTCGTCTTCTTCAACATCTTATTCTCCTGTTTTTTTTTTTTGTATTCTTCCTCATCTTCTACTTATTCTGCTTTAACTTCTTCTTCTTCTGTTTTTTTCTGTTATTTTATATTTTTGATTTTATTTTTTTCTTATTCTATCCTAATCTATACGTTTCATGGACACACACAATTTGAATTCCGTTCTTCTTTTTATCTTTCTATCTCTATCATTATGTTCTAAGACAGAGAAACTTTTTGACTGTTTACAAAGATCCGATTTTTACGATCAAAATCAACGTTGTGGAGTTCAGACACGTCAATAGATAGAGATGTTGTGTTCATCCTCGTCTGGATCAGAAGGAAAAGAAGGTTTTGATTCTTATTCTACCCTACTCTAAACGCCAATTATTTTACATCATCTTCGACTTTTCCTTTTCATCATTTTCTCTTCTTCTTTGTCTTCCGGGTTTTATTCGTATTCTTTTTTCTTCTCCAAACTCATGGAACTTTTCTTCATCGTCTCCTCTCATTTCTTATTCTTCTAATTTTCTTTTCGTTTCCTACTTCATCTTTATCTTCACCTACTTTGTCGTCTTCATATTCCCGGTCTTCGTGCTTGTATTTTTCAAATTCTGCTTCCTCCTCTTCTCTATCTTTCATTTTTTATTCTTCTTCATCATTTCCTTCTTTTTCTTCATCATCTTCGACTTCTACCTCTTCTTCTTTATCGTATATGTCTTCTCCGACTTCTTGTCTTTTCGAGTCCTTCTTTGTCTAATTCTTCTGTTTTTTCTTCTTCATCTCATCTTCGTCTTCTGTGGACATGATTATTTTAAAAATCGTAGCATTTTCTTCCTTGACTTTATTCCTATTATTTCAAATATTCGTTCTCTTCTCTAAAATCTTCATTTTCTTTTTCTACGTTTTTGTCTTGCCGTCTTCTTATGTTTTTTCCGTCTTTTTCTTCTCGTTCATTAAGTTATTCTTCTTTCTCCTTTCTCTTCTTCTTTCTTCCTTGCTCTTCTTCTTTTTTTCTCCCTCTTCTTTTCTTTCTTCGTCTTCCTTCTTCTTATTTCTTCTTCTTCTTTTGTGTTCCTTATGTCCTTTTCTCTCTTCTTGCTTCCTTCTTCTTCTTCTTTCTTCTCCTTGTTTCCTTTTTCTTATCCATGTTCTTTGACTATTTTTCTTCTTATCCATGGATTCAGCGTCTCGTCTTATCCGACATTTAATCTTGCTCCTGATTTTTATTTTTAGTTTTTCGTCTTCTTCCTCGGATCGAGTGTTGAATTATAAAATATATTATCTGGTAAATGAACATGAAGAATGATTTATTAGACCATTTGTAATATATTGAGTGTTATACTAATAGATGAGAGCATGTAGTCATTTAGTGTTTCCACATCATCGTTCCTTGGACTCAGTATCACCTCTCTTGAAAATAAATAGGATCAGTTTTTGTGGCAAACGACCATCCATAAACATCAACTACAATTCCTTTGATAGGATCTTTACAATCCATGATGAACAAATATTTGCAAATGTCAATCTCGGATTTTTCCGATAACATACTTTTTATCTTTCCATAACCAATATCCAAGATACATTTAGAAAACATTGCTAGCTCAACCACCTTACGACTTTTATCTCCATCTATAAGTCACATGTTATTTATAAGTCTCAACAACTCAGTTAGACCACATAAACGATGAATTTAAAGTGGTACGAAGCATTAATCATTATTGAAAAAACTTCTAAAGACGATAATCTTACCACAGGATAATTTATAACATTTTATAATATCATGCATTGTTCTATCCAAAATCTCACGCCAGCATTAAATATAACTGGAAAGACCTCCAAAGACGATAAATTTACTACCAGACGTTTTATTACATATTATAATATCATGCATCGTTCTAACCAGAATCTCGAAACAATCTTTGCTAGATTTGATCCATAAGTGATCAAACATGTCATGAAACAAACCTGGAGAGACAGAAGGCAACAATTACTCAAAGTTTGAGAATTTAAATCAAAAAATCATCTCAAAGTTTGACAATAAGAAGTAAAAACTTACCAATATTATTTAGAAGAACAAAAAGAATAACGTTATATAACTTACAGATTAGTGTTACTAAATTAGACTAAAGCAAACACTTCAAAATGAAAAGATAATCGAATAACCTATCAATTTTTTCGGAAACATCTTTTTATATCTCTTTTATCCTCTCGTCGCCTGTTTCCCAAGATTTTCCGAGTTGTATTTAGAGTACCCTAAATTCATACCAAATTAGTAAAAAAACAAAATATACAAAAAAGAAGAAGATGTAGCATAGTATGAAGAGCACATCAAATTCAAAAACAGCAAGAATATAAATATTAGAACATGGCTGATGACTACGTACCTAGTATTTTGTATATTGACAGTCTATGCACATATTGGACCCAACTTTTGTATTGAATTGCTATCAAAATCATGGCTTTTCTTTATTCTTTTTTGCCATTTTTACTGCTACTTGGGTATGACTTGATTCATACTTTCTTTTGCTTCTTCGTGCTCCACAGCTAAAATATGTCATGCATTCAGGCCAAAAAAGTATCGTTTATTTTTTCCTCTCTCTCTCTCTCCTGTGTGCAACATGCTTTTGCTATTTTTATTATTCCTTTCAACACTTGACAAAACATCAACCGTGTCTTTTAAAGAATTAACTCACAATATACATTAATCGTGATTGTCTCAAATGTTCATATCTATGAATCTCAATATCTGTTATTTATAATCTATATGACTACACTATTGTATTGGAAATATGGTAAATGCTACAACACAGTCTTCTGTGATTTTTGCTGACCAGATTTTTATACTACTATTCATACATGGCAAAACAAATAAATTATAGTGTTGAATTTGAAAACTAAACTTTCAATTAGGAGTGTTTAATTTGAATATCGCTTTGAATTCAATTTTGATTCGATTTTTGATAGGGGTCAGGTTTTTACCCTAATAAAACTACTGCAAGTGCACATCAAAAGCAATCGTAGTATAAGGGGTTATCGAATCCCAAGGGAAGGAGATGCTACACTAAGTTTCTAAGTTCAGATTATGCTAGGAATAAATATTTTAAAAGTAAAAGACAGAAAGCAATTTAAAAGACTTTGTAACTTCAGGAGACAAAAGCTAGGTTTAGGGAAATTCTCAGGTGAATCCTAATTTTAGGTCTAGGCGAATGTTAGGAATTATTAAGCATTGTTCTTGAACTCGAAACACTAATGTAAAATCAACCAACTCTCGCTGCGAAGACTTTCTATGTCTAAACCCTAGAATTCCAAATCTCTTTGCAAATCCTATCAATTCAGACAAGCATTAAAGTTCAAGTTCGATTGTTCACAAAATCCTAAACCAAATCTCTTTGCGAATAGGTATTTTTCTCATCTAACATTAGTTCAGGCAATTAATAACACTCTCGTGTCTACCAATTAACCTAAGATCAGATTCTAGGTCATGAAGGTAAAATCAACATTAAACACAAATCCAGATGAAGAACTGTAATGATTTTATCCTAACAATTTAATTCAAGCTAACAATTCATAATCACATTTGAAAAACCCTAAACCTAACAAACAAACTACTCAAACATGGTGAATGAAGAAAACATCATGAATAAAATAGTTTGCATAAAAGAAATCTATAGAAACAAAGGAGTTCCAAATCTGCTCTGAAGGAGACAAATTCTTTTCTCCAAAAACTCTCTAAAAATCTCTCTCTAAAATAATGTGTGTGTTATGCCTTTTTATAGGCTCAGGTTCGCATCTTCAATTCCTTGGAAGATTAGAAAAAGTCTTGGAGATTTCCTGTCTCTTAAAAAACTGGAAACTTTCACGCTTCTGGAAATTGGAAATCTTGGTGTCGATCGACACTCACCTTGTTTCTTCATTCCGACTTCAACACTTCATTCCACTAAGCTCCAAAATGTATCCAAATCTCCAATTTAGCTCCAATTGTACCTGAACCTGTAAAGACTCTATATAGACTCGAAAATAGCCAAAAGACTCAATAAAAACACTTATATCATTGAGGATCTTTGCACTATTCCTTGATCAGACTTCTTTATTTCTCTTCTTTTCTCAAGGGAAGATCAAGGAGAGACTGCAGATTTCTAATCTTATCAAAGCTGAAAGAGGAATAAAGTTCAATGCATACCTAGTTCGATAAAGGAATCTGAACTCTATCTGTTAGATTGATCCACTTGCAGCTTTCTACTTAGTAAGACCTGAAATCAACTACTATGGCAATGGTCCTTTAAGTGACAATCTTCTGTGGTTAGTTCTTCTGAAAACTGAAAATTTCACTGATTTTAACTCAATAAAACAAAGTTTTTGACTCTCAAAACAAAACACAAAGTCAGTAATCGCCTCCCCCAGACTTAAACAACACTGTCCCCAGTGTTATCAAGCCCTGATATGCTCTCAAATTTACCCTAGAGCTACTCTCTCAAATTAAGAGATCAATGTAGTATTTAGGGATCGAATCCACAGAGAAGGGATAGTCACACAACAATTTTCTAAGTTCGAATTAAGCTAAGTAGAAATAATTAAAAGTAAAGACAGCAGGTAATTAAAAGCGATGTAAGTTCAGGAGACGAGACGCTAGGTTCAGAGAAATTCTCAGGTGATCTAAATTGCAGGTCTAGACAGAATGTTAGGAATTATGAAGCACTGTTCTTGAACTTGAAACACTAATGTAAAATCAACCAACTCTCGCTGCGAAGATTATCTATGCCTAAACCCTAGAATTCCAAATCTCTTTGCGAATTCAAACAATTCAGTCAAGCATTAATATCAGGTTCAATTATTCACAAAATCCTAAACCAAATCTCTTTGTGAATAGGTATTTTGCTCATCTAACATTAGTTCAGGCAATTAATAATACTCTCACATCTATTAATCAACCTAAGATCAGATTCTAGGCCGCGAAGCTAGAATAAGCATTAAACACAAATCCAGATGAAGAACTCTAATGATTTTATCCTAACAATTAAATTCGACCTAACAATTCATAATCACCTTTGAAAAACCCTAAACCTAACTAGCAAACTACTCAGACATGGTGAATGAAGAAAACATCATGAATAAAATAGTTTGCATAAAAAAAACCAATAGAAACAAAGGAGTTCCAAATCTGCTCTGAAGGAGACAAATTCTTCTCTCCAAAAACTCTCTAAAAATCTCTCTCTAAAATAATGTGAGTTGTATTCCTAAACAATGGCTGAAAAACTATATTTATAGGCTATAACACGAGCTGGACACTTTTGGAAATAAGGAAAACTTCTGGGCAAATTTTCTTTTTCTTCAAGACTTGTGAAATCAGGCGGTTTTAGGAATCCACGATTTGCGTCGATCGACACAGATGGCGTCGATCAACGCAAATTCCAAAATCTGGCTCTCCGACTTCATCACTTTGCAGCTTCTTCCAAAATGCTCCAGAATGATCTAAAATCTGCAATTATGCTCCAAACGTAGTCCAACCTGCAAAGACTCTAATAGGACTCTAAAAATACCAAAAGACTTTATAAAATGACTTATATCATGGTCCAAAAACGGGTAAAAACCATGATATATCAACTCCCCCAGACTTAGCTTTTGCTTGCCCTCAAGCAAAACAGAAACCAAGTATAGATTCGAGGTTTGAAAACCGAAATATCCAGCTAACCTTCAGAACGCCACATCGAACCAACACTCTTGAATCCACACACTATAGAGCCAATATTAGGTAATGTTCAGTGTACTTACCACAAGCTTAGCAATCCACCAGTTTGAATCCAGACCCTTTCCTTTGTAAATTTCGAACTCTAACGTTGGTATTGCTACATAACTTTTCTGATTCTTTCCCTTCCTTAGCGCCTGAACAAGATATACTTTCTACAACTCTCCTATTTTCTCTTCCCTTAGTCAACTGCTACCCATTTTCAGGGTGTTCTACAGATCTTTTCATTGATTTTTTCTTAAGTCTTGGAATAGTGCTGCTCCTACTTGTGTTCCTTGTGAGAAGACAGGTTCATGAGCTCTCACTAATATTGTTTCTTGTGAGGAGACAGGATCATGAGGTTCTTTGCACTAATCCTTGATCAGACTTCTTTATTTCTCTTCTTTTCTCAAGGGAAGATCAAGGAGAGACTGCAGATTTCTAATCTTGCCAAAGCTGAAAGAGGAATCAAGTTCAATGCATACCTAGCTCTATAAAGGAATCTGAACTCTCTCTGTTAGATTGATCCACTTGCAGCTTTCTACTTAGTAAGACCTGCAATCAACTACTATGGCAATGGTCCTTCAAGTGTCAATCTTATGTGGTTGGTTCTTCTGAAAACTGAAACTTTCACTGATTTTGAATCAATAAAACAAAGTTTTTGACTCTCAAAACAAATCACAAAGTCAGTAATCACCTCCCCCATACTTAAACAACACTGTCTCCAGTGTTTTCTAGCCCGAAGTTGTCTAAAAGAAAAATTAGAAACAACATAAAAAACCAAATAGAAGACTTAACTTCGTCTGCGCGTGGTGTCGATCGACAATATAGTGGTGTCGATCGACACTGGTCAATGTCGAGTCCAATGTCAACTTTTTCAACTGACTAAAACTAGGATTTAATAAAACTAAAAAAAATAAAAATAAAAACATACCTAACAGTGGGTTGCCTCCCACTCAGCGCTTCTTTTCAGTCATTAGCTTGACTGTGTCGGGGTTCAGAGGTCTGGCGGATCAGATGGTGGCAGCGAATGCTTCCCAGACGAATGTCTTCTCATCCATGGCGGTGTATAAGCAGTAGGTGCATGAAAGCGACCAAGGAAATGAGGAACAACAGCAGGGTGGGCCTTGAGTTCGGGTGGGACACTTCGTTTTCCTGTAGCATCATCAAAAGAAACACCAAGCCTTCTTCGAGAATCTCGTGGCTTGCCTAAGCGTGAAGCATCTTTGGAATTGATTCCAGGAATTGCATACCTTTGCTTTCTCCGAGGTTTCAGGGCTGTAGGATGTGGAAGCATCTGTTTGACCACTAGTGATGGATTTGAAATATTGGAAGCAGCTTCTCGAGTGATCCGCGGAGGGTGTCGATCGATACCATTGGTGTCGTTCGACACCAAGTCAGTAGCTCGAATGTCTTCACTTTTTATGCAGTTCATCTCTGCAATCCTTGCTTCTATGGTGAAAACGTCTTCCTCCATTGGTTTGGCATTGATTAGACCTTCATCTTCACCCATAGTTCTGAAGATATGATTATTTCCACCCCAATCTTCAAGCTCCACAGTTTACTTAGAATTTCCATCCAATGCCTCTTGAACAACCCGTTTGTTTCCTTGCTCTTTAGAATCCAGCTCCTCTCCAGCGATCACAGCAATGCAAGAGATGTGTTTGGAAGTTCCAGTGGTAGGGATAGCTTTGTAGAACACTTCCTTGTCAACATTAGAGAACGATATTCTCTTATTGGGCATGTCTACAATAGCTCCTACTGTGGCCATGAATGGTCTTCCACTGGTGTCGATCGACACTTCATGTTTGTGTCGAGGATGCTGTGTTGATCAAGCTTGATTCGTCTTGTTTCTTCTTGGGTGTCGATCGACACACAGTAGTGTCGATCGACATTGACTCCACAACATTTTCTACATCTTCAAGCTCTTCGAATTCTTCAGTACTTAGCCCTCTTTTCTGCACAGGCTGAAAGTTCCTTCCATTCTGGATCTTGATGGCATTCACATGGTGTCTCGGATTCACGTCTTTCTTTCCAGGAAGACATCCTTCTTGTCTCTTCAAAGCTCCAGCAGTTTGAGCTACTTAAACATCCAATTGCCTGACATGAGTACCTAGAGACTCAATTTTTCCATTCAGATCCGTGTACAAGGCATCGATCTTTCCATTGAAGTCCACTGTCATCTTCTGTTGGCCCTCCAAGATCTGCTCTAGCACAGACTCCATCTTATTGTCTGGTGCAGGAGGCTTCTGGTAAGAAGAAAAACCATAAGTTCTTTGGAAGTTGTTGCTCTGAAAAGGCTTCTGGTAAGAAGAACCATAGCCTTGCTGATTGTTGAACCTCTGTCCTTGAAAACCATCACCATAAATGTAATTTACCTCCTCTTGCTCTGGCTTAAAGGTCTCTACTTCATTAGCAAAATGGACCTGCTTCTTTCCCATCAAGATGTCCAGCTTCCTGTTAACCTCAGCTATTTGGCCTCCTCCATCTACTCCTGCGTTTTGTCTTCTCTCGAAGTCTGCGTTCTTGGTGCTGTTACTAGAGGCCAAATTCTCTATAAGTAACATTGCATCGTCTGGAAATCTGGTGTTGAAGATCCCATTGCTCGCAGCATCTAAGGCTATCTGGTATCTCCAATCGATCCCGCGGTAGAATATTCCGATAAGCTGCGGCTTGCTGAAACCATGATGTGGGTAGTCCCTCTGGTAAGATCTGAACCTCACCCAAGAAGGTTTGAATGCCTCAGTAGGTCCTTGAGAGAATGTAGTGATCTTCGTTCTCAGCTCTTCAGATCTCGCGCCATCAAAGAAATTGCATAAGAATGCATTTTTTGTATCTTACCATGTGGTCAAGGATCCTGGTGGCAACTGCTTCAGCCAGTATGATGCATCTCCAGCAAGCGAGTAGGGGAAAAGCTTGCAGAAAAGATTATTATAGGTCACTCCATTAGCCTTGATGCTTGAGGCTAAATCCTCGAATCTCTCTATATGATCCATGAGATGCTCATTAGGATGACGATGGAAAAGATGCTGAGCCACTAAAGTGTAGTAAGCAGGCTTCAGCTCGAAGTCATTCCTCTGGAATGCAGGAGGACGGATCGCAGCTCTATTAGCATAGAACTGGTCTGGGCGGTTGTACTCGCCAAGTGTTCTTCCACGTCCGCTACTGCTAGTGCTTGTATCGCTGGTTCGACTATGACGGCGCCAGCCTCATCAAGTCGCTGTCCTTGGGCGTTCCTTCTATTGCCTTGTAGGTCAACAAAGTCGCCTGCCTCATTGCGTATCTGATAACATGCATATTTTACCCATTTTTACCATCAAAAGTGTATGCTTTAATAAGCATTTCACTAAGGTATTAATGTATATTTAGTAGTTTTCGAGTATTTGTGTGTCCAAGACTCTTTTCAGGAAATCTTAGGAAAAAGGGAGCAAAACGGAGCAAAACGGTCATTTTCGGAACATGAGCTTTTTGACAAAGGTTTAGCACAAGACGGAGACCTTCCCACCATGGGATCGAGCTGAATTTTGGTGACAAGATAGCCTGAACTACTACCTTTTACCTCGAAGTAGTTTGAGTCCAATCCCACGGTTGGATCTCAAGTTACGAAGGAAGCAAGAAGGCCCGTCAGACACATCCTCAGAAGAAGCCTGGCCGCGCCAGGAAAGCTCAGAAGACCAATGGCCGGCCCATGAACCCACGGTGGCGCGGCCACAACACTTGACGAATCCCGAGCCCGTTTTCAAGCCCAAATCAAGCCCGATTGCCCCCAAGTTCGGTGGAGCCCTAAGTGAACCCTAAGAAGACCTAAAGACCTATAAATACTCCTATTCTACAACCTAATGGAGAGAGCCGAAGGAGAGCCACGAAATAAACACTAAAACCGCAAAGAGAGAGCCTCGCGGCCGCCTCTTAGCATACTTTACTTGTTCTTTGTTCTTTGTTCTTAAGGGAGATAGATCTGTTCTTGAACCCTTGTTCTTTCATCAGTCTAATTTGGTTTTATGCAATTGTCTTCATCTATGATTCTGATTTTCGTTTCTATGCTTGAGTAATCACTTTCGTTGGGTGTTCTTTAAGGGGATCTATGGGGAATTTCATTAACTGTTCTTAAACCTGGCTGCATAGACCGTTTAGGCCGTAGATAGGGATTTTCTTTCGTGTTAAGCTTGTTCTTACTGCATGAATCTAGAGTAGCTAACTAGATATCTGATCATAGGGTTTCGAGAACCGCTAACGTGCTGAATCTCGGATCCGAACCTAGCTTGGCTGAGCGGACGCTTCTGGGATGCTAGCGCATACCTAAGAAGAAGACGTGAATGTTTATGAACTTGATCTATATTGCGTGTTTGTCTAGGACGTAGGGTACGAAAGTATATCTGCGAATTTTACATAACATAGTCGGACTAGCTTGAAAGAGTTAGAACGTAAAACAGTGATTCCAGTTTAGGGAAAATTGCCTAGTCTCGCTTCCCTGATTTCGATGCGTGTTTAATTTCTAGTTAGAACCCCCTAGATTTTCCGAGATGATTCCCAACGTGTTCACCCATCTGCTTTTCAATCGAGATTTACGCACTTCAATATTTACTTTCCGCACCGCTTTTTAATCGAGATTTACGCACTTCCATACTTACTTTTCCGTCTGATATAGAGTTGATTGACAACCAGCTCTATATAAACTTGCTTTTTCGTTTCTTGCATTCAATAGATACTGAAACCGTGACACAATCCTACAAACCCCCAATTATCTGCGTCTTTGCTTGCCCTGATTCTTCTGTTTTGCAGTTGACCTCCTCCCTGTGGATCGATACCCTAAGTACTACCACGCACGCTGTGCACTTGCAGCTTAGGGTCGTACAAATTCAAAGCCTGACGAGTCCCCAAAGAAATCCTCCAAACTCGGACAACTATTTAGACCCCATCAAGCTTTTGGCGCCATTGCCGGGGA
This sequence comes from Alliaria petiolata, assembly GCA_020283515.1. Lineage (NCBI taxonomy): Eukaryota > Viridiplantae > Streptophyta > Magnoliopsida > Brassicales > Brassicaceae > Alliaria > Alliaria petiolata. The sequence goes on along the minus strand of JAHZTW010000001.1, from coordinate 435,649,165 downwards.
GGCTGCGTTCTGCTGTTCAAAACAAAGGTCAAGATCACAACTCAAAGACATCCTTTTTCTTTTAATTTCGTTTTTGTTTCTGGTTTTCAGAGGCAACCGAGATGAAGAAAGCCCGCACCTTGATCGACGATCTTGACTAAGACCATTGCAGAAGTCATAAGAGTTTCGAGCTTCCAGGCCTCGAAGACCCCCGTCACCATGAGGATCGTCCGTCACCAAATCTGTTTGGTTTCAAGCCAAACTTGCTGCCTCAAGTTGAGGATGGTTTCGTGCCTACTGTCTTTCACACTAAGGAGACAAAGAGGAACTTAAATTACTTGTTGTTCCTTGATTCTTCATTTGCTGCACCTGTTCGAGCTTTGCTTGACAAGCTGAACCAAGAAGTGCGCTTCTCCAAAGTCAACGAGAAGACTTTCTATCCAGCAACTCTCACAAGGACCACTCATTCCACGACCTTAGGCAGTGGAAGTGAACCAATTTTAGACCCTGGAGGAAGTACAAAGGATGTCCAAAACGTCGTACAAGAAGATCGATCCAACACGCTCAAGGAAAGCGCCAAACAGAGTAGTTTGAAGCGCAAGGAGATCCCATATGATCCAGGTTCGACTCTGCCTCATATGAGACGTGATGGAGACTCACATGAAGCTGAAGTGAAGCTTAGAAGGTCCTCAATACCCTCTCCAAAGGCCGAGCTCATCACCCATCCGAACCGAGAAGAGAAAGGCGAACAACTTAAGAGAAAAAAGCTGAACGGTGCATTTGTTCTTCGAGACAACGATGAGTATTATCAAAAGCTGAAGAGAAAGGCGAACAACTTAAGAGAAAAAAGCTGAACGGTGCATTTGTTCTTCGAGACAACGATGAGTATTATCAAAAGCTGAATAGAAGATGTCTCAAGCCAACAAGTGCAGAGTGCCGAGAAGCTAAAGGAGCCACGACCCCATTAGTTGGAGTTGTTCACAACTGAAAACTCTACCAAAGTCTAGCTAAAAGACTCTAAACAAGAGCGGCTCAATGGGAGGCAACCCATTTTAGGTATTCTCTTTCTCATCTCTTTAACCATACTAATTTTTAGTTTTGGTTTCTTCTTAGTTTACAGCATTTTCATAAACCCCAAAAACACAAAAAAAATCAGAAAAACCCAAAAAGACCAAAAATATGAAGAAGGAGCTTCGAAGAACACTCACCGGGCGACGAACCGCCCGTGGGCCGGCCAGAAGGAGCCTGGCCGCACCACGAGCCACGATGGCGCAAAGGCAAGACGCCTGGCCGCGGCCGCGACAACCCGTCGCGCGGCCGGCCGTCGTCTGCGACAGTTCCCGTCCCGACCTCACCAAACCGGACCTCCTTAAACCTGTTTCAAGCCTTTAAAGTATCCTCCTTGATTCAATGGCCTGAACACGACCTAAAGACCGCAAGAATCACTTCCACAACCACGGCACATTGATGTTGCATCAAAGATAACGAGACAAGACAAGACTCCATCCAAGTCAAGTCAAGTTAATGATCCATCTCCCTACTTACTTCGTCCAGCCCGTTCAACGGACCTGTATCCACGAAGACGAAGAAGAACACCACGGTTCCAGAGGATAAAAGCCGCAGTGCAAGCTCCAGAAGGAAGAAGATGCAACTTCCTTCACCAAACCGCGAAGAGAAAAGTTCCTGAAGACTAGCTTCTCTCTTCCGCGACCGAGACCTTTACCGAAGACAAGTAAGGATTTCATATGGCATTGAAGTTCATACTAGCAACACCTCTCTTCCGGGATCCCGAACAGATCACTGGATAGGCAAGCATAGACCCAAACTTCAAGTCAAGTTTCTGAGGTGACGTAATCTTCAAGACGCAAGGAAGGAAGATTTTCCATCTCTCATTCACGGTGTTATCAAAGGTCAAGAAACCGAGAAGAGTACTCAACAACCGGAGTACCTGTTCTTCCCAACATAGGCGTGCCCCAATTATCACCATCACCAACAGCCAACAACACCACCACACGCCCACCACCACCATCCGAAGCAAGGAACCTCAAACGCGCAACACATTTTCTTTCGAGCTAAGTTTTCGATTTATTTTGTTCAATCAAATCGATTCTAAGCAGGGACATAAGGATAATGATCAAGTCCTTAGCTCAATCATGCCAAACGCCCATACCAAACCCAACGCCACTTTCAAGTAAGTCTTCACAAGCTTGTACTTGAATTTACCTATCTTTTTCACCTCACTTGATTTAAACAAACTGGGGACAGTTTGATTTAAGTCTGGGGGGGGGGTTCCTTATATTACTAATCATCCTTTTATTTGATGAGTCTTATGCATACTTGAATCATTTATCGAGTCGTTTTATAGAGTCAAAACTTTTTCTTTTTTTAGTCGGAAACTATGAACTTTGCTAGGTACAAGTCACTTTGAACAAGGAACCTTAATGACCATTCTCACGGATTTAGAAGCAAGGTTTACTAAGTTGAACACGGCGAGTGGATCATTCCAGCGGAGAAAGTTCTAATCTCTAGAGTACTCGAAGGATCTTGAGTTGACTCCGCACCTAATGAATCAAATCTTCTCGTCAAGGGGCTTGAGGTACTTCGAACTTTGCTCCTCTTTTAGACTCTAGCATGACTAAGTAGATGCAATGCAACCTCTCCTTGATCTTCCCTCGTTATAGAAAAGAAAAAAAAAAAAAAAAAAAGGTTTTAGTTTGGAAATGGCAACCAGAGTTCCTTAAAGGACAATGACGGTTCGCAGCAATCATGTAAACTTCAAAGAAGTGATCATTCTCAAGGTAAGAAGAAATAAAAAAATGGAGTAAAAAAGTCGATAGAAAAAATAAAATGATACCCTAGAAAAGTAGGGAGAAATCGACTAAGGGAAGAGAAAATAGGAGAGTTGTGTCTGAAATGTCTATGTCTAGATGTTTGGAAGAGAAAGCATAATGTCTCGTCGACCAATACTCCCTCGATAGAGACCGCATTCCTAAATGACTAAAGGAGTCAACAAGAGGGAGCTCGAAATACTCAAAGGGACTATGAAGCGTATCCGGGAAGGGTGAAAAGCTCAAGGTAACTAGACCCAAACGCCTTGAAGCTGAATTCCGAGTTATGTGGCTCAATAGGTCGATTCCTAGACTTGACGAGTTCCCAAGTATTGGTGAGTTTCCACGTTTTCAAACCTCTCTTCCTTACTTAGATTTCTGTTTTGTTTGAGGACAAACAAAGGTTTAAGTCTGGGGGAGTTGATAACATGCATATTTTACCCATTTTTACCATCAAAAGTGTATGCTTTAATAAGCATTTCACTAAGGTATTAATGTATATTTAGTAGTTTTCGAGTATTTGTGTGTCCAAGACTCTTTTCAGGAAATCTTAGGAAAAAGGGAGCAAAACGGAGCAAAACGGACATTTTCGGAACATGAGCTTTTTGATAGACGTTTAGCACAAGACGGAGACCTTCTCACCATGGGATCGAGCTGAATTTTGGTGACAAGATAGCCTGAACTACTACCTTTCACCTCGAAGTGGTTTGAGTCCAATCCCACGGTTGGATCTCAAGTTACGAAGGAAGCAAGAAGGCCCGTCAGACACATCCTCAGAAGAAGCCTGGCCGCGCCAGGAAAGCTCAGAAGACCAATGGCCGGCCCATGAACCCACGGTGGCGCGGCCACAACACTTGACGAATCCCGAGCCCGTTTTCAAGCCCAAATCAAGCCCGATTGCCCCCAAGTTCGGTGGAGCCCTAAGTGAACCCTAAGAAGACCTAAAGACCTATAAATACTCATATTCTACAACCTAATGGAGAGAGCCGAAGGAGAGCCACGAAATAAACACTAAAACCGCAAAGAGAGAGCCTCACGGCCGCCTCTTAGCTTACTTTACTTGTTCTTTGTTCTGTGTTCTTAAGGGAGATAGATCTGTTCTTGAACCCTTGTTCTTTCATCACTCTGATTTCGTTTTATGCAATTCTCTTCATCTATGATTCTTATTTTCGTTTCTATGCTTGAGTAATCACTTTCGTTGGGCGTTCTTTAAGGGGATCTATGGGGAATTTCATTAACTGTTTTTAAACCGATTGTTTAGGCCGAAGATTAGGGTTTTCTGTCTCACCATATTCGTTCTTATTGCATGAGTCTAGCGTAGCTAACTAGTGTTCTGATCGCAGGGTCTTGAGAACGACGAATGTCCTGAATCTCAGATCTAGACCAAAATAGGGTAGAGAGCATCCTTTAAAAGATGTCTGAATGTTTATTGTCCCGATCTTATTGCGTGTTCGTCTAGGACGCAGGATATGAAAGTATACCTGCGGAATAGAAGTTCGCAGATCGACCTTGCTTGATAAAGTTAGGTTGTTAAAACCAGTGAATCAGTTTGGGGAAAATCGCCTAGCCTCGTTTGCTTAACTTTTGTGTGTTTGATTTCTAGTTAGAACCCCATAGATTTCCCGAGAAGATCCCCAACGTGTTCACCCATCTGCTTTTCAATCGAGATTTACGCACTTCAATATTTACTTTCTGCACTGCTTTTTAATCGAGATTTACGCACTTCCATACTTACTTTTCCGTCTGATATAGAGTTGATTGACAACCAGCTCTATATAAACTTGCTTTTTCGTTTCTTGCATTCAATAGATACTGAAACCGTGACACAATCCTACAAACCCCCAATTATCTGCGTCTTTGCTTGCCCTGATTCTTCTGTTTTGCAGTTGACCTCCTCCCTGTGGATCGATACCCTAAGTACTACAACGCACGCTGTGCACTTGCAGCTTAGGGTCCTACAAATTCAAAGCCTGACGAGTCCCCAAAGAAATCCTCCAAACTCGGACGACTATTTAGACCCCAACAGTATCATGATCATAGGTTCTGCCATCTCACTCCGCGCAGGGTGTCGATCGATGCTGTTAGTGTCGATCGACGCTGAGGTTTGGTGTCGATCGATGCTAGAGGTGTCGATCGACGCTCGAGCAGATCTGCGGTTCGCACGTTCAAAACGATCGAGCTCCTGGTTCAGTGCGACTAGTTCTTTGTCTTTGTTGCTTCTGTTACTTAGCATGCACCTGAAAGCAAAAGTAAAATCTAAATTAGTAACCAAAAACAAAAATTAAAAACCTAGACAAAATTCTAATACTAGAAATCTGTAGGCAACTAACCTTCTTCCCCGGCAACGGCGCCAAAATTTGATATGCTCTCAAATTTACTCTAGAGCTACTCTCTCAAATTAAGAGATCTGTGTAGTTTTTAGGGATCGAATCCACAGAGAAGGGATAGTCACACAACAGTTTTCTAAGTTTGAATTAAGCTAAGTAGAAATAATTAAAAGTAAAGACAGCAGGTAATTAAAAGCGATGTAAGTTCAGGAGACGAGACGCTAGGTTCAGGGAAATTCTCAGGTGATCTAAATTGCAGGTCTAGACAGAATGTTAGGAATTATGAAGCACTGTTCTTGAACTTGAAACACTAATGTAAAATCAACCAACTCTCGCTGCGAAGATTATCTATGCCTAAACCCTAGAATTCCAAATCTCTTTGCAAATTCAAACAATTCAGACAAGCATTAAAATCAGGTTCAATTGTTCACAAAATCCTTAACCAAATCTCTTTGCGAATAGGTATTTTGCTCATCTGACATTAGTTCAGGCAATTAATAATACTCTCGCATCTATTTATCAACCTAAGATCAGATTCTAGGTCGCGAAGCTAGAATAAACATTAAACACAAATCGAGATGAAGAACTCTAAAGATTTTATCCTAACAATTAAATTCGACCTAACAATTCATAATCACTTTTGAAAAACCCTAAACCTAACTAGCAAACTACTCAGACATGTTGTATGAAAAAAACATCATGAATAAAATAGTTTGCATAAAAGAAATCAATAGAAACAAAAGAGTTCCAAATCTGCTCTGAATGAGACAAATTCTTCTCTACAAAAACTCTCTAAAAATCTCTCTCTAAAATAATGTGTGTGCTATGCCTAAACAATGGTTTTGCAATCCTATTTATAGGCTCATGTTCGCATCTTCAATTCCTTGGAAGATTAGGAAAAGTCTTGGAGATTTCCTGTCTCTTCAAAAACTGGAAACTTTCACGCTTATGGAAATTGGAAATCTTGCTGTCGATCGACACTCATCGTGTTTCTTCATTCCGACTTCGACACTTCATTCCACTAAGCTCCAAAATGTATCCAAATCTCCAATTTATCTCCAATTGTACCTGAACTTGTATCATGGTCTAAAATGTGTAAAAACCATGATATATCAATTTTTTGGTTTATAAATAGTTATATATCTAAAGTAAAATTTACCATGCAAAATTCCATATGGTTTGATTTTTGTTTGGGTTTGGGTTTCATTTTTAATAAACATATATTTAGCCTCATAAAAAACTTTAGTTATAGATTATTTTTTCTTTTCTACTTTGACTTTAATTTGAATTTGGTTATTCAAAATAAAAGCATTGAAATTATATTTTATAATATGGTTAGTTTTTTAATATCCATTATTTTTTATTTGGATTAGTTTGATTTATCAAGAAGAAAAATCGACTAAAAAAAAAAGAAAATAATTCAGTCAAATGTGATTATATTTGTTCCATTTTTTTCAATTTTTTTAATAACATAAATCAAAAAAAAAAAATTTAAGTGTTGGAAAATTAGTTTAAACTTGATTGTTTTTATTGTTTGGTTTCCCTGATGAATAAAGAATTTCATGTCGCAACAGTGAAAAAGTTCTCTGGCATGGCCCAAAGGAAAATAAGTGGAGCATCAAAAAGTAAACTTCCCGCAGGTCCAAATCAACGTTAGGCACAACATTTTGAGTAATATCTGGGTTTGCAATCTGCACATTCCCTGGCAATTTTCGGGACAAATTTAAAGGCTTTATAGGGAGAGAAACTGAATCGGCTTTTGGAGTATTTTTCCTAAGAGCCATCAGACCCTGTCCATATCATCCTTGTACTAATGCTTAAATCTGTCTACTCCGTCCTTGTGCTAATGGCTGATAATCTGTCTACTCCATCCTTGTACTAATTGTTTACAATACAATCTTTGTCGATCAAAAGGATTCATTCTGGCACCAGAAGGGACTTAAAAGTTAAAACTACATAACTCAAGTATCCAGATCACGAAATCCAATGAATTGACTTGTAAAGTATCTTAACTAAAATATCTAAGGTTCCATAAGTAGTCCTGAGAACTAAACAAATACCTTTTTGCCACAGCACCCACACATATATAAATGCATACCAAAACTATTCATGAACAACGGAAGAATGGCTAGTATTTTCCCCAAATCTACATCCTATCAAATCCAAGTTAACTCTAAAATAAATAAGAGAGCTTAGGAAGTGAACCTCCTTGATGCAGCGTGAGCCAAGGAGAGCTGCGATCACAGAGCAAACAAAACAATCTTTGACAGAGACGAAAGAGCTCCAAACCCATAACACATTGTCTCTGCAACAACAAAAAAACAAAAACCCTAAATCTGGATTGCCCTATCTCTAACCACCAGTTAATCCAAACGAAAATTCAATACAACACCAGGATTGACCACAGCAAAATGCACAATGACAACAACAGTTCCTCTTAAGACAAAAAGTCACGGCACAAATGATTAAAACAAAAACATTTCCATATTTGATAGCAAGATTTTACCAATCAATTACTCAATCCTACTACACATGTCATTGTAATATTTGAGGATCAATCCATAAGGGTTTGTTGTGACAATAGGAATTCATAAAACTTCTTAATCTAAGCAAGTCTAGATGTTTTGATGTTTATCTAGTAACCTAGATAAGTAAGTAAGACAATCAAACCAAATAAGTAAAGCTAACAACTTAAGAACTCAATTGAAAAGTAAAATGAGCAAACAAGGGATTGATCAAGATTATCAATTGACTAAAAACGAATCCAAGGATGGGGTTATTGACCTTAGGTGCTTCAAGAACTAATCTATGATGTCAATCAATCACAATGAATGATATTCCCTAAGCTTAGAACTCTTAAACAAGATTAATCCACTTTCATGGTACTAATCACATTATTAACAATCCTTATCAAGATCAAACTTTCATTTGTGAAAAGGAAGCTAAAAAGCATTAAGAAGAAGTTCTAACATGCTAATAAACACCCTAGACAATCACTCTCATGAGGTAGGAATGCAAATCCCTTGCTTAGTTGATTAGGGAATTTCAACAAACTTTTTGTGAATGAGAAATTCCCTAAGGTCTAGAATAAGCTTGATCAAGGCTAAACTAGCATTAAGATCACCTAAGCAAGGAGGGAAATGAAAGGATCAAACCATAGACATCAAGATTAATCCCTAAAACACCATAAATCTAACCCATCCCTAGATCCTAAGAAAACTACTCACTAAACATGGTTAAACCCAAAAATATAATGAAGTAGATATTGGTAAACATAAATATAAAGAAGAAGATGATAGATAAGACAAACTCTTGGATTGCAAACACTCTTGAAAATATCTTACAAAGTTGATTTAGAACCAAAAGGAGAAAGAGTTTTTATACAAGAACAAAAGATGATTAAGGTAAGAGATTGTAATAAGAGCTTAGAGAAGATGTGTAAAAGAAGCTTGACCTCAACAATGGCCAAGAATACATATATATAGATGAAAATCACGTTTTCTTGTGGAGAAATTAGGTAAAACCGAGTTTAAACCACATTTCCATTGTTTAAGCAAGTAAACCAATTGATTTGTGAATGGGGATCGATCGATCCACATAAGGATCGATCGATCTGAGCTTGTTTGGTCGTTCTGAGGTGCTCGGATCGATCTGAAATATCGCGGTTTTCTGGTTTTCCATGGATCGATCGATCCCGAAATGAGATTGATCGATCTGTAGTAAAATGGCCATATCTCTTGAACGGCTTCACTGTTTGACTTGAAACCACCACCAAACGACAGCTAACTCAAATACCACCAACGAAAGATAACTCAAATATCTATGACTTTCATGAAGACCGCTGAGGCTAAATCGGAGTTGAAACTCTTCATCCGGCTCGATCTTTACTCATGTAGTGGTTTTGTGCTTCAAGTCCATTTTGCTCAACTTCTTTTGGTACACTTTAGTTCCATGCCATCCTCCAAGCACTGCTTAACCTTCATAATCTGCAAAGTCCTCCAATGTACCTAAAAACACTCCAAAATGCAACAAATATGCAATAACCTAGGCTAATTCTCACTAACTCTAAAATGGATGCAAACTAGACTATATGGACAAGTTAATTATATACATGAAACAATGCAAATGCTTTACTAAATGAATGTTAAATGGTGTAAATATGCTAACTATCAACTCCCCCAAACTTGCATTTTGCTTGCCCTCAAGCAAATAAATATGACAAATCCAAGAGAGATGTGTGAAAGTGGGAGCTCAAATCCAAAAATGCCAACAAGAGAAATCAAGCCATTGTCCAAGTTAATAATTCTAAGATGCATAAAGAGTTTGTTCTACTTTAAAAATCTTAGCCACACTCATCACAACATGAAATGAATTCAAGTCTAGCCTACACAAGTCTTCTTATCCTTCATTCCTTTAACATTCATTCAATTTGTAACCATGGACCATGCTTATGCACTGCAAGTGAACTCATTTGGTTAATGGAAAAGGTTATGAGATAAAAAGTGATCTCATTCATGTGGGTTTTTCATTGCAAGGGATCTCTAAAAAAAGAATGAACTTTGGCAAAATGCCAAGGGTAAAGAACAACTTGTGTATACAAGGACAAACTTCCATATACCCAAGTACCATTTATGATTTTAACTCTTATCTCTAAACCTAACAAAGTCCCTCCTATTCTACCCATTTCTTAAGGCATTTTTCCTTCTTGACCCACACAATCTCCTCTTATTCACTTCCATTTAAACTCTTAGGAGAAACTCTTCTTCAAACTTTGGTAAACAAATGGTTTTGGCTTTTTACTCTCAATTTACTTTCAAGGTAAGCAAATCTAATCATCCTTCAGATGCTTTTGCCATTTTGACTTCTTTTCTTTTCTTTAACTTAGAGGCTTACCAAATATTTATACATAGAGCTATTTTACAAATTTTCTTTGCCAACCAATCCAAAATTGTTTCCCCTTATACCTTCTCCAAATCTTTTCTTCTTTTCTCACTTTTTTTTTCTTCTTTAGACAGCAACCCAAGCCCCTACTTAAGCTAACCAACCTACCTTATGTCTAGCCCAATGATGTGTGAGCTAGTTTTACATGGAAGACTCTCCTTGTCGTGCTAAACCCAACACTTTTTGATAAGTTCATTCGAAAATTAGGCCTCACAACACACACAAGAGCTTTTTGGCTTGAAAGAAGGTTTAGTTAGGGGTGTGGTAAGCTACTTGGGATAACAAGAGAGTGATAGAAAGGAAAAAGACATCCCAAATATGTATATGATATCCATGAGTCACTTACCAATGTATAAACATGATAATTGCAATTCAAGATTAATGGTTCTTATAAATAGGAATGAGTTCAATTCACAGCAAACTTCAACCAAAACATGAACACCAAGACATGAATTCCAAGTGTGGTGCTATCTTAACTTCAAACTCATTTGAATGCATCAAACAATTATGAACGTGGACAATGGTTTCATCTAAAAAAAAATCAGCATTTTACAAGGAAAACTTATTATTGCTCCCTATGCAATATGAATGCAAGCCTACATGAAATGCAACTAGACTCAATCCTAAAATGCAAATGCAACTTCTGAATGCTTCTAATTTTTTTTTTTTCTTTGCCTTATATGATGCATGAAGACTCAAATATGTAAAATAGAAAATAAGAAACACAAAACATAAAGTCAAATCTCTCAACCTCTCCCCCAAACTTAAATTACACAGTCCCTTGTGTAATTAAAGTTCAAGAGAGACCCAATCAATATGACAAAAATATGAGAAATAAAACTAAATGATATGCATAATTGAGGTTGAAGTGTTACCTCTAGAATGGTATGGAGGAGGAGGACGAAACTGTTGAAAACAAACACTAAAAACACACATTATTGAAATAAAAAGCAAGAATATATACAAAGATAAACATGGGAATGCCTCCCAAGAGCGCTTGTTTAAAGTCTCTTAGCTTGACTTTTCAAACCCCATAATGCTTTGTACTCAAGCTCCACAGGTAGGTGGCATGATTTCCCATAGAGAAGAGAGAATGGCGATTTCCCAATGGGTGTCTTGAAGGCAGTTCTATAGGCCCATAGTGCATCATCAAGCTTGGCTGTCCAGTCTTTTCTTGTAGCTCCAATTGTCTTCTCTAGAATGGCTTTGATTTCTCTGTTGGAAATTTCGACTTGGCCACTTGTTTGAGGATGGTAAGGTGTTGCCACCTTATGCTTAACTCCATGCTTCTTGAGGAGGCTCTCAAAAATTTTGTTGATAAAATGGCTTCCTCCATCACTTATGACCACTCTTGGCACTCCAAACCTTGGGAATATGATGGATTTGAAAAGCTTGATCACCACCTTAGCATCATTTGTGGGACTTGCAATGGCTTCTACCCACTTGGAGACATAGTCCACTGCCACTAAAATGTATTTGTTGCCATAGGAAGATGGGAAAGTACCCATGAAATCTATTCCCCAAACATCAAACATCTCCACCTCAAGGATTGGGTTATGTGGCATCTCATCTCTTCTGCTTATGTTGCCTTTCTTTTGACATGCCTCACATGTAGATATGTAAGCATGAGTGTCCTTGAAGAGGGTTGGCCACCAAAACCCAGATTGTAGCACCCTTGTTGCTGTTTTGAATGTGGCAAAGTGCCCTCCATAAGCTGATCCATGACAATGATATAAGATGCCATTCACTTCTGATTGTGCAACACATCTTCTGAAAAGACCATCAGAACACCTCTTGAATAGATAAGGCTCATCCCAAAAGTAATGGGAAACATCCTTGAAGAACTTATTCTTGTTGTATGCATCCAAATTTGGAGGCACATCACCTCCCACTAAGTAGTTCACAAGGTCTGCATACCAAGGTAACTCTCCTTCTTTCAGGCCTTTGGCTTCTTCAAGCTTTCTTCCCATTTGGTATCCTTTCTCTAGTATTTCAGTTAACATCAGCTGCTCTTCAGGAAGAGAGTCATCAATGGGGATTATCTCTTCTATTCTCATCCTTGACAAGTGGTCAGCAACTCCATTTTCAATGTCTTTCTTGTCCACAATCTCCATGTCAAATTCTTGGAGAAGAAGTATCCATCTAAGAAGTCTTGGTTTGGTGTCCTTCTTAGCATAAATGTACCTTAATGCTGCATGATCAGTGTACACCACCACCTTAGATCCTACTAGGTAGCTTCTAAACTTCTCAAAGGCAAAGACAACAGCTAGAAGCTCCTTCTCAGTTGTTGCATACTTCACTTGAGTGTCATCCAAGGTCCTACTTGCATAGTAGATGACATGAAGTTTTTTGTCCTTCTTCTGCCCCAAAATTGCACCCACTGCATAATCACTTGCATCGCACATGATCTCAAAAGGGAGATCCCAATCAGGTGCTTGCACTATAGGGGCACTCACAAGACCTTCTTTGATCTTCAAGAATGCACTATGACACTCTTCATCAAACATAAATTCAGCTTCTTTGCACAGCAGTCTAGTGAGTGGCCTTGCAATCTTGGAGAAGTCTTTGATGAACCTTCTATAGAACCCAGCATGGCCCAGGAAACTCTTTATCCCTCTCACATTTCGTGGAGGCTCTAGACTCACCATCACTTCAATCTTTGCCTTGTCCACTTCAATCCCATTTTCAGAAATTTTGTGCCCAAGAACAATGCCTTCTCTCACCATGAAATGACATTTCTCCCAGTTCAGCACCAGGTTTGCATCCTCACACCTTTTAAGCACCCTGCAAAGATTTGACAAACACCCAGCAAAAGAGAGGCCATACACAGAAAAATCTTCCATGAAGACCTCTACCATATCTTCTATAAGATCAGAAAATATTGACATCATGCATCTTTGAAAGGTTGATGGTGCATTACATAACCCAAATGGCATCCTTCGATATGCAAAGGTACCATAGGGGCATGTGAAAGTTGTTTTCTCTTGATCATTGGGGTGAATGGGTATTTGAAAGAACCCACTATACCCATCTAGGAAGCAATAAAATGGATGGTTTGCAAGTCTCTCCAGCATTTGGTCAATGAATGGGAGAGGAAAATGGTCTTTTCTTAAGGCTGAATTTAGTTTTCGATAATCAATACACATCCTATGGCCTGTTATGGTTCTTGTTGGTATTAATTCATCTTTTTCATTTTTTACCACAGTTATTCCTCCCTTTTTTGGCACAACATGAACAGGTGAAACCCAAGTGCTATATGAAATGGGATAGATAACATCTGCATCTAGAAGTTTAAGGATCTCCTTTTTTACTACTTCTTTCAAGTTTGGGTTTAATCTTCTTTGATGTTCAATTGAAGTTAAAGATTCATTTTCTAGATGAATTCTATGTGTGCAAAGAGAAGGAGAGATTCCTTTGATGTCATCCAAAGAATAACCAATGGCTCTCCTAAACATTTCAGTTCATTCAAAAGTGAGGTTAACTCTTCCTCATTCAGATTTTCATTCACTATGACAGGGTAGGACGAATTTGGACCTAGGAAACAATAACTTAGCCCTTGTGGAAGAGGTTTGAGATCCACCCTTGGTGCTTTGAGTTCACACCAATCATCTTAAATGCTAGACTTACCATTGCTAGCCTCCTTCTTATCATCTTGTGTAGTGTCTAAGGAACCAACATCTTCAAACATAAAACCTCCATTGTTGTTATGATTCAGCTCCATGAAAGTGCTTTCTCCTTGTAATGGTTTATGTGAATCCAGCAAGTTCAAGTATCCCAGGCTTTCTTCATGTAGAAATCCATTCTCACCATGCTCCTTGGTTAAAGCTACTTGGAGATGATCTTCCATGGCTAACTCTTCAAGATATTCATCAGCTAATTGGTCCATGGTTTCAATCCAGAAAGCTTGACCTTCAATGGTAGGCTTCTTCAATGTGTCATTGATGTCATACTTGAGAACAAAGTCCTTTCCCAAGTGCAAATCGATTTTCCCCTTCTTGACATCAATAATAGCCCCAGCTGTTGCTAAGAAAGGTCTCCCAAAGATGAGTGGATATTTTGGTTCTTCATCCATCCTCAATACAACAAAGTCTGTGGGAACTTCAACATTCCCAATCATGACTGGCAAGTCTTCAAGCAAACCCACAAGAAGTCTAAATGATCTATCAGCTAAAACAAGGGAGATTCCACACTCCTTGTAGCGATTAAAGCCCAGTCTTTTAGCTACTGAAAGTGGCATCAGACTTACACTAGCTCAAAGGTCACACAAGCAATGATTGAATGACAAAGGTCCCAAAGCACATGGCAGAGTAAAACTACCAGGATCACCAAGCTTCTTTGGGATGATGGTCTTTTGAATAATGGCACTACATTCATGAGTAAGAACCACCATACCTTGCAGCTCTTTAGTCCTCTCCATTACTGCATCTTTGAGAAACTTGGCATATTGAGGAACCAGCATGAATGCATCCATCAAAGGCATGGTTAGTTGAATCTCACTCATTTGCTTGTCAAAGAGTGCTCTATACTTCTCCACCAATTGCTTCTTAAAGTGCCCAGAAAATGGGAGTTTTGGTTTGTATGGTGGTGGAACAAAGGGAGTCTTCTTGTAAACTACAGTTTCCTCTCTTGGTTTCTCCCCAACTTTTCCTTGCCTTCTCTTTGAACCATAAAATCTTCAGCAATCACACTTTCATCATTTTGAAAGTTCACCTCCCCATCTTGTCTCTCAATGTCCTCATTGAGTTTGGAAGCTGTGGCTGGTGGTTGTAGTGCTCTCCCACTTCTCAATGTTATTGCATTGATGTACTCTCTAGGATTAGTCTCTGAATTTCCAGGGAGAGTACCTTGCTGCCTTGATGTTGATGCATTGCCCTTGTTTTCCATTTGCTGGAACTTGGAATTGAGTATTTCTATCTTTGAGTTCAGGTCATTGTATGTGGAGTCCACCTTATTGTGTATTTCTGCCATCTTCTTGCTTAATTCCATTGCTCCTTGTGCTTGGCCTTGTAGAAATTGCTGGAGCATATTCTTCATGTCCATATCTTGAGGAGATAAAATTTGTTGTTGCCCCTGCTGCACAAAACCAGGTGGATGTAGTGGTCTTTGCTGAAAGTTCCCTTGGCCTCCTTGGTATTTTTGAAAGTTTCCTTGGTTCCCTTGATAGTTGTTCTTGGGAACAAACCCTTGTTGTTGGTGGTGTGGCACAAAAGGCTTTTGTGGAAGAACTTGGTTATGACCTTGGTGTGGGTAAACTTGATCTTGGGGGTTCTCTACATTGTTGCTTCTGTAGGATAGATTGTTGTTGTTGTTGTTCCTATAGTTGTTGAAGCCCCTTTGAAATCCTTGGCCACTAACATAGTTGACTTCTTCTCTGAAATCTTCATTTGGTTCTTGATGAGGTCCATGATTGTCTTCATAATCACCCACATAATGTACTGATTTTTGAGAAGCATGCAGCAGCTTATCCATCTTGTCATTGAAGGCTTTCATTTCCCTTCTTCTTTGATCTTCAGTATCTCCTCCACCTCTTGATGATCTATCATAGTCTTCACTATAATTCCCATCACTTTGGGCTAGGTTTCCCACCAGCTAAAGACCATCTTCTACCTCCTTCCCCAGTAAATTTACATTGCTTGCAGTGTCTAGTGCATGCGAAATTTAGGAAGCACACCTCTGTAGAGAGTGCTTAGTAGAGACTCTTCAGAAAATCCATAGTGTGGACATTGCATGGTATAGCTCTTGAACCTTTCCCATGCTTCACAGAAACTTTCATTGCTCCTTTGAGTGAAGCTAGAGATGTCATTTCTCAGCTTTGCAGTTCTTGAGTTGGAGAAAAATTTGGCCAAGAAAGACTTCTTGCATTGATGCCAAGAAGTGATGGAACCTTGTGGAAGTGTCTTCTCCCATAAGTGTTCTTTGTCCCCAAGAGAAAATGGGAACAATCTCAGCTTGAAACCATCCTCTGAAATCCCATTGATCTTTGTCATGCTGCAGATTCTATCAAACTCATCCAAGTGGTCCAAAGGATCTTCCATTGGTAGTCCATGAAACTTGTTGTTCTGCACCATATAGATCAATCCACTCTTGATTTCGTAATTGTTGTTCTCAACTGGAGAAGGGATGATGCCTTGACGATTGCCATGAGTGTTAGGTGCATCTCCAGCTCCAATATGACGTGGCTGTCTAGGTGGGTGCTGTGGCACTCTTGCTCCTTGAGCTATCTGTTGCTGGTCAAGATAATGAGGTGGTGGTTGACCACCTGTTTCCTCCGGATTTTCCATGCCCAAGCGTGTTATATGGGCTGCTCTTTCCTGCTCTCTTCTTGCAAATGCTCTTCTACTCAGTCTATGAATGTTGTCTATTGGTTCAACAAGATCTTTTTGTCCTCTAGACCTCAAGTTCATGCACCTATAGAGATGAAAAATAGAGCAAGCAAAAGAAATTAGTAATGAAATGAAAAATAAAACTTAGTCTCAAGAGGATTTAAAATCCTAATGCACAAAACAGAACCCAACCGGCAACGGCGCCAAATTGTTAGCAAGATTTTACCAATCAATTACTCAATCCTACTACACATGTCATTGTAGTATTTGAGGATCAATCCATAAGAGTTTGTTGTGACAATAGGAATTCATAAAACTTCTTAATCTAAGCAAGTCTAGATGTTTTGATGTTTAGCTAGTAACCTAGATAAGTAAGTAAGACAATCAAACCAAATAAGTAAAGCTAACAACTTAAGAACTCAATTGAAAAGTAAAATGAGCAAACAAGGGATTGATCAAGATTATCAATTGACTAAAAACGAATCCAAGGATGGGGTTATTGACCTTAGGTGCTTCAAGAACTAATCTATGATGTCAATCAATCACAATGAATGATATTCCCTAAGCTTAGAACTCTTAAACAAGATTAATCCACTTTCATGGTACTAATCACATTATTAACAATCCTTATCAAGATCAAACTTTCATTTGTGAAAAGGAAGCTAACAAGCATTAAGAAGAAGTTCTAACATGCTAATAAACACCCTAGACAATCACTCTCATGAGGTAGGAATGCAAATCCCTTGCTTAGTTGATTAGGGAATTTCAACAAACTTTTTGTGAATGAGAAATTCCCTAAGGTCTAGAATAAGCTTGATCAAGGCTAAACTAGCATTAAGATCACCTAAGCAAGGAGGGAAATGAAAGGATCAAACCATAGACATCAAGATTAATCCCTAAAACACCATAAATCTAACCCATCCCTAGATCCTAAGAAAACTACTCACTAAACATGGTTAAACCCAAAAATATAATGAAGTAGATATTGGTAAACATAAATATAAAGAAGAAGATGATAGCTAAGACAAACTCTTGGATTGCAAACACTCTTGAAAATATCTTACAAAGTTGATTTAGAACCAAAAGGAGAAAGAGTTTTTATACAAGAACAAAAGATGATTAAGGTAAGAGATTGTAATAAGAGCTTAGAGAATATGTGTAAAAGAAGCTTGACCTCAACAATGGCCAAGGATACATATATATAGATGAAAATCACGTTTTCTTGTGGAGAAATTAGGTAAAACCGAGTTTAAACCACATTTCCTTTGTTTAATCAAGTAAACCAATTGGTTTGTGAATGGGGATCGATCCACATAAGGATCGATCGATCTGAGCTTGTTTGGTCGTTCTGAGGTGCTCGGATCGATCTGAAATATCACGTTTTTCTGGTTTTCCATGGATCGATCGATCCCGAAATGAGATCGATCGATCTGTGGTAAAATGGCCATATCTCTTGAACCGCTTCACTTTTTGACTTGAAACCACCACCAAACGAAAGCTAACTCAAATTATCTATGACTTTCATGAAGACCGCCGAGACTCTTCTTCCGGCTCGATCTTTACTCATGTAGTGGTTTTGTGCTTCAAGTCCATTTTGCTCAACTTCTTTTGGTACACTTTAGTTCCATGCCATCCTCCAAGCACTGCTTAACCTTCATAATCTGCAAAGTCCTCCAATGTACCTAAAAACACTCCAAAATGCAACAAATATGCAATAACCTAGGCTAAGACTCACTAACTCTAAAATGGATGTAAACTAGACTATATGGACAAGTTATATACATGAAACAATGCAAATGCTTTACTAAATGAATGTTAAATGGTGTAAATATGCTAACTATCAATATTCGAGTCACAATTCCATATATAAAACTGCTCCTTTGCTTAAAGAAGAATATTTCAAGCTTTAACGCAACAGTTGAAGCAGCTGAAGATGCTTCTCCTCGTATGTTCCAAACAAAACCACACCAAAATCTTATCTTACTCCATAGGAATCAAGAGCCGCTCAATAAAACTATATTCAAAATTTTAAATATAGATCCTTAGATATTTGTAGCAAAAACAAAATTGGACCCTAGAATATTGTTACCAAACCCTTTGCTAATGCCTCGTCCTATAAGATGTCCTAATGATGATAGTGCAAATCATGATTTATGTTTGAAAACAAACAAAGCAAAAAGACTCAAAAATGCTTTGAAATTTTACAGAAGGAGAAATGTGGTTGGTGAATGTGGCTCGGAGAGAAGCGTTGTTGGTTTTCGCTATAGAACGTGGCGAGCTTAGAGGTTGCTTCTGTTGATGTCGCTGACTCGGGTGGCTTAATGAGCTCTTCCTCGTTGCCTAGACTGGCTCGAGAAGGGTCTCTCTTGTTCTGTTTCCTCATCTCTCTAATCTTGGTGAAGTCCATTGAATAATAAGGAATTGTTCCTCCACCTTTCTGGTCCCAATCACCAAACTGTGGCACTGATAGCCACAGAGAGTTCTTCTGCAAACAAACAAACCCAACAATTTACACTCAAGTAATTAATTGGTTAAATATCTGATGCATAAGACTTTAAAATATAGAGCTATTTACAAAGCGATGCATCGTGAAAAAGGAGGATGAAGTCAGAGATGAGAAAACAAAGGCAAAGTTCTTGACTTTATTGGACTGTTACTAAGCTTTGAAATACTAATTAGATTTCACAGAGATTGTCAACGATCGAGAAAAATCTGGCTAAAGTGAGGATCTTCTTATCAATCCAATAATAAAGTAACCCAAAGTTTTGAAAATACCGAGCAAGAAAATCAAAACTTATATTAGAAATTGTTTTTATCCGGGGCAGAAATAAAAACTATTAGCATAATATCATATATAAACAGGGGCATCATTAGAATCTTATAGGAATTACACTAAATTTAAAAATATTATAGGGGGCAAGTGCCCTTCTCTTACTCCACGTAGCTTCGCCCCTACTTATATACCTCGTAATGACACGCCAGCTCCGTTTGATGGAATGATTCCCGTGAAGACTTAAAACTTATATAAAACAGAAAAGACTTAAAATTGTCGATCCTCCTTAAGTCTTCTCTGTTCGATAAAAAGCGGCGGTTAGAGATTCGTTGAAACCTTCAGCTCCGTTTGGGTTTCAAAGGATGAAGAAGGGACAGTTTGATGGGGGAGGAAGGATCCAGAGTCAATTAGGTTCTGTGGATTACAGGAAGAAAGAGGATCGAGATCAAAGAAGCAGAGTTGCAGGAGACGTAGACAGGGACGAAGAAGAAATCGGCTCTTCTCTGATTCCGTTACCCAATCGACGTTGAACCTTGCCGGTAAATCTTAAATGTATATCTTCATCCCGCTGAATATGCCTTTAGATAAAGTGATTAAAACAGAGGAAAGATCAAATCGATGTTTAACCTGGTCTGGCAATGGCGGAAGATTTTGCTCACCATCTGTAAAAAAAAAATAGTTCCATATCAAATTTAAAAAAAAAAACAAATAACAACAAAATGCACAATATAAAATATTAAATAAAAAAAAATATTTTGCTCAAACATATCATGTTACAGGTGAAGAAAATCATGAACCATACACACTACGACAACAAACGCTCAAAGGCATTTAAAAAATTACAACATAACAACAACAAATAAAAAAATAATGTTCATACCTTGTGATCAATCACGGTAACATACCTTTTGTATTATCTTTTATGCCTATCACTCGTTTGATTATCCTTCTCTTTGTACCTTATAAAAAAATAGAAGATCAACATCATACTAAATACAACCAAAACAAACAAATCACAATAAACAAAATTCATAATATGCAGCAACTAAATTAAACCTAAAAGAAGATCTATATGAACTAAACTAAAACTAGATGAAGGTAAAATAAAAAATGGCTACACGCGATTAAACTATTTATAAAAACATAGATTTAGGGTTTAGGCCGAATATTCCTTTTAATTATTCATAACTCGATTTTTTTAATAACAGAATATAAGAATTAGTAATTATCCTTTTCAATTGAATCAAACAATATGAAATAATACATTTTCTTTTCAAATTAATTAAATACATGATATATATCATTAGAGAATATCGCATTAACAAATAAAGGAAAGTAATAATTAAACATGACACAATTAATTAAACTAACTAAATTACGAAATTAGACACCCTTTCCTTTGTATTAATTAATGGCAAAAGCGTAATTCAGTTTTCAACTTTCAATCTCAGCTCAAATCACTGCACAAATAATAGTATAGATTATAGGGTATATTAGTCTTTTTATTGCACATAATTAGGGTTTATGCCTTGTATAAATATGTAACCGATGGCAAAGTCAACTCGTTCATACGTTTAGGTTTCTGGCATGGTATCGAAGCAATAGTCGAATCATACAAAATTTAGACTATTCTCGATCCTAGGTCGCCGCAGCCTCTCTGATTTTTCTTCTCTCTTTCAATAGATCTTCTCTAGACATGATTCTTCATAGTTTAGACTTTAGAGTTCTCTTCATCATGACGTATCAGCGTGTTGTTGATTATCGTACAAAAAACGCGACGCACCATTGATCCATACGATCTATCAGCTGGAGATAATCCTGGTAGTGTTATTTCTCAGCCTCTTCTCCGTGGACCCAATTACGATGAATGGGCCATGAATATCCATCTTGCGCTCAAGGCGAGAAAGAAATTCGGATTTATTGATGATACAATACCTGAACCTGATGCTGATTCCGTACATTGATGGGCAAATAATGCCATTGTAATCTACTGGCTGAAACTCACTCATACTTCTCTCACAACTCACGAAATTGCGCACGAACTGAGGATTCATATCCAACGTCACTTCTCTGTTCGTAATAGCCAACGAGTTCAATGTCTCAAAGCTGAACTCTCTAATTGTCATCAAAAGGGCTTCTCGTGCAAGAATATTATCGAAAGTTAACTCAATTGTGGAAAGGTCTTGCTGATTCTCAACAAGCAAAAACTATGGAGGAACTTTCTAAAGAACGTGAAGAAGACAAGCTTCATCAGTTTCTTATGGGCCTCGATGAAGCTGTGTTTGGTGCAGTGAAATCTTCTCTCTTGTCTCGTGTTCCATTACCATAAGTGATGAAGCATATCAGATTATGCAGCAAGACGAGGAATCCAAGCTCGCGACTGCTCAGACTGATGAGATAAGTTTTGCTGTTCAAACATATTCTCTGAAATTCAATTTTTTTGAACGACAGCCTCACCCGGTTTACACTTATTGTGGGAAAGAAGGACATGTTGAGGAGACTTGCTATCGCAAGTTTGGTTATCCGACGATGCAAGGAGATCGCTCCTCGAAGCGTGGTGGTGCTTCCTCTCAATCTTCTCGACGTAGTTCACAAACCCAGCTCGTGCTAATGCAGTTGTTGCTACTTCACCTGTTTCTGCACATGCTACCGTTACAAGTGCAGATCGTATTGGCTTTACTGGTTTGAGTGACTCGCAATGGCAAACTTTGGTTCGAATTCTCAATGAAAAAGACCAAACGACAGAGCCAAACCTCTCATGTCTGCTTTCTCTTTCTCCTTGGATTATCGATTCTGGTGCTTCTAATCACATGACTAAATCGATACATACACTTTCTGCGATTTGTGATAAGCCACCGATTCCGATCAAATTACCAGATGGTCGTCTTACTGCATCCATGAAACAAGGGTTTGTTCAGTTGGGTTCAGATCTCAGTCATCAGAATGTCTTCTTTGTTGAGGGCTTGCATTGTCATTTGATTTCAGTTTCTCAGCTGAATCGCGATAGGGGCTGTGTTTCCAGATAACTGATAAGTTATGCATTATTCAGGACCGCATTACGAGGACACTGATTGGAGCGGGAGAGGAGCAGAATGGGATATATTTTTTTTTAGAGTATTGGATGTTGCAGCTGCGATGCATATGTCTACAAAGACTTATGTGGGCGCGTGGCATAGGAGTTTGGGACATTTGTCATCTAAAGCTATGGAGTTTTTACCTATTTTGATTTAAGTTGTCGTACTTTTGATTCCAAGGCGTGAGAGATTTGTATTCGCGCCAAACAATCCCGTGTTTTTTTTTCCACTGAGTATGAATATGTTTTTTTTTCCACTGAGTATGAATAAAACAAAGGATGTTTTTGAAGTTGTGCATTGTGATCATTGGGGTCATTATCAGACTCCTGCTCTTTGCGGTTCTACATATTTTTTAACCATTCTAGATGATCATTGTTGAGCCTTATGGATATATTTGCTACCTGGTAAACGACATTGATAGGGGTCAGGTTTTACCCTAATAAAACTACTGCAAGTGCACACAAAAGCAATCATAGTATAAGGGGTATCGATTGCAGAAGTTAATTTAAATAGAAGTTATATATGCCTAAATTCCGGAAAACCAAATCTCTTTGCGAATTCAATCAATCTATAGCTCTTCTATTTTCTCTTCCCTTAGTCAACTGCTGCCCATTTTTAGGGTGTTCTACAGATCTTTTCATTGACTCCTACTTGTGTTCCTTGTGAGGAGACAGGTTCATGAGCTCTCACTAATATTGTTCCTTTGGAGGAGACAGACTCATGAGGTTCTTTGCACTATTCCTTGATCAAACTTCTTATTTTTTTTTTTTCTAAAGGGAAGATCAAGGAGAGACTGCAGAATTCTTATATTGTCAAAACTGAAAGAGGAATCAGTTCAGTGCATACCTAGTTCTCATAAGGGGATCTGAACTTGTCCTGTTAGATTGATCCAATTGCAGCTTTCTACCTAGTAAGACCTGTGATCAACTGCTATAGCAATGGTCCCTCAAGTGTCAACAATATGCGGTTAGTTCCAAAAAAAACTGAAAGTTCCAACTGATTTTGACTCAATAAAACAAATTTTTTACTCAAAAACAAACTCTCAAAACAAAACACAATGTTAGCAACCACCTCCCCCAGACTTGAACAACACTGTCCCCAATGTTATTAAGAATGAGTTTGGATAGAAAAAATTAGTGCTAAACTGTTAAAAAACAAAGAGAAAAATCGGATTACATGACTCTGCGTGCAGCGTCGATCGACACAGATGGTGTCGATCGTTGCTGTGTATGATGATGGTGTCGATCGATACTAGGTAGTGTCGATCGACACTCTGTCCGTAAACAGAGTTCTGTCACTCGAACATAAATGTTGCTAAGTCAGATTGTTGTTAGAATCTTCCAAGCTGTTAGAAAACTCAAACAAACCGTTAAAAGCACAAGATAATCCAATAAACTCAATGAGTTCAACAAGTTGGAAACAAAGTACTGAAGCAAATGGAAGCAAAATGCAGACTCAAGAGAAAAAAAAACTGACTCAAAGTACTAAACAGGAATAGAGGAATCACTCGTCGTCATCAGAACGTGGTGGTGTGGGAGGGCGAACGCAGCTGCAGCTAGACATAGTAGCAATGGCGTTCCAAATAGCCTGGAAGCTCTGAACCACGTATCTATGAAAAAACATCTGGCTCCATAGGAATCTCGGGAGCATCAGGAAGGTGATGAGGACCAATAGGCAACGGCGCTCTGCTGCGCCTTTAACATGAAGGGCGTGTCGGATCCTCAGCTGGTTGGGAGGAGGCGCCTCTGCGTCTGGCAACGGGAGTGATGCGAGTAAGGTCTCTGCTAGGTAAAAGCACCATACGTTGCACTCTCTGCTCGTCCCTGAAAACCCAATACCTCTCTGGCTTCACCCAATGAGCTCTCCTCAAGTACTACATATCAACCAAAGCACGTGATGTATCAATGGTGCAACTGGAAGTGTCTATCCAGAAGTGCAGGAAGATAGGAGTAAGATGACTTCCTATATTCTCGGGCTTGGTCTTCGTACCAATGAAAAGCTTTGTCTTCAAGGAAGCCAAGTGATGAGCAAATACTGCGCCAAGGTTCGTGTTGTCTAGCGCGTGAGAATCCTCATAGATCTCAGGCCAAAGAGCGCGATATAGCAGCACCAACTCAGACACGCGCATCTTCCCTGGCTCATGCTTACACAGAAGTGTAGTAGCAAATAATCGAAAAAGGTAGCGAAGGGTAGGATGGCGAATGTCTGTATGCGTGGAGGCCTTAGATTCATACTTCCCATTTCTGAAGTGTGACCAGAAATCCTGGTTGTCCAGAAGCTGCGTCTGAAGAGAGACTCCGGTGGCATGCTCATTGGCGAACCCATAGATTCGACAAAGCTCTGGAAGTGGAATCCTGTAGCGAATCCCGCAGATAAGGAAGGTCAACGTGCCTTCCAAAGCATTCCTGACTATCTCGTTCTGGTAGTAGACGCGAGCTGTGGCAATGAACTGGCGGCTAGGTCGGGGTATAAATCGTATTGCCGTGTCGCAATAGTGCCCATGCCAACTCTGCTCATCAGCTGTAGGATATCGTCTTTGATGCCCAACTCTGACATCGTCTTCTCGCATGCAAACCGAGTCGGAGTAATTTCCACCCTTTGCCACGCATTGTAGAATAATGTGTCGTAGTCATCCCAAGTCTAATTGATGCCACGGTATAGACACTCGTCCTTGGCAACTTCCTTAGCCGGTGAGTCTTCCCAATTCCGTGTAACCCGAATCTTTGCATTTTCACGCTTTGGTCAAGGAGGAAGAGAGGGAATTGCTTCATCATTAGCAGTCCCGGAGGTGGATGCTTCAGTGTGGCGTGGTCTCTTATTCACTGAAGGCATCTGCAATGAAAAGAAAAATCAAAATCAAATCCAAAATCCAACAAATGAAACATAATGCGTCTGTAATGGTCATGTGTCGATCGACACTTGGTGGTGTCGATCGACACCAAGCGTGTAATCGCAGATCGACATTACATGATCCTAAACTCAATGGTACATCAAATAGCTTTGCAAACAATCTCAATATCATTAAATGACCTAGTCTAAACCATGAAACCCAAGATAAACTCCAAAATTTGCAACATGCATCATCAATTTCCAAATTTTCGAAAATTTCAAATTGTGCAAATTAGAGTATGAAAATTAGTTGGGTAATGATCTAAATCACGATAAACAACCTAATTGAGCATCATTCAAACAAGAAATCAAGCTAAATAGGCCGAATTCTAAATATTTTACCTTAGGGTCGAAAATGAAATTGGGAGATTTGAAGAACATACCTTGGTAGATCGAACAAATGGATAATGGATAAAGAAAGAGGATGAAAATGCGCACGGATTAGAGCTTGAAATCACTCAATTTGGTTGAGAAACGAAAAAGTGGTGATTTGGAAAGTTTTCTCTAAGTGTTGGGTATTTGAAGTTATGAAAGAAGAAGAAGAAAAGTCGGGTTTTGAAGAACTTACCTGCGTCCCGTGGTGGTGTCGATCGACACAAGGGGGTGTCGATCGATACTCTGCGTGGTCGTGCCCAATTCCTCTTTTTTTTTTATAAAATGAAAACCAATAATTAGTAGAAAAACCAAAATAAAAATAAAATAAATATGTACCAGTGGGTTGCCTCCCACTAAGCGCTTGTTTAATGTCAATAGCTTGACTGTTCATGCGTTTAGGCGGTTGGTGCATCTTCCAGAGACACAATGCGTCCTTCTGGAATTTCGGCTTGACCCCAATAGTGTTTCACCCTCTGCCCATTCACAGTGAACTCTTCTCCTTTGGAGTTTGTCAGCACAATTGCTCCATATGGTATGACCTCTTTGATGGTGAAAGGACCTGACCAACGTGAACACAATTTACCAGGAAACAATTGCAAACGAGAGTTATACAGAAGTACCTGGTCATTAGGCTCGAATTGTCTGGAGATAATCTTTTTGTCATGATATGCCTTTGTCCTCTCCTTGTAGAGCTTTGAGTTCTCATAGGCGTGATGCCGCAGTTCGTCGAGCTCATTGAGCTGTATTAGGCGCCTCTCTGCAGCTGGTTTCAAGTCAAAATTTATCTTCTTGATAGCCCAATGCGCCTTGTGTTATAACTCCACTGGAAGATGGCAAGCGTTGCCATAGAGTAGCTGGAAAGGTGTAGTCCCAAGTGGCGTCTTATGGGCAGTCCTGTAAGCCCAAAGTGCATCATCCAGTTTCGCGGCCCAATCCTTCCTTGTCTTGCCCACTGTCTTTTCCAGGATTTGCTTGATCTGTCTATTGGAGACTTCGACTTGTCCACTCGTTTGGGGGTGATACGGAGTAGCCACACGATGTTGAACACCATGCTTCTACAGCAGTTTGTTGAATACTTTGTTAACAAAGAGAGAACCACCATCACTTATAACAATCCGAGGCACTCCAAATCTAGGGAAAATGATGGTCTGAAACAGTTTAAGAACCACAACAGCATCATTGGTCTTAGAAGCAAAGACTTCCACCCACTTAGAGACATAGTCTACATCAACCAAGATGTATTGCATTCCATACGATGGAGGAAAAGGTCCCATGAAATCAATACCCCAACAATCAAAGACTTCCACTTCAAGGATGAAGTTCTGTGGCATCTTATGTCGCTTGATGATCTTTCCTCTCCTTTGATAAACATCACATTGCGTGATGAACAGCTGCACATCCTTGAATATAGTAGGCCACCAAAAGCCTTCTTGTAGAACCTTGGACACTGTCTTGAAGGTTGCAAAGTGTCCAGCATACTCAGAACCATGAAAATGGAACAGGAAATCACGGACCTCACTCTCTGCAATGCATCTTCTGTAAACATTGTCTGAACAAGGCTTGTACAAGTGAGGTTCATCCCAATAGTATCTCTTGAGTTCCCTTGTAAACTTCTTCTTCTCATAGTTCTTGAGATGTTTAGGCTCAATGTCAGAAGCAAGGAAGTTCACTATGTCAGCATACCATGGGCGATTTGCATCAGATAAAGCAAAGATTGGCTGTCGAAATACGTCGTCCAAGATCCTGTGAAGTGAAGCTCGCGTTGGGTGTCGATCGATACAGATGGTGTCGATCGACACTCGGGAAGTTGAGTTGTCAATCTTTAATTTTTCGGACAGAGTGTCGATCGACATTCTCCTAGTGTCGATCGACACTAGGCTTGCCTGCTCCGAACATACAGCTTGGAAATGACTCTCAACGAAGTAGACATTCTCTTCAGGCAGAAAATCATCAATTGGCACGTCATCTTCGATCCTAATACGTGAGCGATGATCAAATACTCCATTTTCGACTCCTTTCTTTTCTTTGACTTCTATGTCAAACTCTTGAAGAAGTAGAATCCACCTTAACAATCTTGGTTTTGCATCCTTCTTCTGCATCAAGTACTTCAGTGCAGAATGATCAGTGTGAACAATCACCTTTGAGCCAACAAGATATTGTCTGAATTTCTCAAAGGCAAAGACCACAGCTAGCAATTCCTTCTCTGTAGTTGCATAATTCTTCTGAGCATCATCCAACGTTCTGCTGGCATGGTAAATGGCATGGAGCTTCTTGTCCTTCTTCTGTCCCAGAACTGCTCCTACTGCGAAGTAGGTGGCGTCACACATTACCTCGAAAGGCAAATCCGAGTCTGGAGGTTGAACAATTGGAGCAGTCACTAAGGCTTGCTTGATCTGTTCAAAGGCTGAAAAGCATTCTTCTGTGAACTCGAACTTCGCATCTTTGCAGAGAAGAGCAGTGAGTGGTCTCGCGATCTTGCTGAAATCTTTGATGAATCTTCTATAGAACCCATCATGACCCAGAAAAATCCTTACTGATTTCACAGAATCAGGTGCTTGCAAAGTCGTCATTACTTCAATCTTGGCGCGATCCACTGCGATTCCTTCAGCTGAAACCTTGTGTCCAAGTACAATCCCATCTGTGACCATGAAATGACACTTTTCCCTGTTTAGGACTAAGTGTTTCTCTTCACATCTCTGCAGTACAACACACAAGTTCTCCAGACAGTCTTTAAAAGATGACCCATAGACTGAAAAGTCATCCATAAAGACTTCCATGAACTTCTCAATCATATCCGTGAAGATGGACATCATGCATCTCTGGAATGTCGCAGGAGCATTACAAAGTCCAAATGGCATTCTGCGATATGCAAATGTGCCATAGGGACATGTAAAAGTGGTCTTCTCCTGATCATCCGGATGGATAGAAATCTGGAAGAACCCTGAATAGCCATCAAGGAAGCAGTAGTAAGGATGAGTCACCAATCTTTCCAGCATTTGGTCGATGAAAGGTAAAGGGAAATGATCTTTTCTAGTCGCGGCATTCAGCTTTCTGTAGTGTATGCACATCCTGTGTCCAGTCACAGTCCTAGTAGGAATCAGCTCGTTCTTCTCGTTCTTCACCACTGTAACTCCTCCTTTCTTTGGAACCACGTGAATAGGACTGACCCAAGCACTATCTGAAATGGGATAGATGATCCCTGCTTCCAATAGTTTCATGATCTCCTTCTTGACTACTTCCTTCAGGTTCGGATTAAGCCTCCTTTGATGTTCAATCGATGATTTCGTCTCATCCTCAAGGTGAATCCGATGCATGCACAAGTCTAGCGAGATACCTAAAATGTCATCAAGAGAATAGCCAAGAGCTTTGCGATACCGCGCTTTTACCGCTCGAACACTTGTAACCTAAAGCTTATCAAAGCAACTCTAATAAAATCACCATCTTTGGATCTTTGCGTCGTGTTTAACTTAGAATCTTTTCGTCCTCTTTTGTATTCTCAACATGAAATCTATTGTGTGAAATCCAGCATGCACACTCGTAAATGTTGTTTGCATTATGTGTCTTCTCATATCTGTTTTGGCCTCCAGTGTGGCTCCTTCTACTTCTTCCGATGCGTGATTGTTTTTCCGGCTTGGTTTTGATGGTTCATGTAGTGGTTCAAAGTTTTGGTAGGCGAGCTATGTTAAAAGCTTGATAACATCCATATTTTACACCTTATAGCTATTAATTCAAGATCATTTGCAGGTATTTTAAGTCGGTTTTCAAAGATTTTCAAGTGATTTTCAAATTTTCTAGTCTCAAAAGTCATTAAAGGTAACTTGGGCAAAAAATACATATTTTGGAGCTTTTTGAAGCAAAACAGTATTTTGAACAGATTATAACCACTATAAAATATCTAAATGAATGGAGGCCTTCCACAAACTTCCTACGGCTCATTTTTGAAGACAAGAAATATAATTGAGTCATGGCATGCAGCGAAGTGGTTTCAAGGTAATCATACGGTTAGATCTCCAGCTATGCCTCAAACATTGAAGATATTTTCTGCAGCCGCGGAGAAAGAATAATCAAAGAAGAACCACGAGGCTATCCACCAAGCCACCAGCTTTCCAGCTCGCAGCAAACTCCCTCCGTGGTGCGGCCCAAAATCGAGCCCACTTGGATGTTCAAGACTTTTGATCAACTGAAAGATACGAAAGCATACTTACGGAATAGTATGACATACGTGATTAGATTTACAACTGTAGGGTGATCATAACTTGGTGTTTCAACTTAAAGAACCTAGACGACATATGTTTCTTAAAATCCTAATCTATTTGTTTGTTTGATCCGATCCATGGACTCTCTACGCCTTTTATTAATTGTTTACAATCGTTTTATTTTTATTGTTTGATTAATTTTCTTGCTACAAAACGTGACACAAAACCCCCCACTTAATCGTTTGGTTTAGAAAAGTTAGAAATCATAGGACTTTCATGAAACAACAATCTTTGTGGATTCAATCTCTTAATATACTATTGTGATTGCTGTGCACTTGCAGCTGTATTTATGGGTAAAACTTGGAGCATAAATTTACCTCGCATCAAAGCTTCGGTTCTGTTTTGGCGAGTACTCTACTTCCGTGGGAGATGATTCTCGTAACTTTCTCAAGCTCAGGAATGGCAGCCGGAGGTGGCTTCTCTGGCTGCCCGAAGAGGCTCCCATGCCGCCAGTTTATGGTATTGTCCGTTTGAAGCGTTTCCGTTTTTGTGTTTATTCTCGGTGAAGCTGTAGGCACTGCTACTTGCGAGGTTTGAGGGTTGACATCGGGTGGGAGTTGCTCGTGGCAAAGACGATGAGGATTTAAGGTTCAAGGAACTGAGGCAACGATGCAAATGTCAGAGTTTAGGTGTTCGAAAACAGTATTTATTCATTGAATAAGTATGCTATGGTGTATGCCTACTTTTTTTCCAATTCTTTGCTTATTTATTGTAACTTTGCTTTTATTTCTAGTTTTTGGTATTTTTTTCTTTTAAAAATATTTTATTTCAAAATCCGCATATATGCGGATACTATTTTAGTATATATATAAATTTTAAACGGAAATACATATTCAAAGCTCTAACTGGTGACATAAGAAATGATGAGGAATAAAATATTCCTTTTCATTACTTAAAAATTACACCAGTTACTTTAATGATGAGAGTCCATAGATCGGATCTTAAAAATTAAAATCTTTATTCCTATTCATTCCTATTATTTTGTTACTTTCATTCTTTTTCTTTTCATTCTTTTTGTTCTTTTATTGGTTATCAGTTAGAACCCAAAGCAACCGGGCGTGAACAAATGTCCCTACTCCCTAGTTTCTTTGTATGGGTAAAAATAACTAATGGACTGACTATTTACTTTTGTTTTTGGTTAAATAAATACAAGAATTTACTATCATTGAGAGAGAGAAAAAGGAAAGGAGGATATATTTTTCTTATAAACACACGACTTTACGGATGTATGAAACAAACCGGAAAAATCATCAAAGCCAATTTGAAACAACTTTACATTTTCCCACGTTATGAATTTAAATGTATCATGGAACAAATGTCCCTACTCCCTAGTTTCTTTGTACGTGTAAAAATAACTAATGGACTGACTATTTACTTTTGTTTTTGGTTAAATAAATACAAGAATTTACTATCATTGAGAGAGAGAAAAAGGAAAGGAGGATATATTTTTCTTATAAACACACGACTTTACGGATGTATGAACCAAACCGGAAAAATCATCAAAGCCAATTTGAAACAACTTTACATTTTCCCACGTTATGAATTTAAATGTATCATGGAAAATTTATCTCGCGTCACTTATCCAGAAAATTATTTTATCGGAGTCAAACTTTTTTTTAATATCATGGAAACTTTTTTTAATATTAAAGTTATATGTAATTGGTTGAAAACTATATTACCGTCATTTAATAAATATAAATAAATTATTATACATAAAAGTAAATTTTATTTTTGTAACTGTAAATTGAAAGTGTATATTACTGAGATAATAGTTTTCTCTTGACAAAAAAAAAGAATGTCTATAGAATTTTTCATTTTGGAATGCTTAATATTCATTGAAATATACGTAAGAAGAGTATTATTAATGGAAACATGTAAGAAGAGAGATACTGTAACAAGATTTTGATTTTTTTTTTGTTTTAACGTTTGAATACAAATTATAGAAACAATTATAAATATATTTTTAACGAACAAATTAAATAATCTCTAAATATCCACAATAAATATGTAAGTCCACCATGAATATTTCTTTCCATCCTTTCCTTATCTAGTTATCTCCAATAAGCTGATGTAGATCCGTTTTTCCGTATCTGGTTACTTCTAATCACCTGGAAAAATCGCATCTCTTGAGAATCAAAACTCAAACCTTATAAGTATTAAAGAACCCTTAAGTCAACCACTAGACTAACGAGACTTCCACACAAGATTTTGACTTTGTTTTCGTTTTTTGTCATCTGATTTTCATTGCAAAGAAAGGTACCCAAATTGGGATAAGAGACATGGTTCAAATAAAAGAGCAAGCCAGCTTAATCAAAGATTGAACAGCGGCAAGATAAAAGAAAAGCATCAGGCTTCTAATGGGAAGAAGGTATAGATGCCGAAAGTGGAAGTAATGTGACAAATCCCTGAGGA
Source organism: Alliaria petiolata (assembly GCA_020283515.1). NCBI lineage: Eukaryota > Viridiplantae > Streptophyta > Magnoliopsida > Brassicales > Brassicaceae > Alliaria > Alliaria petiolata. Next base: position 435,616,988 of record JAHZTW010000001.1, on the reverse strand, counting down.
TGCGGTCATGAAACCAAGCTGGGCCTCCTATTGCGAGGTATGATTGGAATCGTCCGTCTCTCGTGACACTTTTTGCGATATCTCTGGCGATTGAATCCGCTTTTTCTGATTCTGATTCGATCTAGCAGTCCACAAATTTCTCTCGGAGACGGTGAATTGGTCGAATTAGGGAGCGGTAATGAGGCCATTAGGAAGGCTTGTTTATGGTGGCTATAGTAGATTGGCAATCCGAGACAATCTCTGCTGCAGTATACTGCAAATCCAGAATGCTCTGCATCGCCCATCTTATACCTCATAGTTCTGCCACAGTGCGATTCGAAGATGGAGTAAGTGCATCTCGAGCATGCCGAAGCACATAGACTGAATGGTTTCTAAGGATCCATGCGCTTCCACTTAGTAAGGTTTTGCCTCTCCAGTTAACATGAGTATTGCACTTAACTCTTCCCCGTGTTGGTCTCTGCCATCGAAAATTTTGCAAAATTCCGTGCTGTTGGTTAGAAAAATAAAATGTAAAAATAAAATTAAGGATAAAAATCAAATAAGGTGTCACAAACTACCTTTGAACTCAGGTAAGAGGGGGTAATGTTTCTGCATTTTAACCAATTTGGCTGAAATCTACTAAGAGTTTATGTTGCAAAATAAATTTATAATAATTCCGGGCTGTTACCTGAAACCCCCTAGCTCTACATGGGTCCGCCTCTGCTCGCATCAAAGTTCCGGTTCTGTTTTGGCGACTACTCTACTTCCGTGGGAGATGATTCTCGTAGCTTTCTCAAGCTCGCGAATGGCAGCCGGAGGTGGCTTGTTTGGCTGCCCGAAGAGGCTCCCGTGTTGCCAGTTTATGCTGTGCTCCGTTGAAGCGGTTCCGTTTTTGTGTTTATTCTCGGTGAAGATTTAGGCGCTGCTACTTGCGAGGTTTGAGGTTGACCTTGGGTGTGAGTTGCTCCTGGCAACGATGATGAGGACTCAAGTTTCAAGGAACTGAGGCAACAATGCAAATAAGTTGACCCAAAATATAAGTCGATTGTTGGAAAATAAATCAACTGTTATAAAATAAGTATATTGAAATAAAATTCTATGTATATTGAAATATATTATAGGTTTTTTAAAGTAAAATTTTGTGTATATTGTGATATAATTCAATTTTTATTAAGATATATTTATATGTATTAAAGAATTTTAAGATAGAATTATATGAATATTAAGATAGAGTTCAATTCTATGTATATTAAAATATAATTTGTGATATGAATATAAAATTTTATGTATAAAAATTGAATTCTAACTTATTCTATGTATTAAAATAGAATCACATGTTTATTAAAATACTTCTATGTGTATTAAGATAAAATATTATATGTATTAAAACAGAATTCTAAGTTTATTAAGATAGAATTGTATGTTTATAGAATCTATGTATAATAAAATAGAATTCTATGTTTCGTAAAATAGAATTCTATGTTTATTAAGATTGAATTCTATGTTTATTAAAATAGAATTGTAAGTTTATTAAAACTGAATTTTATGTATTAAAGTATAATTTTAAGATTAAATTCTATGTATATTAAGATAGAGTTCTAGGTGTTAAGATATGATTTTATGTTTCTTAAAATAGAATTCTATGTTTATTAAGATCGAATTCTATGTATACTAAAATAGAATTGTATGTTTATTAAAATAAAATTTTATGTATTAATGTAGAATTTTAAGATTAAATTCTATGTATATTAAGATAGAGTTCTAGGTGTTAAGATATAATTCTTATGTTTATTAAGATAGATCAAATATATATTGAAATAGAATTATTCTATTTTTATTAAGATACAATTTTATGTATTAAAGTAAAATTTTAAGATAGACTTATATGTATATTAAGACAGAGTTCTATGTGTTTAAGATACAATTCTATGTGTATTAAAATAGAATTTATGTATTAAATATAATTCTATAATAAAAATTTATATCTAAAAAATAAAAAATCAAAAACAGTAAATAAAAAAATTAGAAAAAAGGAAAATAAGTTTTTTTTTTATGTTTTTCATTGTAAAATATATACTTAACCATTTTGGTTATCCGTTTGGTTCGCTACGGTTCACCTTTCGAATTAACCATGAATCATATATCTAATTTAATAAATGTTTGGTTTTTTTATTCATAGAATAACAGTTTTTCGAGACTTAAAACACAATCATGATATCTTATTATATAAATTTGGATGCGTCAAAGTTAGTAATTCACATGATCGCGACACATGTCAAGTTAATCGACAAGATTTTGACACGTGTTTTGATTAAAATCTTGTTATATAAAGTTGGATGCGTCAAAGTTACTAATTAGTATGATCGCGATACATGTCAAGTTAATCGATAAGATTTCGACACGTGTTTTGATTAAATATATCATAAATAAAAAATATACTAATCCTAAAAGAAAAAAATACTATTATTTTTAAAAAAAAAAATAAATAAAAAAAAATAAAAAATAAAAAGATATATTTCAAATAAAAATAAAAATAAATAAGATATTTAAATTTTGTAAAAGAAAATAAATGTCAACGTTAGTAATTAATACGATCATGCCACGTGGCAAGTTAATCAATAAGATTTTGATACGTGTCAAGTATATCGATTTAGATTTTGACATGTGTCTCAGTAAAATATTATTTTTAAAGAAAAAAGAAATTTTCAAAAAAAACAAATAAAAAATTGTCAAATTTATCAATTTAGATTAAAAAAGTAAAATAAAATTAACTAGGATATATTTCAATTTAAGAAAAATAAAATAACACAAAAGGATGTACATTTCAATTTAAGAAAAGGAAAATAAAAACAAAAAGTAAATTAGATTAACTATGATATATTTCAATTAAAAAAAGGAAATTTTATATGTTAATGATATGACATTAGACGATGATGAGCTCAGTAAAGAAGAGGATATCAAGAATCATGTAGAGAAGTTTTTGATGCGAGTCTTCAGAAGCGTAACTTCTTTAGAGAGCAGAGAGATCATATAAGTGAGATGAATGTGAAGAGAAAGATAGACTATATTTGGTTGAAGAGAGTTAATGGATAGATCGTTATCATACTCGAAGGACTCGAATTACATACTCAAGTTTGAACGCAGCAGAATAAAAGAAGATAGTTGATAAAGTGTATGAACTATATGAGAAGTAGAGTTAACGTTGCTTAGGACCTGCAAGATATTCTATGTTTAGAATATTTTAATTAAAAATAAATGAGAATTAAAATAAATAACTAACATTTATATTTCAATTTTGTGATTTCATATATATATATATATATATATATATATATATATATATATATATTTCAGTAGTAATCAGATTTTGTTTTCTATTTTTTTTAAAAATATTTAAACGAATTTTAAATTTTATTATTATATATCCGCAATGAGAATCTTAATCTAGATTTTAATTATAATAAAACTAGGATAATTAATTCATCAAAATTTTAGAATAATTAATAAATATATATATATATATATATATATATATATATATATATATATAAAGCATTAGAAATAAATCTAATTCATATAGTAGTATTAAAACATATATCAAACATGGTCATCTATATATATAAAACATTAGAAATAAATCTAATTCATATAATAGTATTAAAACATATATCAAACCGACCAAAAGGTCATCCTCTTCCAATCGTGAAACCTAAAGAGGCGATAAAAAAGAACTCCACACCAGAATCCCGCCGCCATTTTCCTTGTTCCGACTCCGGTGGCTTCTTTAGCACCGGAGTTGGAGTCTCTTACTCTTTTCCTTTGGGTTTTGTTTCTTAGCTTCGCAATCTCGTTCTCGTTCCAAGTTTCTGGTTTTGGGGATTTTTTTTCTTCAGATCTAGAGCAGATCTGGGATCTGTTCTTCGGGTTTTTCTTTTTATCTTCGATCTTAAAGGTTCTCTTTCCTAGATCTGAGAGCTTGTGCGATGTCGAGTTTGGGATGGTCGTCTGTAGTTTATCAGTGTTTTTGCTTCGTTTCTCTGTGTTATGTTTTCGGTATCTCTAGATTGGTTGTTCTTTTGTGTAGTTTTGTCTTCTCGCAGGCGGATTCCGAAACCCAATCTTGGGTCAGAGCGGTTTTCGTGTAGATTGGCAGATCTGTATTCTCGCAGCTTCAATAGATTGGGAGCAAGAGACTCTTTAAGATCTTCAATCTTTGGGATTATTAATGCAGAGAAGGTTTAATCTATCAATTTAGAATCATCTATTATGCTCTTTGCTAATTAACAGTTTAACGTTTTCACTCTGTTTTCGGATTTATGTATCCGACCCCGTATCAATCCCTGTATAAGTTCTTGTATCACTCGTGTATCCCTTTGAAGTTTTAATAAAGTTAAGATGACAAAAAAACATATATATTTGGAAATATTAACCCTACTTCTCACTTGATAGAAATACCTATGTTGAAGGATATAACATTAGACGATGATGAGCTCAATGAGAAGGAGGATAACAAAATCATGTAGAAAGGCGTTTGATGTGAGTCTTGAGAAGCATAATTTCTCTAGAGAATAGAGAGATCATATACGGGAGATAAATGTGAAGAGAATGAGAGACTTTATTTTTTTGAAAAGAGTTAATGAGGGAGATATCGTTAACATACTCAAGTTTTTAACGCAGCGGAACAAAATAAAATAGATGATAAACTGTGTGAAATATATGAGAAGTAAGGTTAATGTTGTTTAGGACCTGTAACAGATTATGTGTTTTAAATATTTTAATCGAAAATAAATGAGAATTAAAATAAATAAATAATTTCTGTTTTGATTTTGTGCTTTTCATATATTTTTTTGAGTAGTGATCCTAATTTGTATTCTATTATTTTTTAAATATTTTAACGGATTTTAAATCTGATTATTATAAACTCACGTATACACAGATCCTAATATAGATTTTAATTATGATAAATCTAGTTATGACAAAAGTATTATAATTCACATGATCGTGACACATGGTAAATTAATTGATAAGATTTCAACACGTGTTTTGATTAAAATATATTATAATAAAAATGTAGTAATCGTAAAAATAAAAAAACTACTATTTTTAAAAGAGAAATAAATAAAATAAAAGTAAAAACATATTTAATTAAGAAAAAGAAATAAAACAAAAGTAAATAAGATATTTCAATTTTACTAAAACAAATAAACGTAAAAGTTAAATTTACTGATTTCGATTAAAAAGTAAAACTAAATTAACTAGAACATATTTCAATTTAAGGAAAAGAAAATAAAACAAAAGAATCTCTTTCAATTTAAGGAAAAAAAAGTAAATTAGATTACGAGGATATATTTCAATTAAAAAAAATTATAAATGCTAATGATATGATATTAGACGATGATGAGCTCAATGAATAGAAAGATAGCAATAATCATCTAAAGATCCTTTTAATGAGAGTCTTGAGAAGCATAACTTCTTTACAGAGCAGATATATCATATACGGAAGATGAATGTGAAGAGCAAAAAGAGATTTTATTTTCTTGAAAACAGTTAATGGGAGATCTTTAACATACTCGAAGGATTCGAATTGCATACCCATGTTTTTAACCTAGTGGAAAAGAAAAAGATAGGTTATAAAGTGTCTGAACTATATGAGAAGTATGGTTAATGTTGCTTAGGATCCGCAACAGATTCTGTGTTTTGAATATTTTAATTAAAAATAAGAATTAAAATAAATAAATAACTCTTAGATTTAGATTTTGTGTTTTTCATATATTTTTTCAGTAGTGATCTGATTTTATTATATAATTTAAAAAAAAATATTTTAATGGGTTTTAAATTTTATTACAATAAATCTGTGTATACCCGGATCCTAATATAGATTTTAGTTATGATAAAAATAAGATAAATAATTCATTAAAATTTTAGAATAAATAATTATATCTTTATACATATAAGGCATTAGAAGTAAACATTTTATTATATAAAGTTGTATCCGTCAAAATTACTAATTAACATGATCGTGACATATGTCAAGTTAATCGATTATATTTTGACATGTGTTAAAAATCCAACCAATTAGATAACATAATGTTTACAAAAATGTAAAAATTATTTTGAAAAATAAAAAAAGAAATTATTTTTTAAAAATATAATTATTCTTTTATAAACAAAATGTCTTAAAGAAAATATTTTATTTTTATTATGATTAAAATATATCATTATATAATATTTAAGATTAAAAAGGTATATAATCAAATAATAATCCTAAAAAGAAAATGATTAAAAAACATTAAATATAGATATAGTTCAATGGAAATCTAGTATAAAATAAAAAGTAAATAAAATTAACTCCAATTTAAAAAAATATACAATCTTATTATATAAAGCTTGACCTTTCAAATTTGCTAATTAACATGAATGTGACACGTGTTAAAGTCTATCGATCAAATTTTGACACTATCGAATATATTTTGTTTGAGAATGTAAAATTTCAATTTGTAATTTTGACACTATAAAATGTTATACTTATTTTTTAGTTTTATTTTTCTTCACAAGTGATTGAATTTTATTTTCAAATATTTTTTTATCTTTTTCAAATATTGTTTTTCAAAATCCGCATATATGCGGATCATATTCTAGTAATTCATATAAGAATATTAAAACATATATATTTAGAAATATTAATAAAGTTAAATTTTTTTTCCTTATAGATTATCCAATTTTGTTTTCAATTTATTTTTACCAATTTAAAATATCTTATTAAAAATCCGCATATGCGGATCCTATTCTACTAACTTAAACAATAATATATTTATATAATCAATTACTAATAGTAAAAGGAAAATCAAAAAATCAAAAAGGTAAATAAGAAAATTAAGAAAAAAAAAGTTTGTAATGTTTTTCATTGTTAGAATAGATTTAACAATTTTTGTTATCCGTACGGTTCACACTTCAAATTAACCATAAATTATTTATTTAATTTAATAAATATTTGATGTGCTTATTCTCAGAATAAAAATTATTCGAAACTTAAAACACAATTATAATATAACTTAAATAATAATAAAATAAAATTATGCTTTAATAAACCGAACGTCTTATAGAAAATATGTTCTTTTTATTATGATTAAAATATATTATTAAATAAAACTTTAGATTAAAAAAATATATAATCAGATGATAATCCTAAAAAGAAAATGATTTAAAAAAAGAAAAATTAAAATAAATTTATACTTCAATGGAAATCTAAAATGAAAACAAAAGTAATTAAAATTAACTACAATTTAGAAAAATATACAATCTTATCTTATTATATAAAACTTGATGTTTAAAAGTTGCTAATTAACATGATCGTAACACGTGTTTAAGGTGATCGTATTTTATTTCAAATAATTTTTTACCGTTTAAAATATTTTATTTCAAAATACATATATATGTGGATCCTTTCCCAGTATATATAAACGGAAAATGCATATGAAGAATTGCACGTATTCAACAAAAAAGCATTTTTTCCCCGAAGAAAAAGCACTCTTCCCGTGAAACCTAAAAGCGCCGCCTCCATCGTTACTGCAGATCTGACCGGCGTTTGTGCGGCTTCGTGAGCGCTGACGCCGCTCTCCCGTATTTCAGCTCGTTTTTCTCATGTTAGTTGTCTTTCTGTCGTCTCCTGGAGTAAATCAGAGATCCACCACTGTTTTGAAATCGTCATATCGGAGATGGTGACGGAGGTCGATGTATTTGTGGATCCGGCTCTGGTGAGCTTCGGAACGATGGTGTCGTTTTCACCACAAATCTCTTCCTCCCTCACGATTTTATCTTCTCAGATCTGAAGGTTTTGTTGTAGAGGCTTTTTACGTTCAAGATCTGGCCGGTCTTGGGTGATGTGGAGGCTTGGGGCTCCAGATCTTGATGATCGTCGGTGTGGTGAGTCTACAAGCGCCTTGGGTTCTCGTGTCTACCCTAGATCTTCAAGCTAGATCTGGTTTTCGCCGGGTCAGAGTCTTGCGTCGCCGTCATTGTTCTTGTTGCTTATGGAGATTGCTTACTGTGGTTCTTTTCCGGGTAGATCCTGCTCGTTCTCGCTCCTTCGAGTTCGAAGTTAGCCGGGGTGTTTTTAGTTTCGCTCCTTGCCTCTACCTTCCATCTGATCGAGTTATCGTTTGTTCATTCGTTTAATTTATGTGTCGAGTTCGCCGTTTCCGGAAGATTATTATCTCATCTTGCTGGATATCAAAAGCTGTGGATTTATGGTTTGAAAGGTATGTGTGCGGTTTCATTAGGAGGTCTCTGCTACCGTTTGTGTGGTTTTGGCCATCTTCGGTGTTTTACTTGAAAGAATCTCTATGTTTGGGCAAGTTGTGCTGGTTGCTTTTGATCTTTGTTTTCGGTTTAACTCCTTTTATGTTTAAGACCCTTTTCATCTTTTCCGGTAATGTTTTCCGTTGTTCCCTTCTTTGGGCTGTTGTGAAGGTTATCGTTCATTGCTGGATTCTTTGTAATCGGGGTTCAAAAGTTCATTATAATCTATCAGTTGGAAAAAAAAAAAAAACGGAAAGTACATATACAAAGCAACCGGGCGTGAACAAAACGTCCTAGTTTAATAAGGAAAGGGTTTCCTTTTACGAGTATAAATAGTTAATGGACTGACTATTTACTCTTTTTTTTTTGTTTAATAAATACAAGAGTTTACTATCATTGAGAGAGAGAAAAAAAAAAAATCATCAAAACCAATTTGAAACAACTTTACATTTTTCCCACATCATGAATTTAAATATTTCATGGAAAATTTCTAAAAATTTACAGGGAAAAAGGAAAGTGTTTCCTGTTCCATGTATATAATTAGTGGACTATAGTCGACAAAAAAAAAAAAAGCACGACTTTACTATCATTGAAAGTTGAGAAAAGGAGGAGGATGGGTTCCTTGACGGAGGATCTATGGGAGATTATACTTGCGAGATTACCGCTTAAGAGCATCACAGCTTCAAAACTGGTTTGCAAGCAATGGAAAACAATAGTCAAATCTCCCTTTTTCCGCGAGCTTTTCCTGTGTCATCACCAAAACTCGCACTCTTCGTGGTCGCTCTTCTCCAGGTTTTCTCGGAGAGAATTCGTATCTCACTACGGATGCGAGACTTGGGGACTTACACGATCTCTAGGCTCATACGTCTCCTCTTTCCTTGCCGACAAATTCAAGACCCAGAAGGAGAAGGCGAAGGTTCGAGTCCTGGCTTACACCGATGTTGGATTGATTTTGTTTACGTTGAGATCTAAGTCCAAGAATCCTCCCTACTATGTGGCTAATCCGATTTCACGGCAATGTGTGAAACTCCCTCCTCGTCCTCATGGAATACGAGAGAAGTTTTTAAACGGAACTGGACTCGCCACACGAGTTGAGAAGGACGTCCTTTTAGGTTACAAAGTTGTTTTCACGGATACAAGTATCGTCCACGCAGGTGTCTTAAGTTTACTCGTATATTCATCTGAGACAGGCTTGTGGAGTTACAACACTCTCCAGTCTCATCCCCAGTTTCACGATATGTCTGACGCCCATCCCATTACTCTGAACGGTAACATTTACTGGTTCGGCTACAATTTAGACTACTTAAACGGTCACAATGATGGTGAGGTTCTTGTATCCCATGATTTATACGCGGAATCTGATCGATGCCGAGTTTTGGTTTACCCTGATGTATGGCAACGTAACCTAATGAAAAGAAGTTGCACAATTTCTCAAGGATTTCTCCTGTATACGAACTTCGTCTCTGTAGACCAAGGCTATAAGTTACGTGCATGGAGGCTAAAGAACTGGGAATGGCAATTAGTTTCTGAAATCTCCAATATATACACTTCTGGATATTTTTTCTTGGGCATAAACCCTTTTGATGGTAATACAATGTACATGTGGAGCAGAATGCATGAACATTTTGCATCTACTAACTTGTACAAACGACAGTTTGGGCTTCGCAGCTACTCGGAATGTAGCAGAGACGGTGGCACTCTGAGCTTTTCCGAAGAATTGGACCCGGAGAAGGAGAAGTATATACCATTCACTTTGAGGCTTGCTCTCCCGCGTTGGCTACATCGGATCCCTTCCTAGCCTTCATGAGACAAGTTCAATTGCTTCTAGCTAGGATTGTGTGTTTCGTCTATATTGAGTTTTTTTTTTTGATTAAAGATAGAGAAATCAGATCAATGGTTGGTGAGATATAGATCCTAGTTAGTAACCCGCTACACGGTTATAATTTTCTGAAATTCTAAACGATTTTTTTAAACAACAATATTGTTTTTCATTTGTTTGATTCACTAATCAATAGAGATATATGATCTTAACTTGATGAAATGTATTGTTTATTAAAATATATAAATATATCCAAAGACGTAATTTACATTTAAAAGAATATAATGTATACTAGCTAGCTCACACGGAAGCTACAAAGAAAATTAGCACTCAAATCATACATGAGTCCCTTGATAGTGGCTTCAACGTTCAAACATGTATTCCTAATTTTAGGGCTGGTTCTGGTGGATTTTCAAGGTCTGACTACTTGCTTCACGCTTTCCTTTTAGTGTTTTTGCCATCATGCCTATGCTTTTGCAAGAGGTTATCTACATCGGTGTAGAGAGAGCTTCAACATTTAGTTGCTTAAGACAATTTGTTTTGGCAGTCAAAACACTCTTGCACGGTTACAAAACCGTAGCAGAACAGTGAAAACCTAATATGTAGTATAATCTTGTTGTGTAATTAAAATAGAGTTTGTAGGTAATAGGTTGCTTGCAAGTCACTACACCGTTTTATTCCTGGCAGATGAGATACAGATGATTACATTTTTGTATGTTGTTGGAACGACAATAGCTTAAGTTTAGAGATTATGATTCAAATGTTATCTTTCTTTTTTTTCGTGTGTCTGTAAAATGATGGTTTTTTTTACTAGTGATCCCACTTATTGGCACAATTATAGTGTGTCTTTTATTTGCTCGAGCAGTTCCAAATTTCCAATGCAATTGTACTATGGCCACTGTTTAAAGAATTATGACTTCGAAGTTGCAGCCATATCACATTTATAACAAAAAAGAACTGTGAAGTCCAAATAAAAACAAATAATAAGAATGTTATAGAGAAACTCAGAAGCTATGGATGATATTCTAGTTCATAAACAAAAACCTAGATCATAGACAACAACGTCAAACTAATTTTTCAGGAGTTGCGAATCCGAGTTTATAAGAAATTCCAGTCTAACCCTAACTTCTTTCATCACAGACATGTTCAAGGAAATCAAAATTTATCGTCTCATGCATGTTTGAAGATAAATAATTTTTTTTTATAAAACTTACCAGAAACGTCAAAAGAGAATTCATTTAGGGTTATTGATTGTTATTGTAGTGAAGCAACAAAGAATTAAAATCTAATGTGCAAAGAGGACATATCAAAGTATTAAAAAGTATAAACTACCTTTCGACATGCTACTGTATTGTATCTGTATAAAATTGTTACCTCAAGAATCTCTATTCATCTTTAACTGTTTTTACCAAAATCGTTTGTTTGTATAACGATGATGACTTTAGTTTGTTACAACGATCACTATCCATCCTAGGCCTACAATGATGGAGCATGAATGCCTCAAAGCTGGACCGTTCGTTGTGTTACTGATAAGGAATGAGTGTAATTCACCAGAAAGAGCAGCTAAATCCCATATTCTTCTTAATCTGCCAAGTTTAGCTGATACCTTAGCTATCTGATCTTCCAGTAGCCTCTCTACGTCGGGTCCCATTTTAACCGACTCAGAGAGACGGTTGAGCAAATTCACCAGTGCAATGACCTCGTTCCGTTGCAGTTTCAGCTGAAAGAAAAAGGAATATCTCAGATCATCGATGCCTATATATACAAAACGATGCATATACATGTTAAGAGACTCACTGTTCGCCTTCGGTCACCCTTGTCTTGATTTTCAAGAGAGAAGAGATATTCAATGCTCTCCCGGGACCCTGAACCTCAAGTTTCCCTCAAAGCCGGCATTTTTCACAACCTACGCAATCCATCAGTGCACTGCAAACACATACATAGTAAGCTGTACTAAGTGTTAACTCTCTCTCTTTCTCTCCGCATTTTCCCGAAGAACATATTACGCTCCATGAGTTTCATTTCCAAGAGATATAAGACGAACCTTATATTTATGAATTGTTTCTGGATATGCTGTTTCAATTCCGGTCCACTTTGACCTTGCCACAGCTTAGCTTCATCAAGCTGTTTGGAGTTCCGGACTATACAACAATTGTTTAAATTAAAGACTGTGTTCTCAGATCTTCAGCATGGTTGCCTGTGTCATATTATGCTTGCTCCAAGTACGCTGTTACCTGAATAAAACGTTGTAAGACTCAGTCCTGTCATGTCAAAATTCCAAAAGACCGACTTGCAGAGAAGTTACTTACTTTTGTTACAGCATGTAGCACAAAGAGATACATGAAGTACATATTCCTGACACGATCCGGATGTCTCAGAATACGATCATACATCAACTCGATATTCTGTCCCCACTGCATTTCAATGAAAACGTGTCAGCCATGACCATAAACTATTCAAGAGTTGAGAGACTTGTCCATCATATTAGCTCAGAAACACAAACGTAGTTGCGTGACTCATCATGAAGATAGTTACCAGCTATGTGTTGGATGTGATCAAGTCTTCATCTTATTTTATTTTATTATTTTAGAAGAGTCATATATTATATAATTAAGTAACTGATTTATGTATAAACTATTCGTATCACACTGAAGAGATACGAATAGAATTGCTAACTGCAAAACAGTTACGCGTGTGTGTGTCTCCACATTGGGTTGTCTTCTAGAGACGTGCGTCTTAGTCAAAGTGTGTTATACACTACTACAAGAATAAGTTAACATAGCTACGAATTTTGTTACAAAAAATAATTGTAACTTTATTTTGTTACAATTAGCGACAAATTTGTTACAAATAAAGATAAATGATAAATTATAGCAAATTTGTAACTGTTTGTAGATAGTTTGCTACGATTTGCGATGAAGTTTATTTTGTCTCAAAAATTGTTTCAGAAATAACAAAATTAGTAACAAATATTTTGTAACAAATGATGAAAATTGTCACAAATAGTAACAAATTATTTGTAACTAATTATGTCTAATTTGTTGGCTTTCGCAGAGGAAGCGAAGAAGGAGGTTGACTCGTTCTCAAAGGTGGACTGGTTTTCTTTCTTTTACCCACTCACTCTCTTACTCGTCGACAAAAACACCAAAAAACACGAACTCTCTTCCTCTTTTCCTCTCTTCCTCTCTTCCCCTCTTCCTCAGTTCCTCTCTTTGTCTCTTCCTCTATCCATGAATAACGATGGCTCCTTCTGGCCAAAACCGTCGTAACTCAGTCACCGCCGACAACACTCCGCCGGTACGTCTTCTCGTTTGTTTGGATTGGATTTAGGGTTTCGATTTGGGTTTTCAAGTTGAGGCTTCGAATTAGGGTTTCGATTTGGGGTTTTAATTTGGGTTTTCGGGTTAGGGATTCGATTTGGGATTTCGGTTTGGATTTGATTTTGGATTTGGGGTTTCATTTGGATTTAGGGCTTAAATCCATGATTTATGGAGAGTAATTCGACGGATGCTACTCCATTTCCCAGAAAAAGTCTATGATTCTGAGCCAAGTCTTCGCAAGGTGAATGGTTTAGTATCTCTATTCCAAGCCATAACACCATCAATTTCGTTCCTTTGACAGATTGCACGTTGTGATACCCAAACCGGATCCTGCTGTTTACACTTTTCAGAAGTTCAAGACTTCAAGTAAGCCCTCTCATTCTCTCTCTCTACCTTCTCGTCTGTTGATGGCTTGCCTTTTGTTTTACTTTGCTTTTGAAATGACGAAGAAAGCAAGAGAAATTGAGGGAAAATGTTTGATGTTTTTGTGATTCAAAGAATCCTTTCATGTATGTCGCTGTCTTATTAGGTGTGGCAGAATCAAATAAGTAGTTGAGTCATTGAGCAATGAGCTTTTGATTTTATATAATGAAACTATGTTTGCCCATATCTTGAGAAATAGGAGTGAGAGTGGATTAGCTGAAGTAGAAAACGTTTTTTGTTTTGTATTGATGTTGTTGCTCTATTGCAGATTCAACAAGCAACAACAGTTTCGTCCTAGATACCCTGATCAATTTTTGGACGTAGCTAAGAACAGGTGATTCCTTAGTCCTTACCATTTTTAATCTGTAATCTAGAGAGTGTATCAAGTTTTTGCTTTAATTCATTTTTTCTGATATAATGAATGATGTGTCCAAAGCATAAACCTGCTCAACAGTTTATTGTTCATGTACTGGAGTGACTTACGATTCCTCCCCAATATTTGCAGGTTGAAGATTCAAGACCTCTATCTGACGTTGATGATCTTGCTATTACTTTTTCAAAGGCCAGCTAGCTAATTACACGTGATAATTGATCAAACATGCATCATACACTTCTATTTTCTATCTCGTTTTAATTTCAAAATGTTAGATCGCTTCGAATAAGCTTATGATCGACCTGAGGATCTTTGTCTATGCTGTTACAGTTGAATAGGGATCCTGATATATACATAGATACACGGGACCAATCAATGATAGGCGATCAAGACAGAGTGAGTTTCATTTCATATCTGCTTTGTCATTTGTCTTATTATTTTGTTGTAACATTACTTGCAAGGCCTTGATCCTGAAATCCCTGAGGATCTTTACCACCTTATTAAGAAGGCTGTGGCCATCCGGAAGCATCGGGAGAGGAACAGGAAAGACAAGGAAAGAGGAACTGGCAAAGTTGTCTCTGAACCTTATGGAATGGTTGTGTGGTCAACAGGAATTGGTTCACCTCCTGCATCAGAGACTTTATGCCACAGATTGGTCAGGTTAGATTACTTTTTCAAATAAAGACTTGCAATCGTTTGACTAATCAAATCATTTTCTCTTGTCTACCTAACCTAACTAACTAGATTGCTGCATTTTTAGTATATGCTTACTACAGGTGCAGAGTCGTGTCTTGTTACCTTGGTCTTGTTGAGCAAACATGAAGATATATGTGCAATTTTCAGCAAAGCAAACAAGGGAGAAACGAGAACATTAAAACCCTGAAATCGAAGCCTACCTCTTTCTTATGTTTTTTTGTATATCAGTTCTGACATTATGACTTTTAAATGTTTAATCTTTATGAGATTAATAATTTGTAATCACATTTTTATTTATTGTAATTTAATTTGGTTTTTATTTTTTTTTTAATTTTATTTTTTTAATACCCACAAAATATTTGTAACTATTTGTGACATTAGTTAAATATTAGCAACAAAAAAGTGAAATTTTTGTATTAAATTGCTGCAATTAAGTTGTGGCAAATTGTAACATATTTGCGACGTAATTTTGATTGTAGATTTTTGTGTAAAAATATCACAAATTATTTGTAACAAATTTGTAGCAATTTTAATTGTGACAAAAATGATCTGTGAGTAATTTGTGGCTAATTTGCTGCAGATTGCTACAAAAACCAAATAGCTACGTTCCAATACTCGCGAAATTTTTTTATAACAAATTGTAGCAATTTTTTTTTTTGCTACAAATTATTGATCATACCTACGGAAAAAAACGTAGCTATGTAAACCTATAAAGTTTATATATCTAATAAAAATGTGTGGTTTTCGTTTACAAGAACCAAACAATACAAAAAATGAGAATACGTTGAGTGTCGAACATGAAATTGAAGAATGAAAACCGGATATCAATTTGTACAAAACCTTTTTCTCTCTGGACATGTCTCCCCAGATGAATATTCATAAACCATTTACACGATCACATCACAAGCTTTTGTCCCACAATACCAACATGTTGGGGAAAGGAAAAACTCACATTTCAGGTAGTTCTCCGAGTATGTCGAGTCCCAAATCCTTCTAGCTGAAGGTCCAGTATAACCAGTAAACCTCCCGGGGTTTAGTTGAAGATTGACATAACTCATCTCACATGGAAATAAGTCAAATTCTAATCATTCAACACATAGACATACTAATAAAGAACCAAAGTTCTCGGACAAATGCAGGTTCAGAGGTTAAAGTGGCTGTGAACGCAGTTGTCTTCGGTTATCTATTTGATAAAAATGGGGTTTTTAAAGGTGATGATCAGACTCCATCTCTTCAAAGATCCCAAAGAGGTAGGCCAATAAAGCCTTCTTGAAAGCTCCAAGAAATGCAATGGTCGCCAAGTCAAGGTCGTCGAGGCTGTGGCGGTCGTGGATCTTAAATCGAAGCTTTGTCTTTCCGTAGGCAAATCTTTCAGCTTTAATTTTCTTAAAAGTTTTAGTAGATTAAGTCAAATCTTATCATTTCTCCTCTCATCTTTTTCTATCCTTTGTAACCGTTAAATTTTTAATTTATTAAAACCCTTAAACAAAAAAAAGCGAGTTAGCACTTGTACCAACTAGAGCAGTTTGCCTTGCTTTTTGTATGTTATACACATGTGTTTTTATTTATTTATTCTTAATGAATTTTGTCAAAAAATTTCCTTATTCATCATGGAAGAGAACATATGGATGCATAAATTGTGGATGCATAAATTGCGAATGCATTATATCTTAGGATGTTGTGAATGAGTTTAAATTAATAGATAACATGGATGATCAACGAATATATGTACGTGTGGGTGAATAAACATGCACAATCTTTGATAAAAATTGAGCGGTTAATCATATAATTATAGTGGACGGGTATGCATAGACGAGTATATAGAATGATGATATTCGTGAGGATGATGGAATACGTACCGCTTATGGACGGCCTGGATATGGATGTGATTGTAGTCTTTTTCAAGATAAATAACCTTCCATTAACCATCCAAGTATATGTAAGAAGGTGTGGGCATATACGCATCATCATCCACTAATTAGCCCATTGGCATCCACGGTTACACATCCATCTCTTAATCGCAATTCACCAAACGACATTGTCACTATCGACTCTGAGTATGTATCAACGTAAGATCATACAAATGCATTCACGTTTTGTTATCCACGCTTTGTTATTCATGCTATGTTATCCAAGTATACAAATGCATATACGCTTTTATTGGTAGTGAAATAATTATGAGGGGAGAGAAGAGATGAGAAATACAAAAAATTATAAGGAGAGAGAAAAGATAAAAAAGATTTTTTTTTAAAAAGGTGAAGTTGGGTAAAAGAGAGCAGGGCAAAAAAGACTTCTCACTTGATAGAAATACCCATGTTGAAGAAAATGCTCTATTTTAATATTACACTTTCAAAAAGTACTCTTTTATATAATTATCTCTTTTATAAATTGTTATAGGCCGGTACAAATTTTTACAGTGGTATGAGAGCCTGCATGCATAATATTGATTTAAATCTGATTTGTTGAAATTGAAGTTCATGAACTTAATTTAGAAAATACGTTTACTGAAATTAAACGAATTAGACATAATAGTTACAAAAATCTTAATATTATAAACTAATTATAATCGGTGAGTGCGTATGTTCGTCTCTGTTCGTCTTATTGGGTATGAAGTACGTAATTGATATCGAGATATGCATATAGAATGTTCTATTTTTGATTAAAGTAATCAAGTATATTGACATATGATATTCCTAATTTGATTTGGAATTGTTTCCTTTTACGTGTGCATATTATGTAAAACCGAATGCATCTATGCTTTGATTTAAAATATTCTATAAAACGATTCGTCCTCGTAAGACGGTTGCTGGAAATATCCAGCAAAGTAAAGTCTCTATGATTTGACTCTTTCTTATAATATTTTAATTTTTAAGTTTTAAAAATTAATATTAATAATATAAATAATTTATTATTTTAATTGGATTAAAATTAATTGAATTATTTATGATCCAATTAAATTACATATCTTATATGAATTAATTATATTTATTTTTATATATCAGGTATAAATTTTAAATATAAATTAAAATTGGATTGATGATTAATTACTTATTAAATATCAAGTATTTGATGTCTCTCCAATTTTATCAACAGTCAAGGCTTATTTCATTGTGTAATGGGCTTACTAAGTAAGGTGTTCGCAATTACATAAATGAGGCAGATGGTAATGGCTGCCATATGAAACAAAATTGGTTTACTTAACTAAGCTATCAAAACGGTTTAAGCTTAGAGGCATATGTTGGATTTGACATAAGATGTCATCCAACAACCAAGAGTTATATTGGATATAATTAGCAATGGTGTTGTTTACCTAAATAACTAGACATTCGGACGATGAGCCAAAGCTCATTGAAGTCTAGTAAAATATGGATCTTGGATCATTATATTCAATTTGAGGATTGCATTGTTTGAATATAATGTGAGTTTTCTTAAATGTTGAGATTTCTCTAATACCTGAACATCATATTAACATCTCATGTTCTTTTGATTCAGCTATGTCAACCCCTCACAACTCATTTTCGCTGCGATCTGTCTTTAAGAAGGAAAAGTTGAATGGACCGAATTTCCTCGTATGGTATCTGAATCTGAGAATTGTTCTCAAACAAGAGAAAAAGGACTATGTTCTCGAGAAGAGTCTCCCTGAGAAACCTAAGACCAATGTTCAACTTGCAGAAATAAATGCTTGGGAAAAGCATGTCACTGATAGGGTCGATGTGTGTTGTCTCACGTTGGCTACCATGAACTCTGACTTGCAAAAGCAATATGAGAACATGGATTTGCCAATTGACATGATCACTAGCCTGAAAGGAATGTTTCAGGAGCAAGCGCGAACTGAAAAATACCAAACCGCTAAAGCCCTCATTGAGTGCAAGCTACCAAATGACAGTCCAGTTAGTCCACATGTCATTAAGATGGTGGGTTATATTGATAACTTAGCAAAACTAGACTGTGCTATCAGCCAAGAGTTGGCTATTGATCTCATCTTGCAGTCATTGCCATCAAGTTATGATCAGTTTGTTATGAACTACAACATGAACAACTTGACAAAGACTTTGACTGAGCTGCATGGTATGCTCCTGAGCCAAACATCAAGAAGGGCACCCCACATGTCCTTATGGTACAAGGGGGTAATAACTTTAAAAAATTTGGTAAGAACAAAGGAAAGGCTAAGACAAGCCGGGTTGAGAACCCGAGCAAGTCTGATCCTTCTTTTAAGTTCATGCGAGGCCCTTCTGATAGTGACAAGTTCCATTATTGTAATGGTTCTGGACATTGGAAAAGAAACTGCAAAAAATACTTGGAAGATCTGAAAAAGTAGAAGACTTTTAAGACTTCTTCTTCAGGTATTTATGTTATAGAAGTAAATGTTGCTACTTCTAGTTCTACGTCTTGGGTATTGGATACCGGCTGTGGTGCTCATATTTGTGTAAATATGCAGGGCCTAAGTAATACTAGAACTTTGGAGAAAGGACAAGTGGACCTGCGCGTGGAAAATGGAGCAAGAGTTGTTGCATTAGTCGTAGGAACATTTCATTTGTCTTTGCCTTCGGGCATGATTTTAGAACTTAAGAATTGCTACTATGTATCTGCATTGTCGTTTAGGCCACATAAATGAGAAGCACATTCAAAAGCTTCATAGCAATGGACTTTTGAAATCATTTGATTATGAATCATATGAGAAATGTGAATCTTGTTTAATGGGAAAAATGTCAAAGGCTCCTTTTACTGGACACAGTGAAAGAGCTAACGATTTGTTGGGCTTTATACATACCGATGTATGTGGACCAATGAGTTTAAGTGCTAGAGGAAACTATCAGTACTTCATCACATTTACTGATGATTTCAGTAGACATGGTTATGTTTATTTGATGAAACATAAATCTGAATCTTTTGAAAAGTTCAAAGAATTTCAAAATGAGGTACACAACCAACTTGGTAAAAGAATTTAAGCCCTTCGATCAGATCGAGGTGGAGAATATTTAAGTCAAGTTTTCATTGATCATCTACGAGATTGTGGAACTGTTTCACAACTCACTCCTCCAGGAACTCCACAATGGAATGGTGTATCCGAAAGAAAAAATCGGACTTTATTAGATATGATTCAATCAATGATGATTTATACAAATTTTCCATTATCCTTTTGGGGATATGCTCTAGAAATGTCTGCGTTTACGCTAAACATATGTCCATCAAAATCAGTTGAAAATGCACCATATGATGAGATATGGACTGGAAAGGTTCCTAATTTATATTTTCTGAAAATTTGGGGGGTGCGAAGCTTATGTCGAAAGGCGATTATTGATAAGCTTGAACCCAAATCTGATAAATGCTACTTTGTTGGTTATCCCAAAGAAACCGAAGGTTATTACTTTTACAACCGCACCGAGAAAAAAGTGTTTGTTGCTCGTAATGGTGTCTTTCTAGAAAGAGAGTTTCTTTCTAAGAAGAACAGTGGGAGTAAAGTGCAACTCGAAGAAATTCGAGAACGCAGGAAATTGCTCTGAATTCTGAGCAAAATGATCAATTAGATTTACGAAGAGTCGTAGAATCTACACATGTGGAACCTGAGGTGCGTAGGTCCGAGAGGACGCGTCACGAACCTGATAGATATGGGGTTTGGGTGACGGATCATCATGATCTATTAATTATAGAGAATGATGAACCTACGTCTTTTAAGGAAACAATGATGGGCCCTGATTCCAAAAAATGGCTAGAAGCCTTGAAATCCGAAATGGACTCCATGTCAATAAACAAAGTATGGAATTTGGCGGATTTACCTGATGGTGTTAAAACCATTGAGTGTAAATAGGTTTTCAAGAAGAAAGAGACATGGATGGTAATGTACAAATATACAAAGATAGATTGGTGGCTAATGGTTATAATCAAATTCATGGTATAGACTATGATGAAACCTATTCCTCAGTAGCAATGTTTAAATCCATTCGGATTCCCCTAACAATTGCCG
Organism: Alliaria petiolata; assembly: GCA_020283515.1. Taxonomy (NCBI): domain Eukaryota; kingdom Viridiplantae; phylum Streptophyta; class Magnoliopsida; order Brassicales; family Brassicaceae; genus Alliaria; species Alliaria petiolata. The sequence continues at coordinate 435,596,115 of JAHZTW010000001.1, read as the reverse complement.
CTCTTTATGATTATGAGATATGGCAAATGGATGTGAAAACGGCTTTCCTTAATGGAAGTCTCGAAGAGGATGTGTACATGACACAATCTATAGGGATAGACCAAACAAGCTTATTGGAATGTACTAAGATACTTATATAGATAAGATTTTGCACAGGTTTAATATGCATAATTCAAAAGAAAGGTTTTCTACTAATGTCTCATGGCATTACTCTCAGCAAAATTCAGTGTCCTTCGACACATGATGAGCAAGAGCGCATGAGTAGAATCCTATATGCTTCTGCTATAGGATCTATCATGTATGGCATGCTCTGTACTCGTACAAATGTTGCATGTGCTTTAAGCATGACAAGTAGATACCAATCAGATCCAGGTGAAAGTCATTGGACAGCGGTCAAAACCATTCTCAAGTATTTAAGAAATACTAAAGATAAGTTCTTGGTTTACGGAGGAAGTGATGAGCTTGTTGTGAGTGGTTATACGGATACCAGCTTTCAGACAGACACATATGATTTCCGATCACAATCTGGTTTCTTCTTTTGTCTTAACGGAGGAACTGTGAGTTGGAAAAGCTCCAAGCAAAGGACCGTGGCAGACTCTACAACTGAAGCTGAATATGTCGTTGCTTTTGAAGCAGCAAAGGAGGCTGTTTGGATTAAGAAGTTCAGTACTGAATTTGGTGTAGTTCCTAGCATCTCTGGTCCGGTGGATTTATATTATGACAACAATGGAGCCATCGCTATGGCGAAAGAACCCATATCACACCAGAAATCCAAACACATTGAGAGATGATATCATCTCATTCGTGATATTGTTGATAGAGGAGATGTGAAGATTAGCAGAGTCTCATCGAATGCAAATGTTGCTGATCCTTTGACGAAGCCTCTTCCAAGGCCTAAGCCTGAATGTCATATTGCTGCTGTAGGCATTAGATATCTTAAGATGTGATCTTAATTCTAGTGGGAGTTTTTTTTTATGATTTGATGTTCATGTTTACATACATTTGATTTATTTTCAAATTAATGAAATTTGTTTCTGTATTATTTAATTTCTTTTTATAAATAGTAGTCCCAAAATAATTTATGTCATTCTAGTAGGTCATTAAGTATGTGACTTGATCATGAATCCCTGTTAGTGGAAGATGATATAAATTATTTAGGTCTCTAGTCAAGGTTATTAACATGGGACTTAATAACTATAGATGACTAGTATGTGAGGTGACTGATGACTATGTTTCATGAAGTCATTGATATGTTGTATCAAAGTCAATCACATAGATATGTGTTGGAGAACACAATGTCGGACTGACCCGCTTTGAGAACTCTACGAGATAGTTATATGAGTGTCATAAGAGTTTCTCATCACAACTACAGAGTATAGTCCTCTGACATGAGATCATCATCTTTTCTTACATATGGATTGGTTCACTTTGACTTTGTCAAACGTCAGCCGTAAAAAGTGATTATAAAGACATTGATTAGGTGTATTATGAATTGTGTAAGGATAAGGGATGGAACAAGATGGGATTTGTCCCTCCTATATAACATGAGATAAATATCTATGGGCCTATCGAAGATTTGGTATTGAGAAATGCATGGCCGTGCTCAAACGGATTGAATGTCAATCGTTTGTTTTTATTAGTACAAATCGGAGTTCGATAAACATGATGTAGCTTAATAAGGATGACACCGTTTCTTGCCTTATGCTCAGATCGAGATATAGAGACAAAGGGATTATAGGAATGGATGATTCCAGTACAAGTGGGAGATTGTTGGGAATGTCCTTAAATCATTTGTACTTTACTCTAGTTAAAGTTGCATTGTCAAAGTTGACAATCGGATAGTATTAGGTGGTTATAATGTTTTGCTAGAAACCTCTTATAATCTTTAGATTAAGAATCTATTACTATTATTATATGATCCTACAAAGTCACACACCTAAACAACCTAGATCCATCCCACGCCCAACCCAAAAAGGACAAAAGACGAAAAGTTCATTGTTAAGGAGATTCGATCTGAACGGCACTAGTATCCCGTCTTGATCCAGTTTGTGTGCGTGTGGATACCGGTAGAGGCACAACATTTGGTGTGCTAAACAACCTAGATCCATATCCGTTTACCGTTCCGCTGCACAATATCCAGGTATATTCAAACTATGTGTTTTAGATTTATTTCAGTATTTACATGAGATCTTAGCAAGTAAATTCATAACTAGTTTTATAAATTGTTATAATTAAGTGTGAATTGCTACACTAAATTACATAATATAAAAGTTTTGTGTTTGTTCTAATGTACCTGCGAAGAGCTTTGGATTTAGGCATGTGCAGACTGCCACCACTGCATCTTGCCCTTGTAGAGGGAAAGCTTTCCTAAAATCTGATGCTTGTTGGTCCCATATTGTTAGCAGCATAGTTGTTCCCCTGTTCATTAAATTATTGGGACATGTATTGAATAAGCGTTTAGAACAAAGCCCGATGATATAAATATTTTGTAATGCTGACTCCTTTAGCATGAGAAGCATGACAATCTTCTGGGTCGAGGTGGTGTCCTGAAGATTCGATCCTTGGACACTTAAGATTGGCCTACCACATCTGTAGAAGGATAATGTTACAAGTACGAAACCATTATTGTAATGATGATGTTGAGAGGGGATAACCTGGTATTTGTAAGTTCATATTTGCCAATGCTAGGTATTCATAATAATGTAATACTCTAAAGATCTCAAACTTGATGGAGTACTCTTCTCTTTCCTCCTCTGTGATTATTGTTGTCTGTGAATCTTATGGAGGTGTATTGTTTGTGACCTTATATCGCTCATAAGCTGGGATAACTTCAAAGTTGGTTATGGTATAGACCTTTCCTACTTCAAGCAATTGCATGTAGTGTTGCAGACGGCGGTGGTGGATCGATGCTTATATTAAGCAATCCTGCATAGATCACTAATTTGTTTACTTTGATGTTTGTTGATGGAAATAGTTTCTGGAATTATTATTTTTTATGTTAACCGAATGATTTGAATTTGTGTACCTTGCTATCACGTAAGAGAAGATCCAGGCTCATGAGCTCCCCATTTTTTTTGAAGTCGCGAGATACCCACATTCTCATGAGGCGCACTGTAATATGTTGCATTGTTGTTCCAATGGCTAGGTTGTCCACGGTGATGCTATGTGGTACTTGTAAGAACAAAAATCAGATTTAGAGAAAGAATAGAAGTTTGTGTGGTGGGGTGGCGGGGGGGGGGGGAAGAGTAAGTCTTTTATTAATGTTAACTAGAGCTCGAAGATGATACAACGGTGGTTAGGTCGTCGGAATAAGAACGCCGACCTAAACTTTATAAGCGGTAAAAATCAAGATCTAAAGCTTAGCCGGAAGCTGAGTTTGCACTAGATCTCTCGAGTAGAATTACCGATCCCCCGAATGATCGAGATGACCCTCTATCTATAATGGCTGTATGTCGGTTACCGAACTCCTTCCTTTTCGGGGAAAAGGAAGATTTCCTTTTTCTTCGGGCCGACCTCCTCATCCTTAAGGGTAATTCTCCTTTTTCTTTGGAGAATTAACCTTATCGTCCGATCCTTGTAACGGCGGCACCAACCTAACCGCTAGTTGAATTAAATGGGCCTGCCGCCTTGGTGTTAATGGGCCGAGCTGAATTTATGAAGAACTTTTTAGAGGGGTGCTAAACTCATCTCTAACAATGAGTCCCCCCCAGTTCGGTGAGCGAGGAGCAATGAGCTCAGAGAACTTAAAAAGAGAACAGTTCGGCATGAATCCAGGTCGGGATATTCATAACAGTTGCGATTATCTCGGGATGGTGTGCGTGCTGGATTTCGCACAACAAAAATCGTCTAGAGAATATAAAAGAGGACGTGAAGATTCTAAGTTAAAACACGAAACAAAGATTCAAAGATGGTGATTTTATTAGAGCTGCTTTAATAAGCTTTTTGAGTACAAGTGTTTGTCTAGGTCAAAAGCGTGGATCCTTTACAAATAAATTCTAAGTTCTATTTATATGTCTCAACTTAGAATCTATGCGAGGATCTAAGGAAATCTTCTCGTAGATTTCCTTCTATCTTCTCTTTTCGGTGCTCCCTTCCACGAGGCTTCATCTTCTAGGGCGAACATCGCTTCGGACTTCCTCGTGGGCTTGGGCTCGGCCCATCTGTGCATCAATCCATCTTGGGCTCGGCCTCCTTCTTTATCTTGGGCTTGGATCGTCGCACAGGCTTTCGGCTCGAATCGTCAGAAGAAGATGTCGGTTTGGGAATGCATTGGTTCGGCTCGTGCACAATTTGTACACTCATCGGTTCGGCTATGTTTCATGCAAAATTTGTGCACGGTTTGGTTTGGCTCGTTTCCTGCAAGAAGTATGTATCGAGCCAAACCTGAATTGTGCTCGGTTTGTGTGTCGAACCATTTCAGCTCGGTTCGTGCATTCGGTTCGCCTCGGATTATGCACAGTTTGTGCACCGAGCTGATCCCGGTTAATGCATGGTTTCGTCTCGGCTCAGTTTCTACACAAAGTGTGCATCGAGCCGAGCCCGGGTTGTGCTCAGTTTGTGTGTGGTTCAGAAAGTATCTTCCATACTTAGCCATTTCCTCGGTCGATCTTGCCTGGGTGAAAACCGACCCCAACATTTAGCCCCCCAGCTCGTTAGACTCAGGAATGAGGGTGACGAGGTGTTAAGTTGGGCAAGACCGGTATCGAAAAGATGCTTCGTTCTGCCGACGAGGCGAAACGCCTCGTCGGCTCGATGTCTATCTTTGTTTTGAGATGATCTGCTTTGACGTCGAGATGTTTCACTCAGTCGCTGAGGTGTTCCGCCTTCGTACCGAGATGTTCGAGTTTTCGTCAAGGCACCAAGCTCACCGGCTCGGTTTTTTAGCCCATCTCCAAGATGTGTAACTTCCTACCGAAGCGTATACGTCGTGACCGAGATGTTTTATTTAGCTGCCGAGGCATTTTCCACTTGGTACCGAAGCGATTTCACTTGACGGTTGGGTTTTCGCCTCGGTTTATTTTGGGATCTTCTGTCGTCTCGGCGTCATTATGCATCCGGAAACACTAAGAAAGTTTTTTTTTGTAAAGTTTTATCTTGTTTGTGTTTTTGACTTGGGCCGATGCTGTTTGGTTTGGGCCTGCGACCATCTTCAAAAGGCCTATTATCCGTTAGTAAGGTTTGGGTCCGTCTTGGGAAGTGGAATCTATAAGTACCGAAGCCTGCCTTGAATTTTTTTTTTTTTACTATCTTTACTTCTCCAAAATTTCCAAAGGTTTGCTCTCTTTTCTATCTCTCGTTAATGTTATGGTTTCGGTTAGGGTTCTATAATTTTCTTCCGAACCGCCGTGACCCGCTTAATTTTTCTGATTGATCTTCAAGTTTCCTGGCTGTTCCTTGATCTTTCTGATTGATCTTCGAGTTCTCCGATCCATCTTCAAGTTTTCTGGCTGTTCTTGATCTTCCGATCCATCCTCGTATTTGACAATAATCCGAGGCGAATCTGAAGTCTTCTATTTCGACGCCGAGATCTTTGCTGGAGTTAAGGGCCCGTTTTAGAATTAGCGAGGGGGTTGAGTTCACGCTTCCTTCCGAAACGGACCGAGCCGACATATCTCCACCTGGCCACTTCACAGCATACGAGGTCCTCTTCGACGAGTGCTGGCTGTGGTTCCTGATCCCACACCTAATCTCGGAATATTTGTGGTCGTACGGATTAGCCCTTGCTCAATTTACGCCGCGCTCAATAAGGCATCTTGTTGGGTTGCTAACTCTAAGTTTCGAATGCGAAACAGAGCTTTCGCTCGGTCACCTCGATAATCTCCTAGAGATCAGACGCATGCCTGACACCGAGATGTTCTACATCGGAAGCAAGAAGGATAGGAGAGTAGTTAAGGATTTTCCGGATAGGGATCAAGACTGGGAGAGTCGATTTTTCTATGTTCTTATCAACGATGCTTATGTCTCGGCATCTTGGAACAAGAAGATGAAGACGAAATGGGTACAAAAAGGTAAAAGATTAAAACGAACGTTAAAGACTTCTTCTTTTCTTGAATAACGAGCCGAGCCGTTAATGTTTTTTTTTTTGAATTTGCTTAGCAGTTCGCCGCTCTGTGCTCCGATGTCCAGATGATATCCGAGACGTTATCGAGGTTTTCAACCGCAGGTCTTTCATGGCAGAAAAGTTTTTCTTTCCGGAGAGTCGAGCGTGCTCGTGCCTCTTTCTTCAATGGCCACTGAATTGGGTGTTCCGAGGTGTCATGTTCGCCCGAGGACTCTCGAACAGAGGTTGCATTACGGATAACTTTCAATGACGAACAAGCGCAGGAGGCTGAAAAGGACGCCAAGGAAGAAGAGAACGAGGCCTCGGGGTTTTGGGAATCAACCTCTTTTGCTGATTGAGTCCCTGAGCACAAAGACGGGACTTCCTGGGGAGTTAGGGATCTGAGTCCCGAGGTAGACGCTGATAATTGCGATGTCGGGATCATCGTTCAGCTCGGAATACCTTCGAAGGTTTTTGTAATCATGCTTGGCCTTACAGCGAGATCCGGGGAATCCGTCCTTTGTTATCATGACGTCAAGGGAGCTGCGATTCGGGGCAACAAAGAGAAACATGTTGTGGAAGGACCTGTCGCCGATGCACCCGACGTTTCTGAGGCAAACAAACTGCAAGATTTTAAGCAGGCTCCGCTAAGTGCCGCCGGGGTTGCTGTATCCGAAGTCAACATTGAAACAGCCGAGGCGTCTTACAACGGTGAAGCCCCTGTGGCTCTTCTCTCAAATACCACAGCCCCCGATTCTCGCTCTCCTCAACCGGATACTCCCACGGCACATAAGGCGCATGGTCGGGTGGGCTTCACAGGAGCCGAGGTAATGTGCCGTCTTGCCTTGTCCGTTCTGACTTTTTGCTCTTCTTTTTCTTTTAAGTTTATGTTTTTTTTAGCTTATCGCCGCAGCCAATGAGGTCGTCTCGGGTTGCGAGGCCAGCATCCGAAACGGCCAGAGGTGGATTGAGGGTTCTTGTGGGGAGGCGGTTTCTTTGAGAACAAGGCTTGACGAGGTCGAGGTCGAGCATGCTAAAGAGATGGCGGATGTCAAGAGGCGCTACGAAATTATCGAGGCCGAAAGGGATGCTCTCAAGCGTAAACGAGACGAGTCCGAGGAAATATCGGTATATCTGTCGGAACAGAAGGTTCGGTTGGAGGCTGACGTGGCCTCTTTGCAACGGCAAGTTTCGTCAGCGCGAGAGGCGATCCTTGAGAGGTCATGCAAGGCGGTGAAGCGCGAATTCGCGAGTCAGTACCGAGAGAAGATGTTTGGTGCCGAGGCGAAAATCGCTTTGCTCGAAGGAGGTGACAGGGACAAGATCATGGAGCTGGCCGAAGTTGACAGTAACCTCGAAATGATTTACATCCTGCAAGGTCCTGATCCCCCTTTCTTGATCAAGAAAAAGGTCGAGTTAACTGGTTTCAACGAGGAGTTTGAGCGGCTTGCGACAGATCTTCGTGGGGATTTGAGACATCCAACTCTCTCGCTAGAGTTCTCGAAAGAGGATTCTATTGGTCTCGATTGAGGAAAATTGCCACCGAATATGCATAACTCTATCGGTTTACACGAGTTTGGTTCTATGATTTATTTTGCTATGATGCTTAAATATCGTTTTTGGGTTCATATGATTCTACCGATGCATTTTCGATTCGAATACTCGAATCTCTTCGGAACGAGCCATTTCCGATAATGTAGTGAATTATGTAGTGAGTTTGCAACCGAAGCGATTGTGGCTTGCCGAGGTCGTAAATATCACTAAGTGGCGAGGCGTTTCCGATAACAAATAACTTATTCGTCGAAGCGATTAAAGATTCGTCTAAGACTTGATTTCTGGCGGACCGTTCTAGTCTATCCACAATCCGAATTGGATCGGTGCTGCTTTTAAGGCAAAATGTCTAAGGCAGGTTGTCGGGTCTTAGGTGCGAGCCGTGTGTTGGCCGCTGGTTGAACATTTTTTTTTTCTCGTACTTTGGGGATAATCGCTCGTGCAGTACAACGTTCGCGAGATGTTATAGGCCAACGTTACGGGGGATTTGGTGGTTCGGACGTATTTGTTAGGGATGAAGGGTTTCTTAGACCGAAGCAAATGAGTATCTATATTAGCCCTGATCTAGACCGACGTTGCTTAAGGTCGAGCGGTTTATCGGGTTTCAGTGGAACAAGTTTAGTTATCTCGTACCTAGGCGTTAAACGCTCAAGCTGTTCAATGTTCCCGAGATGTCGATGACCAACGTTACGTAAGAGTTGGGGTTTAGATGTTCTTCTAGGTTGGGACTTGTGTGCCCGTTTTGAGAACAGCCGTCAGAATATTTCTCGCGGTATACCCAAGAGATATTGGACCGAGGTATACTCAGTCTGAATTTATATAGCGTGCTTAAATCCGTGAAGGATGTAGAGAACCTTGTTAAGTGTAAAAGTTGGGATCCCATTTGGGATGTAGATGTTCTTGTGCTATGGCCAGCAGCAGACGAAGTAAATAAGAGTTTGAGCAAGGTAAACTTTTTATTAGAAAATATTTTTAGTTTACATAACGTACGAGTATATGAATATACGTACCCCACTCCCCTCCCCCCTTTCTAGGGAGGGGGCAGTTGAACTCGGTATGAGATGAGCTGCCTACATACCTCTTTTGAGGATCAAACCGCCCCGTAGTTCATGTTTTTTGTTAAGTTCTTAGTAGTAATACTTCTTGAGATGCACTGCATTCCATGATCGTGGCACCGAGGCGTCTGTCGAGTGGTTGGCTAGTTCATAAAATCTTGGTCGGACCACTTTAGTTATTCGGTAAGTTTCTTCCCAGTTAGCTCCCAATTTTCCTGCATTCCGTTCTGCCGTGTTTTGAAAGACCTTGCGGAGGACTAGCTCTCCTTCGTGAAATCTCCGTCTCTTGACGTTGGAGTTATAATACTTTGTCGTGGCTTGCTGATAATTTTGAATGCGGATGAGTGCTTGATCGCGCCTTTCATTGATGAGGTCTTCTTCTTCTAATAGCATAAGGTGGTTGAGTCCTTCTTGTCCCGGGAGGAGCCGTCGTCGAACTCCCGGGAATTCCACCTAGGGAGGGATCACGCACTCCGTTCTGTAGAGGAGTGCGAATGGTGTTTCACCTGTAGCTCGCGTTGGGGTTATCCGATGTGACCAGAGAACTCCTTCTAGCTCGTTAGCCCATATTCGCTTCTTTGCATTGAGGCATTTTTTCAATCCGTCTAGCATGGTTTTGTTAGCTGCCTCGGCTTGTCCATTCCCTTGCGGGTAAAGAGGGGTTGACTTGCTTAGTCTGATTTTCCATTTCTAGCAAAAAGCTTCAAAGCTTGTTGAGATGAATTGCGAGCGATTGTTGGTTACTATTTCTTATGGAACTCCATGTCGACAGATGATGTTTTTCCAAACGAAATATTCGACTTGGCCGTCTTTGATGCTTGCAAAAGAATCTGATTCGACCCATTTCGAGAAATAATCCGTTTAAACTACCAGAAATCTCTTTTGCTTGGAACGGTGTAGAGGCCAACGATGTTCATCGACCAGCGCATGAAAGGATAGGGAGACGAGATCGAGGGCAGCAGCTAGGTCGGTTGATGAATCGTGGGGCGTGGCGTTGGCACTTTTTGCACTTCCGTGAAAAAATTTCGCAGTCTTTCACCATGGTCGGCTAGTAGTATCTGTGACGTTTTATCTTTATTGCTAAGGATTTTCCACCGCTATGGTTTCCGCAGGATCCTCCGTGGACTTCTCCCATTACTTTGCGCGCTTATTTTCCTTTCATGCAAGTCATTAGTGGTCCCGAGAATTACCATTTGAAAACTTCTCCGTCGAGTAGGATGTATCGAGCCGCCTTGGCCTTGAGTTTGCGGGCTGCCCATTTATCCTCCGGGACTTCTCCGTTCATAATGTACGTTCGAATTGCTCACATCCATTCTTGATCACACCCATACTCGTTTTATTGGTGTTGTTCTACTTCTACCGTTCCTTGTTCGTTGTCGGGCTCTTCAGAATTTCGCTCGGGACGATTAGGTTTACGGTTTCTGGATTTTCGATGCTGGGTCGCTCGATGAATTCCACCGAGATTACTCTCTTTAGGCCGAGATCGGAGGATGGGGCTAGAGCTGCCAACTCCTCGGGGGATTCGTGTTAACTCGAATTCTCAAAATCTTTTGCGTGTTTTTGGACTACGCTTAGGTATGCCTCCATTATCTCGTCTCATACTGTGCATTCCCCGTTGAATTGATTGGCGACATGTTGAGAATCGCAGAAAGCTCGGATTTTTTGAACCTTGATCCCTTGGGAGAGCCTGAGTCCCGCGATTAGAGCTTCATATTCGATCTCGTTGTTGGAATCGTGGATGGCCAGTCTGAAGGATTGCTCCAGAATTTATCCGGTTGGGGACGTCAAGCGGACTCCAACTTCTGAGCCTTGTTTCGACGACGAGCCGTCTACGTGAAGTATATAGGTGGAGTTTTGAGATGGTTCGTTAGTTCCGTCGATCGGGAGCTCCACCAGGAAGTCGGCGAGGACTTTGGACTTGGCGCAGGTCTTACTTCGATAGTCGATGTCGTATTCGCTGAGTTCGATCGTCCATTTTGCTAGTCTCCCGGATTGGTTCGCGCTGCGTAGTATAGCTCGCAGCGGGAACGACGTCAGTACTACAATGGAGTGTGTTTGAAAGTACGGCCTAAGCTTTCGCACCGACATCACTACCGCGAGCACCAACTTCTCCGTCTGCGAGTACCTTGTTTCTGCATCTGCTAAAGTCTAGCTCACGAAAAAGCTAAAGACCACTTCTAGGTAATTTTTTTAGTTGATTTTCGTGAATTTTTTGATCTGTGCCGCGACAGCAGACTTCTTGGAGAAGTCTCCTCCGAGTAGACTTCTCCAAGAAGTCTGATGGTCAACGCACAGGTTAGTTTTACAATTGACCGGGTGTTCCGATTTCTGATTGTAGACTTCGTGTTGAAGTCTGCGCCTTTCTTTGAGAACAAAAAAACTGGCGTAGACTTCTCAAGGAGACTTCATGATAAAAGGTTAGTTTTGTAATTGACCAAAAAGAAGACTTTTTAAACGAAGTCTACTCAAGAAGTCTGTAAAAAAGAGAGGTTAGTTTTGCAATTGACCAATGTTTGACTTTTTTGCAGACTTCTTGAGTAGATTTTAGTGGCTAATTTTGAGGTGACGAATATATTATTTAATTAGGAAACTTCGCAGAGAAGTCTACTCTCCTCGTAGACTTCTCCGAGAAGTATACTAATTAATTAATTCAATGTTTGGTCAACCTCAAAACTAACCCATTTTAGACTTCGTTTGGAGTGGAGAAGTCTACTTGAAAAGTCAAACTTGGTCAATTGCAAAACTAACCTCAAAGAAGTCTCGCTTACGTGGAGAAGTCTCATCTGAAAAGTACATAAAGTACAACACAATTTTTCAATTGCAAAACTAACCTCCAAGAAGTCTACTTTTCATAGGAGACTTCTCCACGTAAGGGAGACTTCTCGGAGAAGTCAACTAACTTTTTTCAATTGCAAAAGTAACCTAAAAAGGAGACATCATATGTTGGCTACTATAGTAAACTTCTCTGGTAGACTACTATAGTAGACTTCGTTATGAAGTCTACTTTTACAAGTTTTTTTTTAAACACATTTTTATCAAATTTATAACGATTTTTAAAGATTTTTTTTTGTCTTGAGCTTGTGTTACTAAGTGTACTTGCTTCTATATCAGTTTTACATGATAATGTTTTATACTTGTGGTAGAATCAGGTTTTTTGTTTTTGTAAGGTAGTTAGCTTATTAAGCGCAGACTTCTTAAAGAAGTTTAAGAAAGTAGTCTTCTTTGTTAGTCTCCGACATGAATTTTTTATAAAATTCATTTATCTGAAATTTGTAACAAATAAAAATGATTATTTGACTCTTGCGTTTGTGTTATTTATTGGTCTTGCTTATGTATGAGTTTGACATGTTTGTTTGTTATAGTTAAGCTTTAATTAATTTTCTTGTGTTTTTAGGCATTTAGCTTATTAGTAGGAGACTTCGTTGAGAAGTCTACTTAGTCGACTTCTTTTTCAGTCTGCGACATCAATTTTTTATAAAATTCATTTATCTGTAATTTGTAACAAATAAAAATTAATATTTGACTCTTGAGTTTGTGTTATTTATTGGTCTTACTTATGTATGAGTTTGACAATATTTGTTTGTTATAGTTAAGCTTTAATTAATTTTCTTGTGTTTTTAGGCATTTAACTTATTAGTAGCAGACTTCGTGTAGAAGTCTACTTCAAAGGAAGTCTGAAAAAGAAGTCTATTTAAGAAGTTTATGGATGATACTTAGATAAGCCTTGTTATATGGGTATCGAACCCGTAATGTTGTTGTGTTTTATCATTTTCAAAGGAACTCTGCTTATTAAGTCTGTTTGAGAAGTCTGAAAAGAAGTCTATGTACAATACTTAGATAAACCTTGTTATATGGGTACTGAGCCTGTAATGTTGGTGTGTTTTATAAGTTTCAAAGAAAGTCTGCTTACGAAATCTGTTTGAGAGTTATATTTAAGAAGTCTAAAAAAAGAAGTCTATTTAAAAAGTCTGTTTAAGAAGTCTGTTTAAAATTTATGTTTATTAAGTCTATTTAAAAAGTCTGAAGTTTTCTGAACGTAAGACAGTGATACTCCACAGAGGTACCTTGTGGCATAGTTTCTGAAATATTAGAGCAAATTAGTAACCTTGTAGCTTCTGCTAAATATGTTATTTAATGCTACCATAGCGTTTCATATTATAGAAACGTTTTATCATAGGACAAAAGAAAAATGACATATTATTGATATTCAAAGTATTACATAAGACCTAGATCATACATAAGTACATAAAGAACAAATATACAAAAAAAAATGTGACCGCTGCAATGCAAACCAAAGCAATCACCGACTTTTTTTGTCCCTCCATCTGATCTTCCCCTTATCATCCTTAGTGTATGGTGACGACTCCAAACAAGAGTCTACAAAACAGTGTGTTCTGCACCAGCAGCAACCATTTCCATATCTTCCCCATCCCCATCCATTAAGATCACCATCTTCCGTAACCGCAGCAGTGTGTTCTGCACCAGCAGCAACCATTTTGATTCGTATTCCCTGCACCCATTACAATTTTGAAGTGTTGAGATTTAACCAAACTAACTACATAAACGTACAGTCTCCGATCACTAAATCTTCTAATTTACCTGGTCAGAGAAATTGTAAATAGATCCTACCTTCTATCTATGTTTGCCGATAGTATAAAACACAGTTATAGCTATTTTTAGAGCGCCAGAATTATTAGTTACCACTCCTATATACGGTCACTTAAATTATATATTGAAGATATCTCCACAAGTTGTGGACCCTTAATTAGTAACACTCGTATCTTTAAGAAGAGCAAGTTGCAGAAATGGACTCAACATTGACCCAGTTCTGAAGCATATTGTTTTGGGTAAGTTCAGGAAATTACAATGACAAGGAAATGTTAACATTACGCAATAAGAAGAATATAGCGACACAAAACTCAAAGGCTTGAATCTTCTGAGGCACAAGAGAATCTTATGTGTCCCCCCAACCAAGTTGGCCTAGAAAAGAAAAACAGAAAATGTCATTACAGAGTACAAGATCTATAACAGTTTAAATCCAGTGAGTTTGAAGAAGCTTAGATGGCATGTATAGATTTGAAATAGCCAAAAGATTAGATATCAAAAAAAAAAAAATTGTAAAAAAGGGAACAAGAAATTATCTTTTCGTACCAGCAGATAGTGTTTCCTTGAGTTCTAGCTCCATCTTCTTGGCGTCACCAACTGCAAACAAAACAAAAAATATTTGTATTATTTGATTTCTGATTTTGCAACATAATGAGTCAGTCGTGTTGACATAAACTTTTTGATAGACGAGGGTCATAAAATTCCAGGTAAAGGAAGTTTAGACGGGCCTCTTGCCACTGATTGCTCAACCCACTATTAGGAATATTACTTCCCCACGAAAATCGTATTGTTTAAGTCGTGTTGACTGACTACTCATCTAAAGAAGAGGGCAGAATCGCGAGATATGAATGAAAGAAAGAAACCAAAGCTTATTAAGATGTTAAGAAGTCTGGAAAACTAAAGGATTTAGAGAGAGAGAAACTTAGAGAGAGGTTTTTATAGAAAATATGAGGTCAGTTTTACAAAGGGGGTACACACATATTTATAGGTGAGGTTTTAGTGCGCGCTGACATAAGCGCTTACTTCAGCCTCTGCGATTACATCATCGATTACATCATTATTACATCATTATTCTTTATTTAATAATTATACATAAATCAAATGCCTCATTTAAATGTTTCCTGGAAAACACTGTGGGAAAAACCGAAGATAAGGAAAAAGAGTTAAAATGATTGTAGGTGGAGCATTTTTAGTGCTCCATTTCGAACTTGATGGTATGTTTGTCGCAGCAGCCGTAATGATCACCTGGACAGTCGTATTCTACCTCCGGTTCTTCGTATTCAGGTTGAGTTTCTGTATTGACGTCGATGTTGAACATTTTGCTGATTTCGTCGATATTCATTGTATCATCCGGGAGCTGTGCATCTTGAAAGTATTCTGGTGGACATGAGACATGTGTTCTTGCTTTACTTCTTTCGGAGTAGCTGCCTCGATTTCTTGCTTCATCATGAAATATTGTAGATCTTCATCGAGGCTCATCTGATAGTCGATCGGATAGTAATACCAATTCGGGATGAACGGAATGGGGAATGTTTGCCTGGCAGTGTTGAGGCAGAATGCATGAGTCTGCAAGTCTTCGTATGGTTTGTTGTCATTAATGTTGAAGTCCGGGCGTACCCCTTTGTGGTAGTCGTTATGGTGGATGAGAGTAGGCAGTGCATGAACTTTTCTAGATTTGACATTGACTTGGACTGGACGATAGAAGAAGTATATTGTATGAGGGTTGAAGAGCGGATTAGTCTTCCTTGTTTCTTGAGTCTTTTGAGCGGTAATCCTGTCGCCTTTGCCGATTTCCTTAATTTTCCGCTCCAGACAGTTAGTGGTGCGAACCAAGTCAAGAAGGTCGAAAGACAGTCCTTTTGACATTGCTGGGAGTTGATGTACTGGTGTAGCCATTGTATGTCGAATGTGATGCCGATGGTGTGAACTGAGCCGATATACTAGAGGAAACAGAGTACTTCGTCTGACATATTATGATTTTCGATTCTGTAAAGATGTGCAAACTGGTAGTCTAGGTGGATTCCCAATGGTGCTAAGTAGTGGCAGTTGATTTCGTGCTTCAATAGGATGACAGACTAATATATGAAAATTCTTACGTTAAGATGTTCATGTAGCGTCTTTTTGCTGATGGGCTGATGTACATCTTCGGGCATGTTATTTTTGAAGTCGAAGTAGCTTTTTTCTGAAGTAGAAGAAGAGCTTGCCATCATGTTGATCTCCTTCGGAGGGTTTCTACTGAGCATGTCTGCTAGCGTATTTTTTGTGCCCTTTAAATAGAAGGACTTGAAGTCGTACTTTGAAAACCATTCGCTCCAACGTAATAACTGCTGATGTGGGACCATTTTCTGCTTGAATTGAAACATCTTCGGATAAGAAGACATGTCCATTTCGATGTGAAATTTGTGTCCTATCAGATGAAATTCAAATTTCTCGATGGCTTTCTTGACCGCTAGGATTTCTTTGAACGTGGAGTGATAATGCATCCGCTTTAAAGCGTCCACTTTTATATCCACAGATTTGACGTTTGCCCTCTAGCTATTCAAATAATATAGCTCTCCAATATTTGTCGCTTGCATCTGTCTGGAGGATATGTATCCCTGAAGAAGAAATCTTTAAAGGTGGCTTTTGTACCTCTAGCTTTAGGCTTTTGACTGCGTCGGTTTGTCGTTTTGTCCATTGGGGTGGATTCTTCGTCAGCATTTTTTGGAGTGGTCTTGTCAGCTGCGAAAGTTACGGTATAAAGTCGCCTACGTAATTGATTACCCCAAGGAATTGTTGGACTTGTCGCTTTGTGAGATTTTCATCAGGCAATTCGACAAGTGTTGTGGCAAGATGGGCTTGTCGTGCAAATTGGCCATCTTTGATTTGCATTCCGAGGAAGTCGATGTTGGGCAGGGCTATGATCATCTTTCGGGCCAAGAGAATTATCCTGTATTCTTTTATAATTTGATGAAGTTGCCTGAGAGACTGGATGTGCTCCTTTTCATTGGATGAAAATAGGAGGATGTCGTCAATGTATATCAAAGCTGTGTTGAGAAGTGGTTTGAACATACGTAACATTGCTTGTTGGAATAGTGATGGTGCCGTCTTGAGACCGAAAGGTAGAACCTTCCATTGGAGATGGCGATTTGGGAGGCAGAATGTTGTTTTATAACTTTCTTCCTGGCGCACTTCTATCTGCCAAAATCCTGACTTTAAGTCCAATTTTGAGATTATTGTTGCGCCTTGTAGATCTTGGAGGAGCGCCTTTTTGTTCGGTAGAGGAAATTTGACGTCTTGTAGGTATTGATTGAGAGGCTTGTAGTCAATGACTAGTCTGAGTTTTCCTCTTACTTGTTCTGCACGATTATTTACGTAAAATATTTTGCATGCTCATGGCGAGTTTGTTGACTCTATGATTCCTTGACCCACGAGTTGATCACATTCTTCGTTGGCGTGTTGTAATAGAGTAGGTGGCATTCCGGCGTGACTTGCTTTCGTTGGAGTAGTGTGAACGTTTTCTTTGAAGGGTAAAGAGACGAAGAACTCCGAGTTTAACCACAGTGGATTGTTGCATTTTCGAAGGAAATATGTGTGGGAGTCTGCACATGAAAATAACGTTATTTCTTCTTTGATCTTTTCGAAATCTGGGGACACAGCTCCTTCGATTGTGAATTGGCGAGGTATCGGTTTGGACTTGAGCTTAACCGTTAACGAACTAGAATTCGCCACTCGAAATTCTTGTTGATGTGGGAGCCACATAGAAAATGGAAGAATTTTGGGGTTAAGGATCGTTGTGTAAAAGCCCCTGTGTCAATAAATGCAATGGCATGAACAGGGTCTTCCTTTTGCGAGGGATCAAAGATTTGTACCGGTAAATGTTGGGTTTGTATCTCCTCGTGCCTTGTATTTGAGCGATTTTGAAACAACAGTTGTCGTCTCGTTTTGGCACGACGTCTCAGAGGAATCATCAGAATCTGAGTATCCAGAGATTGCGTCTTTATCGTCGCTATCGTATGATAGTACTGACTCTAGATCATGGTTGTCGAGATCTATATCCGGTGCAATTTGGATATTGACTTGATGAGATATTGTCTTTTCTTCTTTGATTGGTTGGGGCAGTTTTTTGCGAAATGCCCTTCCTTCCGGCACAGAAAACATCTTGATGTTTTTCGGAAACTTTGTTTCTTTCGAAAAATCGTTTGTGTTTGAATCTGTTGTTGAAACGTTTCTGAAACGATTATCTGAACTTGTCGGGCTTGCTTCGTGAACTACATGAGCAAGATCCTTTGGCTTTTGAGCACTTGATAGATAGATCTGGTCTGGCACATATCTTGGATAGCTTCTTAGATTTGTCCATAAATTCTGTCCAGAACTCCTTTTGCTTGCACAATTTATCAAGATTTCTGAAGACGTATTGCTGGATTTGGCCAATTGAGATTTCTTCGATTGTTTGACCTTATTCTCTCATATACAACTTAGTTTGTTGCCCGAGATAGTCGTCAATGGAAGACTGGGATTGTTGAGACCGTTGAGAGCATAGTATCTTCGGGTTTGTTGCTCAAAGTGCTTTGCCAAATCTAGTTTCTTTAAAGAGCAGCATTTTACCGAGAAAAATTCTTCTTGCAGTTGTTCTTTCAGATGATTGGGTGTGCTGATGAATTCTCTGTGGATTTCTCCTTAAAGCAACGGTATTGTTGTTTGATAGACCTGTTGTTGCCGATAGTCACCTAGCGAATTCCACCATTCTTTGAGTGTTCCGGATAGCCGTGCTGCACATTATTATATCACAAGTTCTATCGGAGATGTGATGGCTTCAGAATTCATCCATGCATGGAACTCGTCAATGCGGTCATTCCATTTTTCGAAGGGAATGTCATCGAAGGCGAAAGTCATGATTTTTGCAGCAAACTTTTTTTCCGGTGTCTCCTGATGATTTGGGGCCATGTATCTATTTCTTCGTCGCTAGAGTAAACTTCGTGTATGTTCGGTTCTTCCTTTGGTGTTGTTGAGGGTTCGCCAATAACGAACTGCTTTAGAAGAGACTATTCGTCTGAGCTGGAATCATATTCACTAGGACTTGTACTCGAGAAGTGATTGATCATCGTTATCGGCTGTGAGTGAGGAGATGATAGGATTGGTGCTGGTTCTCTAGTAGTGCTGCCGAGGGTGTCTAGTGCACTAATCATTGAAAATTCAATAATCCCGATCTCTGGTCCCTTTTGCTTTAAATCTTCAACGGATTCGTGACTAGAGGAAGAGTCGAGAGTTGGTTTCTTGGGCGGGTTGGCAGGGAACTCTGATTCCTTTTGACGCCTTTGCTTCATCCGTGTTGTGTCTTTGAAACGCTAGCCGTAATTGTATCAAAGCGGGACGTGAAGGCGTTGTCGGAGGATAGAAATCCGGGGAGAGGGTTTTTTTGATTTTGATATCCGCAAAGAAATCCGGGTGAGTAGGTCTCTTGATACATAGGGATGCTTGATGGCATGCTTCCAAAAGGGTTGAAGTATGGATCTGACTTGTTGTGGTTTTTGATCATGCTTTTGAGGCTTTTTTGCAGATCCTTTAGTTGATATTTGAGACTAGCCGTTTCAGCTTCTTTGCTTCGAAATTGGGAAGTATTGACCATTATGTGTTGTGCCATAGTCATCATTTCTTGATGAAGATTATTGAGTCGACTATGAATCTCTGATATAGATCCTTGAAGAGAGTTTAGTCTCTTGTTGTAGCCCTCAGCTAATTGTCCGACCTTATGATTGAGAGTTGTCAATAGTCGGTTTTGAGCAAGAGCGTTTTCCGTTTGCCAATTGAGGACCTTTTCTCCCTAGCTTAGTTGATCTGGTCCAGAAGAATTTATTGCTCTTGTAAGGATTTTCGGGCTATGGGCGATGTTATCTTTGGTGAAATCTTCTGGAGGAGGAAACTCTTCTGGATGCATCATCAAGATTTGTTCAGGCTCCTTTTTTCTCTCTGAATATTGTACTATAAAATCGTATTTGTTTTCACCAAGTGGGCCGACAGTAGGACTCCTTCAAGATATTAATTCAGTTTCTAGTTGGATTATGTCAGTTTTTTAATTGATTGTTTGATCTTAGAACAGTCTGGAGATTGAGGATGAGTAGTGAGATGGTTGTATGATTATCTATATGATTATTAGAAATTGTAGTACCCGTTAGGCTGTTTTGGTAGTTTTGTGTTTTGCCTTTTATCCCACATGTTTTTTTGTACGGATCGGACACAAGATATATTAGACGACAATTAATTTCCAGGACACTTTGTTATGCATATTTTTTTTTTCTCGGATAGATTTAAAATCATTGACTTCTTTTGGTTAGCTTAGGGAACAACGAAAGGGAAAATGCATGAAGCAAAAAACACAGAAATGTTCAAAAATGTGGGAAAACAAATATTGCAAAACACTTGAAGTGGGTTGAAAGACCAGGGCTAGACTTGAAGTGGGTTGAAAGACCAGGGCTTGTACTTTATAGTCTGAAGTACGTGGCTGATTCTGCTCAATGTTCCCTAAACCAGGAATAGTAAAAGATTGGCCAACTTCCGCGTTGTCGAACTTGTAGTTTGTAGTATCCGCAGTGTCGTTTTGTCGCACGGTCATCGTGGAGAAAGTGGGCTGTTCATTAATAAAGATTGTTTTATTTAGATTCTATGTAACAAACGAATAGAGGATTTGGGCCACAGTGAGAGAGAGGGCAAAATCACCTGTGCATGATCTGTATTGTTAGTTACCCTTGCAACTATGAAACTGCGGTTTTTTGGTGAATGATTGTAGGTTGTCACCTTGAGTTGGAAAATTAATGTGTTTCCAACGATATCTTCTAGGGAACTATTCAAATCTGGGAAATTGCCTTGGTTAACCTGTTATTGAAAAGTAAATGCGTGGTTAAACGTTAGGAATTATTTTTTCTGATTTAGCAGGCAATATGTAATGAATTTAAATGGTTCCCAATAAGTACCTTCTTCCTTAAGTTTTCGTACTTATGTGGAGATAGAATATTTATCAGGTCCTTGTCTGAGACCAGAAATGTTGCCACGTCCATACCGTCTAAAACAGCCAAGGCCACATGAAACCTAGTAAATGTGTGAAGTAATGTTAGTTTTGTATAGTATATCCTACTTTAAAATAATAAATTATTATTGTATTACTTAGAATCTCCGTAGGAATTGGTTTCTTGGCATTCAACACAAAGAAGGGAATTTTGATGAACTTCAAGTTTACCTACACATGCTGTGCAAGTCATGTGGTTCCAACCATATGTGGATAAAACATCAACGATTCTAGCTTGGCAGATGAAATCAGCATCCTACATTTGTAGTAACATGTTTGAAATAGATTTACGATAAATTTAAAGGCTTAATTTGGATGGTAACAAAGTTTATAAACTATGTACATGTTACCTGATTATTTGACTTTGTAGTGAACTCACAGAGTTCTGCGACTGTCTCCATTTTGTGGATGCTTGCTTCGAGGTCGGTTAGTGTGAAAGATTGGTTTGTGCCCAGGTCCAATCTTGAAATCAAAGTATGAAAAGTATTTAATTTGAATTGAAATTTCGTACAGTGTTGGTAATAAGCAGTTGAGCATCATCAATATATATTCTTACCCTTGTGAGAACCATGATATTGGCTCGATGTTCTTGTCAAAAAGAAAAACTTGGTAGATATAGTTGAGTCCAAATATAGTTTCCCTACAGGTTTTAAATTTAGGAAGACTTTAGAACATATGCAATTGTAGGAGAGCTTTTTGTTTAGTGCATGAGACGTAAAAAGCAATATGTTACCATCTAGAATCGTAGGGTTGACAGCTGTCACTAAGACAACAGGTTTGACTTTAATAGGTAAGTATAGTAAGGACCGGAATCTCGACGCAGGTTGACCCCACAATGATAAGGAGACAATGTTGCATCTGTTAATTAGGGAAGCCATGAGTTAGTGATGCGGATTAGTGCTGGTATATGTTAATTACGGAAACCAAAAATTGTTGGTAAAATCTTCCCGACAAAACAATGATCGGTGATTCACCGAAACATTCATGAATGCGAAAAGCAAAAAATTTGCGCATAATTATGTGCTTTCTTTTCCTTCCTTCCGTGTCTATAAATCCAATGTCTGTTCCTAACCTAACGCCATCCTCACCGTATGGAAACATCAATGGATACTGAAGAGCTAAATACGCGGGGTGTAATTCATTTATTATATGTAGTTTTCCAGTATAAGTCTGGATAACTATATCCTGTGTCTCGGCTCCGATATCAAAATCGCCGGGGATTAGAGCAGCCACCTCGTCAGCAGACGGAAGATTAGTAGTTCTTGCATCAGACTTCCTTCACACGACAGGGTTAACCTTAAACCGTTCTTAGTGTAGGCGAGAACAAGCCGATCCCGTGCACTTCGGAAGGCTTTAACGTGACACTTGTGTCTGTCTAACATACGTTTAAGCTGAGCAACAATCGACTTTTTAATACCGCCGGTGGACGCGCAATGCCTGTATCAAATACATTTCAGGAATATATAGTGGTAATAACAACAAAATAAATATCGAAAATCGAGAATGCATTAAATACCCATATACCGCAAACCTAATAGCTATTTCATTTGCAGTATCGTGGATGTAAAGTTGTAAAAACGCTGGACTTTTCCAGGCAATGGGAGCAAATCTCCTACGCGGTGGTAGTTCTCTCCACACATTCGATATAAGAAACGACCATTGCCATCGTTGATAGAATTGTCAACCTTTCCACCAAGAGAAGTGAAAGAAAATATCATGTTATAGGCTCTCACGAATTCAAGAAAATGACTCCTCTCATCACGAGTATTGTATAAAAATACTAATAACGTCTTTGGGGGAGTTTTTAACAAAGAAAGTACTATTTTTCCCTGACCGCAACACATCGAAAATAAAGATCTTTAATGTGCAAATATTTTTCCAAGTCTTTCACCGTACCACATGAAAGACTTACAATTCCGACACATGTAAACAGGATCACCATCATCATGGTAACCTACAAAGTCACCAACAACTGTTACAATATTTAAAGAACACTAATAGTAATAGTAATATCACTTGTAGCCAAACTAACCCATTACCTGTAGTTGTTAATCCGGGGTCAATGCTTGTCTTAAAGTCTGTTCTAGTTAAATCTTCATCGGAAACTTCCTTGGGGTCACCAATCACCTTACCCTTTCCTTGTGTCTTTGCCTTTCTCTTCCTGTGTTCTTTCTTACCACGACAATCATCTTCAGATTCTGAACCATCATCATCTTCATTATCCGTATCCGAGTCGGTTACATCGAAGCAAACAAATCGTTTTTTGTTGATAGAATCGTTCAGGATCTCTAACATTCAAAGAAAAAAAAAATTTGAATGTTTACTCGACATTTATTACATGCATCATATTAACAGAAAGTTTTTACAAATAACTTGACTAATAGCTCGCTTCTCGGTCCTTATCCTTCATATATAAGACATCCTTTTATGTCTTGCAAGGGGACATTCATATTGGTGTGAACCAACATCAGCAATGTTCTTGTTATCCATCGCGTGATGAGTGATATAATTGGCAATCATATCGACATGAGCATACCGCTTCATTGTTATGTAACACACCGATGCATTGTAACACTTAGAATCGTTAAAATCACAAGAACGACGCTCCAATAAACAATACACAACTTACGTAATTCAGGGTCACGCGAAGTTACACATGATGATGTAACATCTTTTTTCTTCCGAGGTATATAATGACGCTTAGTCTTCATTAATAAGAATCGTATGAAGCTCGACTAAAGATAGGTAACTAAGCGATACTCTTTTACTCAGCAAAAAAACTCTACGTATCTAGGGTTAATAGTCACATTTATATACAGAGAGGTACAATTAGACGAAGTTATTTCGTCGTAAAATATACCAGATATAAAATAAATAAGTAAAGCTTTGGATAGACTATGAATTTAAGGAATATCTCTTAACATTTTTCTTCGCAAAAGTCAAAACTAACATTTTCTCGAACTATATAAAAGGAATACCTAAAATCACGTCTCGAGAGAGTTAAAAGTAAGGTTTATATAAAACAGAGACACCTTCTCACAGAATATTGGATATATATTAAATAAGCTGATTTTCAGAACTTAGGCAATATCTCTTAACAAATTCCTGCAGAAATTATAAAATTAACATTTTTACGGCCGAGAACAGAGCGAATTTGAAAGCAAATATATTAATCTAAACATTCATATTATAGAGATAATTTCAAATCTAAACCTTTATATTATAGATGTATAAAGTAAACATATTGTAGAGATATTTCTTATTAATTCTAGCATTTTTTGAAATTGTATCACGTACTATCGGAAATAACATTTAACAATCCATATCGATCCATCAAACCCACCTTCTTATTTTCGTATATCAAATATAATTTTTATTTCCGTATACCAAATATATAATATTTATAACCTACTATCAAATATTAAGTCTCAAATAATCCGGATGAAAATCAAAAGATTGAAAAAAAATGGCCAAAAACTTATATCAACCAAGAAAGGCACGCCATGTGGCGACGCTTGATTCTACCCATCAGTAGCTCAATCTGATGAAATACAACATGAGTCCTGCCATTCTGTTGCGATTGTAGGAACTCCTTTTCGATTTGTCAATAACACCAACATAACGTTTGTTTATTCGAGGATCGATTTTATTCATGCAAAAATGTTATCATGTTAAAAACCAAATCTAAAACCTGTACTACAAATAAATATTATTAAATAAGAATCCGAGTATTGTATCCATAAGACAACATCCAAATTCGAATATGAAATAGTATAAAATAGTATTGCATTAAAATCTCAAATCCAATTTTCATGTTATAGTTCCTATCTGGATTCTTGGAGACCAAGATCATCCCATTCATGCCACTCTCCTCTTCCTTATCCTTGGTATACTGCAAGACAAACGAAGAGTTGTTACACAGAAATCTCGTATTCACCGTAAACAATGACTAAAACAATACACCATCAATGCCATAACTTACTTTTCTTTAAGACCAGCTACCTCTTTGATAGGAGGCACGACAATGATCTGAGTTGGATAATCCGATGTTACTTTTCTCTTCCCTATAAAAATTATTAAATAATTGCGTCATAAGATATAAGCACCACAAAAACCGTAAAGATTAAACACATCATCCAATTATATAAACGTGGAATTAATCACCTGAAAAAATTCCCATGACACCCCATCGAATTAAACAAACGATCGGGCCACCAGCACAATTGCTAATATCGGTATGGAATTTTAGAGCTCTATCTTCGTGTAGTATACACGGGAGATGAACATTATTACCAAAAACCAAAAATACACATTAGGCGCCCCGAATTCCGCATATAATAAAATAGCATATCATAACAATAATTTCAGAGGAAAAAGATGTTAGGTTACCTGGAATTTCTTATCTCAAAAGTAATTTTTAGAATGTTGAATAAAATATTATGATTATGGTTGAAACTACCCACGTTAACAACTTCTACAATCAGATATGCATAAAAGTTAACACGTTATAACGAAAGAGAGTTATAGAATATTTATAACATGGGTGTGTGCCAGTAGAAAGTTTTCAAAAGTGTAGATTTTTTTGAACGCACCACCCTAGTAGTTAGCCTCAAAGGATGGAGCAAGAATGTCTTTGAAGGCAACACAATCAAGAAAAGTGTTTCCACAGTTTGGTATAACCTTTACGACTTCAGTGGATTCAAGGAAATAAATCCTGGTGAAAAATGATGTATAACCACATGGAGACTTTTGGTGGATCACATCAAATTTTTCGATACTAACCCAATCACCTTCACGAAGCTTATCAACAAAGATCCCATAAAGTTCTCTCGTCACCGTTGCATGCACTCTCCTCCCTTAATCAAAACGATACAAACACCCCAAAATTATAAACTATAGACTAACATATGTACACATAACGTAGGCATTGATTACCAAAATAATACTCACATGTTCATCACATAGAATGAGTTCGATAACTCAACCGATAGGGTTGATAGAGTAACTCCATACACGTAAGATCTTGACGAAAATCGTTGTTGCGTATCTCATTGGGACCAAACACTCACCATGACCATATAGCTGCTCATTAGAGAACATGCATTCCCGTTCCTTATCTAGACTCTTCAAGTAGTTCCCAAACTCGGATTCAGCTGTTTTGGCTTTGCTCAAGTTACCACACACATGAAGAGGGTTTCCTTGTGAAACGCCGTCCAAATCGGTTACATAAAACTGAATCACATTAGAACTAAACCCGAGCAGCAGAAAACCCCTTACACATAAACCTCGATTAACTCATGGTTTATAAACACAACGTGTATATCTATCTTTGACCTTAACAACCACCGACGATAGGAAACTAAACCAATATCTAATACTGTTCAAACTAAATTATGTTAAACTCATTCCTAATTGTATTGTTCTAGCGACACAACTTATTATCTATACATGCTCAATCGTAACTCAATTTAAATACAAAGACATACCGCCTGCCCCGAACACACCACTCGTTCTCGCCATGTTGGTTGTATTCTGGTTCATAACACACCGAGATAGTTTATAGCTACGAAGGCATATATGTACACACATATATATATATATATACATAAGAACCTAGGTCCAATACAGTAAAACACATATTAATGTAAAACCGCCTGATATCCAAAATATCCAATTACGAATTTGTTAATATATTCATACCTATCTATATAAAATATATATAAACATGAAATTAGCTAAGGTATTGTACGTTCTAATAATTTTGGATTATTATAACCCAGAATACCGAATATTTGGATTATCACAAATTAGAATATTCAGTACTATGAATATCGGCATACACCATCTACGCATGTGCAACTTAAAAAATTACTATTGTATTAAAAAGTTACGGTGCAAACAAATTACTATCTCACTAATTTGAAGTTATCGTTATATGAGCTTAGAAGTGATTAATAATTGTTATAATGTATGGGCTTCATATTATTGGTCTATATCTCTTTGTAGTATGGGTTTTAGAGGCTCTACATAAACCGACATGTGCCTAATAGTACTAAACCGACATGTGAAAAAGCTGGAAATTACATATTTAAAAGGGCAACACACATAGTTCACACATGAGGATTACACTGCACAGATAATCCTGTGAAAATCCAAGTCCGAATTTCAGATGCAACACATAATCAGAAAATTTTAGAAAAAAGCATAATACCAAACATATATCAGAAAATAGTCCCAGTTTTAGAGCAACAACTACACTTGTTTTCATTGATCGTGGTCTTAACAACGTATCATATTACTTGTAGACATCCAGTGCCAAGTGGCCGATTAATCAATGACCTCACCATCGTCAGTACGGAGTAGAAACCTGCAAGGATCAGATTATAAATCAACATCGGAACAATATAAAAATATTAGCGACACCAATGCCAGTATTAACGATATTCAACAAATCTATATTTCTCATATGTCTCTAAACACCGTAACTTCAGGAATAGGTGGATTCAAGTGAAACTCGGAACAGCTACGAACCGATTTTAGACAACGTTTTGTAACACCACCATCTACATGTTGTAACAGTATAATACACTATTCACAACTAAGCAAAAGAAGAGTATATATCTATGTAAAAACTTGATAATATATTCTTACACATATATACTTGAATCTTCTAGAATCGCAAGACGCATATCTTGGGGTAACGGCGGTCCAGTGCCCACCGATCTAGATCTCTTTAGCCATCGACCTAGAAGCATTACACGTTACAACATAGCCGCTAAAAATTTGTGAAAGAAAAGCAGGCTGTTGTGATATAACACTACAAGAAAACATGACGTTTGCCACGATTTTTTGCGAGGAAATAAATTCGTGGTAAATTAGCATCGAATTTACGAGGAATGTACGAGGAAAATTAAAAACGTCGGTAATTCGTCGGAAAGAGCAACGAAAATAAATCGTTGTAAAATCGTCGTAAATTCCAATGAATTAACGACGAATTAACGACGAAAATATACTTCGTCGCTAAATCGTCGTAAATTTACGACGATTTAGCGACGAAGTATGGCTGACGTGGATTCCTCGGAATTTCGTCGTTAATTTCCGACGAATTACCGAGAAAGTATTTCGAAGTAAATTAACGACGTATTTGGGAGGAAAATAAGTTAGGTGAAAACGTGTTTTACTGGTTTTTTAGCCACGAAAATATTCCTTGTTAATTCGTTGGTAATTCGTTGGTAATTCGATGTAAAAAAAAAAAAAGAAGCCTATATATAGAAGCAACATTTCATTAGAAAAATTACAAAAACAAAAACAAACTCTCTCTTCACCTAAAAAAAAACGTTTTCACCAAAAAAACACTTTCTAAACACTTTTTCAATATATTCGTTTACAAAAAAAAAA
>JAHZTW010000001.1:435505508-435561638 GCA_020283515.1 Alliaria petiolata | reverse complement strand
TTTTTTTTTTTATTTTAAATTAAAAAGTTTACTAGGTATTTACGACGAAAATAAGTTTGCCACGATTTAAGGACGAACTCTGTTGCCACGGTTTTACGACGATTTTTTAATTTGCCACGAATTTACTACGAATATTTTTCCCTCGATTTGCCACGAATTTACGACGATTATTTATTTTGCTACGAATTTACTACGATTTGTTTCCCCTCAATTAGCCACGATTTTACGACGATTATTATTTTGCTACGAATTTACTACGATTTATTCTCTCTCAATTTGTCACGGATTTACGACGAATTATTTACCTCGCTATTTTACGACGATTTTACGACGACACTATTAACGACGATTTTACGACGAAACTTGGATCTCCCAATATTAACGACGAATTTGCGACGAATTTGCTTTCGCGACGATCGATTACCGACGATTGAACTTTCGTGGCAAATTCGTTGCGACTGTCGATTTACGACGAATTTGCCACGAATTCGGCCCTCGTAAAAAGTATGTTTTCTTGTAGTGTAATACTAACCCAAAACATAACTGACCATTTCAAATGATAACAAAGTCCATAGGACTATATATTAAGACTGAACGCCAACTTGTAGGTTTCAACATCATCACCAAAAATATACCCAACAGAAGAGATACATCCAACAAAGTCTAAAAACAACAAATAACAAACGGATGGAATTAGGTATCAAACTTGACAAAGTACACATTAACTTAAGTATAACGTAGGTACAATCACTAACCAATTAAGACAATAGAGACTAAACCGAAGCCAATAACATCTTGAATACTCTGAGCATCCAAAAACAAACGATCATTTTGGGGAGTAATGTTCTCGACAATAGTAGAGTTTTTTAACACGATCTGGTACTTTTGTTTAGTAGTTTTCAAGATGCCAACAGACGTGGAAAACAAAGAAGACTTTCCAGTCACCTTCTCTGATTCTGTTCTCGTAAATGGGCACTTCTCTAGGCAATATCGTGGCACCGATTCTCAGACCATAAGTTAAAATTATCAAAAATTAAGATCACGATCTACATTCTAGTGGATATCAAATCTTGGTTTCAATAAAAAGCGCCTATAACCTAAAGTATTCATACACTTAATAGGACACGATTTCGATAACTTACATTTTTGTCTTGAAGAATCATCTCGATACCATCTTGACCATTTGTGTAAGGTACACGCCATAATCAAAGGACTCTCACATCTATCGCATAAACAGTCCCAATATGATACAAATTGTTGAGGGTATCTCTAACCAGTCTCTCCAAATGTAATGAGAACGCACCAAAGCCAATGAATCCGGTTTTGGTATGGCTAAATGCGTAAAAAATGAATTTTAGGACTATTATTTGGAATATAAACAGTTCAATTTATAAATGAGATAAATTTTAAAATACGAACCAAGCCATTATGTAAATATCAAAAAGCGAACCCATCAATACCATAAGTCGAATCTCAAGAAGTAGCTGGAATATATGGAAGTTCAAATTAACCATCATTACAACCTATCCAAACGTCGAAGTGTCATAAATATGCACTATTTAGATTTTCGTGACAATATCAACCAATCGTCTTTCAAAAAGTAATAATTTGCTACAAACGAAATTTTTGTGAAAAGACACAACAACACTTGTGAGAGGACTCAAATATATCTATATCTGTACAGAAACGCAAATCACATCAAATACAAATACGGTTTTTTGTAAAAACTAAATTAAAAACTTATTAATTTTACAAATAAGTCTACAACTCAAAGCTAATATCAATATTCCACCAAACTAACATTTGTCAAAGTAAAATGTTTTGTATTGGGTACTTTATCAAAAAAGGTAACTTTTCCACTGTAAAATAAATTACATGATAATGATAGCAATTAAGCGTTTCTTAATTTGTTTTAAAAAGACAAAACGTCCACTTGTTAGGGACGTAGCGAGTATTAATCTTAATCATATAATAACGTATACCCAAGCATCTAAATAGCCACAATAACTATTAACCCTCATCGTTTTTATCTCGGAAATAAATCCTTATTTTAAGGGTTGCACCTTTTTAAAATAAAGATTTTGGATGTGTTACTCCAATCAATTTATTTATTTTTATCCTTATACAATTTATATTTTGCACTATAATCCTCAATAATGTCTACAATTAACTAAAACCTTTAAATTTAATAAATGACACTAAAACTTATTTTTAAGAAACATTGCAATGAATATTAGTTTATAAATTATAATATCACATTTTATAAACAATTATATGTGCAAATTTAATCTATGAGAATACATGTGAAAGGCTTATGCAATACAAAATTACAGTTACTAAAATGCTTGATCTTTAAGTTTAAGGATTGAAATGTAAAAATAAAAATGAAACTTCAAATTCATATTCCATAAGTTTGCATTGGAATTCAAAAACTTAATATTTCAAATTATAAAGTTTGGGTCGGAGATGCTCTAAGTTCCGGAATACAAACCAAATATATGCATACAGATGCGAATATATCTAAATAATTATTTCGCATCTATAGATCGTAAGTTTAAATAAACAGTCTAAATAGATTCAAAACGATATAAAATAACATTAGCAAAATAATTATTTAAGTGTTGCTTAGATCCGAAATAATAAAACATAAAAGAGTTTAAGTCCAAAATAACACAACAAAGCATCAAAAGTCGATGCTTATCAAAACCATGAGTAAAATAAACGTTTTTTAAATAGACGGCTCTAATCACGTCCACGGGGAGAGAGCCTATAACAAATTAAAATATACAATTGTTAGAGGCCACGTAGCTTCAAAAATAACTATAAAGAAAAATGAAGAACACTCACTTCGATTTAAACACTTTTTACATCCTTGCCATCATGTTTGAATGAAAACTGAGAACATGGATTGTAAGAACAAGGATGTACGAATGAACCTCATCACCTATAAACACAAACGAATCAGATAGATAATGAGAGATAATACCTCTAGCTTTGCATATCAGCAAAAACTTCAGGACGCAGATGACCGGCTGATCTTCAACCCGCTTGTAAGCGAATTCGATGTCTTTGGCAAGATTTCCACGGGCAATACACGATAAAATGCCTCCCTTATTGTTTCACAGAGCAACATATCGATAAAACCTCTAACGAATCATATAGAAACAAAAATTAAAATATTAATCTTACGTGTGGTCGAGCAACTCGAAACGCAATAGTATGGTGAATAATCATAGGCTTGATGGTCGATCTCTTCCAGCTTTCCAACAGAAAGGACTGCTCTGATAACATCTAGACGCCCAGAAGAATATCACGAATTAATATATTTATAATTGGATCCATAACAGTACAAACATCAAAACCAATCCAAAATCAAAATTCATAGAATTATATATATATATATATATATATATATTAGAAAAAACATACCAACTAAATACCGAGGATCGGAGGCACCGATCAAGATATCATAAAAATTATAGCAGTCAAGAGACAGATCTTTAGCACCAGTCCAAGTGGGCCTAACTTCGGTATCATGCAAGAATTCGATTCTCACATCATAGTAGCTGATTCGTACTATACCCAACAAGCGCTTGATATCAAAATAACGGAGAGAATACCAATCACCCTCCTTTAGGACAGGTTCGTATTTTGTAGATAATCGGGCATAACCGTAGCAGAAACCCTAGGGAAAAAATTTTGGATACAAATTAAATTGAACAATTAGCAACTTTATAAAATATCACAATACAATGGTCTACAAAATAAATCATCATAACCTAAAAGTAGAAATTGACGAACCTTAAAGTCAGCGAAAACCATCTCAAACGTATCTCCAAAATCATTATTCTGTTTCCAGAGTCGAAGCAGCTGCACACATATTATACATCCTCCTTTTCCAAATTCCAAATCGGATAGAGCATGATAGATTCCCATATCGTAAATTATCGTACGTAACATTCACGAAGTTTGAGATATTCCACTTTATCTGTGCAATCCTTCAAGTGTTTTCTCTAGATGATGTCTTGAATAAAGAATGAAATGGTGCTAATTAACTAAGCGCTACTTAGACACATGCCTTTTCCAGGAAATATTAAACCGGCATAATTAACAAAACAACAATACACATGTCAAACCATTTATATTATTTTAAACCTTTACACTGAATCTTTTCAGATTTTTCTGTATATTATGTCGCTGTCATCATTATAGCTAAATCTAAACGCAAAGTACATTTCTCATAATTAAAAACGCCCATGTAACCAAAAAATATCCAAAACGACCATCATGCAAAATCAGTGATTAAAATTTTAATAGTTACTATAGCAACAAGCCTCCTCGTAATTAGGATAATCCATATACACCATTAAATTTTTTAAAAACAATCGACATTATCCGGTGCAATTCACTTTCCTTTTTTTTCCTTGTTTTAATTCAATCGATTAGACTAATATCCCAATTATTGATGAATTAGATGTTGGTTACATGGATTACTCTAATATCCCAATTTTTTTAAAAAATAAATAATGCTAATTAATAGCTTCCATTGATAATAATCACTATAAATAGAAAACGTTATTAGCCATATTTTTTGTATATATATTAAAGGAATCATATGGTTTATGACTAATTTTTCCAAAAACGTTAAAATTTAATACATGCCCAAACGATATTTCAGGACTCGCAACGAAAAATGGGAATGGAATAAAACAGTAATAACTTTTTTGCCGAACTCCAAAGTTTTAAACATACACAAAAGAGTCATGGTATTTTGGAAATAACAACAGTGACTCTAAAGACCTGTGGCACGCCGGCTGCTACAGCCGGATAGACTAATCACGCCTACGCATCGGGAACATAAACAGAATCTGAATATAGTTGCAGAAAGGCTAATCAAATTTTCGAAGTACACAATGATTGGTAACCAAATGCACTTGTGAGTAGTTGAAATTGTTTTTTTTTAATAGTAAATCGTGCAAAACAGTGGCTGAAAGCTTTCCGCATAGAATCCTCCAAAAAAATTCTATTTAAAATTATATACTACTTCAAAAACAGACGAAAAATATTGTTACGGCTTCAGACCACAAAAAATTATTATTATAAAAATATTAAATAGGTATTTATAAGAACTAAATTATCGCTAACCAATGTATAGAATTCTCGAGAAACAACATCACTGTAACCAAGACCACATAAACCATTACTTCTGGAATAGTGTAATTTCATGTTTCAGATGACAAAATTTAATGGGCCACATCAAGGATTTGAAGTTAAGAAGTAAATTTAAAAGTGAAATTTTTTAAACCCACCCGGTATCTACACTAAACAAAATAGTTAACCATTGGTCGGATTATAATAACGGGCCATGTTGTGTAACCCGTGGCCCAATTTAAAACCCAATCTGGGATTAATTTGGCTTTAGGGTCCGCGAGCGAATACTACAACAATCGTATTCTTAATAAATAAATTAGCCCAGTAATATTTAGACTCAAGGTAAATCGCAGAAACATCATAAATAGATCCAAATAAGATTTCACAATCCATTAAAATAATAAAAATTGTATCATAAACACATTAGAATATAAAAAAGTAAATAATAATAATCCCTATAAAACTCAGGACCGAATCAAAACAATGTCAAAAAAATATAAGCTAAAACCAAACCAACATAAGTATAATCATAAATAGATACTAAACTTGAAATGAATAATCAACCACTCTCATCGACAGTAGCCTTAGTAGTCGATCGTTGATCTGTGGGTTCACCGTTTTCGGGATCTTTTCGTCGCCTTTTGGACACGGGTGTAGAGACTGAGACCAAAGCAGAATCATCACCCGAACCCATATCTTCCCCCACGATAATAGGTGGCTACAAAAACACATAACTATTACAATAACAAACTTTCAAATTGACATGGTAATATTTAGAACACGCAAAGAAATTACTTGCGAGTTGACCTCATCACGATACTTATCGATCATATACTCATCCTTTGAAATATGGTCAACAACAAATGATGACTTGACCTTGTTCACATTAGCCTCAGAAACGGTGACTTTGAAAAGCATTTCCTTACCTATCAGACTCGCTAAAGATGGTCGTAGAGCCACAGTACCATCCTATATATGTTTCAAAAAGGAAAAATAATTAGTAAAAGGACCATAACATTGATCGTCCAATTTCAAAGGACAAAAGGAAACTCACTTCAACGGGTTCATCATACAACTCCTCGGCGGTTTTTCCAATAAATCTCTTATCCAATGGAACAAAAACCAAGAAACTCGCCCAACCACCATACGCGTCAGAAACATTCATCACAATAAAATAACTACATATTAAATTGATCGTTGATCGTTGATCACAATAAAATAACTACAAATAACTACATAAAATAACTACATATAATTAGTAAAAGGACCATAACATTGATCGTCCAATTTTAC
Source organism: Alliaria petiolata (assembly GCA_020283515.1). Taxonomy (NCBI): domain Eukaryota; kingdom Viridiplantae; phylum Streptophyta; class Magnoliopsida; order Brassicales; family Brassicaceae; genus Alliaria; species Alliaria petiolata. Next base: position 435,555,194 of record JAHZTW010000001.1, on the reverse strand, counting down.
AGGACAAAAGGAAACTCACTTCAACGGGTTCATCATACAACTCCTCGGCGGTTTTCCAATAAACCTCTTACCAAATGGAACAAAAACCAAGAAACTCGCCCAACCACCATACGCGTCATAAACATTCATCACAATAAAATAACTACATATACATCAATAAGCTTTAATATAACATTAAAACCAAAAAAAAATCGGGAAATACACAACATCATCACATCGGTAATTACAGAAATTCAACTACTATCACGTGATTACCTCGCAACAACGTTAGTAACATCTTTTTGCATTGTAGACATTTCCAGACATGTCGATCGAGCTCATCAAATTTATCCGGATAAGGAAAAACTTTCTTGTTGCATTTATTGCAAGCTATGTAGTACCAATTGTTGTTATTACCAAGAGACGCCACAGTTGCTAATATTACAAACTTTCCCGCCTTCACATAAACATATATAAGGCTATATTAGACCAGAACAACAAAACCAAAAGAACATTAGAACGTGTAATCATGCCTTGTCACAATCATGGAGACCACTACTCGACACCCTTATATATTTAAACCCCAAGAACTCGTCATACAAAGAATCTTCCGAAACAATAGACGCAGGATTGTCGGTAGGCAACAGTTGTATTTCATCCATCGATATTCTATTGAATTAATAATATTAGTTAGACCAAATGCAAATCAATCAAAAAAGTTCGAAGACAAAACAATAAGGAAAAGATCAAAGTCAACAAACTTGGATACAAACTCTTTCGTGTAGAAATCTTTTGGGATAAAAAAAAATCCTTGTGGTATCCAACGAATTTGTAATGTTCACATCCCCTTAAAGATTTTGAAAATTAAGATAGTCATAAGTCACAACTGATCCAGAACAACTAATATTAGAGGTGTAAATTCCAAAAACAAACTCACCACGATATTCCCTCACACTTGCAAACATAATAATATCAACAACAACTGAGGTGGCATTTTATTTTTGTGTACGCTGAAACTTGTTTGGCGTAATCTCCCCACATTCCAATTGCCTACCCCTAAAGTACACGAAAGATAAAACGATAATTAATAAATTACAATGAGTTTTGTATACGTTACCAACATAGGATAACTGTTTAGACTCACTCGGTGTCCCTAAGCCCAAACTTGAGCTTAGATCGAGACTTCTCCTGGGCCTTGGTTTCCTCGACATGGCCCACATATACAATATGGTCAATAGTATCTGATCACACACAAAACTCAAAGAATCCTGGTTAAGTATAGCTAAGCAAGATTTATTAGAATTTAAAATAATCCGCGTGTTATGTTCACATACCAACTAAATACATACGATCAAAATCAGCCGATGCGATCTCTGGAAAACCTACATAAAACCTCTCCGGTAGAGTAGACGGAAAATTCAAATACTTTGTAACGCTCGTAGTAAAGTAAAAAATTATCTTAAATTGGGACCGACATGTCCGATATTCTCCTTGGTTTTCAGCAATCTTGAAAGTGTTGATGAATACAACTTGACCTTCTTTTAGTTCTTTGGCAAAGAACTTAGTATGATCTTTCATAACAGTTGCATTGATCCTATCACCCTAAATAAAAAAAAGAAGACGACCAGTATTAAAAAATATAGACTGGTAATTTCTATACGGCAGTTTAATTGTAGTATAATCATTACCTCTTGATCAACCAAGACCATCTCGAGACTACTTCCTCCTTTGCCTTTGAAGCCATCCTAGAGTCTGAGTACACGAACTCTTATCTTGTAATTGTCAAAGGGTGGACAAAGCCCTTTGATGAGAATGGAAAGAGAGGGCTTCCTGCTAAAAACCGATATCGCTGAAAAGTATGCAGTTTTCTCTAAAAATATTGGTATGCCGAATACTTGGATGTGACCTAAGTCGTATATATATATATATAAGACCGACAATACATATTTATTCTACATTAGCAACTATAAAAATTCGCTAATCAATAGCAGATATACATATAAACCCCCGAAAATGTATATATTCGACAAAGATAATGATAACAACGAAGATTTTACAATAAAGATAGTGATAAAAAAAGCTTTCCAAATAATATCATAAAACTAATGGAAGTGATATAAAAATATATAAATTATATATATCTAAAGGGGTTTCCAAATCTAAAGGGGTTTTCAAAATATATGAATTATTATTATTATCTAATATGAGTCCGGAAATTTTACATATCGATATCACAGACGGTCTATGTAGATATACATACGAAATCACAAATTATATTGGTTTTTGCTTGCCCTCAGACTTAGTTTTTGCTTGCCCTCAAGCAAAACAGAAACTAAATATAGAGTCGAGGTTTGAAAACACAGAAACCCACCTTCTCTTTAGAGCATTATATTGACTATTCATCTCCTAATCCACACACTACAAGACCAATCCAAATCGAACCACCATGTACTTCTCCTTGGACATTCGCAGCCTTCCAGATTCAACCCACAATTTCGCAACATAATCCATAAACCATCATCGCTGGGTCTCATCAATGATTTCAATTTCAAGAACCTTCTACACTCATTCCCGTACAATACCATGACAAACCCATCATACAACTTTTGATACTTTTTCTCTCCTCCCCCAGACTTATTTTATTCTCATTCTTTCTCCTTTTTTTTTATATCAAAGGTGCAAGCAAATAATGGTATCACGGGAAATTTTCCTAACCTTGCTTCCATCCTTTGTGTGATCATTCCTTTAGAGTAAAATAATGGGGTCATTGGAAATTTTCCTACCCCTTTACTCAAAAGAAAATCATTTCATCTTTTCTTCATTTAATTACTACTTTCTAAAGAGGGAGAGAAGTACCATCACTTTCACACAAGATGCATTTGTCAGGTATGAACGAGGAGTCAAGCTCTATGAACACCAATCACATCAATGAGGTAAAAGAAAGAGCTCAGAAATTAGCTCAGGCTTTAGTGGATTCTGCTGGAAATATGGATGTCTGTAGTCAACTGGTTAGCCTTTGGATTTTTCATTAGTCGGATCTGAACTTATTCTGCAGCAATGGTCACTTAGACGAAATCAGCAACACAATAAACCAAGAGAAAGATCATAGTTTCAACAAAATTTTGACTCAATAAAACAAGTTTTTGTACTGACTCTCAAAACAAGACAAAGTAAAATACATTAGTATTTTCCTCCCCCAGACTTAACCAACACTGTCCTCAGTGTGATTAAATCTTAAGTTCAGAAACAAACCAAATAAAATAGATAATGGACAGGATGGATAGAGGACAAAAATCTATACAACTTAGGCTCTTAAATCACTCAAATCCGTTAAGAATTGAGAGAGATATGAAGAAAAAAAGTTGAGTAGACTTACCTGCGAGGGGGTGTCGATCGACACTATTCATTAGTGTCGATCGACACCAATGAATAGTGTCGATCGACATTGTTCATGTCGAGCTCCTGTGTCGACCACGGTCGACATCCGTCCGTCTCGTCAAATTTTTTTTTTTTTTTTTGTTTTTTTTTTTTCAAAGAAAGCCAAAAACCAATAGTTAGTAATTAAAGCAAAAATAAAACGAAAATTAGAGAACTTACCAGTGGGTTGCCTCCCACCAAGCGCTTGTTTTAAGTCATTAGCTTGACTTGCATGGCTGGTCAGACGGCAGGTTGTTCATGAGAACTTGTTACAAAACAAGCTCCACATTTTGAGACTTCCAGCTTCAATACTCTGCTCAATGATCCCTTCAAAGTATCTTGTCCTTTCTCCTTCATCTCAGATGTAAGAAGTGCTCTAACCTTGGAGAAAGGCTTTGAGGTTCCTTTGCACTTCACTTTATACTCAATTGAGTTCCCATCACAGCTCTGAGGTATCAAAGTGACTTTAGGATCTCCCTTGATCCTTTGGCTCTCCACTCTCTTCTTCACCTTTGCTCTTTTTCTGGTCTCCTTTGTGATAATGATAGGATTTCCACCAAGGACTTCTTCTACATCACTCTTGTCACAAGGTCTTTCCTGAGAAACGTCTGTCATCTTGTCTCTAGCAATCACAGCAATGCAAGAGACGTGCTTTAAAGTTCCAGTAGTAGAGACAACTTTGTAGAAAACTCATTTGTCAACATTAGAGAAAGATATTCTCGTGTTAGGCATGTCTACAAGTGCTCCAACTGTAGCCATGAATGGTCTCCCAAGAATTAATGGCATGACAGAATTTTTGCTCACTTCCACAACCTGAAAATCAGTTGGAACTAGACAATTTCCCACTTTGACAAGCAAGTCTGGAATTGTACCAAAGGGGACTGTGGTGGACGAGTTGGCAAACTCGAGGGTCATGTGTGGAGGTTGAATGTTAGCAATCCCTAATCTCTCTGCAATGTCCCTTGACATGAGATTCACACTAGCACCAGAATCGCAGATAGATTTTTCAAACTCAACTCCTCCAATGGAGCATGGAACAACAAAAATCCCTGGATCTTCAATCTTAAGCAGCTGCTTCATTGGTGGTGGTGTATCCCTTGCCTTGTGAAAAAGTTCTTCCATCTCTTCAAAATTTTCTCTGCTATTCTGGAAGAAAGCACACAATGGATACTTCTCATAAGCCTCATCAAAGGAGATCTCCTTAGGAATTCTTTCCACCCTCTTGTTGAAAGCAGCTAGCTTCTCTGCACTAATGGGCGGCCTCAGGTGTTTGGGTAGAAAAGGATACGAAATTTTTGGCTTATACACCATTTCCTCTGCAATTTTTGAAGTTTTAGGCGTATCTGGCAAAATCTGGGAATGGTGTCGATCGACACCCCCCTGGTGTCGATCGACACCAGCATCTGGCGTCGACGATTCAGTGTCGATCATGCTCGATTTCGGTCCGCTTCGAGTCGAATTCGCGAAATTTTTTTGTGGTGTCGATCGACACCCTTCCTTGGTGTCGATCGACACTAGTTCTGCAACAGCAATGTCGTCTTCTTCCTCAACTTCAAGCTCTACGAATTCTTCAGCATTCAGACCCTTTTTCAGCACTGGTTGAAGGCTCTTTCCACTCTGAATCATGATGGCGTTCACATGATGCCTTGGATTTGTATCCGTCTTTCCAGGAAGGCATCCCTCTTGTCTTTTCAAAGCTCCAGCAGTTTGAGCAACCTGAACATCCAATTGCTTCACATGAGTACTCAGGGACTCAAATTTCCCATTCAGATCAGTGTACAAGGCATCAATCTTCCCATTGAAGTCCACAGTCATCTTCTGTTGACCCTCCAAGATCTGTTCCAGCATAGACTTCATCTCATTGTCTTGTGCAGGAGGTTTCTGGTAGGAAGAAGTACCATAATTTCTGTTGAAGTTATTGCTCTGGAAAGATTTCTGGTAAGAGGGACCATAACCTTGCTGATTGCCAAATCTCTGACCTTGAAAACCAGCTCCATTGATGTAGTTAACTTCTTGTTCTTCAGGCTCAAAAGTATCAACTTCAGCAGCAAACTGAACTTGCTTCTTTCCCATTAGAAGGCTATGCATCGAGTCTAGCTTAGCATTCACCTCAGCAATCTGACTTCCATCAATGTTTCCAGCCTTCTTCTTCCTCTCAAGGTCTGCATTCTTGGTACTATTGCTAGAAGCCAAGTTCTCAATTAGAATGGTAGCATTCTCTGGATATTGGGTGTTGAAGTTCCCATTGCTTGCAGCATCTAAAGCCATCTGGTATCTCCAATCAACACCTCTGAAGAAGATTCCCAGCAGTTGAACCTCAGTGAAACCATGGTGCGGACAGTCTCTTTGATAGGCTTTAAATCTCACCCAAGCAGCCTTGAATGCTTCAATAGGTCCTTGAGAAAAAGTAGAGATCTTCATCCTCAGCTCCTCAGATCTTGCATCATCAAAGAAATTGCACAGGAATGCATTCTTTGTGTCCTCCCAGGTAGTTAATGATCCTGGTTCCAACTGCTTCAGCCAATATGCAGCATCTCCAGCAAGTGAGTAAGGGAAGAGCTTGCAGAAGAGATAGTCATTGGACACTCCATTAGCCTTAATACTTGATGCCAAATCTTCAAACCTCTCTATGTGGTCCATGGGGTGCTCATTAGGAAGACCATGGAAAGGATGCTGAGCCACAAGTGTGTAGAAAGCAGGCTTCAGCTCGAAGTCATTCCTCTGGAAAGCTGGAGGACGAATCGCAGCTCTATTAGCATAGAACTGATCAGGCCTGTTGTAATCACCCAATGTCATACCACGTCGTGGTATCTGTTGTTGCGCTTGGTGTCGATCGACACCAAGGTTGTGTCGATCGACACCTACTGGTTCTACGACAACAGCCCCGTTTTCATCTAATCTCTGTCCTTGCTCGTTCCTTCTGTGCCCTTCTGCATCAACCAACTGACCCTCTTCGCCTCTCATCAGAATGAGTGGATTGACCATTGCAGATTCTTTCTTGGCTTTCCTGTTTGTCCTCTCCAATCTGGCGAGTTCGTCTACGCTCAAAATCACAAGCTCCTTTTCCTTGTTGCTTCTGGTACTGCGATTAAGCATACACCTGAAACGGACACAAGAAAAAGTTGCAGAAAATCAGTAACCAAAAACAAAATAAAAACTTAGACAAAATCCTAATACTAAAAATCTGTAGGCAACTAATCTCCTTCCCCGGCAACGGCGCCAAAATTTGATAGGGGTCAAATTTACCCTAGAGCTACTCTCTCAAATTAAGAGATCACTGTAGTATTTAGGGATCGAATCCACAGGGAAAGAGATAGTGACACAGCAGACTTTTAATTTCAAATTAAGCTAAGAATAAAATCAGAAATAAAAGACAGCAAATAATTAACGACTTGGTGAATTCAGGAGACAAAACGCTAGGCTATGGGAAATTCGCAGGTATGAATCCAAGTTGCAGAATAGAAATCTGTTAGGATATTTATTAAGAACCGTTCTAGAACTCGAAACACAATTATAAAATCAACCAACTCTCGCTGCGAAGATTATCTATGTCTAAATCCTAGAATTCCAAATCTCTTTGCAAATCCTATCAATTCAGACAAGCATTAATAACAGGTTCGATTGTTCACAAAATCCCTAAACCAAATCTCTTTGCGAATAGGTATTTTGCTCATCTAACATTAGTTCAGGCAATCAATAATACTCTCGCATCTATTAATCAACCTAAGATCAGATTCTAGGTCATGAAGCTAAAATCAGCATTAATCACAAATCCAGATGAAGAACAAGCAGATTTATCCCAACAATAATTCAATTCTAACAACCTATCATCAACCTTGAATAACCCAAAACCTAACAAACAAACTACTCAGACATGGTGAATGAAGAAAACATCATGAATAAAATAGTTTGCATAAAATAATAGAGAAAAGAAATATAGGGGTTCAAAATCTCTCAAGAACAAAGTATAAAGTCTATCTCCCCAAACCTCTCTCTAAAATAATGTGTAGTCTAAACAATGGCTCTGAAATCCTTAAATAAAGGGTTAAATCACGAATTGGAGCACTTTTGTAAATAAGGAAAACTTCTGGGCAATTTTCTTTTTCTTTAATCTTGTAAACGTCGAACCAGTTTTTGGAAATCTCGGGTGTCGATCGACACCATGAACAGTGTAGATCAACACTGTTCATTCAGCTTCAATCCGACTTCATCTTTTTAGCAGCTTATTCCACAATGCTCCAAAATGCTTCAAAATCTCCAATTATGCTCCAAACGTACCTGAACCTGTAAAGACTCTAATAGGACTCTAAAAACACCAAAACGACTCTATAAATAAGACTTATATCATGGCTAAAAACCATAAAAACCATGATATATCAATTAGCAACTATAAAAATTTGCTAATCAATAGCAGATATACATATAAACCCCCGAAAATGTATATATTCGACAAAGATAGTGATAACAACGAAGACTATACAATAAAGATAGTGATAAAAAAGGCTTTCCAAATAATATCATAAAACTAATGGAAGTGATATAAAAATATATAAATTATATATATCTAAAGGGGTTTCCAAATCTAAAGGGGTTTTCAAAATATATGAATTATTATTATTATCTAATATGAGTCCGGAAATTTTACATATCGATATCACAGACGGTCTATGTAGATATACACACGAAATCACAAATTATATTGGTTTTCAATGATAGAGATAAAAACGAATCTCACGAAGACAAAGATTAAGATTGTGTTTATGAAACATACATATCACGGAAATGAAAACCACTAAACAAACCCTTTTATTAATCATCAATTAGCTATCTACAAAATACCCAACTGCGTTCTATCTCTCCATGTCAATTGGTCAATAATTCTCTCGTCGTTTCGGTAGATTATCGGTGAATGCAAAACAATACACAAATCAGCATCGCATTCACTGGTTTATTTATAAAGTAACACTTTCAGTGATCGGTTTATAGATAAAGAAACTACGAAACCCAATTTTCATGCAGAGCTACCCATTTTATCAATAAGATTAAAGTAAAGGACATAGTCTTGACCATCTGGTCTCTTTGATTTGAAACATATTGATAATCGGCAATAAGATATTATATATCAATTCGTATATCTTAGATAATATATATATTATATACGAATTACGAATATATATTAGAGATTTAGGGTTTGGGATTCGCAAGTGCATGAAATCCAATAAAATTATTAATTGCTTAAATTAAAATTCTAATAATGTCAAGATAATGTCTTTGTCGTAATCGCGACTCTAATAACATAAAGATAAAATGGTACATAAACCGTAAAAATTTAAACGCCAAATCCATAGAACAGATGCAACAAATACCTAAAGGACAAAACTAAAGTGCGAAACTCTTATCACAAAATCGTCTAATTTAGAGCCACTGGTGGGGGAATCAACCCTAAAGCAGTACGTGCTTCATATGCTCGTGCAAACGTTGGATATAAAACACCATTCACTGTTTGTATGTCTTCGAAAGAGGTGGGCCCCCTAACAACGTCTAACAAACTTTTTAGGTAGTAGATTTCGCCATGCTGTTGTGTCATGTATGGAAGTCGCACTATATCCTCTACGTGCCTACGACGGCAACGGGGAGCCACTCTTTAGTCTTCGGATGCCAGCAAAACTCCATTGGTAATTCCGTGTAGAGAAGGCTCCTCCCTTGTTCATACCATTTGTTACAATCCATCCAAGCTAAAAACCGAGTTTTCTTAACGGCCGGTTCACCACCTTCATCTGGATCATTCTCCTTGAATATCAAACGCTGGTTTTGCGGTAGATGGAATGGTAAAATTGTCATATTCACCAGGTACCTGCTAACGTTCAAGCAAATTTTTAAAAAAACGCGTGAACATAATAACAATAAATAACCTAGTATATCACTAAGAACGTGGGCGTAAATATAATAGATCTCATATAATAGCCGCCTTACTTTTTTCCAGATGTGCCTATCCTACCACGAATAAGTATAAAAATTAGTTATTTATATATAGGTACACCGACCTCGAACGTGATAGCTAGGGTTTTATTTTATGTGCAATACTACTTCTACCTAAACTGATATGTCCAAATAATCGTGTAAAAAATATTAAATTATTTTTGTTAAGTTCAATAACATTAACATTTTACTTTCACATTAAAATTTTTACTACGTTCAATAACATTAACCTTTTAATTATATAAAATCTAAACAAATATTTGTAACTAATAATAGGAAGTTTTGCATAACGATGATTATTGTCACAAAACTTTAACACGGAACTTGAAAACTTTTGGTTTAAAAAAAAACTCTAACACGGAATTAGAAACTTATTATTAAGTCCCCAAATAGAAATAAACATATAATTTGGAACAAACCGAGAGTAAATCTAAAACATCATCACACTAAAACCAATTGACGTAGATATTCGTGTTACATCAACAGTTCTCGTAAACATTCGGCTTCTGAAAGAAAAGGATCGAATAAAACTTGTGTGCACTTGTAAGTGGTAGTAGCCCTCCAAACACCCTTGCTAAGAAAAATAGAAGCAAATCTGATTACACAGATAACAACGTCTTGTGTGCACTCTCCTAACTTCTTTAGAAAAGCTTCAAAGTGGTCCATCTTCAGCACAACGGGTAAACGTGAATTCCTGATCATTTATGTGTAGCACCATATAAGTCACATTTATCGAAACTTCAAATTAAGGCAAGGTACGCTCGGAGTGCTATACATAAATGATCAGGAATGCATGGAGTGCACTGCACTCTAAAAGCATGGGCAACCGGACGGAATCCACCAACCACAAGCAAAAGGTCAAAACCAGTAAAGAGAACCCAATCACCTTTTTTGATTTGCGTTTAAAAAATATCACTAGTTCCTTACACAAGGTTGCATGTATCTTATAACCCTTCATAATCAGGAGAAACAATAACCAACTTAGTCCACGACGCACTAACAAAAAAGAACAGCAAAATATCTAGATATCAAAACGTCTTACTTTACGATCAACTAATATCAGATTTATCAAATCATCTGGCTCGTTTAAGTGCCTAAAAATACAAAGCACTTTAACCCGCATGCTCTATATATGAAAACTCGGATCTAGCTTTGATACATCAAAAATAATGCTGCGATATTTTCTATGAACAGCTTTCGAAAGCAAGTGAGCCATTAGCCGTCCGTGAACACCAACAGAAGAATAAGCAAAGCTACTACAAAAATTGGCAAAAGTTTAGAATGTATTAATTTTTTAGAGAAGTTAATATATATAAGATGATAATTTTAAACTTACCTCCCTATTCGTATAGATAAGGTAAATATCATTTTCTAATTATCTCTTTTAATTTATATACAAAAAATAAAACACAACACAATAAAATAATATAAAGAAAAAATAAATAGATAGGTTTGAGTTTTCCAAAAAGGTCAAACATCACGTATAGGTACAAAACCAGTAAAGTTAACGTGGTAACTAATAATAGAATTACATAACAATCTAATATAGACAATACATATACGTGAACATGATCCGCAGTAATTACCCATTTTAAATAATATATAATATAAACCCCATTTTAAACAATATATAATAAAAAATACATCTGTCTTAGACACAATAACAATAATGATATTTTAAAAACAAAGGCGATTATAAAAACGATAGTGATTGATACGCACGTCACACAGTTTTCTGATTTAACATTAAAATTAGGCCTAAATATCTTCGCCAATATAGTCTTAAATTCAAAAATCACTTATGATAAATAAAAGTCCAACCTTTATCTTCATAAGTATTAAATTAATATATAATCTATGTTACTTACAAACTTAACCATTTTCGGCCTGGTTAAAAAAAACCACAAAATTTTATTAAAGTTGGATGCGAAGATATCAAATATTACAAAAGTCGACCAAATAGTCATTTATAGTTAAAAAAACTCCATGCACGTATCAGATATCAGCTACGTTGTCTCTCAAACACATATGACGTCTCTTTCTTGGTAACCTAGAAACGACAAAACAAAAATAATTACCACCAACAACAATATAATCTCAATAGCAAATTACCACACTAAAAACATCAAACTTAGATATGAGATATTAGACAATCCCAGACTTAAGCGTCTCAATCTCGGGTATCAAAGGATTAAGCATCACGCGAGAACAGGTCGTCGCTAAAACATCTATCCTACCTAAACACAAACAGATAAAAATCAATACATAAATAAAAAAAGATGTAAAACTCAACAAATAACAGACCATTCAAAAATACCTCAAAACTAATCCACAAGACCCCATCTTATAACAAACACAACGATGTCACCACGTGCGGCAATCCAATCATCGAAAAAACGTGAAGCCATATGTCCAGACAATTAACACTGAAGAATGACATGACTAATATAAAATAAGTGATATATCAGAAACCAAAACGTCCAAAAGAATAAAACAAAATAGCCAAGCCAGAATATCGAGCTACCTTTCATCACTAATATCAAACGTGATACTCCATGCAGGATCATCACATGGAGGGAATAATCGGTTGTCAACCGAAGCGCGACCCAATGGACCAAAATCGTCAAAGCGAACAATTCACCAACTAAATCTGCAAAAATTACGAAACATAGATAAATTACATACAAACGGTCTATAAAACATAACAACATAATATATGATCCAACAATTAAAACTTAAATTAATACTAACTAAATAATCATTTTTCTGAACACGATCCACTATCCGCTGAAAAGGAACAAATTCAAAAAAAATCCGTAGACACCTAAAAGTACTCTCACGAACAAACGTCAACGGCGTAAACCGTATCTTGAAACCATGAGAAGTTGTCCGGAGAGAACCAACTTGTGGTATGACGACAAAGTCATGTATAGTCACCCACACATCTTGTGTAACTATAGACACAAACTTATCATAAAGATCACAATCAACAGTCGCCTCGACCTTCACACCCTATGCATATAAATTTAGTTTTTACAGCGTTTCTCTTTGCCCGTACAATAACCACTACAAAATAAACATAAAACATAATATGATTATAGAGACTTACATGTCTATCGACCAAGATCAGGCCTATACTTCTCGAATCGCCCACAGAAGCGTGAGCATAGACTCGGAGAATCTTCACGTAAATACTACCACCAAGATTTGTAGAACCAAGACTCTAAAAAGGAATGTCTACAGTAGACTGGCGATGGGGAAGTAAAAGCGATGCGTAATCACCACAATCACCCTCATCACACCAATCATCATAAAAATCATCATCACATTCATCGTCATCGCTATCATCACCACCAAACTCACCATCATCGTACCCAACGTCACCATCTTCATCAAACGAAGTGCCCGACGAAGCATCACCATCAGCACCACTACTAACAGAACAATCAGACCGGTCAGAATCGTTGTCGAGCTCATACTTTGATACATAGAGCGATGATCCAGACATAAACAAATCATCGTCAGATCCATCTTCGAAACTTCCATCAGAGACAATTTCAGTATCATCTGTGTTGCTAAGACGACAGGCACCAATACAATCCAGGTGGCAACCTATACAATATGAATTCACATATCAGTTAGACTTGTAAATCGGATCAAAAACAGTCACACCCTTCAAAATAATAAACATAGCATACCAACACAATAAAAGTTATCATGACCTCTAAATTAGAAACACATGTAATCAACTAAATAGTTTATACTAACCATAAAACTCGAGAACATACACATGTAGCATCCAGTCAAATGCGCAATCATCCCAATCAAAACAACGACGCACTCGCATTCTCGCACCTATTAAAAAAAATTATATTAGTTAAAATGGATCAGATCATAGAAATATAAACCAAATTTCAAACCTAAGCAGAGAAACAAATTTTAAATGAACGAAACAATAAAATCTTGAATATTGTTTAAAAGGATCGGAACACAGAAATCAAAACAAATATCACACTAAATCAACAAAAATATACTTTCAGTGACCTAAGACAACTATGCTCGTACCCTTCCGAAACGACAAACAAAACAACCGCACAAACTAACTCAACAAATAAACAATGGATACCTCCGACGCCTATGCCCTCCTCGCCCGTCAACACAGACCTTAAACCTGTAAACGCAACAACAACATTAATCGAAAATCTTATTAACGTTTCAAAACCGCATAAAATATAATACTCTAAACACAAACTCGTCTCTCATTAAAATCGACGAAGAGATAAAGGACATTGTAACGCCCATCCATTCGAACGCTACGATTATACATAGCTTCGAAGAATTTAGATTTAAGTTCCGAGACACGGTCGAAATAGATCGTTAAATCCTCTTGAGTTAAACCTAGACAATCGAAAACATTAAAAATTAGATAATCGTTGTATATAAAGGTACACCCTAAAAAAACGTAGACCAGCAAGCTTACACAACGACACATCAACCATCTCGTAGGCCAACAAAGCTCTAGACTAAACCACAAAACTATATTCAGAAAAATTAGTATTAAGATGCGTATATAAGCTGGCAAACATATCGCAGCTACAAACCGACCCTAAAACAATAACGTATCTTGCAATTAACGCTAAAACAATAACGCAACCATGAAGATCGATATTTTAAACTATGCAAACGAAACCCTAAACCGAAGAATAAAAAAACACGCAGTGCTACTAATATGAGAGGATGGTCAATCTATTTATACCGAATGAACTCTAGGGTTTCAACAACATTATTTACAATATTTCATTATATAAATATAAATATTTTGGAAGAATGAATTACACAATTCATCGCAATCACGAAGACCACACTAAAAAAATAAACAGAGCAGCAAAATTACGGAACTACACACCCTATTCTTGTGATTCACTAAGGGTTTAAGCATAATTCAACGTTTATCCATCAGCTAAATAAAGAATACAATAATTAAACACGTAACGATTACATACATTAGCTAAATTACGAAATTAAACACATGCGCCTTTGTATTCATTAAAGGTATAAGCGTAATTCAGTTTTCAACTTTGAAGGAGAGCTCAAATCACTGCTCAAATAATAATATAGACTAGGACAATACCTGCCCGTACGTGCGGATTTAATTTCTCCTACATATCAATTTTGAAGTGAGAACATGAACATAGATTTATAAAATCATGCATTGTCTACGTTTTGTATTTAGGTATGTATTCTCTCCTTTTGTGTACATAAACCAACAGAGATGAGACTAATAAGAAGTTCGAGTTGAGTATTAAGCTAATAATCCATGTGGACCCAAGGGTTTAGTATTTCAGCTTCTTCGTGTAACTAAGCCATATAGTTTTCGTTTCGGACGGTCTCCTTAGATTTGATCTCTACAAATTCTTCTCTTCCATTACTCTCATACTTGATCTCTCAGCTACAAAGTTCACACACGTTTCTTGGTCTTCTGTGGTCTCTTGGACTTCTTCTCAAGTTGTTACACTATGCTTAACCTTTGTGACCTCTTGGACTGTTTAACTATTTAAAGCTTCAACAAGTTGCAAAGGTCCTATAACATGTCTATCACCTACACAAATGCATGTTTTTTAGTATCATTTGATCTTTTATGCTTATGGTCTAATCATACAACCATATACAAAGTCAGAAGGTGAAAAGCTGTCTAACTCACCCACTCATTAACTGATATTCTAATAAATAGTTGCCATTATCTTCATTATCTTGAAAGATCTCTGAACTGTCCTAGAAACCACAAAGTTGTACGTCTTCATAACTTTTCCTATACACAAAGTTGTACGTCTTCTTAATACTACTATATCAAAATCTAAACTCAGGATGAGCGAGACATATTACCATTCCTCCATTATTCTACTAATATCACTTTACTTAGATACTCTGGACTGTAACTATCAAAGAGAACGACAAGAAGACTTAGAGGTTTTTGATATGTTAGATACCTGAGTAAACGGTTTACTTAGATATTTGTGTAATTTTGCACCATATATACATAGATCGCTCTTGGGATTTGGTTCGAGCTCCTCTTGGTTGTCCTTACATATAGGTTGAATCATTTTAAAAAATTGTAAGTCTTTGCTACAAAATTAATCTATTCATTCTTCAGAACGTTAAATTAAAGTAATCATTTCTTCACAAAAAGGGGAACGCTTCCATTGAAGAACTTGAAGAAAAAAAACTTTTACAAATAAGACCACACCTAAGGGCATCTTTAATGGAGAGACTTTAAGAGTTTCTTAATTTAAAAAAAAAAATAAAAAAATAAAAAAATAAGCTGGCAGCAGAATCGACTTTCTGCATAGAGTCTTTAGAGCATGTTCAACGCAGAAACCTTTTAATATAATAAATTCTAAAAAGGTTTCTTAAGTATAAAATATTAATATAATATAAAAACATAAATAAATTTTAAATATATTAAAAAGAAAACCATTTACCTCAAGACACATGTCTTGTTTGTGAAACAAGAGCCGGTTCCTAAACAAGGATAGCAAGGCTTGATTCTTTCACTGTTTTTTTCTTTTTCATTTTTTTAATCTATTATATAAAGAGTGAGTTGAGTCTTACCAGAGCCCTGACACGTCAGTACTTCCCTGTCTGACACATCAGCATAAAAATTTATTTTTAATGAAAATGAGTGGAAAAAAAAATATATATTCTCCGCTAGACAAATAATGAATGAAAATCAAAAGGCCAATCAAAAAATAGATTTTCCCGAAGCGTCTCCTCCGGAATTTAATCACCCTTGAAAATTTGTTTCATTGAAATACAAAGATCTTGAGAAAGAACATAAATAATCGATGTACTCCAGAAGTGGCGAAGATGGCTATTGTGAATCTGGCTAGCCAAATATCAACATCTCCGGTTAGGGCAAGTCCAGCTTCCATGCTAGCTTCTCTGTCACCTCGAGCTCCTCAGTCTTCATCTCCCTCCAACGTTTCTATTTGGAAGAAGCATAGTTAATCTCTCAGATTTCACTCAATCGACTCTCTTCTTCATATGTATCTTCTGCTTACTAAATCGAAATAGAGAAAAGCAGAGAGAGAGAGAGTGACATGAAGGAGGTGACAAGCATTAGAGAGCGATCTGCAATCTGATGCGCCAGAGCTACGATGCTCCTCTATTCACTCGCATCACCTCGCGAGGCCACCATCGATACCACCGGCGAGGTTAGATCCTTCTTCTTTCTCCTTTTTATTTCTCTTCGGATCGGAATGGTTTTGCTACAGTCGATCCGTACTTCTGAAAATTTCATGCGAACCTCTTTGGTGTTGTTTGGAAGCAGGATGAAGGAGATACACGAAGAGAAATAGAGGATCTGAGGAGAAGGCTTGCCATGAAGAAGAAAGTGAGGAATCTGGAGAGTCTCATCGACCCTAGATTCAATCCCATCCTCCATCCGGTAGAGGTGAAAGTCCTTATCTTTGGTGATTTTCAACTTGAAGCTTTCTTCCGACTCATCTCATGTGTCGACTATGAGTCAGGCAGCTTGATCTTCATGATGATCTGTTTGGTCAGACCTTCGTGCTCACTTTTTAATGTTCCATGGTTGCAGCTTCTAGAAAATCAAATCACAACTTCGTAGACAAAGAGCCAGTGGTTTGTTTGAATTCTTTGATTCGATTAAGAATTATGATTAATTTGTGTTTTCTTTATTCACTGAGAAAGCGGAAAACACAAATTTATTACTGGGATGTTTCAACGGAACGCGTAATCCGTTAATTCCGTGGTAACGATGGAGAGGTAAAATGTCTAAAAACTTGAAATTTATGTTGCGTATTAGGATTTAGTTTGCATAAATTATTCATTTCTTCTTCTATTTTATGAACAATAATCTTGTCAGGTGAATGCAATGAAGTTCAATGATTCATAAGCTGTAGTTGTATCAGCTAGTTTCGATCGGTCTATATGTGTATGGGACTGCATATCTCACAGTGTTGAGCCGGTTCAGGTTTTACACCTTTCTTTTTTTCCGCGGTTCCAAATCTAAGATTACTCTAGAACTAAATCTTAGCCAGCTTCTGTTTTATTGGTGTTTTTCTCAGGTCATTGATACGTTTTTGGATACAGTCATGTCTGTTGTTTTGACAAAGACTGAGATTGTTGGTGGCAGTATCGATGGAATTGTTCGAACATTCGACATGCGTATTGGTAGGTATGTATAAAACTCCACACAAGAGAAAGAATTTGGTATTGGTTTTTTTCCAGGAATCGAAATAACTGGTTTTAAACGTCGTTTTGATTTGGAATCAGGGAGATGTCGGATAACTTGGGATAATCGGTTAATTGTATATCGATATCAAACGATGGAAACTGAGTCTTAGCTGGTTTCTTGGATTCTACTCTGCGTCTACTTGGCCGGTAAAATTGCCCTTGTAAATTTGTATGTTAAAAAACTGTACTTTCTTCTGCAGATTGTCTTAATTCTTATGAATATTTTTTTTAAAAAATACAGAACCACAGGAGAGCTACTCCAAGTCTACAAAGGTCATATTTCTAAGGTTCGTCATCAGTTTCAAAGAGAGCTTTACCATAATACACAGCTGCTTGATTATATCTTAGTTACATATTTAAGAGTGACTAAAATGACTGATTTTGTTTCGTGTGTAACAGTCATTTAAAACCGATTGTTGCCTCACTAATTCGGATGCACATGTGATTGGAGGGTCGGAGGATGGATTGGTTTATCTCCTGCCAAGCTCTGATTTATGAAGAGTGGAGATAAATGAACGAAACAGAAACACAGTGATACTCATCACGCCGTATTCCCTCGAACCGATGCCACCATACAAAACAGAGCATTGTCTTTGAAAACTTGAAACCTGATTAGCAACATCTCTTCTTCAGAGAGGGATTTGAAGGAAGAAGAAAAAAAAAATTAGAAACTTGGATCTCCTTTGGGTTAATAGATGAGATGAGGTCTGCATAAAAGTCTTATTTTCAAGAGATTTTATTTTTGTTACTCAAAGCTAACACAAGAGGTTTTACTTTTGTAACAGTGAAGTGTGAAACTCTGAATTACTCTATAAAGCAAGTTGTTGTGACAGTGTGAAGGTCTCTACGGGCCTAAGCAAAGAAATGAGAAGGACTGATGCAATCATAGAAAGTTTTTATACCAGCTTTAGGAGTTAGAAAAGAGCTTAAAAGGATAAATGATATTGGTGGGGAAGTGAGTAAAGCAGTTGGATCGGAAAAGAAGGCTAATTAAGTATAAGAGTGATGATTTATACAAACGGTTTGAAGCTCAGCCTAGGTCGAGATGAAAGTCGTAGGACTGTTGACACAAATCCATTTTGCACTCATTGTGAGACGAGGATGACAAAGTTTCGTTTACTTAACACACTAATTTATAAGATATATTTTAGCACCCCCACTCTAGCCATGAAAAATTAATAATAAATTGTTTTCCTTTTAAAAGCTTGAATAACCTAATCGATATATGCTTCCTCTTTGCTTCCCATTGTCGACAAAAAAAAAGATATGAATATTTCAACAGACATTTATCATTCTATCGTTCCAACTTCGTCCTTAAAAACAAAATTAGACTGCGCTTAGAATTTAGATAAGAATATTTGTAACAAATTCCAATGATTTGAGCTTACTAACAAATTTTGGAAAGGCCTTGTTCAATGCCATTAGATTCACATCTATTCCCTTTCCACATTTGTCCGGTTAGAAGTGGTGGGTCGTACTCCAAAGTCCAAACCATATTTTATTAAGATTATTTTTTTTTATTTTGTGTAAATAATAAGAAACAATTTAGCTAGAAACTTCAAATTTTAAAAGAAGAAATACAATTTGTTCAAATCATAAAAGATAACAAATCAAACCAAGCTAAACTAGACTCCTTCTGTTTTGCTTTGTGTTGATAATAAGTAACAATTTAGTTAGAAACTTCAATTTAGAGAAGAAATACAATTTGTTCAAATAATAATAGATAACAAATCAAACCAAGCTAAACTACACTCTTTTTGTTTCATATTACTTGTAGTTTAAGATTTTTTCACATATATTATAAAATAATTAAAATTTTGTTTGATATAAGTAATTAAAAACTTAAAAAAGTAAGGATAAAAATGAAAAATTTATCATAAATCTGTATTTTTTTTTTAGTACTTCATAAATCTGTGTTAGAAATACAAAACGACAAGTAATATGAAACAAAATTTTAACCCTAAAACGACAAATAATATGAACTGGAGAAAATATTTTTATTTTAAATAATAATAAGAAACTTTAATTTTAAATAATATATTAGTTCTTTAATTTTTATACTATTTTATAATTTTTTATGAGTTTTATACACGAAATAGGATAAAAACAATTATATAGAAAAAATCCGCGCGTATGCGCGGGTAATCACCTAGTATTCTTTAAAGGTTAGATCTCACTTAGGAAACTGCCGTTGCACTTGCTCTTAGAATCGACTCTTCCCCTATTTTTGACACGTGGATTTGCCATAATTTTTTTTTTTGTTTTTTTTTTCGAAAATCATTTTTTTTTAAATCGTTTTTTTTTAATATTAAAAAATTATAAAGAGCCTTGTCTGAGACTCTCTATTAATGATGCTCTAAGAGTCCATAAATAATCTACAATCCTTGAATTCAAGTACAATACTCAAGGAGCAAGTATGGGCCCTGCAAGTTGTATGAAGCTGAGTCACCTGACGCATATTACCAGGAATAAAAAAATTGCAGAAACAAATTATTGAGAGCAACCCGTGATTTTACTATCGGGAGGCTTTTGACGGTCTTCCATCTGACCTAGAAACAAACAGGAAGAGTCTCCTCGCATATCAACTGTTAGAAATCGCAAAACGTCGATTGAATCCACTCAAATCAAAAGGAGACATAGTTTAAATCAGATTTATATGGAGCTATGGTATTTAGGTTTAGGTTTAGGGGGACAATAGGTGCGATCACCCGGGTCCCACTTCTAATTTCTTCAATATTAAGGGTCTAAATTTTTTTAAAAAAAATTTCTAGGGAAAAAAAAAAAATTTGTCCGCGGGCCCAATATTTCAAGCCGGCGCTGGGAAGAGGCTCATGGGGCCATTGGCGTTTAGACTTTTAAAACTTTAAAGACTTTAAACACATTTAACAGTTCTCGCAGTTTATATTTAACCAATCAGACTTTTGTACCTTTATTTATTTGTACAGCCTTAAGAGTCACTTTTCAGTTATTTTCATTTTCTTCTTTGTTTTCATTTTTTTCTGAAAGTCTCGTTTTAAAGACTTTCATTCTCTATGAATGGTGGTGGGTAGGTTTAGGGCGATTCTAAAAGTGATTCCGGCAGCCGCAAACTTTTCCTACACTCCACGACAAATCTGACGCAAATTCTCGAGCTCTACGACAAGGGTAAGGGATCTATCTTGCTCTTATCACTACTCGAATAGAACTGTGGTATTGGATCGTATAAGTTGAGTTTGGGGAATTGTCTTTTGTGGTTGATATTCTCTGTTGGATCAGAAGTTTCTTTTTGAAGATTTCTAGCTACTGCTACGGTTTTGAGTCTCTACCCTCCCAGATCGTGATTCTCCTTGCTACGTGTGTTTCTGCTGTTAGAGGGTCGAGGGAGAGGATTTGGTTTTGTGCTTGTTCTCGACTGCTCGATAGTTAGTACTCTGATTGTGTTGGTATTTTCGGATTGAGTAATGAAGCCAATATCGACGGTAAACCAGAAAGAAACTTCGGGGACTCAGACTAGAAGGAGGTTGGAGATGGATGACGACATCATAAGGATTCCAGAGTGTGATTTGGCTTCTGTAACAGAGCGCTTCAAATTGTCACTGATTGGACGCATGTTTAACAAAGAAAGAAGGAGCACCGAAGCGTTAATTTCTCAGCTTCCAAAAGCTAGGATTTGGGACGTTGAAGGACGAGTTAGGGGAAGAAACCTTGGTAATGGGAGGTTTCAATTCGACTTTGACAAAGAAGAATATTTGGAGAAAGTGCTAAAGAAACGTCCGTGTCACTTTAATCGGTGGAGTTTTGCTCTGGAAAGATGGGAACCCTCAACCCGAGAGGATTTTCCGAATACATTGCCATTCTGTATTAAGGTGACGGGAGTTCCAGTACACTTATGGAATGATACTACTTTCACTGCCATTGGAAAAGCTTTGGGGGATGTTATGAAGATTGACTCAAATGGCGCTAGGATTCAGATATCCGTAAATGCAGATGAACCTCTCCAATTCGAGAGACGTATCGGATTTCCAAATGGGGATACGGGAAGAATAAGCTTAGAGTACGATGGATTACACCGTTTCTGCTTCACTTGTAGGAAAGTCTCACATGAGGAAAGCTCTTGCCCTGATCTTACGGAGGATCAAAGAGTCCAAAAACGTAAACCTTGGTTGGAAATAGAAAACAGAGATCTCATATATTTAAAAGGCACAAATGGAACTGTTTCGGGCTCAAAGACTGGTTTAAAGAGAGGCAGATCTCCCCCTAATACAGAAAGACAATACGGAGATAAGGTCCCTCGGATCCGTGAGGAGGTAAGGAGTGATAAAGCTTCGCATCTTCGAGAGTATCAGGAACGTAAGCCGATAAAAAGAGTTTCGGAGGCAGATGAAAAAGGGGGAAAGGATCGAGATCTCTTCCGTGAACCGCGGGAAAGAATACCACGAGAGAAAGATCTGCGGGAAGAGTTGAGAGAAATGAAAAAAGCTCGTATTCCAGAAGTTTGGAATCGCCTATAGTTGAATGATGCAGAGAGTCCTCCGCAGTCAAGGGGTAGGTATCGGCCGTATTCGAGGCCAAGATATGAGACTAGCTACAGGAAAAAGGAGTATCCTAATTCCCACGAAGTGTGGAGACCTCGACAAACAACTGTGGTAGCTAACGACTGGAATCACGCGAAACAGTCGAGAGGCGAGGATAGGGGTTTTGCCACACGGCCTGAGGGACCTAGAGGGACTTCCGATTCTCAGAGGACTATTTCTGAACAGATTTCCGTGATAAACCTAAATGGTAACCCGAGGTCTGGAAGATTAGTTTTACACAAAGAAGAAACATCGGATGAGAAGATACGGCGCCTCAAAGGAAAAGCCCATTGGGTAGATCCATCGGGGCTTAAGGCAAGCGGATATGCGGATGGAATCAAAAAGCCGGGCACTCTGATTATTCGAGAACCGGTGATGAACGATACGCCCACTTCAGCGAGACAATCGGAAGGAAATACTAGCGCTCAAAAGAGTAGCGGGCCCGCAACTGAGGGTGACAAACATGATTCGGATTCAACGGGTGAGGATCTAACCCCTCAAATGTCCGATAAAGAATTGGACGAGTACATGAATACCTTAGCCTTGGATTCCCAGACTCAA
The DNA here is from genome assembly GCA_020283515.1 of Alliaria petiolata. Lineage (NCBI taxonomy): Eukaryota > Viridiplantae > Streptophyta > Magnoliopsida > Brassicales > Brassicaceae > Alliaria > Alliaria petiolata. The sequence goes on along the minus strand of JAHZTW010000001.1, from coordinate 435,532,449 downwards.
ATGAATGATAAAGAGTTAGATAATGATGATTTAGTAGGCGAAGAATCGGACCATGAAATGGAGAAAATAGAGGCAATTTCTCAGCTTTCCCCTTCGCCTAATAGAAGTGGAGAGGGAGAAAAATACAAAAAGGTCAAAGCTCCGGAGATGCCGACAGCAGCCTCAACCAAAAAAGGCTTGGGTAAGAGTTCTGCTCCAACCTTAGGGGAAGAAAAACGTCCTCAGAGAAGCTCCAAAGGCTTAGGAGCTGGTGCATCGAAATTCTTTAAGGTTGCAAGAGGAAGACCTTCCTAAAAAAAAAGACAGGGACTGGGTAATTCCAATTTTCACTCTCGTACTTCAAAACTCCCTCGTAATGAGGTGTTTCCTTCTGCTCTAAGCAAGAGCTCTTTTGCTGTTTCAGGTTCGGTGGGGTCCAATAAACCACCCAGTAAGAGAATATGAATACAATTTTATGGAATTGTCAAGGTGCAGGAGCTGAACTGACAGAAAAACATCTAAGAGAGCTGCACCGCTGCTTTTCTCCCGCTTTTCTATTTCTTTCAGAAAAAAAAAATTCTTTTTCTTTTATGCAAGATTTTCAGACTCTTTTTGGTTATAATAAATTGTTCACCGTGGAGCCCCAGGGCAGAAGCGGTGGTCTAGCTTTGCTTTATTTGGATTCTTTTGAAGTTTCAATTCTTTTCTCTAATGATCGGATGATCGATATTGAGGCAAAGGTCGGGGGTCAAAAAGTGTTTATGACATTTGTCTACGGAGTTCCGGTTGTTGAATGCCAAGAGATTGTATGGGATTGCCTAAATGACATTGGTCAAGACAGATCGAAGCATGGTTTATGATCGGTGATTTTAATGAAATCAGGGGTAACAATGACAAATGAGGAGGTCGACGAAGATCTGATTCATCCTTTCTGAATTTTAACACGATGTTGTCTAATTGTAATATGATTGAGTTTCCTTACAAAGGGAATTCCTTATCATGGCTCGGTTTTAGAAGATCCGGGAAGGTGCGATGTCGACTTGACAGAGCTGTTGGAAATGAGGAGTGGCATCATTTATTCTCCCACACAAATGTGGAGTACCTGAAGATGTGGGGCTCTGATCATCGGCCGGTATTGGCTAGAATTTGTTCTAACGATAGACAAATCAAAAGAAGCTTCAAGTTTGATAAAAGATGGCTAGGCAGAGATGGTTTAAGAGAAGCTATTGAAATGGGGTGGGGTATCACAGATATTGTGGAGGGGGAAGATCTCTTCGTTAAGATTTCCAATTGCCGAAAGTCTATTTCAAGCTGGAAACGTGCTAATCCCACGAACTCTGCAAAAAAATTTAAAGCCATCAAACTTCAGCTGGATCTGGCGCAGGCTGATGATATTCTAAACCTCAAGTGGGATCTATGTGCGGCCTTCAGAGACGAGGAGCTGTACTGGAAACAGAAAAGTAGGACAACCTGGCTTAAAGAAGGGGACAGGAATACCAAATTTTTCCATGCCACAACTAAGCAACGCCGAGCGAGGAATAGAATTACAAATATTAAAGGTCCGAATGGAGGATGGGTAGAAACCAAGGAGCGTATTGCCACAGTTGCAGCTGGATACTTTCAGGACCTCTTCACTTCCCAATCTCCGTCTGCCTTTGATGAGTATCTCCGGTATGTTACCGAGAAAGTTACACCACAGATGAACTCAGCTCTAATAAGATCACCTACGGAGGCAGAAATAAAGTTCGCTCTTTTTGATATTAAGCCGGATAAAGCACCAGGACCAGACAGAATGACCAGCCTGTTTTACCAAATAATTTGGTCGGTGATATCATAAGACGTCGTTAAAGTGGTCGAGGACTTTTTTGAGTACGGAATTTTTGACCCGTGGTTGAATCAAACGAACATTTGTCTCATTCCAAAGACGGAGCGCCCGACAGATATGACTGAATTCCGCCCTATTAGTCTATGCAATGTATGTTATAAGATCATCTCCAAGATCTTATGCAAAAGACTCCGACGCTATCTCTCGAAAATGATCTCGGAGACTCAATCAGCTTTTGTGGCTAGATGTCTGATTACAGATAATATTTTAATTGCTCAAGAAGCTTTCCACGCTTTACGTACTAATCCGGTTTGTAAAGCAAATTTTGTAGCTATCAAGACAGAGATGAGCAAAGCATACGATAGAGTGAAATGGAGCTTCTTAGTAGCGCTTATGCTTAAGATGGGGTTTGACCCGAAATAGGTCTCTTGGATTCGATAGTGCATATCATCGATTTCCTATAAAGTGATGATCAATGGAGAACCAAAAGGAAATATCATCCCATCGAGGGGCTTGAGACAAGGTGACCCCCTTTCCCCCTTCTTGTTTATCATCCTCACTGAAGCGTTGATATCACAAGTCCGTGGTGCGGAAGAAGAAGGACGAATTACGGGGATAAAAATAGCACAAGCGAGCCCTGCAGTATCCCACCTCCTGTTTGCAGATGATAGCCTGTTCTTTTGCCAAGCTGATGTCCTGCAATGTGCAGAGTTGATAAAGATTATCGAGGGCTACGGGTAAGCGTCAGGGCAACAACTGAACACCTCGAAGTCCTCAGTCTTCTTTGGTAAAAACGTTTCGACAGCGACAAGAGGAGAGTTAAAGAGGGTCCTAGGTATCTCTAAAGAGGGAGGGATGGGGATGTATTTGGGACTTCCGGAAGAGATTTGCGGTTCGAAAAAACAGGCTTTTGCCTACATCCAAGACAGACTAAATAATCGGGTTAACTCTTGGTCTGCGAAACTTCTGTCCAAAGGTGGAAAAGAAGTGCTCATCAAGTCTGTGGCACAAGCTCTTCCTACTTATGTCATGTCTTGTTTCTTGCTTCCTCAAGAAATCATTTCAAAGCTTAAAAGTGTGATAGCGAGATTCTGGTGGAGCTCAAAACAAGATAAGAAAGGCCTGCACTAGGTAGCATGGGAAAATATATGTGTGAGTCAGGAGAAAGGAGGTTTAGGTTTTAGAGACCTCATGAATTTTAACCTCGCTCTGCTGGCAAAACAAATATGGAGAATAATTCAGTACCCGACGTCCCTGCTAGCCCGTATCCTTAGAGGTCGCTATTTCCGGTATTCTACCCCATTAGAGGTAACTAAGGTGAACTCCCCGTCGTACGGGTGGAAAAGCATACTGGCGGCTCGTGATTTACTGAAAGCGGGGTTAAGAAAATCCATAGGGTCGGGTTTTAATACAAAGGTTTGGAATGATGACTGGATTCCAGTAATCCCAGCAAGACCTGCCCTCGATAACGGGGTATTCCGAGACCCACATCTCTTTGTAAGCCATATGATCGATATAAATACAAAGGAATGGCGTATGGACAAGCTTCAATGGCTTATCAATCCGGAAGATATTCCGCGTATTCAGAGTCTCAAACCCAGTAGGAATTTTAAAGCTGATGGATATTGTTGGGTTCACACAAAATCTGGAGCGTATACGGTAAAATCAGGATATGCATTAGCCAATGAACTCAGAGATGCGAAAGGTCCTCAGATGATGTTAGAACCCAGTACTACGATTTTGAAGAGTAAAGTCTGGTCTCTAAAAACATCGAGGAAGATAAAGCATTTCATCTGACAAGCAATATCTGGTTATGTGGCGGTCGGCAGTAGTTTGGCGGATAGACACTGTGGTAGTAATCGAATATGTACTAAATGTGGAGTAGAGGAGGAAACGATTAACCATCTCCTGTTTGAATGCCCAGTGGCGGTACAAGTAAGGGAGCTTTCAGAGATCCCAACTATTCCGGAGAGTTCCCCGTGTGGTTCTATATAGAGGAATATAGACTATCTTTTGATTCGGACAAAAGAATCCGGTACTCCAGATCATGTCCTTGCAGTGTTTCCATGGATATGCTGGTACATCTGGAAGGCTCGAAATGATAAAGTCTTTAAAGATAGAGATACCACGGCCCTAGATATATTGCAGATCTCGGTACAAGAAGCAGGAGTTTGGAAATTAGCACAAGTCGTTTCAGAGGTCAGTGAAGGAGACCGATAAGAGACGGTAATTGGAATGCTGCAACCGAACCACTCGACAAGACCCCGATGTCAGGTCGATGGATCTTGGACAACAGAGGGAGACTACTTTGGAGGGGGAATGGTGATAGAGCTGGATAATGGAAGAACTTACTATGGTCTTTTAGCTAAAGAAAGAGGACTATCCCCACTTCATGCTGAAGCTAATACGTTAATCTGGGCGATGCAGTCGGTCCTCAACTTAGGAGTGCTACAAATGGCTTTTGAAACCGATTGCGCCCAGCTAGTGAAAATCGTGGTGGAAGAAGAAGAATGGCCAGCCTTAGGTTCGGAATTAGAAGAGTTAGCTCTGCTGAGAGCTTCCTTTATAGATTTTGCAATTTCTTTCATCCCTCGTCTTTGTAATGTCCGTGCCGATTATCTTGCGAAAAGTGCTCGGACACGTGGTCATGGTTTCTCCCATATTGACTTTGTAGTTCCGGGATGGTTGGCCCGAGAGCCAACCTTTTTCGGAACATAAACTTTATATATGGAGTTTTCGTTGTAAAAAAAAAAAAGACTTTCATTCTCTCTCTTCACATAAACTTTTTTTTCTTTTTGTTCTTTTTAAAATTTTACTATTTTTCTTTTCCCCCAAAAAAATCAAAACTTTATATTTGACACTATATTAATTTTATCACAATCAAATTTTGCCTTACTAACAATTAACTTTTTTGCATTCTTTTAAGATCCATTTTTATAATATTTTATATCATAATTTTTTTTGAAAATTTAACTAAAAATAAAATTAATAGAAAAACATAAATAATTTGTTTAAAATTTATATTTTTCATAAAAAAAAATTTTGATCCTAAAAAATTATAATATTTAAAAATAACAATCACAGTTTCTACAGTTTTTCTACTAATCAGACTTTTAAAAATATTTAAAGTAACAGTCATAGTTTTTACAGCCGAATTCTCTACATCCAAAAGCCTACAGTCACAGTTTACATTCACAATCCTTACCAATCAGGCACATAGGGAAGAGTTGGAAGACGACGAGACGCTTTTCAGAAGTGGCGGTTTTATTTTTTTTCTTTGTTCATGTTTCATGCTCTCTTGTGCCGACGTGGCAGAAGCAGGAGAGAGTCTTTCTGTTTTCATATACTAGACTAGAAGGAAACCCCCATGCGGATCTTAAATATTTATTTAACTATCAATTTTCTCTTTTTTTTAATAAATTTTATTTTATTTTTTCAATTTTTTTCTTTATTATATTTGTAGTTTCTTACAAACATTATCTTACGAATATTTATTTATTTTTCAATCGTCATACTATTTTCTAGGTCTGAATCGTAACTCGACCCTTCCCATACCCGACCCGAACTACCCAAACTTTTAGGGTAAAAGTAATAGAAATTATCTGAAATTTGGGCTTTTCAACTTTTTCTCTATAATGTTTTATTTATTTGATTGTATTTTGAATACTCTTTTGTGTCTTATGGTCTTATCGTTTGTACTTTTTTCACTTGCATTAAAATTTAATTATTCTTATTTATTCGAAAATGACAATTAAATCAATCAAAAAGAAATTATAAAGATTCATATAATATTTATATGTTTATTATAATTTTAAATTAAATGTGAATTTTATTTAATTTATATTTATGTTCTAATTATTTTTTTAAGTATTTATTTTCAAATTAAATTGTTTTTATATGTAAATAAGTTGTACACATGTTAATTTATTGTTTGTTTAAAACTGATGATGTGTCAACAATGGACCAATAAAGAGGGGATGAAGTGTCGTCGCTGGAAAGTCCCCCTTCATCTTTTATAGTATAGATATATATGTTTTATGTAGAGACATATGTGTATATGTCTATATTGGTGGTACAGTGATCATCATGATCATCAATAAGAACAAATGCTTATTTATAGTTTAAACAACAAAAAAAAAAGATGAAGATACATTTGCCCCTCGAGGTGTGAAGACTGTAGAGGAACAAATTAGTGCCTTCATCACTGACATATGCTAATGGTTTTTTATTAGCAGCTATTGGAAACAATAAAGTAAAAAGAACATAATGTGGAAGCATGATACACAATGTTTATTAGTTACATTAGCTAATACTAGGAGAATATCTGCGCATACGCACAAATTTTTTCTTCTATATATTCTTTTAAAGATGTTTTATTTATATATCTCAAAAATTCTATGCTCACAACAATCATAATTAATTATAATTTGATACATTCAACCATTATATATTTATATTAAAAGAGTATACAATTTTTGTTTGTAAAAGATTTTGTTGGGCCATGGAAAAGAAAAATAGCGAAGCACTAAGTGTGGTTTGATTCTATAAGGAAATTTAGTCCAAATTTAATAGGTATTAAAAGTCTAAATTATTTTTAAAATAAACTAAAACTCACATGGACAGAATGTGAAAAGAATAAAAACGGTAAGAATCCTTCCGTCTTCTTCCACAACTTGTTTCATTCCCACAAACTCCATAAAGTTAAAATAGTTGTATTTATAACGTATATTTTTCTTTTAATTTTGATTTTTAAAGTTTAATAAATGAGTTTTATCTATATCCTTATAATATACGCATATGCACGGGTTTTATTTGCTATATTTGGTTTTATTATAAAAATATGGTTAAAACAAGTTAAATGTATAAAATGGAGAACATAAATAAAATCACAATAAAAATATTTAAACTATAGCTTTGATCCACATATTAGTAAATTTGACACTTCTATATGTTGGTATTTTCTTTCAGATTCTAGTATTTATTAAAGAAAATCATTTATATTTATTAAACCTAAAGAATTACTTTTTATTTGTATTATTATATGTTGTGTAACCACTTGATTGTTATCTCTGACCTTATTGCTTGCTGTTTACTTTTTCTTAAGTTAGGCGTAAGAAAATTTTAGGATTTCAAAATAAAAAATAGCTCAGCTTCATTTTTCTCGTTATACTGTTTAAGAAATAGTGTGATACCACATGTTTTCCTAAACATGGAAATTGTTGAACAAAACGCTTTCTTTCATTTGATCTGAGGATCGACATTATTAGCCATATCTCGATCGACTTTGAGTTTATCATATTTATTCCTTTAAGTTCAATCAGGTATTATCTTAAAATTCAAAAGAGTTTTTTGGTCAGAAAATTATACACTAAATTTACCAAAGAAGCAAAACGAATTGACGAAGATAACCGAATGGACCAAATGTGTTTTACCAACAAACTGGAATGCAATTCTCATTTTCCTCGGATTTACTGAGTCCAAGAGCTTGAATATTGTAAGAGCTCCATCATAAACTTAAACATAGTATCGAAAGAGGTGAATTAACTCCTTCGTGAATCTTGATGCATCGAAAACCTTAATATTTAAAAGATTTGGTGGCTCCTAAATTGTTGTGAATAAATAGAACATGTTTGAATAAAACATGTTTGAACAACATTAAAAAATGAAAATAAGTGAAATATTAACAATTTTTTTAAACAATTAGAACCTATATTATTATTCAATATTTACAAAAATAAGTTATCCAAGAGTCACTAATAAAAAAACTCTTCATGTTCTCTTACTATTTTGAAAAATAATATTTTTTTAAAATAATTAGAACCTATATCATTATTCAATATTTACAAAAATAAGTTATCTAAAAGTCACTAATAAAAAACCTCTCATGTTTTCTTAGTATTTTGAAAAATAATACCTTAAATCAATCTATTAATTTTGTCTTACAAAATTTACATCATTAAATTAGAGAAAATGACACATGTCATCTCCACATTAATCAAAAATGATGATGTGTCACTCAATTGGAGAGAGTTGAGCATCTTTTATATAACAAACTAGGGATTGTCTGCGCTACGCGCGGTTTGTGTTCTATATAAACAAAATAAATGTGTGTATTTGGATTATTTTTAAATGTAATCATCCAATTTGCTGAGAAACGTATGTTGCTATTAGTTGTGCATTTCTATGAGTTAATATTAAATTTGTGAATTTTGTAGCTTGCTCGCAGATTGTAATTATAAAGTTTTCTCTTATTATTCCAGTTAGAGAAGTCTTTTAAGTTCAAATGAATATTTTAAAAGTGATTTTATAAATGTTAATATTCTAAGATGCTTTTGTATGTTAAAGAGCTAAAACTGGTGACGTTGCAAGTTTGTGGATGTTTTCGAAAGCTGATTTGATTAGCCTAAGGAGGTCCCAAACTTGTTCTTTTAATTAGCATATATATTTCAATTTAGGTAAACAATGAAAAGCTAATGAAACCATAGATTATAACTTTTGAGGTAGTACAAAGTTAAAATTTGATAATAGGTTATGTTTATGCTAGATTAGTGATGCAATTTCGAAGAGGGTACTAAACGCAGCATTTGCGGTTGCGGTTGCGTGAGTTTGCGGAAACGGGCGATTGCGGTTAACAGTGTTACTAAACGGTTTGTACGACTGACACATCAGTTGAAAAGGGATGCGTTTGCGGGTTACTTACGACTGGTTAACTTGCGGGTGCAGTAGCGGTTAATAATAAATTAACAACATAAGTATATTTTATAACTATAAAAAAATATTAAAAACTATAGTATTATAAAAAAACTATAAAATTATTAAATAAACATAATTAATTATAAAAATAGTATGTGTATAATACTTATGTTTATTTTTAATTTTTTTAATTTGGATGAAAGTTATACTTTCAATTGAGAAATTATTTTTTTGGAGATATTAGATGAAAAGAATTTTACTTGATATATATAAATATATATATATATATATATATATTTTATCAAAATAATTAGAGTTTATAGATCTTATACATATAAAATTATGAAAGAGTGTTAATGAATATTAGTTAAAAAGTGTCAAATTTATTTATTTATTTATTTATTTGTAATTATAATATTTCAATTTTTATTTTTTTTTTAAGTTTCTTATATATATCTTGATTTTAAATAAGTTTTGTGTTTTTTTTAATTTTTGTTTTTTTTAGTTATCCACCTGCAACCGCCGCAACCGCAAATGCTAGCTCGAAGGAGCTTTTGGCTTTGAGGGACAAAAAGCGGTTCGAAGTGATAGAAAGTGTTTTGCCTGATTGTTACCAAACGCCAACAACCGCTACCACCCACAAAAACTGCGTTTGCGGGTATTAGCAGGAGAACTAATCAAGCCCTAAGATGTGTATTTTCGGGTGTTGTCACTCTATTTATGGATATGGTAATATACTAATATGTATCTCAAATCGAGATGCACATCAGAAGAAAATGAGCTATAAAATATACAAAGATTTAGTTTAATTAGATCTGTTAAATTTTAAACTTACTCCTTTAACATAAAAAGATCCCATCATGTTTTCAAGGTTAAGACAGCATATAGAAAGAGGGAAACAACGGAAAACGAAGCTAGTACTGTTTCTTTTATTATTTTGAGGGGAAATTGGAATGGAAAGACATTTTTATAAAAAGTAGTTTTGTCGATTCTCTTTGGTAAACAGAGCATCCATTTACACAGCTCCAACCTTATCTGAGATAGTCGGTGTCCTATACAAATTAAGTAGATTGTTTATCTTCTTTTTTTGGTGCAACCAAGTAGATTGTTTATCTATACATCCAAGGTAAAAGCCAGAAATAGATGAACAAAATTGAGAAAGACGTGACTATGAAGGACTAATTGGAGAACCAACAATAGCATTACTTATCTTGCGACTCTTGATATTCAAGTAAAATTTTGAGGTTCTTTTTTCCTCACTTGGCTTAGTCTCAACTTTCACCCAACAATTTCCAACTTTTAAGGCCACCTCTGTTCTCAGCGATAAATTTTTAAAGTCTCAGAAAATATTATATACCAATAACTCATTATACACAGGCATGACCGAAAATCACAATATTAAAAGTTTCATTGTGTAAATGCTTTATAATTTACCAAAAATGAAACAAATTTACCAAATGCTCATCAATATTTTTCTAGTGTCAAACATGAAAACATCATATATTTCTGGTGACCAAAATGGAACAAATAATAGTTGTTTTCTTAGGTTCGATTGTGTTAATTAAACCACTCGGTATATTTTTTTCCTTAGGTTCTTTTTATTCATTTGACCATAAGGCCGTCGAACAGATCTACGTGTAGATGTTTGATTTAAGAAGCATAAGAGCAATGGAAAAAGAGGTGATCACGATTTTCTTGAGGAAGGTGCAAAGGAGGCAGTCACCAGGAACTTGTAATGCCATGTTTGGTACCGTTAGGAAGAAATGAGATTTTTTTGCTTAATGTTAAAATTTCAACGCTTTTTTCTTTTTCAGTAAAGAAATTTAATAATCTGTTGTATTTGGAATTCTCTTAATTAAAAAGTCGAAAATGCATGGCGGCAATAGTCAAAACCAAAAAAAAAAAGTAAAATGACGACGAACTGATTATCTTTCTTTGGTAGTGGATGATTCGAATTAGTGTATATATGGGGGAGTAATTAATAGCTAAGAAACGGTCAAGTAACTAATTTTGTTAACATAAATAATACTCTCCAATTACCATAACAACTACGTAAGCGGTCTGGTACGTACTAGCATTGATTATGAAAGAAAAAAATAAAAAGAGTTTTCCTGAGTCTAGGGCTCGGCTTGGCTTTGCTCAGTACCACTGTTGTAACAGCTGCTATTTTGCCAAAGTACCAGAGCCATTCTGGTAATGAGAAACTCGTTTATTCATCTTGCCAAAGTACGATCTAGATCATCCCAAATGAATCAATTCCAAATACTCTTCTTCAGTGGCGAGTTCAAAATTTTTTGTTACCGGGTTCAACTTAAAATTTAAACTAAAAAAAGTAACATTTCATATATCATCCTATAAAAATATCCTGTGATTTTTCATTTAAATTTTTTTTATCGTTGTTTCATTACAAACAGTCTCTAATATATTTTTCTTAATAAAACAAACTAAACAAACATTAAGAAATTGATTAGGTTTTCAATTGTTTATAAATTGTTAAGTTAAATTTTAACTTTTGTCTTTATAAACATGTTTGATGATAAAGCCCAATATAAAATATGTGCTAATATTTAAATTTTACTTGTGGGATCACACTAAATAAAACAAATTAGAAAAAAAAAAGTTTATGGGTTCAACCATAATTTTGGGATGGTGTCAATGTTATCAAATTCTTAAGAACTATAAACAAAATTCTAATTATTATGGTGTCAATTGACACCCTATGAATATGAGTAGACTCGTCTCTGCTCTTCTTGAGCATTCTCACCATTAATCCTGAAAATTCCTTCTACATATATGGCAACAAATGAACATTTCTTACTTGCCAATTGTCTTAAAACCAGGTGCAAATTCTAAAAACAATACACATCTACTGATCTACACGTCCCAAATGATTGACTTCTTGAGTTTTTTTCTTTTTGTTATTTTTTTTTAATTATATGTTAAATTAATTAAAAGAAAAAACCTTTTTACATCATATGCGAATTCTGTTTTAGTTTTTGAAAATATATATAGATTACATAATAACTTTAAGCTAAAACAGCAAACCAAGCTTGGAGCCCTTCTTCATATCGCATGTGCTACGGATCGAGAGAACCTAGTTACTCACTTGCTTATCGATGAATTTGATGATGTTGCGAGAAGGAGTTGGTGTTTCGCCATGCCTTCTAGCGTTTCGTTCTCTCCAAATGGTGTGAATCGAAGCTTGGAAGATGTACCGAGCGAAGAATCCTTAGATATAATTTAGTCCATTGTCATTGATGTGATTGACAATCGCTTGCCAATCTGTGAAGTATTGAGTGTTGAAAAGATTCTTTGCTAGTGTCGACCAGATTTCCGAGGAGAACCTACACGAAAAAAAACAAATGGTATCTCGTTTCCACGAGCTCCAAGCACAAAAAGCAAGTCGAGCTAGCCCCTGTACTCCCTAGATTCATGTGATCCCCCATCGAGAGGCGATTATGCATCGCAAGCCAAATGCAAAAAAGTATTTTGGAGTCGTGTGAGTGAACCAAACCCCCTTGTGCCAATTGACTTTACTTGTCGTTGATATGGTTCCATGTGTCCTTTGTTGTAAAAGATGGCTTATACTTGTTACCTTTACCTTTCCATTTAGTTACGTCTGCGGAGACCAATACAGATCGCTGTCTATTGGTATCGAGAATTTCCTCAATATCATTCAAGATCGGGGTTCGAGAATTTCCTCAATATCATTCACCTCAATATCATTCAAGATTGAGGAATTTCCTCAACTTCTTTGCGGTTGTTATGTATTTAAGTAGCTTGTGCCACATCCATGAGCCCTTACTTGTGTTCTCCTTAACTGACGAGAATGAGTCAAGTTTCAGCATATTCATTTTGATCCATGTGACCCATAGCGACGGTTGACGACAGAGAAGCCCCAATATTAGTTTCAAACAGCAGACTTCATTTGCCTCCTTGAGGGAGCGCAGACCTATACCACCTTCTTCCTTCGGTTTGCAAACATATGCCCAAGCAATTTTAACTTTTCTTGGGTTTAAATCCGCTCCAGACAAAAGAAAAGCTGATCAGATTTTATCGATCTTCCGAATGCACTCCTTAGGTAGTCTAAAAGCAACCATCCAAAAATTTGAGATACTCCAAAGCACAGATCCAAGTAAACACAGTGTTACTGCAAATGACAAGAAACGTGATGTCCATGAACCGATGCGGTTTCTGACCTGCTCCACCAACAAGAGATAATCCCTTGCAGCCATACATTTAGTGACCAATGGTAGTCCTAAGTACCGCACCGGCGAGTTGTTGTACTTTTGAAACATGAGTGACAACATATTTCGACCCAAATCGAAGTTGGGTCCTTTGTTTCCTAAAGAAGAAAGGACATGTGGTCATACGGCGTATCATCTCTCCCTGCGATCTCTCGTTTTTGTTAATCCATATTGTGTGATTTTTCAATCGTTAATTCGTTACTAAGGAGAACGATCTATGATAAATGGACTAACCAGTTTAATGTTGATATAAATGTAAATGGTAAATAAGCATTGTAAGGCTTATCTTTAATTGCAAATTGTATCAAATAGGGATTTGGATAGTTTAGAATATTATCCAACATTAGATATATAAAATTCCATCTCGAAAGACAATATAAAGTCAAATTGTCTCTTGTAACATTTATGCCAAAATCCAAATGCATAAATGACGCATATTATTGGTTTGAAGATATCACATATGTACGTTCATGCATTTCTAATAGTAACTAAACTCTCATCAATATGAGCACACATCAGAAATGCATAATCTCTCCATCTAGTGTTGGTGATTAATTTTGTAAGATATTTATGCGGAAATAAATAAAACGAACACATTTTAGCTCGGTTTAGCAATTAATGACTCGGATGCAGAAATCGGGTAAGAAATCACAGACAAAAGCAATCATTTGTCAGTACTCAATTGCCCTTGCGGTTAATTTCTCCAATCTTTTGTTCTCTAAAACGTGTTCTACGGTTCTCTCTTTGTAAAATTTTCTCTTTCTAACAATAGTAACTGTAAGTGCAGAGAAACCCCAATACACAATAAAATACACTAAGGTTAGACAACGTGTCTAAACCTCAAACCTTTATTAAGAATCTTCTTGAATACAAGTACAATTAGTATCCAATTTGGTATTACACGACTCTAAGAACCTCTTAGCTCGACCCCAATATATTCTTAACTCACAAAGAGGTCCCTAAGATTAGCCACACTAATCTACACGCAGGACTCTCACATTGTGATGAACTCTCACCCTTGTCTCACAAAAATGCCAAACGGCTACAACACTTGTCAAACTGACTCACACGTCTCAAGGGATGTTTTTCTTGACCCAGGAGACAATATACTTAAAGGATTTCGTGCCTAACTCTCCAAGTTGGCATCCTAACAAGTTTCCTAAAGCCAAGAGGAAATATTCCTTTTTGATTGATCCTTATCAACCTAATATTTTCATATCTCATCAAGCCTTCCAAATAGCTTCAATCTTCCTTTTCCCTTAAGCTTTATCTCCAAGTAATATATTCAAGACGCCCCCCTTGAATATATACACTTTCCATAAACTTCTGACTTCTGATGTCCTGTCTGATGCGTCCGATGCATCATCTTTCTGTTGCCGCGTCTGCATCATCTTCCTGTTGATGCATCTGCATCATGTTTCTGATGACGTGATCATACAGCTTCTCAAACCAGTCAGCAAAACATCAACAATCTCCCCCTTGATGACTGAGTTTTAGAACTTTAAACTCCCCCTCAAACATCGATCATCAAGCTTATGAGCATCTTGATCAAACTACGTTGCGCTTTATGCTTCTGATTGCATCAGAACCGATCTCACAAAACCTAACATCAACAATCTCCCCCTTTTTAACTTAGTTTGATACTCAAGCACCAAGCTCTTTAAGCAGGCAGCATTCAAACCTAAGCAAACAAAACATGAGTTGTGCTTCATCTACATGAGCACGCTCAACATATACTTATATCCTCCTCATCTCCCCTTGCTTGAGTGCATAACTGAGTTAAAAACACTAGAAGACGATCTCCCCAAAGTACATCACTAATCCCCCATATTTCCATGATGTTGCATACTCTGTTATATGCCCTGTTACAGTCTCTCGCACAGGACATCCATCTGTCGTCAACACAGACAAGTTTTTTTTTTTTTTTTTTTTCACAACTTGCTAGCAGGCTCACCATCTCCTTATCCAATTATTCCTCCACCTACTTGAATTGTAACATCTCACATTTATGTCTCTGTCAAGGTTCTTCTGTTGATATACCCATTTATTACTTCTCACAGGCCATGAACATCCACCATAACAACTTAATACACCTCTTGAATTGTTGATTAAAGTAGTACTTGCACGACCTTCAGACTTCCACCCCCTTTTGGATTGCCCAAAGTGTGGAACATATCGATTTCTCCTCCATATTTGATATGCACCTTGTAAAAACCTGTAACAATGTGCCTTGATATGACCAAGTCTACCACAACAATAACATTCAGCAGATTGATGCCAAGCTGGTCTAGTGCTTGATCTGTTTGTCTGATCTTTAGATGTATCAACACGAGTATCAGCACTCTGTCTTCTATACTCTATATGTGAAAGAGTGTCAACCTTCATCTTGGCACTTTGTCTTGCTTCAGCTCGGGTTTTGACCTCTGTAGAAGTGCTTGTTACAGCTCATGCTCTCGCTTTTGTTACAAGACTTACGTCTGATACAGTACCTGTAGACTCCTCTGCAACAGATTTCTGAGACGTTACAATACCTGTACCCTCATGTGCAACAGATTTCTGAGATATTTCGGAAACACATATTTTCTCCTTTCTTGAGTTGTTTTGTCTGTAACCGAGATGCACATATGTGTTCTTCTTTCTGTCACTACTCTTACTCCTTCCATTCAACGCATCCTCTAGCTCCTTAACACGTTTCTTCTCAACATCAAGTTCTTTTTCAAGTTCTTCAACTTTGATGTGCAACCTCTTCTTCTCTTGTACTAGAGCCACGTTTACTTTGCAGGTTTCCATAAGATCCTCATATAAATCTCGCACCACAGATTGAGGGTCACCTTTTTTACTTCCTGGACAGACGTCTGATCTGGTGTCTGTATCTGCATCTTCATCAGACGAACTATCAGAGCCAATTTCAGCTTCTTTGGCTGATCCAAATAATGCCACAAGATCAGAAGGATCTTCCTCACGTGCATCTACTCGGTTGTGAGGTCTAAAATCCTTGGAAAAACCCGTCTTGATTTTTCTTTTCCTGCCTGTAGGACAATCTGATTTATAGTGACCAAAAGCTTCACATTCATGACACTGGATTTTATCCATCTTCTGTTTGTCGACTCTCTTTAGAACTTGTTCAACTTTCTTTTCCACGAGATCCATGAGGTCTTCTATCTTATAAGACGTTAAGCCATCTTCACTATCAATATCTGAGCAAACATCAATCCCTGGTGAGTTGTTTAATCCATCAGATGGTAAACTCAGCTCATAAACCTGTAGCCTTCCAACTACCTCATCAAAAGACATATTATCTGTATCAAGAGTGACTTCCATCACAGTCTTCACCACATGAAACCTCTGATGTAACCCTCTCAACAGCTTTTTGACCAACTTCTTATTCTTGTAGATCTTCCCAAGAACACGTGCTTCATGTGCCATGGAACATATTTTACCACTAAATCCAGCAATATCCTCACTATCATCCATCTTCAGAAGTTCAAATTTAGAAGCGAGAATATCTAACCTTGTGCGTTTAACACTTGATGTTCCTTCAAAAATATTTTGTAGAGTATCCCATGCCTCTTTCGCTGAAGTGCAACCTTGAATCATCTCGAAGTGATCTTCTGAAACAGCACGATATATTGTTGAAAGTGCTAGAGCATTGAATCTAGACATTTGTTTCTCCTGTGTTGACCACTCTGATTTTGGCTTTGGAGCAGCGACTGCATCAGGACCTCTATCAGCGCTTGAAACAGCTTGTCTTGGTGGCTCCCATCCAGATTCGACCACTGTCCATACATCCTCATGAATTCCCTTCAGCTCATGTATCATCTTCACTTTCCAATGGCCATAGTTTTCTGACCCCAACACCAACGCTTTGGCTGCGCTGAAAATCATCGTTTGTGTCATTGTGTTCTCTGCAGGACCGTTCCCTAAAATAGAATTTCTTCTTCTGCCTAGGTTAGGCTCTGATACCAATTGAAAGTGCAGAGAGACCCCAATACACAATAAAATACACCAAGGTTAGACAACGTGTCTAAACCTCAAACCTTTATTAAGAATCTTCTTGAATACAAGTACAATTAGTATCCAATTTGGAATTACACGACTCTAAGAACCTCTTAGCTCGACCCCAATCTATTCTTAACTCACAAAGAGATCCCTAAGATTAGCCACACTAATCTACACCCAGGACTCTCACTTTGTGATGAACTCTCACCCTTGTCTCACAAAAATGCCAAACGGCTACAACACTTGTCAAACTAACTCACACGTCTCAAGGGATGTTTTTCTTGACCTAAGAGACAATATACTTAAAGGATTTCGTGCCTAACTCTCCAAGTTGGCATCCTAACAAGTTTCCTAAAGCCAAGAGGAAATATTCCTTTTTGATTGATCCTTATCAACCTAATATTTCCATATCTCATCAAGCCTTCCAAATAGCTTCAATCTTCCTTTTCCCTTAAGCTTTATCTCCAAGTAATATATTCAAGACGCCCCCCTTGAATATATACACTTTCCATAAACTTCTGACTTCTGATGTCCTGTCTGATGCGTCCGATGCATCATCTTTCTGTTGTCTCGTCTGCATCATCTTCCTGTTGATGCTTCTGCATCATGTTTCTGATGACGTGATCATACAGCTTCTCAAACCAGTCAGCAAAACATCAACAGTAACTAAGTGTTTTTTACACACATACTCCTCTCTGTTTATATATATAGACAACCAAAAGATTTACTGCGAAAAATCACATATGCTTGTTTGAGAAATTAGAATAATTAACTTCTAATAATTACCGGTTGACCGGTTCAGTATGCTGCCAAATCAAAAATCATAGACACAACCGACTATAAACCAACACATTTAAAAGTTATCAGATCATTTGTAGAAGAATTATCAACAGTGTAAATATCTCTTCAATTAATAGCTGGTTATCTAACAGCTTTCTAGTTGATTTCCAATAGTCTCTCTTTTATAGAGCTTAATTGGTTCTTCCGTTAATCCGCAAATACGGATTTTTGCGGATGGTAGTGGTTATTGGAGTTTGACAACAATCACCGCAAACGCTTTCTACCGGTTCGAATCGCTTTAGATCCTTCAAAATCAAAAGCTCCTTCCCACGAGTGTTTGCGATTGTAGATGGATAATAAAAAAAAAAAATAGAAAATTACACAAAATTTAATTAAATCCTAATATATATATAAGTTTATATTTTTAAGATCTATAGACCGGTTTGACCAAAAAAAAAGTTCTCTTGCAAGAAATTGGAAAATGCAATGTTATACTTGAAGGATTTTTCATTGATATGAACAAGAACAAAATACATATAACTATGGCGAAGGATCAAAAACAATCATAATCAAGCCCAGGCAAGAAGATTACAACCCCGCAAAACCCAATCACCCAAAAAGATGAGATAACCAACTCGGGGCACCAGCAACTCCATTGGTTAAAATATTGTTTTCTGGTGTGTAGTGTCTGCTTTCTGGTGGGATTAGTGCATTGTGTATCTACACAAAATTCCGAGAAAAGTTTTTATCCCAAACTTTTCAAATAATTTCCATTTCAAACTTGTGAAAGACTTTCGGATGAATTCTTGTTTTGGAAATTCGCATTTTAATGGATTTTTGTTATGAAATTTTGTCGAAATCACATATATCTGACGATATTACAACTAATACAACTGTCGAGATGTGACAATTTATTTGGAATGCAAACCTCTATTGAGTTCATTTCGAAAAAAACAAAGGCAAAATTGTTCAATTATGCAAGTCACAAGTTATAAACTATGCTATTGTTTTCAAAAAGATAGAAACAAAGAAAATATCACTAAAACGACATTAATAAAAATCAGTAATAAAATAAACTTTTAAGAGTAGTACTTAAGGAAAAACAAAGACTATAATTGCTTGTGTTACAAAAAACAATGACCTAAATAAAAGTCACAAAAACCAAAAGAAACTTATTTCCAAAAAAAAAACAAAAATATTTGCCAAAGAGAAACAATAATTCGTTATAATTTCTTCAGTTTTCAAAAAAGATGCGCAATATAACACCGTTACAGTTTTTCTCTTTGATTTTTCTGAGATGCTGCCTCCTGAACCAATACTTATTATCATAAATCAATCATGATGATAAATTTACAAAATTTACTAAATTTATAATTTATTAAGTAAAAACAAAGAAATTACTAATGAATCCACAAAACTTTAAAAACTTCAAAAAAAATTTAAGGTGTAAATAAAATTTGAGACTAAAAAGGATGAATCAATATTGGTATTTGGAGATGAATCTCCAGAAATTGGAGAAGTGGTGGTTATTAATATTAAAACACAACAAAATATATATATATAGTTGACAAAAACACTATAAAAATATGGGATTTATAAAAACATAAATTTATGATGGAAATACGCAATATTAAGTAAAAGATTTTTTTAAAGATTATTAATAGCAAAAAAAAATATAACAAACAATTATGATGGTGAAAGAATCAAATAAATAGAGTTGAAAAAATATAAGTGTTAAAAAAATTATAATTTATGAAATAAGCGGTTATAAAAAGAAATGTGTAATAAGACGCAACCGAAAAATAAATTCAACATTTGCATCCACATACGCTCTCTCCGGATCATCCGTTGAAACGCTTTTGAAACAATAACCCCAGTAACAACTGATGGAAATATAACATCAAATATATAAAAAATGCAATGTTATACACTTTTCTGGCCCAATTTCCCGAAAAATTGCTTCATGTTTAACCTTGTGTTCTACGTAGAGAAACTCTAGCACGGCTCATAAAGTTAGTAGAATCACCCTTTTAACCCAAAACATATTAATAAACATAAGATTCACCAACACATTTTTCCCCATATTAAGTCATTTCATATTTAATCAACACCAAAGATAGATCACAAGAGTAATAAGTCCACATGAAACACAAAACATATATATATACAGATAAACACTATCACTAGGAGCAACCAAGTTAGTGACATCCAAAGCTGTTTTTGTATTTGGACATAAACGTACGAAAGATGTCGAAGGGCAAACAAAGCCAAACTTGGAAACAAAGCCAATATATGGAGTCCGGAGAAAGACTGCTATAAGAGAGAAAGTTAACTACTAATAATATCACCAAACTTGCATCATAAGGAAACATAAGAATCACAAAACAGATCTTTCGGATCAAGACACACGGCAGAGATGTCAAATTGGACTGAATACTACCGATACCACAATATAATATCACGTACACCACAAAGAAACGTACACCAACTAGACACTAAAAGTCGTAAAACCAAATGAAACAAAAATTATGATTGTGTAGCTAAAGAAATAGGTGGAAAAAAGAAACTAAGTTAAAAGAGTAATGCCGAGAACTATATGGTTTGAAGACTTTTGTGTCAACTTGAAATAACAAACTGGAATCTCCTGAAAACTAGAAGGAGGAGATAACTTCATAGATTCCTAAACTTTAGGACGATTAAAGAAGCAAAAGTATTGAAACAAAATGAAGCAAGGTAAACCTTTTTGGCTTCATCTAGGTGTGTGTTTAGTTAGATTCGGTTTATGATCGGGTTGTTTGGTTAAAGAGAAACAGCTACTAAACGAAAAGTCTAAAACCATGTTATCAGGAGGGATACTTTCGTGATGTATTTATGTGGCTTATACGTCACCATAGCTATGTAATTAGGCAAATATATTTTTATCAGAATTGTGAATCTCTAGAATCTCATGGGCNAAAAAAAAAAAAAAAAAAAAAAGAAGAATTTTCGACCAGACATAGTGTCGATCGACACCCTTATGTGTCGATCGACACCACCATCCGGACCAAGGTAAGTCTTCAAAACCCATGTTTCATCTCTTTCATCTTCACTTTTTCAAAAAACCGCTCCTTGAGAAGATTTTGCCACAAATCCGATTTTTCTCAAAACTTAACCAAATTGAGTGATTCTTTGCTCTAATCCATGCGGATTTTTACCCTCTCCCATAATCTATCATCCATTCCTTCGATCTACAAAGGTATGCTCTTCAAATCTCCCAATTTTGATTTTAACCCTAAGGTGAAAAACTTCAAATTCGACTGATTTAGCTTGATTTCTTGTTTGAATGATGCTCATTTAGGTTGTATATCATGCTTAGAATCATTACCCAACCATTTTTCAAACCCCATTTTGCAAATTTTAGAATTTTCGAATTTTTGAGAATTCATGATAAATCTTGCGAATTTTGAAGTTTTTGTGGGATTTTATGGTCTAAGCTTGGTCGAATGATGATATTGGATGTGTAGAAACTGCTTAAGTTGTTGATTTGAGGTTGATAGGAATCGGATTGATCTTGGTTTAGCGATTACACGCAGGGTGTCGATCGACACCCTTTGTGTCGATCGACACCCGGACTGAGCAGAGATATTACGTTTCGTTTTTGGACTTTGGATTTGATTGTGTTCTTTCTTTTTCATTACAGATGGCTCCTGTGAGTAAGAGACCACGCCACACTGAAGCTTCCACCTCCGGAACCGCTAATGATGAGGAAATTATGTGTCTTGCTCCATGGCCAAAGCGTGAAAACGCAAAGATCCGGAGTACACGACGTTGGGAGGATCCACCAGCTACGGAGATTGCTAAGCAGGACTGTACTCTTCGAGGCATTGACGAAGCCTGGGATGACTATGACACGCTCTTCTACAATGCGTGGATTGGCGTGAAGATTGCTCCGACTCGCTTTACTTGCGAGAAGACGATGACTGCATTGGGAATCAAAGATGATGTTCTGCAGATGATGCGCAAAGTTGGTATGGGCACCATTGCGACGCGGCAGTTCGACTTGTACCCTGATCTAGTCCGCCAGTTCATCGCCACTGCCAGAGTCTACTACAGGAATGAGATAGTCCGCAACGCTCTGGAAGGGACTCTCACCTTTTTCATCCGCGGGATCCGTTACCGCATTTCACTTCCAGAGCTTTGCCAGCTCTATGGGTTCGAAGATGAGCATGCGACAGGAGTCGCTCTTCAGACACAGCTGCCAAATAACCAGGATTTCTGGTCGCACTTCGGGAATGGGAGGTATGATTCTAAGGCCTCCACTCACACCGACATTCGCCATCCCACCCTGCGCTACTTGGTCCGTTTGTTCTCCACTACACTTCTGCATAAGCATGAGCCAGGGAAGATGCGGGTGGCTGAGTTGGTACTGCTCTACCGCGCCCTTTGGTCTGTGATCTATGAGGAGTAGGATGCGCCACATAGCGCGAACCTAGGCGCAGTCTTTGCACATCACTTGGTTTCTTTGAAGACCAAGCCTTTCTCTGGTACGCAGGTGAAGCCCGAGACTATTGGCAGTCTCATTACTCCTATCTTCCTGCACTTCGGGATTGACACTTCCAGCTGTACCATTGATACTTCACGATCTTTGGTTGATATGGAGTACCTGAAGAGGACACATTGGGTGAAGCCAGAGAAGCTTTGGGTTTTCGCAGACGAGCAGAGAGTACCATACGCGGTACTTCTACCTGACCGCGACCTTACTCACATCACTTCAGATATAGGACGCCTCGCCTTTCGTCCTAGTCCGAGCAAGCTAAGGGCTCTTCCTGCTGCCAGACACAGAGGCACATCATCCCGGCCAGCTGCAGCCACTACTCGCCCTTCATGTTCCAGGCTCAGCAGCGCATCACGGCCCATTGGTACTCATCAGCTTCCTGAGGCTCCTGCGATTCCCATGGAGCCAGACGTTTTCCAGAGATATGTGGTGCAGAGTTTCCAGGCGATTTGGGGCGCCATTGCTACCATGTCTACATGCGGCTGCGTTCGCACACCCACTCCACCACGTTCTTCTCCACCACATGATGAGGATGATGAGTGATTTTCCATTCCTTTTAGTGTTTTGAGTCAGTTTTTCTTTTTATCTTGAGTCTGCATTTGCTTCAGTATTTTGCTTCATAACTTGTTAAACTTATTGAGTCTATTGGATTATCTTGTGCTTTTAACTGTTTGTCTGAGTTTTTCTAACAGCTAGGACACTTCTAACAACAATCAGACTTAGCAACAGTCCTGTTCGAGTGGCAGAACTTTGTCTACGGACAGAGTGTCGATCGACACCATCGGTGTCGATCGACACCATCTGTGTCGATCGACGCTACGCGCAGAAGTCAGGTAATCCGATTTTTTTTTTCTCTTTGTTGCAACAGTTTGGCGCAAAATTTTTCTATCCAAACTCATTCTTAGTAACACTGAGAACAGTGTTATTCAAGTCTGGGGGAGGTGGTTGCTAATCTTGTGTTTTATTTTGAGAGTCAGTTTAGTCTTGAGTCAAAAGTTTTCAAAAATTCGTTTTATTGAGTCAAAATCAGTTGGAACTTTCAATTTTTCTAGAAACTAACCACAGGAAGTTGACATTTGAAGAACCATTGATATTAGAGTTGATTTCGGGACTTACTAAGTAGAAAGCTACAAGTGGAATCAGTCTAACAGGACGAGTTCAGATCCCCTTACAAAGAACTAGGTATGCGCAGAACTTGATTCCTCTTTCAGTCCGAACAGATAGGCAATTGCAGTCTCTCCTTGATCTTCCCTTAAGAGAAAAGAAAAAGAAAGAAAATAGTCTAAGTCTGGAATAGTGCCTTTGTCATGAGCNAACGACGTAGCTGCTGAGAGAGCGACGCGTCAGAGGACAGGATGCCCAATCGGAGTCGCAATAAGCCGTTAACTGAAGATTGCAACTGGAAGATAGTAGTATGCCTTGTCCGGGGCAGCCTTTGAGATAACGAACGATACGCAAAGCAGCATCCCAATGAGCTTGACGAGGAGATTGCATAAACTGAACAAGGATATGAACGGCGTAACTAAGCTCCGGACGAGTGACGGCGAGATAAACCAAACGACCAATAAGACGTCTGTACTTCGAGGGATTCAGGTAAAAAGGACCAGTGTCAGAGGCGAGACGATGGTTCTGCTCAATTGGTGTAGCAAACGGCCAAGCCCCAGTGAGGCCACATTCGGAGATGATGTCGAGACAATACTTGCGTTGAGAAAGATAGATGCCGTGTGGTCCACGAGCAACTTCAATGCCTAAAAAATACTTCAAGGGCCCCAAATCCTTCATACGAAAACAAGTGTGAAGATATTCTTTGAATTGAGCAATAACAGCCGAATCGTTGCCAATGATTACTAAGTCATCAACATAGATGAGAAGATGGAGAACGGTGGAGCCTCGAACGCGAGTAAAGAGAGAGTAATCCTTCTTGCATTGAACAAAACCGTATTGTTCTAAGGCATTAGAAAGCTTGGAGAACCAACAACGCGGTGCTTGGCGTAAGCCATATAACGATTTGTGCAGCTTACAAACCAGAGAAGCATCCGATGGTTGAAAGCCAGGCGGAGGCTTCATGTAGATTTCTTCGTCTAGATCACCATGAAGAAATGCGTTGTGGACATCCATTTGGTGAAGTTCCCAATTCTTTGTGGCGGTAACTTCAAGGAGAATGCGAATAGTGTTCATCTTAACCACAGGTGCGAACGTCTCATCATAATCTATACCCTCTTCTTGATAGTTTCCCATTACGACCAGTCTTGCCTTGTATCGTTCAATGGAACCATCAGCGTTATATTTGATGCGATATACCCATTTGGAGGCAAGAGCTTTCTTTCCAGGAGGAAGTGTGGCGAATGACCAAGTCTTGTTCGCTTCAAGAGCATCAATTTCTGTACTCATCGCATCACGATAAACTTTTAGTTGTACAGCATCTCGGTAGTGAATGGGTTCCTCTTCAACTGTGATCGCCGCCAAAAACGCTATGTGTTTGGCTGAAAAACGAGCACTTGTTACAAAATTTGCGAGAGGATAAAGACACGTACCAGAGGATGCCGAGAGGAGAGGATCGGTGGAGTCGAGAACGGGGTTTATTTCGCGTTGAGCAGAGTATGTCACATATGGTTGAAGACGAGTGGAGGGGATTTTGGAACGCATACCGCGGCCCAATGTTTCAATTTGAGGANTCGGTGGAGTCGAGAACGGGGTTTATTTCGCGTTGAGCAGAGTATGTCACATATGGTTGAAGACGAGTGGAGGGGATTTTGGAACGCATACCGCGGCCCAATGTTTCAATTTGAGGAACTTCAGCATGCGATTCTGTGTTATCTGCCGAAGTGAGAGTATCGTCGGATGGAGGAGGCAGAACTGATGTCTCTGTAGTAAGATGTGGAGCAGGAGGTTGCGCTGGAGAAGGTTCGATGCTCCCCCTATCATCGATAATACCAACAGGTGAGTTATCACTAGCTTCATCAACATGTTCGAACCTTGAAGGAGAGGATGTTGATGTGATGATAGGGGCTGGAATATTCAGTTTCTCAGAAGCAAAGGGAAACGAAGTCTCATGAAAGATGACATCGCGGGAGACAAAGAATCCATTTGCTTCAAGATCAAATACTCTCCAGCCTTTTTGACCAAATGGGTAGCCAATGAATATACATCGTCGACTTCGGGCTCCAAATTTGTCTGTGGTAGCGGTTTGACGCTTAGCGAAACAAAGACTACCAAAGACGCGTAGGTGAGAGTAAGATGGAGCGGAACTCTGAAGCATTTCGTAGGGAGATTTGCCATCAAGAAGGGGTGTAGGTGTGTGATTGCTAATGTAGGAGGCAGTGAGAATGCTTTCACCCCAAAACTTGATTGGTAAATGTCCTTGAAATAGAAGAGCACGCGCCATGTTTAGTATATGACGATGCTTACGTTCAGCACGACCATTTTGTTGAGGTATGCCGACACAAGACGTTTGATGAGAGATTCCGTTTTCAGCGAAGTAGTTGCGGAGACACATGAATTACGTTCCATTATCACTGCGAACTATTTTAATTTCTTTTCCAAATTGGCGTTCAGCCATTGCGCAGAAGTTCTTTAGGACTGAAGCTACCTCACTCTTTGCGAGTAAAAGATGGGTCCAAACTGCCCGAGAGTGATCATCGACTATAGTGAGAAATAATGAGCTCCGGAGGATGATGGTGTACGATACGGACCCCAAACGTCACAATGGATGAGAGAAAAACACTCGGTAGCTTTATTAGAACTATCAGAAAAAGAGTCTCGGGAATGTTTAGCCCGAATGCAGACATCACAAAAATCTTTAAACGCAACACTACTACTATCGAAATCCTTGAGAGTAGATAAAACAGATGATAAAGCTGACTTTCCCAGGTGACCCATGCGTTGATGCCACAAGGCTACATAATCAGTTGCTGTAGTCTTGTATGCTCTAGCTGGAACGATCCCGCGAAAGTGATAAACCCCATTCTCTTCCTCACCGGCTCCAATCGGCATCATCGAAGAACGGTCCTGTATCACACAAATTTTGTCAGTAAACACGGCAAAACAAGACAGTTCTCGTAGCAGACGTGATAATGAAATCAAAGTGCACGAGAGGTCGGGGACAAAAAGAACGTGAGTGAGCGTCTTGTCACCACCAAGGTGAAGTGATCCTTCCTTGGTGGCATAAGAATGTTTGCCGTTTGGCAAAACAATAATACTGCGAGGTATGTCGCATAACTCCGTTAATAGATCGACATCACCCGTCATATGATGTGATGCGCCAGAGTCAAGAAAGAAATCGACACTTGTGTCCTTACCAGATAGCTTTTCGGAAGGTGCATTAGGTATTTTAAGGAGATTGACTATGGCTGACCAAGTTTCTCTGCTAACACCGGGAACGTCTGGATATTCTTGATCATTGTTGACTGTCGCGTTGTTAGCTCGAGGAGGTGGTGGAGCACTTCTTCCTCTTCCACGACCTCTGCCACTGCCACGGCCACGTCCTCGTCCTGTAGATGGGTCTGTCTATCCATCTGGATAACCGTGAAGGGAGAAACACGTATCCACAATGTGATTGGTGCGACCACAATGTGTGCAGAGCAGATTGTTGTGGGAGCGAGTAGCGGCAGCAACTGCATTAACTCCATTCTGAACAGCGAAACTAACTGCATCAATGCGTTCTTCTTTGGTGCGAGAAACTGTGAGATGTCTCTCTTCAGCGATTAGCTCGGAGTAGATCTGATCCAAGTTAAGATCTTTTTCACGGGTGAGCCTGCCTAAGAGATTAGTTCGAGTTGTGCCAAAACGTGATCCATCAAGACCCATTAAGAACTGATGAATCCGCTCGTGATCACGCCTTTTTGTGTGTTGAAGGAGAATAGGACATGTCGCGTTTGAACAACA
>JAHZTW010000001.1:435441859-435505285 GCA_020283515.1 Alliaria petiolata | reverse complement strand
TTTCCTAAGGTTGGCTCTAATATCATGTGGATTCAAGAAGTGTTAATCAGAGTGGCGTTTTGAAGAAGTACTCGGAAGTTCCTGTTTTCAAACTTCTACTTCAGTCTAAGTTTCTGTTTTACTTGAGGGCAAGCAAAGGCTAAGTCTGGGGGAGTTGATATATCATGGTTTTTACCCGTTTTTAGGCCATGATATAAGTGTTTTTATAGAGTCTTTTGTTAGATTTCGAGTCCTATATGAGTCTTTGCAAAATGGAGAACACTTGGAGCTAAATGGGAGAATCTGGAACATTTTGGAGCATTTTGGAGAAGCTGCTGAAGTGATGAAGTCAGAAGTGTGAATTCTCGAATCGACACCAAGTCAGAGTCGGCAAAATATGACGGTTTCCAATCAGAAAAAGGAAAGAGGCCAAGTTTTGAAGAATTACAAGATTACCCCTGGACGAAAAATCTCCTTCTATAAATAGTTTTCTGGCATTGTTTAGCGAATTACACTTTCATAATTTAGAGATTTTGAGACTTAGAGGGAGATTGTTCCAGAGCTTTTAGGGAGACAAGTCTAACTCATCCGAGCCAGATTTCGAACTCTAGTATCATTCTCTTCTATTTATTTATGCAAATTATTTCAGCCATGATTTGTGTTTTCATGATTATGTCTGAGTAGTTTGCTAGTTAGGTTAGGGTGATTTAGGGTTGATGAAAAGTCTGTAGAATGATTATCTTTGTTAGGGAAATCACTTAGATCTTCACCTTGATTTGAACTTAACTTGTTTTCTGAATTGATCACTTAGAAATCAAACCCTAGGTTATTTAATAGATGCGAGAGCATTATTAGTAACTTGATTTAATCATAGGTGAGCAAAATAACTATTCGCAAAGAGATTTGGTTTAGGTATTTTGTGAACATATCGAACCTCAACATTAATGCTTGCTTAGATTGTTTGAACTCGCAAAGAGATTTGGTTTTCTGGAATTTAAGCATAGATAACTTCTGCAACGAGAGTTGATTGGTTTTAATTTAGTGATTCGAGTTCTAGACGGTTCTTAATAAATACCTAATAAAAATAAATCTGCATTCTTGGATTCAACCTGATAATCTATCCTCACCTAGCGCCTTAGTCTCTGAATTCTAAAACCACTTTAATCACATTTACTTATTCGCATAGTTTAATTAATTTAAACACATCTTTGACTTAGCCTAATCCGAAATTAGAAACCATAGTGTAGTATCTACTTCTCTTGGGATTTCGATACCCCTTGTACTTCAACTGCTTTGATGTGCACTTGTAGTAGATTATTTAGGGTAAAACATGAGCCCTATCAAGTTTTTGGTGCCGTTGCCGGGGAAGTAGATTAACTACCTACGGAATCTAGCATTAGAATTTTGACTAGGTTTTGTTTTTAATTTTTGGTTACTGATTTAGTTTCGAAATTCTTTGTTTTCCAGATGCATGCTTTACCGCAGTACCAGGAGCAACAAGAACCAGGAGCTAATCCCGTTGAACCAGGAGCTAGGCCGTTTCGAACGTACGAACCGCAAAGCTGCACGAGCATCGATCGACATTCACAGCGTCGATCGACACCAAGAACCATCGTCGAACGACACCGTAGGCATCGATCAACACTGCGCGCAAACAAGGATGGCAGACATCGTGGTTCTAGTACAGGACGCGACAGGCAACTTATTCGACCGTCAGGGCAATAGAAGGAACGCCGACGGACACAGACTTGATGAGGCTGGCACCATCATAGTCGAACCTGCAAGACAACTTGCACCCGCATAAGCTGGACGCGGAAGAACACTTGGCGACTACAACCGCCCAGATCAGTTCTATGCCAATAGAGCTGCGATCCGTCCTCCTGCGTTTCAGAGGAATGACTTCGAGCTGAAGCCCGCCTACTACACATTGGTGGGGCAACATCCTTTCCATGGTCTTCCTAACGAGCACCCGATGGATCACATTGAGATATTTGAGGACCTCGCATCAAGCATCAAGGCTAATGGAGTGTCCTTTGATTATCTCTTCTGCAAGCTGTTCCCATACTCACTTGCAGGTGATGCTTCGTACTGGCTGAAGCAGCTGGACCCTGGATCCTTGACTACATGGGAAGACACAAAGGGTGCATTCCTTCGCAATTTCTTTGATAACGCAAGATCTGA
The DNA here is from genome assembly GCA_020283515.1 of Alliaria petiolata. Taxonomy (NCBI): domain Eukaryota; kingdom Viridiplantae; phylum Streptophyta; class Magnoliopsida; order Brassicales; family Brassicaceae; genus Alliaria; species Alliaria petiolata. Next base: position 435,503,125 of record JAHZTW010000001.1, on the reverse strand, counting down.
GGAGCTGAGAACCAAGATCACTGCGTTTTCTCAAGGTCCTACTGAGGCATTCAAGGCTTCTTGGGTACGCTTCAGATCATTCCAAAGGGACTGTCCTCATCACGGGTTCAGCGAGCCACAGCTTCTTGGTATCTTTTACCGAGGGATCGACTGGAGGTACCAAATGGCTTTGGATGCAGCAAGCAATGGCAACTTCAACACCCGATGCCCAGAGGACGTGATGGTGCTGATAGAGAACTTGACTTCTTTTAACAGCACCAAAAACGCAGACTTCGAAAGGAGACAAGGCGCAGGAACCAATGGAGGAAGCCAGATTGCTGAAGTCAACAGGAAGCTCGACAACATGCAAAATCTCTTGGTAGGAAAGAAGCAAGTCCATTTTGCCAATGAGGTGGAGTCATTCGAACCAGAGGAAGGCTGTGAAGAAGAGGATGTCAACTACATCAACAATGGTGGATTTCAAAGCCAAAGGTTTGGGAACCAGCAGGGAAACAGGAGCTTCAGCGGAAATTATCAGAAGAGCTCCTTCACAGGAAATCAGAACTCTTCTGGTTACAACCAGAAGCCCCCATTCCAGAGCAGCAACAACAACTACACAAGGAATTATGGTTCATCCTCTTATCAGAAACCACCTCCGCAAGACAACAAAATGGCGGCCATGCTTGAGCAGCTATTGGAAGGACAGCAGAAGATGACTGTGAGCTTCAATGGCAAGATTGATGCGCTGTATGAAGACCTGAATGGGAAGATTGACAACATATATTCTCACATGAAGAAGCTGGATATTCAGGTTGCTCAAACCGCAGAAGCTGCTAACAGGCAAGAAGGAGTTCTTCCGGGAAAGACGGATACCAATCCCAAACGCCACGTGAATGCCATTGAGCTGAGGAGTGGCAAGACACTTCAAACCCTGCAGAAGAAGGGACTTACAACTGCAGAATTCGAGGAGCTTGAAGACATTGAAGATGCTGCGGAGCAGAGTGTCGATCGACACCATCAGTGTCGATCGACACCCGAGGAGAATGACGAGAAATCAGAAAAACCCGACGCGAAGGATTTGGTCACAAAGACCAGTGTNCTATATCGTAACAAATCTCATGGGCGTACCAATGGTAGCTTTGGCCGTTGTACGTTGAGCAGAGTGGTAATAGTGGAGGAGATCAATGAATTAATCGGAGGTTTTGTGAGTGTGACAGAGGTGGAGAACGAGGCCCACAAGATAATGGAGGAGAGTCCGGTTAAGGAGAGAACCAAGGCAATGAAGAACGTGGCCGAATTAGCCTTGACCGAAACCGGTTCGTCTCATGCCGCGTTGGCGGACCTACATGTTAAAAGGGTGGGTCAGTTGACCCCCCCCCCCAAAATTCTAAAAAAAAATTAAATTCTATAAATAAATTTAATATAATAGTATGTTGTACAGATTTTATTTATGGTTTAAAATATATTTTAAGTCTTTATTTCTTTAACCCAATTATTAAAAAAGTTGGGTTTTGTTTTGAAAGTCATGGCCAATAGATATATAGGCCAACTTTTGTTTTTCCATACAATTAGAAACAATTAGTCCAACTTTCTCTTTTTCATATATAACTTAGATTAGTAATCAGAGTTTTTTCTTTTCTAACTTATCAAGTTTTCGTCTTTTTGTTTGTTGTTAAATTGTATTAAAATAATTAATAGAATATATTTGAAAAAAAACTCTAACGTAATCTAGTGATTTAGATGATCTACCATGGAATTTTCCAGATTTAAAAAAAATCGTAGGATGGTTTTGTAAGATGTTTTTTTATTTTACGAATTTTTTTATAGTTATGTTTTGATTCCGGTTAAAAAAATTCATGGGACCGCCACCGGTTGACTATGTTCTCTATGTTCTCTTTATCTCTTATTTTCTTTCGATTTCTTCTCTCTTAGATTTTGTCTCAGTTGACTTTTGTACTTTTATGTCGTTGGAGAGTTGTCGTACTTTTGAAATATGAGTGACAACATATTTCGACCCAAATCGAAGTTGGGTCTTTTGTTTCCTAAAGAAGAAAGGACATGTGGTCATACGGCGTACCATCTCTCCCTGCGATCTCTCATTTTTGTTAATCCATATTGTGTGATTTTTCAATCGTTAATTCGTTACTAAGGAAAAACGAACTTTGATAAATGGACTAACCAGTTTAATGTTGATATAAATGTAAATGGTAAATAAGCATTGTAAGGCTTATCTTTAAATGCAAATTGTATCAAATAGGGATTTTGATAGTTTAGAATATTATCCAACATCAGATATATAAAATTCCATCTCGAAAGACAATATAAAGTCAAATTGTCTCTTGTAACATTTTTGCCAAAATCGAAATGCATAAATGACACATATTATTGGTTTGAAGATATCACATACTTTCATGCATTTCTAATAGTAACTAAACTCTCATCTATATGAGCACACATCGGAGATGCATAATCACTCCATCTAGTGTTAGTGATTAATTTTGTAAGATATTTATGCGGAAATAAATAAAACGAACACATTTTAGCTCGGTTTAGCAATTAATGACTAAAATCGGGTAAGAAATCACAGACAAAATCAATCTGTCACTACTCAATTGCCCTTGCGGTTAATTTCTCCAATCTTTTGTTCTCTAAAACGTGTTCTACTGTTCTCTCTTTGTAAAATTTTCTCTTTTTAACAACAGTAACTAAGTGTTGTTTACGCACATACTCCTCTCTCCTTATATATATAGACAACCAAAAGACTTATTGCGAAAAATCACATATGCTTGTTTGAGAAATTAGAATAATAATTACCGGTTGACCGGTTCAGTATGCTGCCAAATCATAAATCATAGACACAACCGACTATAAACCAACACATTTAAAAATTATCAGATCATTTCGTAGAAGAATTATTAACAGTGTAAATATCTCTTCAATAGCTGGTTATCTAACAACTTTCTAGTTGATTTCTAATAGTCTCTCCTTTATGGAACTTGATTGGTTTTTCCGCTAATCCGCAACCACGGATTTTTGCGGGTGCTAGTGGTTATTAGCATTTGACAACAATCACCGCAAACGCTTTCTACCGGTTCGAATCGCTTTAGATCCCTCAAAATCAAAAGCTCCGTCGTTTGACAACAATCACCGAAAACGCTTTCTATCGGTTCGAATCGGTTTAGATCCCTCAAAATCAAAAGCTCCTTCCCACGAACGTTTGCGATTGCAGATGGATAATATAGAAAAATTAGAAAATAACACAAAATTTAGTTAAAATCCTAATATATATAAGTTTATATTTATAAGATCTATAAACCGGTTTGACAAAAAAAAAAAGTTCTCTTGTAGAAATTGGAAAATACGTCGTAGCAACTTATAAGCAACAGATCACTTGCAACTCTATTGGTTAAAATATTGTTTTCCTAATTTAATGATTTAATCTATGCTTTACAAATATTTGTGTAGATACACAATGCACTAATCCCACCAGAAAGCAGACACTACACACTTAACTAATGTACCACTATAAAAACACTTACTTTTGCTTGGATCATTCACGAATTTTGTAAAGTATTGCCAATGTATCAACAACGCCTTTTTTTGTTTTTTTCATATTTTCTCTCTTATCGCGGTTTCTTCTCGTCTCCTCTCTGCTGACCACCTCCGTCATTGTTAGTTCCTCTCATATATGATTTACGCATCCAATCCAAGGGAACATCCGAATTGACAACGTAGCTTTTGTACTAAATTGACCAAAGGATGAGCTCACTGTTTACAATAAAATGTGGTTAATTGTTCTAGAAATGTGACTAAATCCCAAAGTTTTCCAGAGCATGTGAGGTATCAGTAAAGGCCCTCTATGCTTAGAAATGCAAATGATGTCACCTATAGCTCAAGAAGTTGATAATAATATGGAATAGCTACTAGCTAAGACACAAATGTCAATCTTGAAGAGGAGATAAAATTAGCTTAACAATCAAATCTTACGCTTAGGATTTCTTATTTTCTAATTTAATAGCGAAAAGCCTCTAAACCAACTAACAAAACTTAAACCCAAAAATTAGTATCTCAAATTCAAATTTTTTTATAAAAAAAAATGATCGGATTTATTAGGCCAAAAACAACTATAAATTACGTTTTGTTCATTTCAACAAATAAAAACGAAGGGAGAATTATAAATTACGTAGTTCATGAATTGCAAAAATATGAGTAATTGTGTCATGGACCGTAAAACTAGAAGTACATGTTTGAACGTTGAAGCCTAACCAAGTTAAAGGAATCATGTATGGTTTGAGTGCTAATTTTGTTTGTAGCTTCCGTGTGACGTTATTTGCAGGTAAATGTTCTTCTGAATGGTCTCGTAATTAACAACAAAGATCAGTTGTAAAACAGACGTAAATTGAAAAAACCACATCTATAGGAGGATTAACATAACACATAAAGGCCACAAGATTAATAGGAGGATTAACATAACACAAAATGGCGATAAGGAGTGACAGTTTATTTATCTTTCAAACAAAAGATCGGATCTAGTACAATTTTCACTAGAAATTTATCAAATCTCAAAACTAAAGCCAATCTTCAAAGGGCGTAGCGATTCACTCAGATCAAGACAACAAAATGGAACACAATGCTGCAATAATGTCAAGAGAAAAACCTTAATAGGGAGAGAAGAGAAGAGCTCAGCTTCTTCTAGCAATGTCATATGCCATGACAACAGATCTACCCCACGAATTGCCCTGAAGCTGTCTTCTGTCATTGTTGAGAATCAAGGAGAGGTGAGGTGGAAGAAGAAGGTTGACTTGATAGAATTTCCTGATGAGATGTTGAATGACGTAATTCCCAAATTCGTGGGTCACAAGTCTTCTAGCATTTGAATCAAGCTCGGTGGCAATAGATTGAAGGGTCTCCAAGTCAGCCTTGTCCAAGGCGTTTTTGACAAGCCAGTTTGCATATCTGTGGATAGAGAGATCATAAAAGCTTCCTTTAAGTTTTGAAAGGAGAGCAGGAGAGATCATTAGCTTGAGAAGATCGCACCTGAAAAGTAAAGAGGATGCAAAAGCATATCAAAACAAGCTGAGAGAGAGAGAGAGACAAAAAGCAATGTCACAAGAGCAAACACACAGAGACATACCCAGCTCTGCTATAGGATGCTGTCCAGAAGTTAGGTCTTAGCTGAGAAACGAAATACTGCTGAAGCATAGGGCTAGTAGAACCCATCAAAGCATAGAGGTTCTTGATCCCAAAATCATGCCTTGACAAAGCAAAAAAGTTCATCGCCACTTGATCCAGAAGAGGCTGTGAGGAATTGGGTTATAACATGAATCAAAGGCAAAAGAACTACAGTAAAGCAGAGAAGTAACCATACCATAAGCACTCCAGGACGGTAGAGCATGAAGAGTGGATCCAACAGGTGTGACAGATCGTCTGATAATTTGAACATATCGATGAAGCAATGTGTGAGCGTATGTACGAACTCCATACGTTTGTCAGGAAGAAAATCCAGAATCTTGAACAAGGTAAAACTTCTGCAGAGAATAAAACGCCCAAGTTGAACATACATAAACCCTAACACTAAGAGAAGGCAGAGAGGGAGAGACATATACCCGAATTTGTTCACTGCAATGGTGAATTTAAGTCTGGAGAAGTCTTCGGTAAGCTGGGAGTAGAGATGATCAATTAGCGAAACTTGCCCCATCTGATGAAGCTTGGAGACGAAACAGAGAATGAACTTCGATCCCGATTCCTCCACCGAGATTTGATGGATCTCGAGGCCTATCTCGTGCGTGATTTCTCTTAGAAGGTGAATACTCAGTGGTTCCTGAAGAATGCGAGACGCAATTTCAGCGGAACGGCTCGGATCCAAAGCTATTGCAGCGAACTCTCCAGTGAAATCTGACAGTTCTGGTGTCGCCATTGTTAGCAGCAAGAAGAAAAAAAATCAGTTTTTTTCAGAGCGAAATGACCCAACAACAACTGAGAAACCACAACAGGTTTGATAATAACAAACCTCAATCCCGCGCAGTGTCTAGCCAATCGAACTTCATCATCAGCCATTGGATCTGAGGTATCGACGGTTGAGATGAAGAGGACGAGGATCGCCAAATCAATTGAACATCCAAAGGGAGAGAAGCGTAAATGCTCCGACGAAGGCTCTGTTTTTGTGTTTCTTTTCTCTTTTTGAAATAACTCTACATCAACAGCCATTCGATCAGAGATATCTACGGCTGAGATGAAGAGGACGGGGATCGCCAAATCAATTGAACATCCAAAGGGAGAGAAGCGTAAAGGCTCCGACGAAGGCTCTGTTTTTGTGTTTCTTTTCTCTTTTTGAAATAACTCTACATCAACAGCCATTCGATCAAAGATATCTACGGCTGAGATGAAGAGGACGGGGATCGCCAAATCAATTGAACATCCAAAGGGAGAGAAGCGTAAATGCTCCGACGAAGGCTCTGTTTTTGTGTTTCTTTTCTCTTTTTGAAATAACTCTACATCAACAGCCATTCGATCAGAGATATCTACGGCTGAGATGAAGAGGACGGGGATCGCCAAATCAATTGAACATCCAAAGGGAGAGAAGCGTAAATGCTCCGACGAAGGCTCTGTTTTTGTGTTTCTTTTCTCTTTTTGAAATAACTCTACATCAACAGCCATTCGATCAGAGATATCTACGGCTGAGATGAAGAGGACGGGGATCGCCAAATCAATTGAACATCCAAAGGGAGAGAAGCGTAAATGCTCCGACGAAGGCTCTGTTTTTGTGTTTCTTTTCTCTTTTTGAAATAACTCTACATCAACAGCCATTCGATCAGAGATATCTACGGCTGAGATGAAGAGGACGGGGATCGCCAAATCAATTGAACATCCAAAGGGAGAGAAGCGTAAATGCTCCGACGAAGGCTCTGTTTTTGTGTTTCTTTTCTCTTTTTGAAATAACTCTACATCAACAGCCATTCGATCAGAGATATCTACGGCTGAGATGAAGAGGACGGGGATCGCCAAATCAATTGAACATCCAAAGGGAGAGAAGCGTAAATGCTCCGACGAAGGCTCTGTTTTTGTGTTTCTTTTCTCTTTTTGAAATAACTCTACATCAACAGCCATTCGATCAGAGATATCTACGGCTGAGATGAAGAGGACGGGGATCGCCAAATCAATTGAACATCCAAAGGGAGAGAAGCGTAAAGGCTCCGACGAAGGCTCTGTTTTTGTGTTTCTTTTCTCTTTTTGAAATAACTCTACATCAACAGCCATTCGATCAAAGATATCTACGGCTGAGATGAAGAGGACGGGGATCGCCAAAATCAATTGAACATCCAAATGGGGAGAAGCGTGAAGGCCTTCGTCGGGGAAGAAGAAGGCTCTGTTTATGGGTTTCTTTTCTTGTTCTGAAATAACTCTTTATTTCGCCATTCACACTTGGGTTATTTATCGTGTGTTTGGTGGGTCCCTTTATTTATATTCTCAATCGATTAATTAATTATAGTATATATACTATACCATATTTTTATTATATAAATATACCGTATATAGCAGTATTACTATTAGTAAATGACTTTTCATTTTCCACGTTATTGGAAACCGTAGAGAAATTTAATCTTTGGTCATCAACGCATCCAAATCTAGAAAATTGTGTAGTAACTGGCTTTTCATTTTCCACGTTATTGGAAACAGTAGAGAAATTTAATCTTTGGTCTCAACGCACACAAAAAATCTAGAAAATTGGGAGTCTACGAACAATTTTTTAATGGTAAATATTTACCGGTCATCTAAATATTTATGGTAAATAGTTTTTTCATCATTCTTACTTTCTTTTTCAAAAAATTATATTATTGGATTGGATGCTACCTATGATGGTGTGGACAGATAAGTTTGTTCCGCGATACTTCGTCTTTAAAACCAGATCTATAGCAACACTATTATATATAGGGGTTATTTTTCTTTTTTTTGGTCCTGTAATATCCATATGATTGGATGTTTTGGCGGTGGAGACTGGAGAGGGTAACTAAATACTAATACTAAAATCAAATTAAAAAAAAAAAGAAGGTTTTTCGTCATCATCAATTTCCATTATCAACATCAGTTTTGTTTAGTCATGTTCGAACTGTTTCAGTACAGCAAAAAATAATGTGTTATTATTATGTCTACTAACTATACTATAGAGCCTTTATTTTTATTATTTTTTTGTTCGAATTTTTTGGCTGTGGTGGTGGTTCTTTCTTTCTACCACGAAATGACGACTTTTCTGCAAGTGGGGGCGATTGAAATTTAAACTTTAATTAAGGGTTACCAGCATATTTATTTAATTTGTTCGTAACAGTACGAATTGTTGTAGATAATAAAAAGTGACTTCAAAACAAATTGGCATTTATGTTTTATTTATCTAAACTATACTGTATTAAGGTGGAACAACAACTAAAACGACAACTCCTAAACTGCTATAACTTATATAATTATCAAGCCCTTCATTTACATATACGCTTATTTTCTTTTAATATCACATGATTAATCATATGGATCTATAAAGGTAATTTTTCGTTCTCGCTAAAACCCCGAAGAACATATGTAATCTTCTTATAGATCGATCATGATGATCATTATATGACCAATATAAATCTATACACACATACATAAAACGTACGAGTATATAAATAGAAGAGATATTGGAGAAGAAGGTATGCGCCACAAGATGCTCAAACTATATATCTATGTTCTCACTCCTATTGTTCTTTTTCTCCACTTATAATCATATAATGTATTGATTCGTGGTCTTATGGTCCACATTTACATAAATCTATGTTTTCACATCTTCATCGTGTGACTGAAGTTGACGAACGTGTATCTATGCTTACTTGAAATACATTCACTTCTTTTGGACCCTTTTTTATCATATAAAATCTATTATTATTATTATATTGATCTAAATCAAACATAATTAGTTAGGTACGTTACACGGAAATATCTGTTTATCTTAAAAACCCGGACCACAAAATACTTTTACCATGCAAACTTGAAAATGTATGTTGTAATCGATGAGATGATATTTCATGTTTCCTTTAACGAGAATATATAGTTAGTGGACTATTGACTTAAAAAAAAAAAAAAAAAATAGACGATTTTACTATGTATGAAACAAAACCGGAAAATCATCAAAGCTGCCAATTTTGTTAAAAATCTACATTTTTCCCCACAAATTTACTTATCATTCTTTTCTTTTCTTTCACCCACTTTTCTAATTTGTTTTTTGATGGTTGAGTTTTGAACAATCAATCAGGGAAAGTCACCCCGAGGAGGTGGAAATTCGTCAATCGTCATGCAGGATCAAAGAATGAGGACCACATAGCCAGGAAACGTGTTACGCTTTCAAAAGGAACTTCAATAATGGTTTACCTCTCTCCACCATTCAATATATTTGTATGACTGTATGTGCTTGCAACTTTTTAATTTTGTTGGAAACTTGGAAATATGTACGTGCATTCTTTTATTCAATCTATGCGGATATTTTCTTCATATTTGCTAAGATTATTTTTCTTCATATTTGCTAAGGTTATTTTTCCAAAGAGGTCATGTGAGTGAAAAAAAAACTGAGATAACCAAACCAACATTGTGGTATCGGTAGTATTCAGTCCATTTGGACAGCCCTGCCGTGTGTCTGAAAGTTTTGTTTTGTGATTCTTATGTTTCCTTATGATACAAGTTTGGTGATATTATTAGTAGTAAACCTCTCTCTTAGCAATTTCAAATGCAAGATTCTCTTTCTGGACTCCATATATTGGTCAGTTTCCAAGTTGGCTTTGTTTGCCCTTCGACATCGATCTTCCGGTTATGTCCAAATACAAAACCAGCTTTTGATGTCACTAACTTGGTTGCTCCTAATGATAGTGTTTGTATGTATATATATATATGATTTGTTTCTTTTGCCTCTAGGTCATTTTTGTGCAAAAAACCCAATCCTTTTAAGATACGTGACCAAGTACTACGACATTTATNAGATGTGTGGATGCAAAGAAACTCATGGTGCAAGAGTTAAACAGCTATCTCCATGAATACAATGTGATTGGGCTTGATGGGAAAAATTATTTGGTTGATATGACTAGGAGAACTTGTTCTTGCAAGTATTTTGATATAGACAGATACCCATGTGTGCATGCAATTGCTGCTGTCATCCATATGAGCAGAGATAGGAAACTTCATCTACAAGAGTTTTGCTCCAAATATTATTTGGTAGAGCTATGGGCATTGACATACTCCAGAAAAATCTATCCAGTTCCTCATATGTCTGAATGGGTTGTACTTGAAGAGATACAAGCACAAGAAGTCTTACCTTCGAAATATGAAGTAAATAAAGAAAAACCGCAACAGAAAAGATTCATATCAGTTGGAGAACATCGTAGAAGAGGAAGAGGAAGAGGTGGACGCTGGGCTCAATGGTTTGGGATTGATGGTAGTGAAGAGTAATTTATGTCTTTGTTTTAAATTATGTGAACTATGTGTGCAACTTTGTATGACTGAGACTTGTATGCTTGTTATTTCTATCAGGTATGACTAGGCACCACTAGTACGACTGGTGCGACTAGTACCACTCGTTTTAAGTACAACTAGTGCAACTACATTTTAGTTGTACTCAAGTCCAACTGGGAAAACCAGTACAACTATGCTTTCTGCAAAAATGTCAATAACACAATTTCTAAATGTATTTGTAAACATGTTTCCACATAAAATAGGCCATAGAACATGTGCAAGCATATTTGAATATTTCATAGTTATATTAATTTGATCCATGAAAATATGATGTCTACACAATCTACCTTATACTTTTAAGTTTACTTTGGAAATCTTAACCACACAAACATGAAAACCATGAAAGTTTGTATTTTTATACAAGTTATAGCATTAGAAATATGTTAAATGTAGTTTGTTTACTAAATTTCACAAGTACAACTAAAAATGTTTAATTTAAAGTATGCTACTACTGATTACAAAATTTTATCTGGATTCAATTTTTTTTTTTGAAATTGGGTACAACTAAAAACTGGGTACAACTATGTTATAAAAATTGGATTCAGTTTTTGTTTTAAAGGCGAAAGTTTGCAAAGATATTCATTTCAGCTTTTGACGGCGCACATGACTTCATTTTTATCCATTTTTAACTTCATTTTAAACTTCCTTCCACACGTTTTTTTGCTGCCACACGTTTCTTTGCCGCCACACGTTTTATAAATACAACCAACAAATAAAGAACCGAAAAGGAAAAACAAAAACCTTGAGGCCTTGGAGATAATCAAGTGTTCCTCGAACAAGTGTTCCTCGGACAAGCGAACGCCCTGACTCTTCAAATACTTCACTCCCAACCGTTAAGGCAAAGCCTGTTGCCCCACGAGTTCCCACCACATGGACACGACTTGTCCCATCGTCCTATTTGACAACAGTTTTTGAAAATTTCGGAAATGGTTTTTAGGAAACATCCAATCAAAGCTGCAAAACAGTATGCTACTCTATATTTGACTTACCAGAAACCAAGGAACTTCCTTGCTCATTGACAGCAGCAATGCACTGTCTTGTACCCAAGAACCCGTCTCATTGTATTTCAGAAAATGTTGTTCCGCCTGAAAAGTTCATGCAATTGCTAGAGTTTCACACTACAACTAATTGATGAACACGCGAAAACAATCTATGTTCCATGCCTTCAATTTTCACTCCCACACATACCGTTTCCTCGACGATAACACCGCGTATGCCACTATGCTCGCACTTGATAGGAGTCTCAGAGCCAGCTCTTCCCGATACAACAACAATGAAAGGCAGGAGCTTGCTGCTATCTAATTCTAGCAATTGCGCTGCAGATACAGAGCAATCCGAATACGACATCAAAAATCGCTGATCAGACAAAAAAAAACTGAGAGTAGAAGAAGCAATTTGGCGAGAAGATTACCTAATTCCTTAAGCTGGTTAACCCTAGTGACGGTTTTGAGTACTTCAGCATCCCTGTGCTCAAGGGAATAAGAAGGGATTCGATTGATATTCTACGCTTTGGGGGAGATTGATCGGAAGTAAGAAAACCACAAACCTGCCACTACTCCGGCCGAGAAGATAAAGAGCGGCAGCGCTGAGGCATCATGTAACTCCACCCCAAGAAATCATCTTCTTCTTCTTCGAGAGAGAGAGATTGAAGTCACTTTTACTTGTTTGAAGAAGAAAAATGCCTCGAAGTGACGAACAGAGATATATTGTTCGAATTCAGCAGCGAATTTAAGGCTATTGAATGTAGTGTTCGGATCTGAACGGACGAAATTAAAAGAAATTGCGATGTGAGCAAACGATCGTGATAATCTCCGCTGAGGAGTAATCTGTGAATCGAATGAATACAAGTATTTCGAAGGGAATATGAAAGAGTTAGATTGTTAGAATTGGATGATCTTTTGCTTCAATTGTTCTCATATTCTGAAGCACAGGGTTTGGGGAAGGAGACGATAAAAGACATAAGTCCTTCCTCGTTTTTCACACGATTTTATTTAAAATATAAATAAAAAAGAAAATAATTATTATAATAGGGGCATATCAAAAAAAAATTTTGTACGGAGGGGCATTTAAGATTAGAGTTCATTTACGAATGCACATCGTTAAAAAACAAAATAAGCATGAGACACTATAAAACATAATTAACATAGAAAATATTGTCCAATTGTTGGATTGGAGACATTTGATCTATAAGATGATTTCTCGTGTATTCAACAAAGAAATCTAAGTACCACTATTTTCCACTATAAAAAATTTCTCTATCTTTTCTCAGTTTTCTTGTTTAAATTAATGTCTAAACTATGAATACACGTCGTTAAAAAATAAAATAAAAAAATAAGCATGAGAAACTATAAAAACATAATTAACATAGAAAATATTGTCCAATTGTTGGATTGGATACATTTAAAAAAATATTCAAACACGATTTTATTTTTATTATTTAATGCTATCCACATCATAATTTTAAATTTTTAATCACATAAATAAACTCGAGGCTAAGTTTGTACTTAATCTTAGATGTATATTTAGATACATGGTTCGTGGATTGGTTTGTTGTGGAAAACCGGTTACGTGAGTTAACCCAAGACGGGTTTTTGGAATGAATATATGAGTTTTGAACAATACTGACTGTTAAAAATTTGGCTAGCTGACTTAAAAAAAATAAACCATGTTTTAATAACTTTAAGAAAAACCACTGACGGCAAGAATAAATTCAGTTATTTTAACTATGAGATTTTTAAATAGAACTTTTATGAAAATTCTTATTGGAATAAAAATAACTATAAAACCTTTAAAACTAAATTAAAACTCCAACAGTTTTTACAGTTTTAACCCTAATCAGACTTATAGTCGACTAAAAAAACCCATAATATTTTATAAACAGAAAAAGTTTTTCATTTAACTATTATGAATAAACTACAAAGAAAAAATTCAAGTGACGATGATAAATTGTTTAGTTCGTTAATTCATATATTAGCGTTCTTTCTTTTGTTTTTAGCCAAATTATTATTAGAAAAAAACTTGCTTTCAAGATGAAAACACTATTTTCTAAAAAGTAGCTGTTGGTTATAGCTAGGTAGTAAGTTTAGAATTTAAAAATGGAACCAATGGAGTATATTTTTACTGTCTCAGAAGTGATCAGAACTATGTCACTCGTTTTGCTAAAACAAATCTGAGACCCAAAACATGTTGCTTTCGTTCTTCATTGAACTCAGCAAACTGAACCAGGCCCTTACTTCTACAAGACTAGCTACAACTATGTATTACCGGTCCATATGGAAAATTTTCTTCAATATCGTTGGCTTTCATGAATGGATAAAGAACCAACCATTATTAACTTCACTTGCATAGCAAGAAAGGGTGAAAGTTTTCGTAGTCGTCAAAGATACCGGTGAAGAAGAAAACGACAAGGTTTTGGTGTATGAGTAAGAACGAACACAATCAGTTCACTGAAGTCCTATTTAGTAGTCGTCCCTTGAGAGGGTTTAAATGTCAAGAATTAAGAGCTAAAAGTAACATGATTGGTTATGTTTATCATAATTAACTTTATTTCTACCTTGAAGTATATAAGTAAGGGACTTATTAGGGTTAACAAAACAAAAACAACAAATTCCTTTTTCATAAGATGTGAATTTATACCAAAAAGGAACATGCTTCATTTGGTACACACCAAATTAAAACACCAGGGAGAAACTAAGCAGGAGCATTAGAGCAACAAATGGTAAGAGTGGATGATTTTGTCGTTACTTTTGTGATTTTTTGTCGTTACTTTTGTGATTTTTTCAAAAAAAATTCAATTTATAACTTTTGTTTGTCGTAATCCATTATCTATGTATCATCATTGATTGGTCCATATGGTTTGGTTTGGTTAATTCAATTTGTATACCAACAATAGGCGTACCGATGGTGGCGTGGCCGTTTTACGTACGCTGAGCAGAGATTTAACAGATAGTGGTGATCGTGGAGTAGTTCAAGATTGCGATTCCCATGGTTGAATGGGAGACGGTCTTCGTGAGCTCAATGGAGGTGGAGAAACGAGACAACCAAGGCCATGATATTTTGAGAGTTAAGAGTTGATGTTCTATACGTTCACAAACTATGTTCTCTCTTTGACTTTGTGCAGTTGAATTTTGTATTTTTATTTCAATCTCATTCTAAAGTTCTTCTATACCGTTGACTCAAATGTAAATGGTAAAAAAGCCTTGTAAGGCTTATTTTTAAATGCAAATGTATAAAATATAAAGTCAAATTGTCCAACATTAGATATGTAGAATTCTATCTCGAAAGATAATAGAAAGTCAAATAATGGTTTTGATTGCATCGCAATAGAAAGTCAAAAGTCAAGTCGAAGGTAGGTTTCTAAGCTCAAATAGGTATTTTAACTATCTTGACATATAATCCATAAAATAAAATTTTTTATTTTTCTTCTTCTTATATTTGCTAAGATTATTTTTCCAAAAAGGTCATGTGAGTGAAGAAAAGTGACATAACCAAACAAACCTACCGTGTACCGGTTGTTACATGGGATAACGAGTCCCCTACATTGTGGTATCGGTGGTGATTGGAAACTTAATAGACATATTTGTACACAAGTTCCATCAAATAAAATACAATTAAGCTCGAAAAAAGTTGTAGATCTCTTATGAAAATAACGATACTTTCAACAACTTTGACGACGATGTTCATTATCATTCACAAATTCTGTTTCTTAAAGGTAAATAATCTCAGTTTCTATAATGAGAGACACGATATCTATTGAAGTCTAGCAAAATTATGATCAATCAGAAAATTCCATTATCTCCATATATATTATTTATACTATATATTACGAAGTATTGACTGGCTTTTCATTAATAAACTTTTGATAATAATGATCTTAATTTTTTTTTATAATAAAGAGAGATTATATTTCTGTTATGTTCCACTAGGCAAATTTTTTTGTTGTTGTTGTCTATATTATATCGATTTTTTGTATTAGTTTTCCCACAAAACATCTTTATGCTGCCATGGTTAACGGTACTTGAAATTTTTGTTATACCATAGCAAATTTAAAATTGCTTAGTTATGAACAAATTGTTATACCTTTGTAAAAAATTGGCTAAATCAATTTTGCAAGAGTTCAATGGCTTCATAGCAGGATATATATCAATGGTTATAAAATATACAGTGATACTAAGTATCGGTCAGCAGGATGTACTAAGGAATATAATGTTATTGAGTGAGTTTCCTTTCAAGATCTCTCTCACACATGCACATTTCTATGTATACATTTCAACCGAATCTTTTGTCTCCTTCACCTCGATCGATGATTCAAAGCATGAAGCTTGGCTAGACTCCGGAGAGCATGATTATATGAAGGGAACAACCTCCTACACAGTTATAAGTACATGTACGCTCTTCATCATATTGTTCACATGTTTAACTGGGTAGCCAAAGAAGAAAGCAGAATGAGACATATGGGTGCATGTAACATATATGTGTGAGCAATCTTTTTCTGATTATTTTCTTTTTCGAGGTGAATGGATATTGATGAACAAGAGCCTCAATCTATAGCTAGAAAACAGGTTCGTGGATACTTAAATTTATTAGTCCGAGCACGTAAACCATAAAAAAATTTGATAATCTAATATCAATCTAAATACTCTCTGCATTTAATTCCACTTTGTTTTTATTGGACGAAACAGAGGATATCTCGATCGAGGGAGAAAATGGGGAAATCCCATATATCCCAATATATCTAACAAGTCGCACTATAGGGTCCCAATGGTAACGCATCAATTTTGCTGAATGTGCAATCTGGCTGAATAACTATGAATTCAAATGGTAACCGAGAAATCTGGCTGAATAACTGAAAATATTTATAAGCTAAATAGTCTAAATGGTTACGAAATAAATAAAAAATATTGCCAAAAGTTTAAAATTTCCACTTCAGTATTTACTTATCATGTTATTAATTTCAATTTAAAATTTATAAATTAAGAAGTATTCTATTTTAAAAATAACAAATAATTTTTATTTATTTAAAATTAACAGTTATTTCCGAGTCCTTAAACATTCTTTAACTATTAACGGATTTGACCGTTAGACAGTCATCAAAAAACACTATTCTATCGTATTTTTGGAATATCATGTTTATTTTTAGTAGATTTTGTCATGTACAGAAATAAAAAATATATATTAAACACAAAGCTTAAAATTAATATATTTGGATCTAGATCTGATCATGATATTGATTAAAAATTTAACTATTCGGCTGAGATTCGATTCCTCCCATATATCCAAAATTTTGGAGAATATCTTAAGTCGGATTTTGATTTTTTTATTTTATTTTACTAACTTTTTGAATAATTATTAATGGGTCATAGATATTAGCAATAACTAAAAGATAGTTTTTTTTATTTTGTCAAAATAAACAATTTTTTTTTAAAAATTTAACCAAATAACTGAAATATCAGAAAATCTTTGTTTTAAGTATTTTGTATAAGTTTCGTGTAATTCAGGTATCCAAAACCAATCCAAACTCAGGCAGAACCAACCAAATCCGACCCGAAAAAATATCCGAATAGATCTTATACCCTAATACCGAAATATTCAAAATCCAAAAAATCGATCCGAACTCCAACGTATATCCGAATACTCAATACTATTAATTACTGAAAGTAATAAAAAATAATTATAATATTAAAAATACATTAAATAATATAAAAATGAAAATAAAACATTCAAAACTATTAACGGAAAATACTATTAATAATTTATAAACTATCAACATATATATTAAATAAGAATATATAAAAATAATATAGTTAATAATTTTGACTAATGATATAATTATATGTAACCAACATATATATACCTTCCTCTAATATAAAACATTTTTTTTTGTTTACATTCGACAATTACTCGGTATTATTGCAACTGGTGTTGGCTGAAAAAATATTAAGCCACAATCTTTTCAATTCCTCAACTTTTATTTTATCGGTTAGGGCCTATATGCCAACCTAAAATGTATCTCCTTCTTCAGGACTTCGAAAAGGTACTTTTGGAATGCCAATAGGCATGAAATGAAAAAAAAAAAAAAGAATGAAGTTCTCTATTTCACTTTGATGTGAAAACGTAAGACTGGGGTTTTATTTTTTTAATAATATTATATTTTCTTATTTTATTAACATATTTAAATTAATCATATTTAATACATAAGTTGCATAAGCTAAAATAAAATATAAAATAAAAATAAAGTAAGAGAGTAATGAATAAAATTAAAATTGTTTACGAGCGGGCTTCTGAATGGTGAACAACAATAGCTATCTTGGTTCATATAAAATAGGATTAACCCCCATTGCGTATTGGTACTTATCGGATATAGAATATATCCGCTTCCGTTTTTTCCTATGAATAGAATTGTTTCATTATTACTATATTAACCCTTTCTCCGAAAAAATTACATAAAAAGAGGGTCCGTAACATAGTTTATTTCTAATGCAATAAAGTTACGTAGTGTCTATTTTTCGTTGATAAAGGGGTATTTCCATGGGTTTTTCTTGGTATCGTGTTCATACTGTTGTATTGAATGATTCCGGACGTTTGCTTACGGTTCATATAATGCATACTGCTCTGGTTGCCGGTTGGGCCGGCTCGATGGCTTTATATGAATTAGCAGTTTTTGATACCTCTGACCCTGTTCTTGATCCAATGTGGAGACAAGGTATGTGCGTTACACCTTTCACGACTCGTTTAGGAATAACCAATTCATGGGGCGGTTGGAATATTACAGGAGGGACTATAACGAATCCGAGTCTTTGGAGTTACAAAGGAGTAGTCGGAGCACATATCGTGTTTTCTGGCTTGTGCTTCTTGGCAGCTATTTGGCATTGGGTATATTGGGATCTAAAATTTTTTTGTGATGAACTTACAGGAATCTTGGCAATTTTGAAGCTTCTCAAATTTTTCAAAGTTACTCATTTTAGACCTTCATTTGTCATTCAAATCATCTCTGATTTTGACAAGTGAATACACTACATTATAGTTCCCAACCATCATGGCCAAAATCTGATCATTCCGGCAAATGTTTTTCTCCAAAAAGAAAATCCACCAGAAAGATGATCAAAAACACTTCATCAAAAACTAGTTAATACCGCAGAGAATAGAGTATAGTCGACAAGATGAGGTTATCAAAAATAAGTTGAACCTCTTCGCACTTTGGTAAAGGTTACTCAAGTAAGCACCTGAAGTTGGGTTAACTCTTCGTTCTTCAATCACATCTTGATCAAGTGATGTCTCATAGTATGATACCAGTATAGTTGAAAATTTGGGATTGTATCCAAAAAGAGCTTGACATGCTCTACTTGCCTCTCACCAAACTTCAATAGTTTAAGAACCTTCACAGGATTTGATGATAGGCAAGGCAAGTTGAAACGCAATCGTCCTCCTCTTCATCGTCTACGTACATGTAACTTTATGGATGAATCCCGGAAACACAAATTAAAGGTTTCAAAATTATTTGGGTTACTTCACATTCAAATTCAATCATTTAACAACAAACGTAGGAAATAAATGGTATTCCTCCTAACTCACTTTAAATGGTATTCCATCTAACTCACTTTAAATGATGTTTAAATGGTATTCCCCCTAATTCACACACATAGTGATATCCCAAATTAACAAGCATCTTTTCATTATTTTATAACGAGTATTATATATAGCTACATTCATTGTAAATTGTATAAGTGATTTGGTTTGGTCAGGTTTGTTTTTTATGTTCCACTTAGCGACCATTATTTACTCTATACAAGAGGAAGATTTGAGCATGTGTGTGCTTGAGATTGGCCGGCGTAAGTTCATAGGCAGTTTGGTCGGATAATCCACTTTATATATATATAAAAGTAATATAATGATACGTTCCTCAAAGGTTGAGGCACGTTTTGTGAAAGATGGGGACTGAAAGCTGGACTAAAGTCACTCTCTTTCAATCGGTCGGATGGAGTATGGTCGAAGTGGAAGGATGGGGCCTTTTCCAGGGACTAAAGTCACTCCTTTAGAAGGCTGGTCGAATGGTGATGAATAGACGGTGGATCGATGGTCGCCACAAAGCCTGATGATGAAGGCAATGATAAGACAAGTTAACTAAGCAGAAATCGCAAATGCTTAGAAAAACTAAAGAAGAGAGAACTCTTTAAGAAAATGCTTTGCTCTTTATTGAATGTGTGAAAAATACAAGGCTGTGAGGGGACTTTATATAGAGTCCAAACAGCTATGCCCTTCTAGGGGTCTTGAAGCAAATTACAATGAATGCAGCTAAATTAAAGGGATTGAAAATGGCTAACAATTGCCTTATCTAATGGAATTTCGAAATTCAAGAATAAATNCCTTATCTAATGGAATTTCGAAAATCATGAATAAATGCAAGGAAATCAAGACAAAAACAAAGAAAGTTAGTCAAACAATATAATTAATTCAGTCTTACCTTGGCTGATTTGGTGAGATTTGTTTGACTTGGTGGAGGGGATGAACCTGGACACTTCTAGGTTGGGAGAATGGTGAATAAGGAAACTTCATGTCCATGCTTGATGAGTGGCCATTCTTCCATGTATCTTCTTGGACCGTCCTTCATTAAATACTCCTCTTCTTGACGCGGTTCGGTTTGCACTTCGGGGTTGGAGATCTTTAACTTCGCCAGCTGCTCAGTGATGTCTTCAACCCCTTGATCGGCAAGCAATGACTCCACAGCTTGGTTGAAGTTCTCCCTTAGCCTCTTAGCTCCTGCTCTATTCAAGGGTGGGGCGTATATGGCTGGAAGGGGGATGGTTGGTGGCATGTTGGTACTTGGGATCACATCATCCTCTCCCTCTTGTAAAGGTTCTGTCCTCAGAACTGTTTCATCTGCATCATAAGGAGCTAAGTCAGACACATTAAAGGTTGTGGAAATGTTAAACTCACCTGGAAGATCAATCTGGTAGGCGTTGTCATTGATCTTTTTAACCACTTTGAATGGTCCATCTCCTCTGGGTGCTAGTTTGGACTTCCTTTGGTGTGGAAACCTTTCGGTCCTCATGTGTAGCCAGACCCAATCTCGTGGTGCAAAGTTAACTTCCTTACGGCCCTTGTTCACACGTTTTGCGGTCTGCTCGTTTCGCTTCTCGATGTGCTCCTTGGCCTTTTGGTGTAGCTTCTTAACAAACTCGACCTTGGCTTCTCCATCTTGACTAATTTGTTCCTTATGGGGTAATGGCACGAAATCCAATGGGGTGCTAGGCTTAAAACCATACACAAGCTCAAAAGGAGAGAATTTAGTAGTAGAGTGCGGTGTCCGGTTATAAGCAAATTCAATGAAAGGAAGACAATCAAGCCAATTTCGTAAATTGTTACCGACTGTGGCCCTTAAGAGGGTGGATAGGGTGCGGTTCACGACTTCGGTCTGTCCATCTGTCTGAGGGTGGCACGTGGTAGAGAAGAGAAGCTTAGTCCCGAGCTTCCTCCACAAGGTTTTCCAGAAGTGACTTAGGAATTTGGTATCCCTGTCTGAGACAATGGTCCTTGGCAATCCGTGAATTCTGACAATCTCCTTGAAAAACAGATCAGCAATCTGGGTGGCATCGTTGGTTTTGTTGTAAGGAATGAAGTGTGCCATTTTGGAGAACCGATCTACTACCACAAATATAGAGTCCTTCTCTCTGATCTTGGGTAGTCCTAAAACAAAGTCCATAGACACATCTACCCAAGGCATGTTAGGAATAGGTAAGGAAATATAAAGACCATGAGGGTGCAACCTGGATTTTGCCTTTAGGCAAATAATGCATTTGGAGCAGAACCTTTCCACATCTCTCTTCAGGTGTGGCCAATAAAAATGCTCATCGACAATGCTCTTGGTCTTTTGCACTCCAAAGTGTCCCATAAGGCCTCCTCCGTGGGCCTCTCTAAGAATCAACTCCCGCATCGAACTTTGCGGAATGCATAGTCTCTTGTCCCTGAAAAGAAACCCATCATGTTTATAGTAAGGACCGATAGCACCTTTGGTATTCTGTTGGTAGAGCTCTCCAAAGTCTGGATCGTTGCCATATAAGTCCTTGAGATGCTCAAAACCCATTATTTTGGCCTCCATGGTGGAAATCAGGGCATGCCTCCGGGACAAGGCATCAGCTACAATGTTCTCCTTGCCCTTTTTGTACTTGATCACGTAGGGGAAGGTCTCCACAAACTCGAGCCACTTGGCATGTCGCTTCTTCAGTGTGGTTTGGCCCCTTAGGTACTTGAGCGTTTCATGGTCGGTATGGATGACAAATTCCTTGGAAAGAAGGTAGTGTTGCCACGTCTCCAGTGACCTTACTAGGGCATAGAGCTCCTTGTCATAGGTGGGGTAGTTGAGTGCAGCTCCATTCAGTTTCTCACTGAAGAAGGCAACTGGTTTCCCTCCTTGAGTTAGGACAGCTCCAATACCTGTACCTGAGGCATCACATTCAACTTCGAAAGTTTTGTCAAAGTTAGGTAAAACTAAAACAGGTGCATGGGTAAGGCTATCTTTAAGTTTAAGAAAAGCTTCTTCCTGTTTCGGCCCCCAAGTGAAAGAAACGTTCTTCTTGATCACCGTGGTCAAAGGGGTAGCAATAGTACTGAAATCCTTGACAAAACGCCGGTAGAAGCTTGCTAGGCCGTGCAAACTTCGAACATGACCAATGGTGGTTGGTGTGGGCCAGTCTTGTATGGATTTGATCTTCTCTTCATCCACCTTTAGGCCCTGTGAACTAACAACAAAGCCTAAAAATACCAATTGATCAGTGCAGAAGACACATTTCTTGAGATTAGCATATAACTGTTCTAGCCTTAAAGTTTCTAAAACTTTCTCAAGGTGATCAAGGTGTTCATCCAAACTAGTGCTGTATACTAGGATATCATCAATATACACAACAACGAACTTACAGATGTAGGCCCTTAGAACGTGGTTCATAAGCCTCATGAAGGTGCTTGGTGCATTGGTGAGACCAAATGGCATGACCAGCCACTCATATAGACCCCTTTTGGTCTTGAATGCTGTCTTCAACTCGTCACCTTCCTTCATTCAGACTTGGTGGTAGCCACTCTTCAGGTCTATCTTTGAAAAGATGGTGGCGCCACTGAGCTCATCCAACATGTCGTCCAGCCTCGGAATGGGATGCCGATATTTGACGGTAATGTTGTTGATGGCCCTGCAATCCACGCACATCCTCCATGTGCCATCTTTCTTAGGTACCAAGAGGACTGGAACTGCACACAGACTAAGGCTTTCACGGACATAGCCTTTGCTCATCAGGTCTTGAACTTGCTTCTCAAGTTCCTTAGCCTCCTCAGGATTGACTCTATAGGCCAGCCGGTTGGGTAGCGGGGCTCGGGGCACAAGGTCAATCTGGTGCTCAATCCCACAGATGGGTGGTAAGCCGGTGGGAAGGTCTTCAGGGAAAACGTCCTTGAAGTCCTCTAACAGCTTAAGTACTCCTTCCGGCTGCTCGTCCTCCTCGGGTCCTGAAAAATACCCTTCTCTAAAGACCATTAGTAGCACCTGCTCTTTCATTTCTAAGGACTTAATCACTTTGCCAGGTGAAACATAGAGACTGGTCTTACTTACCTCGGTTCATCTTGACATAGCTTTCTGCATTTCGTGTACTTCTTGAGGGGTGAGGGGTGCTAGGTTGTGCTTACGTTTGTTGTGAATGAAGCTGTAGTAGTTAGTCCGCCCATTGTGCATGGCCTCTTTATCAAACTGCCACGGCCTCCCTAGTAAGAGATGTCCGGCTTGCATGGGAACAACATCACACACAACAGTATCCGTGTACTTCCCTATCTGGAATGGCACAGTGACTTGTTCGGCTATCTTGAGCTCACTTTCATCGTTGAGCCATCTTAGCTTGTAAGGGTGAGGATGCTTGGTCTTTTCCAATCCTAACTTATCAACCAAATACTTGCTAGCCACGTTAGTGCAAGAACCACCATCAATAATTAAACTACATACTTTGGAGTTTATGGTGCATCTAGAATGAAAGATGTTTTCTCTTTGGATGGCCTCGGCATCAAAGAGTGCACTAAGAGCCCTCCTAACAACGAGTATTTCTCCTACTTCAGGATAGTTTGTGACATCATCCTCGGAGTGTTGTGGCTCGTCTTCTTCTTCCTCATCTTGGGATTCATACTCTCCATTGGCCTTGAGAATCATGACCCTTTGGTTGGGGCAATCTCTTGCATAGTGTCCCTTTCCCTGACATTTAAAACAAGCAATGTCATGAGTCCTAGTAATTTGTTGAGTTTGGGACTTACCTTGCTCGGGTTTGAATACTGGCTTCTTAAACCCGAAATATGTGGCTATGGATTTTTCCTTGTCAAGGTTGCGTTGAGGAGTCCAAGTAGTCTTGTTCCCTCTAGTGGCTGCTATCTTCCTCTTGATGTGTTGCTCGGCTTGGATATCTAAGTGCAGAAGCTCGTCCAGGTCATGGTAGCTTTGCCTTTCAACCTTTCTGGCAATCCTATCTTGGAGCCCATCCAGAAACTGCGCCATTTGAGTCTATGGAGAATCCTCAATGTCCAGTCTATTTTTAAGACTTTCGAACTCTTCAAAATACTCTTCCACCGATCTGCTCCCTTGAGACAATTTGCGGAATCTCCTCTGTATATCCCGGTGGTAATGAGTTGGGACGTATCTCTTCCTTAGGCTGAAACACATATCCCTCCAAGTATTGATTTGGGGGTGTTGATGCCTTCGTCTGTCCGCTACATCCCTGTCCCACCAAGCAAGAGTATTATCAGTAAGTTGGGCAGCAGCAAGTGAGACTTTTCTTACCTCGGAATATTGGTAATATTCAAAGATGTGCTCCATTCGCCTCTCCCAATCAAGGTAGGCATCTGGGTTGATTTTCCCAGCAAAGGTCGGGGGAGTTAGCTTGATATCTCTGCTTCCTCGGCCATAATCTTCGCCCCGGTTTTCGTCCCGTGGTTGTTCTCGGTGGTTGCGATATCCGTCAGGTACGGGTGGTACTTGCTGACGTCGTGGAGGTGGGTCGTCGTCTAGATCAGGCATGCTTTCTTCATCTTCCTCATGGACCCTTTGATCACGGGCACCTCGGGCATGATCCCTGTGTGGTCGCCGTTCATGCCGGTCCATACGAGCGCCAAGGAGTTCCATGGACGTTTGGATGTCAGCAAGAATCTGGGCAAGGTCGGTTTGATTTGCAGCTTCACCCATGGATTCTTCGAGTTGGTACCTGAAAATAAAAACAAAGTGTATGAATGTGTTCTAAGGAAATAAGAAGAAAATGAAATATGCTTGGACAAATGATTTATTTTTTTTTTTTTTTTTTTTGAAGTAAAAAGTATGCAAGTATAAATGAGATGATCTAATATGGAAAACTGATTAAGAAGATAAACAAAAGCACAAAACCGAATTCAAATCACTTTTTTTTTGTTTAGAATCAAGAACGAAGAACAGCAAGAACAAGTTTGAAGATTTTGATTTTCTTAAAAAATATTTTTTTTTTGAATCAAGAACAAAGAACAATAAGAACTAGTTTTAAGATTTTTTTTTTTTTGAGTTTTCTGAATAGAAATGAAGAACAAACGAAATGTAAAGATAAAGGATAGATAAAACCTGGGTTTTAGGAGCTTTTAAGCTCTGATACCAGATGATACATTCCTCAAAGGTTGAGGCACGTTTTGTGGAAGATGGGGACTGAAAGCTGGACTAAAGTCACTCTCTTTCAATCGGTCGGATGGAGTATGGTCGAAGTGGAAGGATGGGGCCTTTTCCAGGGACTAAAGTCACTCCTTTAGAAGGCTGGTCGAATGGTGATGAATAGACGGTGGATCGATGGTCGCCACAAAGCCTGATGATGAAGGCAATGATAAGACAAGTTAACTAAGCAGAAATCGCAAATGCTTAGAAAAACTAAAGAAGAGAGAACTCTTTAAGAAAATGCTTTGCTCTTTATTGAATGTGTGAAAAATACAAGGCTGTGAGGGGACTTTATATAGAGTCCAAACAGCTATGCCCTTCTAGGGGTCTTGAAGCAAATTACAATGAATGCAGCTAAATTAAAGGGATTGAAAATGGCTAACAATTGCCTTATCTAATGGAATTTCGAAATTCAAGAATAAATNCCTTATCTAATGGAATTTCGAAAATCATGAATAAATGCAAGGAAATCAAGACAAAAACAAAGAAAGTTAGTCAAACAATATAATTAATTCAGTCTTACCTTGGCTGATTTGGTGGGATTTGTTTGACTTGGTGGAGGGGATGAACCGGGACACTTCTAGGTTGGGAGAATGGTGAATAAGGAAACTTCATGTCCATGCTTGATGAGTGGCCATTCTTCCATGTATCTTCTTGGACCGTCATTCATGAAATACTCCTCTTCTTGACGCGGTTCGGTTTGCACTTCGGGGTTGGAGATCTTTAACTTCGTCAGCTGCTCGGTGATGTCTTCAACCCCTTGATCGGCAAGCAATGACTCCACAGCTTGGTTGAAGTTCTCCCTTAGCCTCTTAGCTCCTGCTCTAGTCAAGGGTGGGGCGTATATGGCTGGAAGGGGGATGGTTGGTGGCATGTTGGTACTTGGGATCACATCATATAAACATTTAGTTATTCAAATTTTCTTAACTCTTCGAGAGATGATTTTTTCCCCACGCGTTTCTAATTTGGAACATTTTATAATAGGCTTTTTTATGTGTTTAACAAAAGAGGGTATAATTGCTTTTCCGAGGAATCAACACAATAATAACACAATGTCTCTCCAACATGTTGACACCTCAGCTTTTTAAATCATTATGAGGCTGTCATTTCAATAAATGAAAAAACTCTAACCACCAATTAAAACATTTTAATTATACACATCATATGCTAATTTTTGTTATTTTCTAACTAAATTTATTAATCAAAACCCAAACAAATGACATTCTTTAAAACCCATTGTAAATTGCAGAAAACAATATATATATATAATTGAAGGTTTGCATATTATATTTTTTTTGTTGCAAAATAACTGAAACGTATATATTTTTTTGTTATTATAAATATCTTTAAAAATTATTTTTGATTAAACAACAAACCATTTCATGTTTGTCGCTTATGCTTATTGAAAACATTATTTTTTAATGTAGAGCCAGAATTAAATTATTGAATTTAAATTAGATAGACATTTCTTTAACTATTTCGTTAAAAAGATAATTTTTCAACTTTGAAATATATGAAGTATTTTTATGTGTGTGCTGAATTGATTTTTTATTCTAGATAAAACAAATCCAATCTCAAACTTCTTTCTTCTCTTTTATTGTTCCCTTTTACTAGAGTTTCCTGCTCCTAAAAACAAATCAACCTTAAATAATGTTATCTTGAAAACTATCTTAATTTTTTTTTTGGTGAAAACTTTTGGATTTTTTATTTACAACAAATTGTAGAATCAAATATGAATAATTTTTAGTTCAAAAATGTAAAACAAATATGTGCAAATGAATCTGGTAAATAATAATTAAAAGTTTTCCAACCTCAACAACAACTGTAGAAAAGATATGCTTTAATTAATCTATAATCTATTGACTATTATAAAAATTAAAGTTCATATTTGAACCGTTTTATATTTTCCTTGCTTATCAATTTAAAGCATGATTTGTTTATTGTAGTAGTAGTAGTATCAATTTAATACTCCCTCTTTTTTTTATATGATGTTTTATATTATATGATGTTTTCAGAAATTTATGAAAAAATTGATGCTAAATAACTTTTTATCCTTGTATTAATTAATAGATAAAAACATAATTGATAATAATTAAGGTTATAAATTTATAATACTAGATTTTTTTAATTTGTGAATAATCTTAAAATATTCTATACAAAAATGGAGAAAGTGTATTTTTCAAGATATTTATTTTTCAATTCTGGGTTTTTATTTTTTTTTCAAAAAATAAATTTACAGTCTTAATATTGAAATGTCTCTCCCATAGCTGAATAAAGAAATAAGAAACTTTTATTTTAACATGTCACATTTTATATAGGTTTAGATATTTAATTTGGTTGGACCTTAAAAGAAAATCTAATATATTATTATTAATTAAATTAGAAAACAATTATTATTATATCAAATAAAGAAATTTGTTTAGTGTAGAAAATTAAAGAAGCAAAATGTAAAAGGCACAATCATTTCTTCAGGGTGGAAACGGCACAATCATTTCTTCATGGGTAATTTTGATATATTTTCAACTTGCTCACTGAGGGGAAAAATGGCTTTGGGAGCCAGTGAGAAAAGAAAATCCGATGAGAGATGATGTCTGAAGATCAATTAATCTAAACTCTAAAGTTCGTGTTTGGTTATGCAATTTTTCAACACTTTATAAAATCGTTTTTGACACAGTCTTCTTCTTCTCTTTGTGGTGGAATCTATGGGATTGATGGCTAAACTAAGACTCTTTGTTCAATCGTTTATGAGAGAATCAAATGAGATGTTCGTGATGTATATATACACGATGCGGGGATATGCGTTACACTTGGGAGATGGCTAAGCTGTTAAATTCGAAAGGTGAGTAATTTTGGGATCATATTATATCTGGTGATGATTGTATCATCTATGGTGAGACATAAGATGAGTTTTGATATTGTCTTGGGAAACGACGAAGTTGTTGTTATCGTCGATGACTCAAAGAATATTTTTGGTCAAATGGGCATCAATGTAACTTCATAGATATTGAGAGGTACCACTTATTTGCTTGAAACTCCAAACACAGAACTCTAATTCGTTATCAGAGATAAAGATGGATGAAAGTGAATCAAATGGAGCTCTTAGTACAATTTTTAAAATTCTAAAACAAAATCAACGCCTACGTTTTTAGGACCCAAATAAGGATCTAACTTATAAAAATATGAGTTCGATACTAAAACAAGCGCTAAAAAGAAAAATATGACATCGAGTCAATGTTATTCTAATAAGTATAATACATGTAAATATAAATTATGTAAATAAAATAGATAATTTCATTGTCAAAAAAATGTAAATAAAATGTTCAAATAAACTTCCCGCACGTAGGGCGGGGTCAACACCTAGTTACTAATTAAGGATGAGTTAAACATGTTCGATGCTTGCAAGCGTTATTTGAATGCAAATGCATGTTGATGTTCAATTAGTGTTAATTAAGAGCATGAACGGAAATATGTATCGGGATGCGTTTTTCAAAACTCATTCAAAAAAATTATGATTTCTGGATGAGTTAATTTGGTACGTCTAGTTACAGTAAACTCATCCAAAAATAATTAAAGTCGAAAATATTTTTATTTTTATTAAACCATTACGAAGTCAAAAATACCTTTATTTTTATTTAACAACTAAGCGATTTCACGGTTTTGATGGAAAACGTGATTTTGCGCATTTGTCGCGAAAACTCAATTTTCGGTTATTGCAGAAAATGTAAATCTTGGATTTTGGCGGAAAAACGTAATTTTGCGGTTTTAACGTAAAAACATGATTTTACGGTTTTGACGGAAAAAGTGATTTCTAGGTATTGGCGGGGAAACGTGATTTCACGGTTTTGACGGAAAAAACGTCATCCAAAAATAATAAAAGTCGAAAATATTTTTATATTTATTAAACAATTACAAAGTCAAAAATACTTTATTTTTATTTAACAACTAAGCGATTTCATGGTTTTGACAGAAAACGCGATTGTGCGCATATGCCGCAAAAACTCAATTTTCGGTTATTGCAGAAAATGTAATTTTTGGATTTTGGCGGAAAAACGTAATTTTGCGGTTTTGGCGTAAAAACACGATTTTACGGCTTTGACGGAAAAAGTGATTTCTGGGGTTTGGCGGGGAAACGTGATTTCACGGTTTTGACGGAAAACATCATTTATGGGTTATCCCTGTAAAATGTGATTTATGGGTTTTGGCAGAAAAATGCGATTTTTTGGATTTGGCATGAAAACGTGATTTGCGGTTTTTGGAAAATATGTGCTTTTGCGGTTTTGACGGAAAAACGCGATTTTGCGGTTTTGACGGAAAAACGCGATTTTGCGGTTTTGACGGAAAAACGCGATTTTGCGGATTTGACGGGAAAACTCGATTTCTAGGTTATTGCGGAAAACATTATTTTGGATTTTGGTGGAAAAACGTGGTTTCGCGGTTTTGACGGAGAAAGATGATTTTGCGGTTTTGACGGAAAACCGTAATTTTGCGATTTTGACGGAAAACCGTAATTTTGCAGTTTTGCTGAGAAAAAGTGATTTTGCAGAAAAACATGTTTTTGCGAAAAATGTGATTTTGCGATTTTGACGACAAAAGGTAAATTTTGCTATTTTTCAAAAAAAACGTGATTTCGCGGTTTTGACGAAAAATATGATTTTTGGTTTTGGAAGGAAAACACGATTTCGTGGTTTTGACGGAAAAATTCATTCGCAGTTTTGACGAAAAACTTGCATCCATCTGGAAAAAGAAATTAACAAACGTCTTGCATTACGTGACTAATTCTCATAAATGACCCTTATCAATATGAAACAATTCGAATGTAACACGTAAAACTAATTAAAGTTGAATCGTAATGTAAAAAAGAAAGGGATCACAAAGGTAAAATATTATACTAAATTAAATTAATCAAATGTCTTCGTCATATTGCCCACAACAGCAAAAACGATACAAGACATTACTCTTTTTAATCGTAATGCAAAAAAGAAAGGGATCACAAAGGTAAAATATTATACTACCATTAATTAAATTAAATTAATCAAATGTCTTCGTCATATTGCCAACAACAACAAAAAAACATACAAGAAATTACTCTTTCTAATTTCATTAAACAACTATCAAGTAGTTTAATCATCCCATATTTCAAATGTAACTTTTAGCTAGTAACTATCACATGGAAGTTGACATTTCATGTAATTACTGTAGCACAATTCAGACAGTACATTTGGACCTAACCTTATGTTTCACAAAGATATGTTAAGTTAATGCTTTAATTGGACCTAAGCTCATGTTGATGAGCTTTTGGCCATGTAATTTGATTAAATGTTTAATCCATATACTGGTCAAGTTGCTGGACATGCATATCCACCTAAAGCAAAATATTATATGAACATTTAAAACCCATTCTAGACTTCTGTTCTCATCCTATCTAAAACCCATTCTAGTCCGATCCCATACCAGTCAACCGAAAACACTGTTACTGTAGTGTTCCAGGCAGCAAGTCCAGAAAGGCCGTAAGACCGTTGGCACGCTCAGTAGTGTCTTCGTAAAACCTGGTTAGTATCACCCTAGTATGTGTTTAAGTTTAGTCTGAGTCATGGCGTCATCCTTTAGAAAGCTTTTTAGACCAAAATTTGCAGCATCATCATCATCTAATAATACAATTAATTCAAGAGAAATTATATCAAAAATAACCTCTTTCGATCAAGAATTATCAAAAGATAAATTACCCCATATTAATACAGAAACAATATATCAAATCGGAACTTTTGATTTTAGAACCGCTTATTCAATAAAAGAACATGAACAAACTTTATCATTACAGAATGAGTTTGAAGAAATAAAACTATTATCAACAATTGCTTTAGACAAGTTTAAACAAAAAGGATTTAAATATCTACATTTTGGACTCGTCCAAATAGCAATAAAACCTCTATCAAGAACTGGTATTGATTCACCAATACTCATGCTATTAAGAGACAAAACACTACTAAAATTTGAGGATTCGCTTCTGGGAGTAGTCCAATCAAATTTACACAATGGAGCAGTTTATTTCAACAGTGCCCCTAACTTCCAAGTAAGTTTACAAGACCCAACAATACTCAATACGCTAGTATTGAATGTACAATTACCAGAAACTAAATTTCAACATGAAAGACACGAATACTTACTGCTTTACCGGATCTATTTCAAACAATCAACATCTGAATTTAACCCAAGATGTTTATTACAAGATGATAAGAGAGAAACAACTATAATAGCAGTCCAAAGTAAGGACACACCAAATGCTACTTATGCACCTAAAAAATTAAGATGGAATGAAATAACCATTCCAGAACAATGAAAACTTGATATAACCCAACCAATTCGAAATTTTGAGCAAAGAAGTATTTCAAGAATAGTAGAACAACATGATGGAAAAATATTATTACAGTTTGGTTCTATGAAAGATCCAATACCACCTAGAATAAGTTCTTATTATTCTAGAGCATCTTTCTCTGAGTATCGTACTAAAAATCTAGTACAGACTCAGAAACAGAAAGTGTAAATCAAAACATTAATCAAGACCATCGAATTTTATTCAAAGCACCAATTGCTGAACCAGAACAAAAACTATATCCAACATCACCCACACATTCAGACTTCAAAACCGGATCTATAAATGTAATACTTAAAGCTTATGAAATAAATAAGCAATACATTAAAAACGATCTTTATTCAAAAGAAAATAGAGAAAAAAGAAACTGATATTTCAACACCTTTTCTAAACAAGAAACAGAAGAATTTAGAGAAAAATGGTATAATTATATGATATTAAAAGAAACAGATATCCCACTTTTTACATGATTTGAATCATATTCAATAGAAAACAATATAGATTATCCCTTCAAATCAATAAATACTAATTCAACCTTAAGTCAGGTATGGGAACAAGTAAATGGTGATAAGGTCAAATCGATCCATCCACCATTAAAAGATTTAAAAATAAATACTCCCGATAGACTAGTCATAGCTACACCATTCAAAACAGGAGCAAACAAAACGGATAAAGATCCAATTTTCATGCAAGATATTAAATCAATCTATGAACAAAATAATTATCAAAGTGAACTATTATATACCATCTCTAAACAAGTAGATATTATTGACAACAAATTAAACGAGAAACTTATAACTAAAGAAATATCTACTCGACATCCTTTCGCATCAGTATCTGCACCTATTTTTAAACCATTAACAAGAAAAATTAAATTCCTAGAAAATGAAATGATGAAATCAATTCTTACAAGAATAGAAAATATAGATAAAGGAAAAGGAATTAACATAATAGATGAAAACGATAACGAATCTATACAATCATCTACACAATCAGAAAATAATCAAGAAGTAAATCGAATAAAAAATCATACTGAGATCAAATAAACCATATTACAAAAGACATACTCCACCTGATTTATTATTCGAAGAACATCATAAATTCTCTAGTAACGTCTATACCGGTGACAGTGTAATCGAATGGAATATTGATGGACGCTCTGAAGATAGACAAGCATGTGTAATAGTAATAACCGGATTTAATGGAACATTAAAATATTGGTGGGATAACTCTTTAGATGAAATTAGACAAAATCAAATTCTTAACCATACCGAAACAATAAAAGTAGAAGATGATGACGGTTTTATCACAGAACAAGAAAAACAAAATGCTGTAGAAGTTTTAATACATACATTAACAATGCATTTTATTGGAAATCCAAATGAAGAATTAGAAAGTAAAAAATTAGTCCTAACAAATTTAAGGTGTCCAACTTTAGGAGACTTCAGATGGTATAAAGATATATTTATAATAAATATATTTCAAAGAAAAAATTGTAATCAACCATTTGGAAAGAACGGTTTATCTCAGGGTTGCCATCTTTCTTTGCAGAAAAAATAATCAATATACTAAAAGAATTTTCTGGAGAACAACCTATTGATTGGAATTCAATAACTTATGGTCAATTATTTGCATTTATAAAAAGGGAAGGATTAATATTATGTCAAGATCAAAAAGATAAAAAAAGTAATGATAAGTTTAAATTTAAATTAGCCATGGGCGCATTCTGCGAACAATATGGCTTTAAACAACAACTTAATCCACCCTCGAGAGCTAAACGTTTAGAATATAGACAAAGAAGATCTAATAATATAAGACCATATAAAAATAACAGATATCATCAAAACCATAATAACTTTAATAAAAAATCAAATAATCAATTTTATTCAAAAAATAAAAATAAAAATTATTCAAAAAACAAGTTCCAATCAAATAAAAAGGGCATAGTTTGTTGGAATAGTAAAAGACCAGGACATAGGTCCACAGAATGTAAAATGAAGAAAAAAATAAACGAAATATTCCAAGATCAACCAGATATCAAAGAAAAATTAGCCAAACTATTATTAACTTCAGAATCCAAAATTTCAGAAGAAAGTAATAATAGTGATTATTCAAAAAATGAAATAGACAATTCAAGTGATTCCTCCTCAGAATCACAAAAATTATCTGATAATTTGTGCAACTGCAAAATGATCAATGTAATAACTAACGATAGTGATAAGCAATTTTTATTAGATATAATAGACAAAATTGATGATCTAGAGTTAAAAAAGAATACTTAATAAAATTAAGGGAAATAATAAATCAAGAATATCGATTAAATACACCACAACCCTTTAGTTTAAATAAGATAATTGAAAAATATCCAACCCAAAGCTTATTTAAACAAGTTACTACAGGAGAATTTTAAGATGAAATTAAGCAACTCAAGTCTCAGATAAAAGACTTACAAATAATAGTTAATCAACAAGAATTAAAACAATTACAAATAAATGCTAGATTAGTAGTAATAGAAAATGGCAATAATGCTTCTTCAAGTAAACAAATCCTAGAAGATAATAATGATGAAGAAATACAAAATAATGAAGACTATATTCAGATAATTAATAAAATTAATTATAAAAAATGGTATACCAAAATCACTTTGCATATAGGTAATGATTTCAAATTAAATATCATCGCATTAATGGATACCGGAGCAGATTATAACTGCATCCGTGAAGGAATTGTACCAACAAAGTACTACGAAAAAACCACCGAACGCCTAAGTGGCGCAAACGGTAGTAACCTACGAGTACAATACAAATTACCATACGCTAAAATATGTAACTAATGATATTGTTTCAAAAATCAATTTATATTAGTAAAAAATCTATCACAAGAAGTTATATTAGGCACTCCATTTTTCACCCAAATTTATCCATTTAAGGTAACAGAAATAGGTATAACAACTAAAATAGTAGGATCAAAATTATTATTCGCATTTCTATCCCCAATGAAAACTAAAGAAGTTTTACATCTACAACATAATACGATTCAAAAAACAATCAACCTAATTAAAAATAAACAAGACCATATTCATCATTTACAAGAAGAAATAACTCATAAGAAAATTGAGGAACAATTAAAAACACCTCTTATAATAAGCAAAATAAAATCTTTAGAAAATGATTTATTAAATCAAGTATGTTCTGATTTACCAAATGCATTTTGGGAAAGAAAACGACATAGTGTCGAGCTTCCTTATATTAAAGATTTCAATGAAAAAATAATACCAACAAAAGCACGTCCTATTCAAATGAACAAAGAGTTACTAGAAACTTGTAAACAAGAAATCAACGATCTACTTAAGAAAAAACTTATTAGGCCATCCAAATCTCCTTAGAGTTGTTCGGCCTTCTATGTTAATAATCAAGCAAAAAAGGAACGTGGAGTACCAAGACTTGTAATCAATTATAAACCACTTAATGAAGTTTTACAATGGATTAGATATCCAATACCTAACAAACGCGATTTATTAAAAAGATTATATAATGCAAAAATCTATTCGAAATTTGATATGAAAAGTGGATTTTGGCAAATCCAAATAGCAGGAAAAGATAAATACAAGACTGCATTTACAGTACCTTTCGGTCATTACGAGTGGAATGTAATGCCTTTCGGCCTTAAAAATGCGCCTTCTGAATATCAACATATAATGAATGATATATTCAATGGTTATTCAAATTTCATGATAGTTTATATAGACGATGTTCTAATCTATTCAAATTCAATAGATCAACATTTTAGTCATTTAAATACATTCCTAAACACTGTAAAAAAACAGGGCCTAGTCATATCCGCTAAGAAAATGCATTTATTTCAAACTAAAATAAGATTTTTAGGTCATAATCTATATCAAGGAACGATCACACCAATATCAAGATCTATAGAATTTGCAGATAAGTTTCCTAACGAATTAAGAGAAAAAAACCCAATTACAAAGGTTTCTAGGTTGTTTGAATTATGTTTCAGATTTTCTACCCAATCTTAGAAAAACCATACAACCATTATTTCAGCGACTCCAAAAGAATCCAAAACCGTGGTCTAGTGTCCATACCAACCTAGTCAAACAAATAAAAGAAAAGGTTAAAACCCTTCCTTGCCTATCTCTACCAAATCCTGAAGCAGATATGATAGTAGAAACCGATGCTTCGGAATTAGGTTACGGAGGTATCCTTAAGCAAAAACTACCTGAATCCAAACAAGAATCTATAGTTAGATTTCACTCTGGAGTCTGGATAGGTCCCCAACAATCCTACTCAACCGTTAAAAAGGAAGTCCTTTCAATCGTAAATTGTATTTCAAATTTTCAAGATGATTTAATAAACAAAAGATTTTTATTAAGAGTCGACTGTAAGTCAGCTAAAGAAATATTACAAAAATATGTTAAAAACTTAGTTTCGAAACAAATATTTGCCAGATGGCAAGCTATTTTATCAGTATTTGATTTTGAAATTCAATACATTAAAGGCGAAAATAATTTTTTACCCGATTTTCTAATAAGAGAATATTTGCAGGGAAAATCAAACGGTATCCAAATAAAAGATATTCAAAATGACGGATCATAAGCAAAAGAAACCGATGACAGCATCAGACTATATCAAGAATCAACCACATCTTCAAGGCAAGCCCTTGACTACTCAAAATACTTTATCGGCCCTTGCCGAATATCCATCTTTATCGTATAAAAAAGCAGTTACTACTCAACCATCTACTCAAGCTTCAACCTCCGCTCCTAAAACTACCCAAGCAACCACACAAAAATCCGAATACATCCTTAAACCACAGAAAGAACACCTTATGACCACCCATTTCCTTAAACCAGTTACCCTAAGGGAACTCCAAGCCTTTACCAACAGAGTCTTCTATGAAGAAAACGTATTCAAAACTGATAACCTTACCAAGAACCGTACCTTTTAGTAGACTCTCAGTCTGCAGAAATTACCCATCACCTTGACCCCAAATACCAAAACCGCATAGCCTATTCAACCTTCAAAATCTTAAGGATTTGCTCTATCCAAGACCTTGGCTTTATTAACCTCCACACTACCAAACCATTCTCTAATCCCGGCTACCATATTCAAGGTTACTCCTACGTAAACTATCAAAATGCCTTTTCAGGGCACTCTATCTAAGGGCATTTGACCATTCTTGGTTCCTATCATTTGATATCAAATGCTCAAAAGCCATTCCAGGATGGTTCTGTGAGTGGTGGCACTGGTTCGGTCCATCCCCCGAAATCTACCCAGAAGAAATAACTAAAACCTCCCTACCTTTCTACCTTAAACACGTACCAAAACAACCCATAGGCCCTTTTACCAAAATAGCCTTCCATATTGACATGGGTGTCCCATGGATATGTTCGTGGCATTTCAACCTCAGAATCGCTTTCGATACTATGCCATACTCCCTAGTCAAAGAATACCAAGTCAAATGGTGGGACAAGTATAATCTGGACCGTTGTTCCCTAACCAACATGGCTAACCATTTCCAAATTATCAACCAAACTAAAAAAGCTATCCAAACCGTCTCAAGGCAAACACATCTGGCTAACCCAGGATCCATTACACCAAGACAACTAGTTCAAAGATATGGATCTGATCCTCATGGGCAGACACCTCCTACTCGTCCAACACTTCTTACACCACAAGAGCTAATCAAACAATTCGGACTGCTAGTCAAGAATCAAGTCAAGCCCCAACACCGGTCAGTCAAGCACCGGCACCGGTCACTCACCGACCTCCTAGCCCAGCTTATTCAGGAGGATCATCTACCAAAACCTCAGGCAAAAACAAAATCAAACTTCTTAAGTTCCTTAATAACTGAGTTCAAGAACTGCCGTCTGATGAAGACGACGATGATGATGAAGATATGCAAGACTCCGCCGAGTTGGACCCATTTGGCAGTTCGCTAGCTCAATGCCCCTTCGAAATATAAAAAAAAAACCCAATAATGTAGTATAATCTTTTATAATGTATATTCTAGTAGACTCTTTATATTATAAATAAAATATACTCTCTGTATATTACTCCGTACATTTATAACATACTGAGTATATCAAGCAAGAAGACGTATCAAGTATCAAGAAGACGCAAGCAATGACGTAAGCAAAGACGTAAGCAATGATGAAAGCAATGATGTAAGCAATTGATTAAAATTTTTGAATTATTTTTATTTTTATTTTGGGAATAAAATTGATTATTTGATTTTTTTTTTAAAGTTATTATGGTTTTGATGATATCTGTTATTTTTATATGGTCTTATATTATTAGATCTTCTTTTTCTATATTCTAAATGTTTAGCTCTCGAGGGTGGATTAAGTTGTTGTTTAAAGCCATATTGTTCGCAGAATGCGCCCATGGCTAATTTAAATTTAAACTTATCATTATGTTTTTTATCTTTTTGATCTTGACATAATATTTATCCTTCCCTTTTTATAAATTCAAATAATTTACCATAAGTTATTGAATTCCAATCAATAGGTTGTCCTCCAGAAAATTCTTTTAGTTTATTGATTATTTTTTCTGCAAAGAAAGATGGCAACCCTGAGATAAACCGTTATTTCCAAAATGGTTGATTACAATCTTTTCTTTGAAATATATTTGTTATAAATATATCTTTATACCATCTAAAGTCTCCTAAAGTTGGACACCTTAAATTTGTTAGGACTAATTTTTTACTTTCTAATTCTTCATTTGGATTTCCAATAAAATGCATTGTTAATGTATGTATTAAAATTTCTACAGCATTTTGTTTTTCTTGTTCTGTGATAAAACCGTCATCATCTTCTACTTTTATTGTTTCGGTATGGTTAAGAATTTGATTTTGTCTAATTTCATCTAAAGAGTTATCCCACCAATATTTTAATGTTCCATTAAATCCGGTTATTAATATTACACATGCTTGTCTATCTTCATGGCCTCTAGCTTTATATGCTATAGCTGCCATGCCCATTTCTTGAAATAGATTCATCATTTCATATTCAGAGCATCCATCAATATTCCATTCGATTACACCGTCACCGGTATAGACGTTACTAGAGAATTTATGATGTTCTTCGAATAATAAATCAGGTGGAGTATGTCTTTTGTAATATGGTTTATTTGATCTCATTCTATGATTTTTTATTCGATTTACTTCTTGATTATTTTCTGATTGTGTAGATGATTGTATAGTTTCGTTATCGTTTTCATCTATTATGTTAATTCCTTTTCCTTTATCTATATTTTCTATTCTTGTAAGAATTGATTTCATCATTTCATTTTCTGGGAATGTAATTTTTCTTGTTAATGGTTTAAAAATAGGTGCAGATACTGATGCGAAAGGATGTCGAGTAGATATTTCTTTAGTTATAAGTTTCTCGTTTAATTTGTTGTCAATAATATCTACTTGTTTAGAGATGGTATATAATAGTTCACTTTGATAATTATTTTGTTCATGATTGATTTAATATCTTGCATGAAAATTGGATCTTTATCCATTTTGTTTGCTCCTGTTTTGAATGGTGTAGCTATGACTAGTCTATCGGGAGTATTTATTTTTAAAACTTTTAATGGTGGATGGATCGATTTGACCTTATCACCATTTACTTGTTCCCATACCTGACTTAAGGTTGAATTAGTATTTATTGATTTGAAGGGATAATCTATATTGTTTTCTATTGAATATGATTCAAACCATGTAAAAAGTGGGATATCTGTTTCTTTTAATATCATATAATTATACCATTTTTCTCTAAATTCTTCCGTTTCTTGTTTAGAGAAGGTTTTGAAATACCAGTTTCTTTTTTCTTTATTTTCTATTGAATAAAGATCGCTTTTAATGTATTGCTTATCTATTTCATAAGCTTTAAGTATTACATTTATAGATCCGGTTTTGAAGTCTGAATGTGTGGGTGATGTTGGATATAGTTTTTGTTCTGGTTCAGCAATTGGTGCTTTGAATAAAATTCGATGGTCTTGATTAATGTTTTGATTTACACTTTCTGTTTCTGAGTCTGTACTAGATTTTTTAGTACGATACTCAGAGAAAGATGCTCTAGAATAATAAGAACTTATTCTAGGTGGTATTGGATCTTTCATAGAACCAAACTGTAATAATATTTTTCCATCATGTTGTTCTATTATTCTTGAAATACTTCTTTGCTCAAAATTTCGAATTGGTTGGGTTATATCAAGTTTCCATTGTTCTGGAATGGTTATTTCATTCCATCTTAATTTTTTAGGTGCATAAGTAGCATTTGGTGTGTCCTTACTCTGGACTGCGATTATAGTTGTTTCTCACTTATCATCTTGTAATAAACATATTGGGTTAAATTCAGGTGTTGATTGTTTGAAATAGATCCGGTAAAGCAGTAAGTATTCGTGTCTTTCATGTTGAAATTTAGTTTCTGGTAATTGTACATTCAATACTAGCGTATTGAGTATTGTTGGGTCTTGTAAACTTACTTGGAAGTTAGGGGCACTGTTGAAATAAACTGCTCCATTGTGTAAATTTGATTGGACTACTCCCAGAAGCGAATCCTCAAATTTTAGTAGTGTTTTGTCTATTAATAGCATGAGTATTGGTGAATCAATACCAGTTCTTGATAGAGGTTTTATTGCTATTTGGACGAGTCCAAAATGAAGATATTTAAATCCTTTTTGTTTAAACTGGTCTAAAGCAATTGTTGATAATAGTTTTATTTCTTCAAACTCATTTTGTAATGATAAAGTTTGTTCATGTTCTTTTATTGAATAAGCGGTTCTAAAATCAAAAGTTCGGATTTGATATATTGTTTCTCGATTAATATGGGGTAATTTATCTTTTGATAATTCTTGATCGAAAGAGGTTATTTTTGATATAATTTCTCTTAAATTAATTGTATTATTAGATGATGATGCTGCAAATTTTGGTCTAAAAAGCTTTCTAAAGGATGACGCCATGACTCATACTAAACTTAGACACATACTAGGGTGATACTAACCAGGTTCTACAAAGACACTACTGAGTGTGCCAACGGTCTTACGGCCTTTCTGGACTTGCTGCCTGGAACACTACAGTAACAGTGTTTTCGGTTGACTGGTATGGGATCGGACTAGAATGGGTTTTAGATAGGATGAGGACAGAAGTCTTTCTTTTGAAAACGTTTTTCAAAACAAAACTTTGCAATATCTTGCATCAAAAGGATTATCTTATATTAGAAAACTTTAGAAAGTTTTGGCATCTGATACCATTTGATTATTATATTGTTATGAACAGTACTTTTGCTACAGTGAACGGTAAACGATTTATTAAAACTTTGTTTATGAACTTACAGATTTATTGCTCGAATTTTAAAGACTGGAATAAGACTTTGAAGATTACAAAGTTTGAAACTAAAAACTTTGAGAGAGTTTTTCTAGAGAGATGTTTTTAGTGAGAGAAGTAGATGCTGAAAAATGCTCGTGCCTTCTTCGCTTAGGAGATGTGGGTATTTATAGGAGAGGAGAAGGCGTTGTGGCGTTGATACGTGTCATCCAGTTGTGGTGCCGACACTTAAGCGAGTGCGTCTTGATACGTGTCGTTCAGTAGTGGTGCCGACACTTCTTGTATACGTCATTGCTTACGTCATTGCTTGCGTCATTGCTTACGTCTTTGCTTACGTCATTGCTTGCGTCTTCTTGATACGTCTTCTTGCTTGATATACTCAGTATGTTATAAATGTACGGAGTAATATACAGAGTAATATACAGAGTATGTTTTTAAGATGAAATGAAGCGAAGAAAGTAAGAAGAGAGATAAACCCTAATTTCACTCCAAATTTAATCTCTCAATTTTTTTTTCTCTCACTCACTCACCCTCACTATCTATCTATCTCTCTCTCTCTCTCTCTCTCTCGACCTTGCCTTGAGGATACCAAATAAACTCATCCCGTTTATATAGAGAAGCTCATCCAATGAAGAAATATTTTAATATTTCAATCCTATTAGAATGTATTTGACTGGCCCTATATAAAAAAAACATAGTTGATCCAGATATATCAGAATTTGATATATTAGATAACTTGAAACTTGGTCTAGAGAATCACATATCCATATTTACTAAATGGGGTAACTAGACTATAAATAGTCATTTGGGGCTCTTAATAGTAGAACGAGAAGCATCTATTACTTATTACTCATTCCGTAGAGAAAATCAAAATTCTACTCATCAGTAAGTCCAAATGAGGATTATAAGTTTAAAAGGGTCCTATGGGGATTATAAGTTTAAAAGACTAGAAATAGTCATTTGGGGCTCTTAATAGTAGAACGAGAAGCATCAATTACTCGTTACTCATTCCGTTGAGGAAATAAAAACTCTACTCATCAGTAAGTCTAAATGGGGATTACAAGTCCAAATGGGGATTATATGTTCAAAAGGATCCTATGAAGATCCGAAACAGATGTTTATAGCCGAAAATGCATAAAACGGACTTTTAGTGAGTCATAGAAACAAAATGGGATAACTAGACTAGAAATAGTCATTTGGGGCTCTTAATAGTAAGTCCAAATGGGGAATACAAGTTTAAAAGGGTCCTATGAAGAGCCGAAACAACTTTTTAAAGCTGATACATCTTAAAACAGACTTTTAATGAGTCATAAAAACAAAATGGAGTAACTAGACGAGTAATACTCATTTGGGGCTCATATTGGTAGAACGAGAAGCATCTATTACTTGTTTCTTCAAGAAATTACTCTTTCTAATTTCACTAAATAACTATCAAGTAGTTTAATCATCCCATATTTCAAATGTAACTTTTAGCTAGTCACTATCACATGGAAGTTGACCTTTAATGTAATCACTGTAGCACAATTCAGATAGTACATTTGGACCTAACCTTATGTTTCACAAAGATATGTTAAGTTAATGCTTTAATTGGACCTAAGCTCATGTTGATGAGCTTTTGGCCATGTAATTTGATTAAATGTTTAATCCATATACTGGTCAAGTTGCTGGACATGCATATCCACCTGAAGCAAAATTTTATCTGAACATTTTAAGGAAGTGCAAACTTATGCTACACAGAAAAGTCGGTTCTGAAGAAAAACGACAAAATAAAGGCAAGGAATGAGATTTTCAAGTGTATACCAGACCAGAGATATGCCTGCATAGTTCGGAACTGGACATGGAAGACAAGTACTGACGGCAATCCACAAAACAAATAGCAGAGAGCATATAACAAAAGTAGGATGTTTTACAAAGTCCTAATGCAATACCATTCAGAATCATACTACAACATACTTAACCAGAGTCTAAAAACAAATAAATAGAGAGCATATAACAGATACTCAGAATTTGATTCTCACAAGTAAACATCATGTAACAAACACTCACTCATCCAGAAGAATACTCCAGTTTCTTAACCGAAGTCTAAAAACAAATAAATAGAGAGCATATAACAGACACTCATCCAGAATCATAATCAGATTATGATTCTCACAAGAAAATATCAAGCAATTAAGATAACATATGAATGCAGCAAAATGCAATATCATGCTATACTAAATATTTTGTTAGTGTTGAGTAGAGGTAGTTAATACTAACAATTCCTGCTTGGATTTGTTCTGTTTATTCATGTCGCCGTAACACTGTTCAATTTCGTCATTACCAGATTCACTTCAACAGTGTTATCCACTAAAAGATTCAAGAATTGGGCAATCCCACAGAAAGTTCCAACAACCATCCGATTGGCATTAAGCTTAACTACACTAGAAAAAATTGCTTGTTCTCTTATCTTCTCCACATAAACATTCGAACCTAGTTGCTGCTATTTCGCATAATGTTAGTTGTCATTTGAAGATTGACGGGGTTGCATGGATTCTTGCATCTATTTATCGCAACTAAATTCTTCAAATACTTGATCTTATACAATAAATTGTTCGCTGTCCATGTTCCAACCGTTGTTGCATCACCATATGATATAATAGATTGTGAATCTTTCGTTAGCTCTTTCAATAAACCAAGTATTATTACACGCTGATTAAAATCTGTTCTCAACATGCGTTTTAAAAATGTTCAAAAAAAGACATGCGTTTTAAAGTTAAAGTTATTTTTCTTGTGAGAGAAAGACATCTAGACGTTTAATTTTCTAGGTCGATGCTGCGGGTACTTGATCGAAACCACGTTAGTGACATCTAAAGCTTGTTTTTGTTTTTTACTTTTTTCTGTGTTTGTCAATGAACATTATGTCTCTTGGAGACGTTATGTTTTTGACATTATGTTCACTATATATTTGGACACTTGGCCAAATTTTAGCTTCTTAATTATTCACTAATTGAACATCAAGTGTTCCAACACTTAGGAAAATAAACATCTTTAATAGAAAAACATCTCATGTCCTCTTCCGGTGAATGTTGTGATCATAATCTCAATGCGATTGTATTTTGGGATTCAAAAATCTCTACAAACAGCTACATTGCGAAAAATTTATTGAATTTAGGAAAAAGATCAAATCTCGCCTCTGTGTATCGTATTTTTTCTTAATGTTTTATTTAATTATTTAATCATTTAAAATCGTTTCTTCAATTATTTTTATTTGTGATTTTAATCCCGATTTTCAGTTTTACAGATTCAACGAAGGATGGAGTTTATTCTAAGGCTTCAGATGATGAGCATGGCCTGATGGTCATGACTCTTTCGGGTAAAATAATTTTTTGAAAGATAATTTGTTGAAAGAGACCGGTCAAACCGCCAACAAAAACTAAGGAGATGCAATCTCATTCCATAGCGGCTGATCATGGCAATCGGGGTCGCGGGACCAGAGGTGGTCGTGGAAAAATATATCCATCAAATTGATATAGTATCTTAATCAAAGCGGAAAATTCAGTTATTATCTACCTCTCTTTCTTGTAATCCAAGCTTTACACTATCTGCAATCTTTTTTTAAACTATATGATTTCGTCATAAAATGTAACCGGTTCTAATAAATCAAATATGATGTGTTGTAACAAAAAAGTAATATGCAAACCTTCCATAAATACATGTCCATCATTAGCTATCCATGTTACCATACTAATATTTTTTTATTGTAACTCTTCCACCGCACTATCCAGACAAGGATTGGTAAAGTTATGTATGTACACAAAATATTTTCAACAATTGACTATTCACATAATTATGTACATATAGTAACATTCACTCACCTATATAAAACAAAAAGCTTACTCCATAATTCGTTCAATGATAATGTTCCACATGTACTTTAGACATTGACAAATTACT
This sequence comes from Alliaria petiolata, assembly GCA_020283515.1. NCBI lineage: Eukaryota > Viridiplantae > Streptophyta > Magnoliopsida > Brassicales > Brassicaceae > Alliaria > Alliaria petiolata. Next base: position 435,458,303 of record JAHZTW010000001.1, on the reverse strand, counting down.
TATCATATTTTCCATATAGACAAATAACACATTCATGTCTAATTTATATGTAAACGTGAATGAGGACTATTACCGTATTTATATATTATTGTCCATAGTTACCGTTGGAAATGTTTTTATGTACCAATGTATGGTTGAAGAGTTGTAGTAGAAACGATATGTTTGAGGTGTATAGATATTAGTGTGAACACATGCATATGTAGCAAAACATAACACGTCCACTTACTTACATCCAGTTTCGCTCAACCATTCACATTTTGCAGTCATTTCAAGCATCCATATATAACTAAACCTCCATTATCACCATCCACACGTATCATTCCACGTCATTGTATCCACATGTACAACAAAAACATTTGATCACTTACTTTATGGATGCAAATCATAACCCGTCCACTTACATCCAATTTTGCTCATCCATTAAAACTTTGCTGTCCATCCAACATTTACGTATGATGAAACATCCATTACATCAATATCCAAATGTTGCAACATATCCATTACATCTTGTCTCAGCATCCAAACATATACCACATTCGCAGCTTAAATAGAGGTTTATAAGCTCAAATAGAGGTTTTCCGTATAAGTAATTATATTTCTAGATCAATTATTATTATTATTTATAATTAGTTTTTATATAGTAAAAATTGGTCGCAAGAATGATTTGAATTTAATTCCAGTTTTGGGTTAAGTAAGTTTATTTCATATTAACACATATACTTTAGCCAACTTCATATAATATAAGCATAGATACTTCGTACTTTCGTCAACTTCAGAGTCTCACGATCAAACTAAACATTTATTAAAATAATTATGACCATGAGATCATGAGTCAATACATTATATATATGATTACAAAAAATTGTTATTGTAAGTGGAGGACAAAGACAATCGTATCATAATAGGAAGAACATAAAATTGGTGAGTAATACACATAAATTGGTGAGTGATACACGTTAAGAATGTATAACGGTTGAGTATTGTATGCCATCCTTTCTTCTCCATGTCTCTCCCATTTATATCCACGTTTTATGTAGAGACTTGTGTGTATATGTCTATATTAGTGGTACAATGATCGTCATGATCCATAAGAACAAATGCATATTTAAAGTTTGAGAAAATTTCATAAAAATTCATCTGCTAAATTTCGATTACCATTTTAATACATGAATTTTTTCGAATGCCCAAAATAATACATCAACTATTTTTTGTTCCCATTAAAATATACCAACTTCTAAATTGTACCCACTAAACTTCACCGACTTAACAAAATGTTAACGGCAGTTAACATTAGTCCGTCCGTTTTTCAAAAATTATCGTTTGAGTTTTATTTTTGTTTCATAAAGAATGTCTTTTTACATTTTCAATTCAGAATGTAAAATAAAAATTCAGTTTTAACCCTATTGATTCAATGTGTTAATTATAGAGAGAAATTTGTTTAATGTATTAATAAAGGGAAAACTAGAACTTTTCATTATTTTCTTAATTTGTGTGAAATAAGTTAAAATGACACTTTTTGTGAAACAGAGAGAATATAACTTTTAAAACAAAAATATTAATAATTAAATAAAGAAGAAGAAAGAGGATACATATGCCCCTCGGGGTGTTGGTGAAGATTGAAGAAGAGGAACAAATTAATTAACTTCATCAGTGACCAATATGCTAATGGCTTTTGATTAGCAGTTGTTGGAAAGAATAAAGTAAAAAGAACAAAATGTGGAAACATGATACGGAATGGTTAATAATTACATTCTCTCGTACACGTTCCATTCTTCTATCAGTAGTAGTTAATATTACATGTGTTAAGAAAAAGAAGAAAAAAATTAATATTACATGTATATAGTTGCATATATATTATAATCGCTTTTTCCCATTTTAAATGATTTTCTAGCTAAAAACACACAGATTAAAAAAACTAACTTTTGATAAAGCACCATTTAATAAACAAATTAAAAACAGTAAAAATAATAAAAGTAGAATGCAAATGGCTAGATTATATTCTCGGTCACCTCAAAATGCATTAAAATAAATAAAAATTTGTATAGATATATGAGAAAATCAAATAAAATAGGACAAAAAATCCTGAAGATCAATCTCGGCGGTTAATCCATCAAACCAGAATCAAATAAAATAGGAAAAAAAAACCCAAATCCATCATAATGCATTAAAATAAATGAAAATTCAATCTTTATACTCTCTTTCGCATCAAATAAACGGATCTCGGTGGTTGATCGATCAAAATCGGAGGGTCCTGAAGCGACCACGTGAGTAAATGTATGCTTTTTCATTTTCAGTTAGTTAGAGACAGTGTATAAGACATTCTGTTACATAGACCCAAAATCCAGTCTTCTTTATCGCGTTGAGACGGTTCACAGTAGAAATTAACCTGTTAAACACTGATTTTCACCTTGCATAGGAGATTTCAAGTCGAATTCTGGAAACCTGTTCTGTTGCTGAACTCATAGAGAGTCTTCCTAAATGCTACAGAGAGTTCCAAAGTTTTTTTGAAACTTTGAGAAGAACTGGCTGAAGAAACAACAACACAAAATCAACAACAACATAAATCAATATTGTTTTAGATACAGAGTCAAACGTTAAAGAGCATACCTCCTCAATATGAATGAACATCACTTCTATATGTATATTTATATTTTCATGAAGTCATGAGTATGCACATGAATAAACATCATAGAGAAAATAAAGTAATCTTCGTGTGCATAATTCGTACAAAGTAATTTATGTTTTACCAAAACTTTTCAATAAGAATTAAGGAAATTACATAAAAAGTACGTTTTATAACTCTAATATCATAAAAAGTAGTTTACTCAACTTGAGTACTTTCTCTCCCTTTTGTTTGTTTTTTGCTAAGTGGATTTTCTAATATACCCTTACTAAATATAACAAATTTCGGTCGACAAATTATGGTGGACAGATTATCGTTTACATCATATCTTATTCTAAGTGTATTTCATGTCATCCACACCAATCAGAAAACTCATATCCATGTCCAGTTCACTCATGTCCACTTGTACATTTAAAAGTAATCTGTAAACCTTCCATATATCCATGTCCATCATTAGCTATCCACGTTACCATACTAATACTGGTGAGAACCATATGTTTCAGTGTATAGGTATTAGTGTGAACACATGGATATGTAGCAAATAAAACCACGTCGACTTACTTACGTTTATTTTCGCTCATTAGTCACATTTTGCAGTTATGTCAAGCATTCATGTATAATTAAACAACCATTATCACCATCCACACGTATCATTTTACGTAACCGTATCCACATGTACAACCAAAGCATCTGATCACTTACTTTATTGATGCAAATAATAACTTGCCCACTTACTTACATCAAGTTTTGTTCATCCATTCAAAATTTGTAGTCCATTCAAACATCCAATTATAGTTAAACAGTCATTATCACCAACCAAACGTATCATTGCACGTCACTATCAAAATGTTGCAACTTATCAATTACATCTGGTCCCAACATCCAAACATATATTACATTCGCATCTTATACATCCACACACTCTCGTCCACGAAATTAATCTCATTAAGGGTAAAAGAAACATTGTACACATCAAAAACATAGAAAAGTACCCTAGTTGGACAAAGTGCTCTTCTATGTAAAAGAAATTGAAAAAGTGCTCTTATATGTAAATTTAAATTACATAAAAGAGTACTTTGTATAACTGTAATATCAGAAAAAGGTACTTTACTCAACTTGAGTATTTTCTCTCCCTTTTATTTGCTTTTTTCCAAATGGATTTCATAATATACCCTTACTAAATCTAACAAATTTTGGTGGGCAGGTTGTCTTGGACAGATTATCGCTTACATCATATCTTGCTCTACGTGCATTTCGTGTCATCCACGCCAACCAGAAAAACGCATATCCATGTCCAATTCACTCATGTCCACTTGTACATTTAAAAGTCATCATTAAACCTTTCATAGATCCATGTCGATCATTAGCTATCCATGTTACCATACTAATACTAGTGGAACCATATGTTTCAGGTGGGAACCATATGTTTCAGGTGTATGGATATTAGTGTGAACACATGAATATGTTGCAAATCATACCACGTCCATTTACTTACATTCATTTTCGCTCATCTAGTCACATTATACAGTTATTTCAAAGCTGGCTCTGAGCCGCTTGCGCCCCTTTATGAATATATAATATTTCAGCCTCTTTTTGAAAGAAGTCTTGAAAGTGTAGTGGTAAATCCTTTCCAAATGACTCTCAAATCCTAAGTTCGATAATCCTAAATTCGACGCCACTTGCATTGATTTTCTTGTTTTCTTTTGTTTTTTTTCCTTTAAACCCATTATTTAATAGGCTCTGATTTTTGGATTTGATTGTGGTCCTAATAACTTTAGAGCCGGCTCTGGTCTCAGTGTATGTGACTATTAATGTTACTAGATGAGTACCCGCGCTACCCGCGGTTTTCTCTTTAAATTTATTTTCAGACATACTATGTTGAATGTTTTTGTTATTAGTGATATTCATTTTGAATGTTTATATACTTATAGATTAATTGGTTTATTGCATGTGCGTTTCTTTGTTCTGCTTATTTTTACATTGTGATTAGTTTTAATAAGAAGTACAACTATGAGTGAGAGCCGTGTATAGAATATTAGTTTTCTTCATTCTTCTTGAGCAGTTAGAGAGCTTTATATTTATGGCTAATGGTTTTGTTTTCATTGATCCTCTTGTATCCCTCCGTTTTTTTTGTAGGTACAATTTTTCGTTTTTCTTATCCACATGATAAAAAACAACATTAAATCCTATTCAAATCATTCACTCTCACGTTTTAGATGGTTATGAATGCCTGAAATCAGAATTGTTCACATGTTGAAGATAACTTTCATGTGTTCCTTTATGTTTAGGTAACTTTCCCACACTTCTTCAGTCTTCATCAGCAGAGCTGAAGATATAGCACATTCATGTGTTCCATTTTTAGTGATATCCTACACAGTCTATTTCTCCGAGAAGCTCGTTAACAAATGAAACATCATTTTCTTCACCATGTTCAGATGCTAAGGTTTCAAGGACTTTGATTCTTCCCTATTAGTTTTCCTCACAAGTTTTCAATATATTGTTTTGCTGCTCATAGATGAATTCGAACATTGCTATCAAACACTTTATTCAAGTAAACAAAATCATACTGTTCTTAGATGCTCATCTTGAGTTGAATGCATAGGAGTATTATGCATAGGATTATTCTGCATAGTGAATGCATAGGAGCATTCTGCATCAAACGGAAGCCTTAGATTGTAGTCAACATCATTACAATAATTTATCTTGTCAGTAGATATGATTATCAAATAAGTGTAGTTTAAAGACGTGGGTACCTAAAGTAATTAAAATCACTCTTCATCACTTCTTAGTACGAGCATGAACAACTGTCTCCTTTCTTCTAAATACGAGCATGAACAACTATGAAGTTTTGACGCTAGAAGACATGCAGAATCACAGAATCATACATTTTTCACTCTTTAAAAGAAAAATAAATAAACACAAGAGAGGCCCTTTGGTTTTGTGTTTGAAACTCATTAAAACGATATAGAATGACATATATAATCTCAACCTTGTGTTTTTGTTACAATCATTCAAACCTAACGTTTTAAAGGCAAAACAGAGTCCCCCATTTTAATATTTATTTGTTTTTCTTACAAGTACATTTTGCATCACCCATTTACCTCATGAACTTAGAAAAACATAAATGAATAACAAAAGATAGCCTATGATAGCTGAGATAGTGTATTTTGGAGTTCATAATCTAATAAACACTACAAAATAATTCTATAAGTTGACCATGAAAAGAGAAAAAGACCATATCTTTTAATTCTAATCCCTTATTCTACCTTTATCTCCCTTCAAACCTTCCCATAACTGATAAAATCCTTAACAAATAGAGGTTTGGGTAAACTATTTTTCTACCAACAAAGACGTTCACTAATCCACAACAAGTCATTAAGCTTGATCTCTGTTTTTTTTTGGGATATTGGGTTCCCTTCCTAGCCAGCTTTGACCACCTATTCTATTTTATTCACCTCTGTCCATTTTTCCGACTTCAAATATTCAACCATCTTTCTACTTTAAAATCTTCCGAGATCCAGGAAAAATGTCAACTAAAACCAGACACTTCTGATTAGGAGAGCCCTTGTAGCTTGTAATTTGATTGTGTGCCAAACTGGTCGTTCTATCTACATTTTAATTGGCATATGGAAAACATCGAAGCAATTTTAGAATCATATATACATAAAAAGAATAAGATGATAGTAGGCTGAAGACATAAACGTAAGTGTAACATAACCACAGAGTGTGTCGGTCAGAGAGAAAGAAAGAGGGACGAAAGATCATTGCGTTTTTCCCCACTGGTGCCACGATGTGACTATCTTGCTTCCTGCACTCGGTTACCTACAAATAACCAACACAACACACAACAAAGACAATGAGAATTGACTTTAGAACCTATCTATAAACAATGCTCCACTGCACTTCTCTAATTGTCTTTCGTTGCAGCCGGAATTACATTAGTTTTGAGGTACAAATATGTTTTTAGCATATGGTGGTAATTGATAAACAAGTAGTTGAAGATGGTATAAAAGCTTGGCCTGTGCTACCGCTGCATCTACTTCTTTCTCCATATCCTAAGGTAAGACATAAAGAGTGTATCCTTCTCTTACGTATTCCCCGGAGGAGTAACATTCCATTGTATTCTGACAGAAAATGGGAGGATTTATTATGTACCTTAAGCTCTTTCTCCGTAGCTATGTCATGAGATATGATCAACTTTCTCACTCTATCAATTGTGGATCTCGCACCTGAAGGCCACAAGATACACTTGTACAGATTGAAAAGTTAAAATTTAAATGATTGAGAAGTATTCCTAGGAAGTATGGGATTAACTAACCTGCCTCACGCCTGAGATCTCATCACGTGTACGGTAAGCGCAATTCTTGGGTCACACATAGAGTGACCATGGTATCTGTAAATGTCCATCTCAAGGATCTGTTCTAACAAAGCGAAATGCATGATTGGTCATTACCCTAGGTTGAGACATGTTCATTTTAAAAATAACATTATTGTTACGCAAAAGAAATGCCAGACTTGCAAGACCAAAACGCATGTATCCTAATCTAAAGCTCACTCCCATGGAAGAGAACAAATTAGACGGACATATACTACAGACTACAGAGAGAGTGTCCTTCCCATTCATATAAACACAACCTTTTTTTTAATATACTCAATATATATACACAACCTTATTCAATCCAGAACCCTTGCTAAGTACAAGCAATCAATGTTGGTAGGAAAGCATACATCCTAGCACGAAATGATTGTCTGATTTAGATTTGATTGAAAGTGACAGTTCAGACCAAAACGAAAAAGAAAAGAGTCGGAGATCCAGAGTGCTAAAACTTACAATACGTCCGTCTTTGAGTGCGTGTTCTTTGGCGAACTTGGATGCTTGCTTCAGGTGACCAATGATTTTGAGAAAAAATCCAGAGAGTGAAAATCAAATAACCCAGATTTTCAAGAGGTAAGAGTTTTAAGCATAATTGAACAACAAAAGTTTGAAAGAAACTGAAGAGAAATATGGTAAGTTTTCGGTATAAACCTTTTCTCAGCAATACGGCTTTTATTATCCAATTTTCCTTTGTAGACAACAATTGGGGTTTTTTCCGCCATGCTCTGAAACTATATTATGTGTAGCAAATCCTGAGGCCTGCGACTGTAATCAGCAATACAGTCCATGCTTGGATCCTTCTAGCTCCTAAGCAATCGACACCTTGAATAAATAAAATAGATGTAGAATTTCTTTAGAGTTTCCTTTGTTTAAAAGAACAGTTGTGATGTTCTTCAAATTAGAAAACGATATCACAAGGATCATATTCGAGATAACAATCCATGGGAAAACGAAATTGAAATTTTGCGGAGAAGAAAGAAGAGGAAGATTAGAAAAAGCAGAAGAAGGTGAAACGAGACTTTTTGAGCAGGTCGGCTGTGTTAACGCACATGAAAAATTGTAACGATTAAGAGAAGAAAGGGTAATAGTCATGACACGTGGCTGGCTCTCCAGTGCTTACGTGGCAAGCAGTGGGAGAAAGTTAGTCGTATACCGTAGAAACTCTATAAATTAATATTCGGTTTATTAATAATTCGATAAATTAATATTTTTTTACAGTCCCAAAAATTGATTTTTCAATCAAATAATCTATTTATAAATTAATAATCACTATAAATTAATAATTGTTTTATAAAATCTTACCGTCCCAACATTATTAATTTATAGAGTTTTTACTGTAGATTGGGTCTCACATGGAACCACACATACACACACAAGTATATGTTTTTGGTTTTTGACTATTAAATAATGGGTTGAAGATTTTTCTTGATTTACACACAAGAAAAAACGAAAATATGTACTACCGTTTCAAGACAAACAAAAAAAACCTTTTCGAAATAGTAAATCTATCTGAACACTGAAAATAGTAATTCGTGGGCTTTCGAACTTAATGGGCTTTAAATGTGCCCCAAGACAGTTCTTAGAATTTGTTCAACGTTATTATTATTATAAAAACATCGAAAAATAGCAAAGACAAAAAAGATGTAATACAGCAAAAGCTTTCAATTTCAAATTATGTTGTTAATTTTTAACCAAGTGTGCGGTTGAAAAAATCAAGATATTATATAATATAAAAAATAAGTCTAATTAAAACCTTTCGTCAAAAGTATTGTACATTGCTTTCATAGTGTTTAGCCCTCGGAAAAAAAACTCGGATCCAAAAAGGCGAATCGGAACCGACATGAAATAATTGGTTCGGATCAGGTTCGGTTAATAGTATTTTATCCGACGGGTCTTGAGTTTCAAAACTGTGGGTATCGGTTCGGTTCAGGTTAATATTCAGAACCGATCGGTTACACGTAAATGTTTTTTTCTACCCTTAAAAAGTTGCGATCGAGTGAGAGTTTTGAGGAGCGATTTCCCGATGAACCAAAGGGACCCAGAAGTCGATTTACATATGGTTTCGAAGGTATCGCAGTCAGCTATTCAAATCTTCTTTCCGTTACCGATTCCGAGGTAAATTCGATCCGAAAATCTGTTCGCAAGTTGACAAAAATTCACTTTTCTGAAAATTCCAGTTTTTTAAACTTTATTTTTGTTCGGGTATTTTGTTACATTTCGGATAAAGGGTATTTTTCTTACTATTTCGTTTCTAATCGGGTAAAAAAACCCGAACCGAACCAAACTTATAGAAGAACTAATTTTTTCGGGTTTTAAACGGTTATGAGATTTGAGAAGCGAACCGATCCGGAACCGGTAGGAACCGAATCGAAACCCTTTCGGTATCTATGTGGGTATAAATTCTCAGTTCCCGAAAGACCCGGAACCGAACCGAATACCCAAATGCCCATGACTAGTGTTTTATATAGGGTGGACATTTCGGTTTTCGCTTTGGTGTGAGTATGGTTTTTCTAGTTTTACCAAAAATTCAAACCATAAAAAAACCATATATTTCTCGTTTTAGTATGGTTCGATTTTCTATACCTTGTGGTGCAAGGAAAATGTCCAAGTACAAACAAAGCCTTGCATTTGAAACTGCCAAGAGATAAGGTTTTCTATACCTTGCGGTGCAAGGTGAGACCATGGCTTGTCAACTAGAGAGATCTTAAAGATTAACAAGTATTTAAGTAGCAGAATGCATGCTGACATTATAATTAGAAGTATCTTTCACTAGTCATCTTCTTTTGGAAAACATTTGTATATATAATGCTTTAGAGATAGACCGTTTTTGTTTTTTATAAAGAAAAAAAAAACCAAAAAAGAAAAGAAAAAAACTCAAAATAAACGATACACACCGTCCTAGCTAGAAGCAATTGAATTTGTCTCATGATGGCGAGGAAGGGATCCTCCGATGCAGCCAACGCGGGAGAACAAGCCTCAAAGTGAACAGTGGATAGATGTCCTCCTTCTCCGGGTCCCATTCTCCGGCAAAACTCAGTGTTGCGACCGTCGCTGTTACGTTCCGAGTTGCTGCGAAGCCCAAACTGTCATTTGTACAATTTAGTAGATGCAAAATGCCCATCCATTATGATTTACATGTACATTGTATTACCATCAAAAGGGTTATGCCCAAGAGAATATATTGAAAATTGTTAACATGGGAGATTTCATAAACTAATTGCCATTCCAAGCTCTTTAGCCTCCACGCACGTAACCTATAGTCTCCGTCTACACGGACGAAGTTGCTATACAGGAGAAATCCTTGAGAAATTGTGCAACTTCTTCTATTGCATAACGTACCTTGTTGCCACACATCAGGGTAAACCATAACTCGGCATCTATCAGATTCCGCGTGTAAATCATGGGATACAATAATCTCACCATCATTGTGACCGTTGTTGCAGATTAAATTGCCGCCGAACCAGTAAATGTTCCCGTTCAAGGTAATGGGATCAGCGTCATACATAATATTGAAATGGGGATGAGACTGGAGAGTGTTGCAACTCCACAAGCCAGTTTCAGACGAATACACGAGTAAACTCAAGACACCGCTTTGGATGTTACTTGTATCCGTCAAAACGACTTTGTAACCTAAAAGCACGTCCTTCTCAATTTGTGTGGCCAGTGCAGGTCCGCATAGCACATCTTGTCGACCTAGAAGACGAGGCCGAGGAGGTAGTTTCACACATTGTCGTGAAATCGGATTAGCCACATAGTAGGGAGGATTCTTGGACTTAGATTTCAATGTAAACAAAATCAATCCAACATCGGTGTAAGCCAGGACTATACCCTTTTCTTTCTGGTTCTTGAATTTGTCGGCAAGGAAAGAGGAGATGTACGAGCCTAGAGATCGTGTAAGCCCCCAAGTCTCGCATCCGTAGTGAGCCACCACTTCTTTCCGAGAGCGTCTGGAGAAGAACGACCACGAAGAGTGCGAGTTTTGGTGGTGAGACAGGAAAAGCTCGCGGAAAAAGGGAGATTCGACTATTGTTTTCCATTGCTTGCAAACCAGTTTTGAAGCTGTGATGCTCTTAAGCGATAATCTCGCAAGTATAATCTCCCATAGATCCTCCGTCAAGGAACTCATCTTCCTCTCTCTCTCTATTTTTCTTCCTTAGCTTTCAATAATTGTGGAATATATAGTAGTCCATTATATACGGAGAAAAGGAGACCTTTTTCCTTTTTTTTTCCCTGTAAAATTTTAGAACTTGTTATGGAATATTCTATATTCAAGGGAACAAAAATGTAAATTTCTTACGAAGTATAGTATGATTGTATTTTTGTTAAAAAACACTTAGGAAGCCACCCGACGACGCGGAAGATTCACTTGTAAATATTTTAATAACAAAATATTCTAGAGTTTTCGTTCTTGGTTTTAAAAAACACATGTATATGTGACTTGTTTGAGAAGGTGGTTATTTGTGGTTTTCAATAGAAACAAAAAATGTCACCATTAGGTTTAATTACATCATTCGGGTAGTAATCTTCTTTAATTAAGCACCCCATTAAAAATCTTTTAACAAAAACATATAATAATAATAATTGACCACCAAATATCTTATTATATATTACCAATACAAAGGGAATTCTTTGCGTAATAAGTATCACAGTTACGTAAAGGTAAAATTTGATATAGAGAGACCATCTCCATTGGTACATACCCATATGGGGTTGTTAAACATTTTTTAATATAATTTTTNTAATTAAATTAAAAAGACAAAAACGAAAATTTTCGTATATAATGAAAGTTAAGATCAAAAAACTTTAACTAACAAAACAGATATAAATAAAATATGTCAAAAAGTCAAATCTATAGCGTTTGTCAAAATAAAATAAAAATTCAATGTCACAGAAGCTAACTAACAAAAAAAACAAATTTGAAAGTTAATAACCAAAAAGTTAAGTTAACAAAAAAAAACAATCAACTTAAAATTAAAAACACAAAAAACAAAAATTAAAATAATATAATAAAAAATTAAGATAAAAAAAATTTAACTAACAAAACAGATGAAGGAATCAAAAATCCAAATCTATAGTGTTTTTCAAAATAAAATAGAAATTCAATGTCACAAAAGGTAAACTAACAAAAAACAAATTTGGAAATCAATACCCAAAATGTTAAGTAATTAAAAAATTATTTTAAAATAACTAATTTATTATTTGTTTTCTCTTTAAAAAAATCAATATAAAACTGTTTAACTAATAAAACAATTGAGAGCTTTTAATTAAAAGCTGATGCCATATGCCATTAAGGGCGTCCACATAGGACGAATAAACTCAATTTAATTGGTCCAAATCAGCGTTTTCATTAAACACAAAAATGTTAAATATGATTTGAAATTTTAATTAAATTAAAACACAAAAAAACTTGATATATAAACATTGTTTTTGGAAAATTAACATAGAAAAGTTAAATAACAAAAAATAAGGAAATTAGATCTAATACATAATGTCAATAACTCCATAGAATAAAATATGTCCAAACACATAGAAATCAATACTAAAAATATTTATAAAAAAAAATTAACTTGATCTGTTGACTATTGTTTTTTATAAAATCAACATAAAAAGTAACTAACTTAAAGATACAAAAATTTTAAATATGAATAACATTTTCATTATATTAAAAAACGAAAATAAAATTTAACTTGATATTTAAACAATTTGTTTTTGGAAAATCAGCATACAAAATCTAAATTAACAAAAATAAGGAAATAATAACTTTTAAAATATCAATAACTCCATAAAATAGTATATTTCAAAATAATATGAAAATAAATGTTAAAAATATTAAAAAATGGAAATCAACTTGATGTGTAAAATAAATTTTTGGAAAATCAACCTAAAAAGCTAACTAACAAAAAAAAAATGAAACAATGTCTTACACAAATGTCAATACATAAAAGTAAAATTTAAAGTATCAAAATATAACAAATATAAAAATCGTATTTCTTTTTTTTTGTCAACAAAAATCGTATTTCTTAAAATAAATTAACAATCTATAAGTAAATAACAAAAATTAGAAAATTATATCTAAAAAAATGTCAATAACTCCATAGAACAGTATATGCCAAATAAAATGAAGATCACTGTTAAAAATATTAAAAATAGAAATTAACTTGATGTATAGACTAATTTTTTGGAAAATCAAGGTAACTAACAAATAAAATATAAAAATGGAAAATATGATTAACATTTAATTAACTTAAAACAAAAAAAATAAAATTAACTTGATATATAAACATTTTCTCGAAAATAATATAAAATTTAAATAAAAAAGATAAGAAAATTATACCTTAAAACATGTCAATAACTCCATAGAAAAATATATGTTAAAATAAACTGGAAATCAATGTTAAAATAATAATAAATGAAATTTACCTTGATGCGTAAACTACTTTTTTGGAAAATCAAAATAAAAAACTTTGTGGTTCTCTTAACCCGAAAGAAAAACTATGTCTTACACAAATGTCAATACATTCACATAATAGCATAAGTGAAATAAAATAGAAACCAGTATTAAAATATAAAAATATAAACGTTTTATTTCTCAAAATAAAATATCAATCTATATAAAACAACAGCTAATTAAAAAACCATCTAAAAGGAAACTAACTTGATTTCTATGCTACTTTTTTGTAAAATCAATATATAAAATGGTAATGAACAAAGTACATTATATCTTAAAGAATGTCAGTACATCAAACTAACAATATATGTCATGATAAAATGGAATCAGTATTAACAAAACTAAAATAGCAAAAGAAAAATTATCTAAAAATAAATTTAACATAATATATATAAGCTAGCTCTTTAGTAAATCAACAATAAAAGAGCATACTTAACAGCAACAAAATAAAAATTGATGTTACACTATAGATAAAAAAATTATTACACTATTTAAAAAGTATTGGTATCGACTATAAATAACAATATAAAGTTTCTATATGTTACACGAGTATACAAGCCTAACATACTCTTCAAAAAATACAGAGAGCTTATTGCTTCCAATTTTTTTTTTTATCGAGACACTTTCATTTTTGGGTTTCAAAGAACTTACAAAAAAAATTATTAATAGTCAAAGAACAACAAAAAAGCGGTTTACTGTTGAATTTCGAACTGTCTATATTAAAAGGTATTATCTAATCTATTTACTCATTACCAAATGAAAATTTAATCAATACTTATATGTTAACACAATTTTTCAGTCATATATAATTCAAGTCTTTATAGTAACTAGGTTATTAATCCGCGCTACGCGCGGATCTGTATTAATAATTTGATTTAACTTTTTTTCGCTAATATCTTTTAAATTAGTAAAACCATAAAAGATTTGTAGAAAATTTTATTATATAAAATAATTTAAAATATAGTGTGTAATTTTTCCTATTTGTTTTTATAAAATTATAAATCTTATTAATTAAAATAATAGTAATGATCACCTATCGAATTATTTAACTTCGACATGCACACACGTTTGATTTAGAGAAGAGTTTTCTTGATAAGATCTTGGTGTTTTGTTTTATTTTTGTGGGATTTTTATAGTTCTTTCTCTCAGTTTTATGTGTTTAAATATTTGGTTTTTTGATTGAATGTCTCATTGATGTTGTATACCTATGCATATATAATTTGTAATTCCTTTTGATAACAATTTTTGTATTTTAAAAAAAAATTAGATATGTTGTTTTATCAATTTTTTTAATTTGAATGAAAAGTGTAATGCGATTTTGTTGGAATATACAGAGGAACTGGTCACTCGGTTGCTAATATGCATATTGAGTTTTGCACAAGTGTGTTTGAGACAATTAAGAAAAAAGATCGAGTTGTCGCGAACAACGAAAGGGTGTATGTAGTTTTGTTGGGAAGCTGCAATGATAATGTAAAGCCGTTTCTTGCTTCTCCACCAGCCCTTCCATGAGTTTTACCTTATACCTCTATTGAGTTTATCATTGAGATCTGTTTTATTTGCAGTCTACTATTTGATACTTGTAGGATGATGTGCAGTCTTCACATCATTTTTCACTGTTTTTATCTTTGTTTCTTTTTTCCATGTTTTTATTTGAATAGTCTATCTAGATATACAAATCTGAGTTTGATTCATAAATCCTTAATACGTTATTATTTAAATGGAATTTTATAAGGTGTTACTCATGTGTTGTTAATGTTGGCTCATATATAAGTATGGCTATGTATAAAAAAATACTTTACTACTTGTTATATTTCAAAGTTACTTTTGTAGTGTTTTTTCTTATAGTTTTTAAATCAGAAGCAGTTAGTATATTAGTCTTTGTATATTTAAAGAGTATGTTTGATTTATGTATGTTTGTTTTGATTTAGTTAAATTCAACATCTTATGTTTAAATAGAAATGCTTATTTAGACCAATGAAGTTGATTTTTTTTTAATCTTATGTATACTTTAATGCATATGCATTACCTTTAACTTTTTATCTGTTAAAAGCTCTCAAGTTTTTTTAATTAAACATTTTTATATAGATTTTTAAAGAGTTAGCATATAGTAAATTAATTTTTTAAGATGATTATTTTGTGTATTAATTTAACTTTTTGATTATTGATTTCTATATTTGTTTTTTTCTAGTTTAGCTTTTGTGACATTGAATTCTATTTTATTTTGGCAAACGCTATAGATTTAAATTTTTGACATAACTTCTTTCTATCTGTTTTGTTAGTTAAAATTTTTTGATTTTAATTTTCTATTATACTATGATAATTTTCGTTTTCTGTGTTTTTTAATTTATTTATATTGTTAATCATATTAACATTTTTTTTTAATGAAAACGCTGATTTGAACCAATGAGATTGAGTTTCTTCGTCTTGTGTAGACGACCTCAATGACACAATGCATGATGACTTTTTTCTTTGTTAATTTAACTCTTTTTATTTTGACATAAAATTGTTTTGCAAGTATAGACATTTTTAATAGATAATTTTCTTTTTTTCTATTTTTAAACTTTCTTATATTGATTACTTAAATAATTAGCCTAGATATCATGTTAATTTAATTTTTAATGTTTCTTTCTGTGCTAATTTTTTTTTTTTTGTTATTGATTTCTATTTTAACTGTATTGACATTTTGTAAAACATAATTTCCGTTTTTTATCTTAAATAAATAGTTTAAATATCAAGTTAATTTAGTTTTAGATGATCTTATATATTTTTTAATTTTACCTTTTTGGTAGTAATTTCCATTTTTATTAAAATATTGATTTTTGTTATCTTTTTCTTTGTTTTGATTTAAATTTTTTTTTATGTTTAATAAAATTATTGATTTGGACGAATAAAATTGATTTTTTAATCCTATGTATGGCTTAATGCATCAACTTTAACTTTTTATTAGTTAAAAGTTCTCAATTGTTTTATTAGTTAAACATTTTTATATTAATTTTTT
>JAHZTW010000001.1:435375977-435439725 GCA_020283515.1 Alliaria petiolata | reverse complement strand
AAAAAAAAAAAGATATACGATAAAACATATTAAAAACCCGATGGAGAAGCAAGAAGCTGCCTTGCATGATCATTGAAACTTCTCAACAAAGCTATAAGCAGCTTTTTGTTTGTGATATCTCGATCCTCTTCTTTGTTTGTCTCAAATGCATTTGTACGAATCTCATTATGCATATTAACAATTAAACTATATGTCCTCTATATGTTATCAGAGTTACATGATTTTTAACAAAATATAGGAAAATATGTTGAAAGATACAATATAAGCATATACATTAAAGAAATATTTTGTTCAGGTTTATAAAATGTCAAATTATTCTTCTTCTATTATTATTTCTACAAAAAAATGACATATAATCAAACATGTTAAAAAAACAAACTAATTATTTAATCAAGTAAAAATCAATTGACTTATTAATATTTTACTTAACAAAATTGTAATCTTATAAATAAATACAAGTAAAAGAAAATGATACATTGTATGTTTAATAAATTTTTATTAAAAAAAGATTTCTGTAAACCTATTATGCATTCGGTAATTTACTAACAAAAATTAAACTAAATTATTGACAAAGATCCGCGCGTAGCGCGGATAAAATACCTAGTCTTATATATAAAACTTGGCTAACTTTTTCCAGCTGACTGACACGTCAGCAATTGAGAGGAGAACACGTGTCCTTAAAAAAAAACGAAAAACAAAATAAAACGCAAAGCCTTCTCGCCTTCGGCCTACTTCTCACCTTCTCACATTCTCGCCTTAGCTCTTCTCAGCCTGCTCGCCACTACAAATATATCCCATCGAAATTCCTTTCTCAGTGTCTTCAGTGGCTTCATAGAAAATGCCGAGTCACGGTGGCGGTGGAGTCCGCGGCGAGATTATTCATTCGATACAGTTGGAGATAGACTTGGTGGCCGATGGGGAAGTTGATCTGTAGAAAAAGCTAGAAGAGTACCTCCTCAAAATTTGTTCCGGAGAAATCACCGGAAACGTAGAAGACGGGACGATTCCCGTTAATTTCGTCAAAGGTTTGTAGTTTTGCTTCCACTCAGAAATTTCTGGTTGGGTTTGATTTGATTTTCGGGTCCGAAGGTTTATTGTTTTTATCTGATTCATAAATTTCTGCTCGGGTTTGATTTGATTTAAGGGTCATTGAAAATAGGGTTCGTACGATTTTTTTTTGTTTTCAACCTTTTCGTTCAATTTCATTAGTTCATTGTACAATCTTAATTCTGTCATTTTAATATCGTTGGGAATCAATTTCATCATTTAAAATTGGGGGATTGGGGTGCCTTAATTTGTGATGGAGAGGCGGAAGCGTAATTAACAAGTAAGTTATGAAATCGTCGAGAAATCAAAACAAACTTGGATCTTAGCTTAGGCGAACAGAGATCGACTAAGATAATAGGGATGAGAGTACTCCTCTCAGTGCTATGCAAACGCAAGCTCTTATGGGAAACTAGAATTTCCTCTTTTTTGGTTTTTTATTAGGTTTATCAAAGTTAAGGCTGTCTCAAAAACAATAGCTATGAATCCTTTATATAGCCACTAACACCGACTTAAGGCTATTAGGAATCCTAAGAAGAAAAGGAAAAAAACATACGAAACTAGAAATCATAAGAAAAGGAAAACATAAGAAAAGGAAAACACAAGACTTGGAGAACACGTCTAAACACCAACACCTAACGACGTGTTCTTCCTAATTGGATAAGGATGCGCTGCATCAGGTCCCCCGGGTAGAAGGAGATTCGCCCTCGAATCTGGAACGTCATTGTCGCCGCGGAACGGAAATAAGTGTTTGACGTTAAAAACGTCTGCTGTCCGAACCTCCGAAGGCAAACGTATGCGATAAGCATTACTGTTTATACGCTCAAGAACCTCAAGTGGACCTATCTTACGCGAACGTAGTTTGTTGTACTCATGTGCAGGAAGCCTATCCTTAATGATTGATACCCATACTAAGTCTCCCGGATTGAACTCCACTGCACGACGACGTTTATCAGCATGCTCTTTGTAAGAAGCGGAGGATGTCTCTAAATTACGTTGAGCCGTCTTATGAATCGCATGAATGTTTTCCACAAAATCAGAAGCGTGGCCATGAATACGTGTTTGATCTGGAAGAGGAGCCAAATCCAAAGGACAACGTGGAATGAACCCATATACCACGTGAAATGGAGAAAAACCCAGACTACGGTTCGCGGCGTGATTGTGAGCGAATTCTGCGATGCACAACTTAGTATCCCAAGACTTTAGATTCTCGTCAACCAAGCTACGAAGCATGTTACCTAGCGCTCTATTTGTAACTTCCGTTTGTCCATCGGTCTGAGGATGGTAAGCTGTGCTCATGTCCAGACTTGTTCTTAATAGCTTCCAAACAGACCTCCAAAAATGACTGAGAAAACGAGTATCCCAATCTGAAACGATCGACGATGGGAGGCCATGGAGACGATAAACTTCTTGAAAGAATAAAGAAGCCACACGTATTGCATCTGTTGTCCGTTTGCAAGGAATAAAATGAGCCATCTTCGAAAATCGATCTACTACCACAAAAATTGAGTCATTGCCTTTTTGCGTGCGCGGAAGCCCAAGGATAAAATCCATACTTATATCTGTCCATGGCTGTGTCGGAATTGGTAGGGGTAGATATAGACCAGCATTTGGCGATGTGCCTTTGGAAACTTGACAAGTGCGACAACGTTCCACAAAACGTTCTACATCACGTCGGAGAGAAGGCCAAAAATACGACTGTGACACCAGCTGTAGCGTTCGATCCCTCCCCACGTGACCCTCGTCATGTAATTCTTTGATAATACGGAGACGCAAACTGCAATCTGGTATACAAAGGCGTGTCTCCTTAAAGAGAAAACCCTCATGAAGAACAAACTCAGAGGAAACACCATTAGTAACATCTCCTAGAATGCGGGCGAAGTATGTATCAGAGCAATACAAGTTAGAAAACGTCGCAAAGCCCGGAACTGAAGTATGCATTGTTGTGACAAGTGTGTGTCGTCTGCTTAATGCATCAGCTACTCGGTTTAATTTACCTGCTTGGTGACGGATTGTAAATGTAAACTGTTGCAAAAATGCGACCCAAGTGGCATGGCGAGAGGACACTTTAGCTTGACTATCCAAATGCTTCAAAGCATCATGCTCAGTGAACAAAACAAACTCCTTCTGAAACAAGTAATGACGCCAATGCTTAATAGCCTGGACCACCGCATAAAACTCGACGTCATAGGTACTGTAGCGACTTCGAGCACCGGCGAGCTTTTCGCTATAGTACGCAATTGGCTTTCCTTGTTGACTTAGAACCGCCCCAATACCGAGTTTAGAAGCGTCACAATGGAGTTCAAACGCTTGTGTAAAATCCGGCAACACAAGAATGGGGGCAGACGTAAGTTTATGCTTTATTTCCTCAAACGCAGCCGTGGCAGCAGGGGTCCAAACGAACTTGCCGTCTTTCATACAATCAGTAATCGGTGCCATGATACTACTGAAGTGGGGAACAAAGCGGCGATAAAAAGAGGCAAGCCCGTGAAAACTACGAACCTTTGTTAACGAACGCGGCGTTGGCCAAGACTGTACCGCCTCGATCTTACTTTTATCAACAGCGAGACCGTCTTTGGAAACTATGTAGCCGAGAAACAGAACATGGTCCCGACCGAATTCACATTTCTACTTGGCCACAAATAGCTTGTCTCGTCGCAACACCTCAAGGACGCAACGAAGATGATCCATATGTTGTTTCAATGATGAACTGAAGACAAGAATGTCATCAAAATAAACCACCACAAATTTGCCAATGAACGGTCGGAGAGCTTGATTCATGATGCGCATAAATGTGCTTGGGGCATTAGACAATCCAAATGGCATTACTAACCACTCAAACAATCCTTCTCTCGTCTTGAACGCAGTCTTCCACTCGTCTCCGGGTTTAATGCGAATTTGGTGATAGCCACTTTTGAGATCAAGTTTTGAAAACATCGTCGCTGTTCCTATCTGATCCAATAGATCATCAAGTCGAGGGATGGGAAAGCGATAACGGACTGTTATTTTGTTAATGGCGCGACTGTCCACACACATTCGCCACGAACCATCTTTTTTTGGAATAAGCAAGGCCGGGACGGCACAAGGACTGAGACTCTCGCGAATGTGACCCTTCTTGAGTAGGCTTTCAACTTGACGGCGAAGCTCTTCATGTTCTTGCGGACTCATCCTGTAATGAGGTCGGTTAGGCAGTGTCGCTCCAGGAACCAAATCGATTTGGTGTTGAATATCGCGTAGCGGAGGTAAACCAGATGGTAATTCAGCCGGAAAAACATCCTCAAACTCTTGAATAAGAGAATCAAATACCGGTGGCACTTCGGAGTTGGCAGGCTTGGCTGTCGTGGCGGGTAGTAAGGCCAACATAAAACCTTCATCCTTGAATTCTGTCTCAAATTGTGCACGCGAACAGAGCAGGGCTGGCTGTTGTTGACGTTCGTTAGCTAGAGGACTCGCGACGGAGCCGGACTGTTGTGGCAACGGTAGTGATGTCGGTTCAGGAGCTGGGAGTAGAACAATCTTTCGATTATCAAAGACAAAGCTGTATGTATTCTTTTTCCCACTGTGACAAACATCTCGATCAAATTGCCACGGACGACCCAAAATCAAGTGACTAACATCCATTGGAGCTACATCACAGTAGATCGTGTCTTTATAAAACGTCCCAATAGAAAATTGTACTAGTGCTCGATGAATAATCTTGACCTCCGTGCCTTC
Organism: Alliaria petiolata; assembly: GCA_020283515.1. NCBI lineage: Eukaryota > Viridiplantae > Streptophyta > Magnoliopsida > Brassicales > Brassicaceae > Alliaria > Alliaria petiolata. The sequence continues at coordinate 435,434,967 of JAHZTW010000001.1, read as the reverse complement.
GGTGATCCATACTAATGTGTATGGTGCAGGATGGGGTTCTTTCTTAAGACCCAATTTTTTAACTGCGGTTTCAGCAATAACATTCCTGCAACTTCCCGAATCAATAACAAAGTTGCAAAGTTTACCTTTGATTGTGCAAGTTGAACGGAAAATGTTGGTACGCAGCCACGGTTCTTCATATCCCAACGGCACCAAACAGATACGACGCATCATCAATGCTTCTCCCGTAGTATTTCCATGAGTCGGAGCTTCTACTAATTGGTCGGACTCATCTTCCCCGCCGGAGTCATCTACGGTCTCTTGTTCCTCCAGTAACAAACCACGCTTTTGTTGTTTCGGACACGCAGTTTGGCGATGGCCAGGCTCGCCATAATTAAAACAACGAAGAGCATTAGGGCGACTGGAACGACGCAGGGTGGTGTCCTCGCCTGTATTATTACTGCGATCTCCTTGTTGTGTCTTTAGCGAAGCTTCAGGAGTGTCGCGAGACATCGCGTTCTCAGGATCGGTAATACGGTGTCGCCAATTACTTGAAGAATTCCACGATGACCCCACTTTGGACTGGTTTTCAAAGGCAACAGCACGCCTATGAGCTTCAGCGAGTGTTGTGGGATCAAACTGAATCAATGAATTCTGTAACTGTGGACGCAAGCCGCTGATAAAACGAGATACCAGTTGAATTTGAGTATCATGTAATTCGTTCCTTGTTAACAACAAGTAGAACTCTTCGGCGTAATCGTCTACTGATCGAGTACCTTGCTTGAGGTTCTGCAACCTTGAGAACATAGTCCGATCATGATTTAGTGGAAGAAACTGTTCTCGGAGATGCTTCTTAAGCTTTTCCCATGTCACGATTCGCTGTTTTCCAGTACGAGCACGTGTTGCTTTAAGCTGTAGCCACCGAGAAGCGGCGCGACCTCGAAATCGTGTAGCCACAAGAGAGACCTGTCTGTCCGGTGGAATCTGTTTAAAGTCGAGGACTTCTTCCACGGTGATAATCCAATCAATTAAATCATCACCACGTACACTTCCTTGGAATTCAGGAATGTCCACACGCAGGCCAGTTTCCCATCGTTGATCATTATTACGATTGTGTTGTTGTCCATGTTGTTGATTTCCGATAATTGCTTGATTACGCCCGTCGTGATGTTCGGCTTCGTCAATTTGAGCGGCAACTTGGTTGCGGTTGTTGATAGCAGCAACAAGATTGTTTTGACTCTGCAACAATCGGTCGCCTAAAGTGAGAAGAGACTGTTGCATTGATGCTTGAAAGGCTTCTTGCATAGCCAACATAGCTTGTTGAAACTCGGCCCAATCCTGAACCTGAACCGGAGCATCCCGTTCAACTTGTGTATCTTTCTTCGGCGGCATGGTGAATGACGTCTTTGGCCCGGAAAATTTCTGTAATCTGATACCAAACTGATGGAGAGGCGGAAGCGTAATTAACAAGTAAGTTATGAAATCGTCGAGAAATCAAAACAAACTTGGATCTTAGCTTAGGCGAACAGAGATCGACTAAGATAATAGGGATGAGAGTACTCCTCTCAGTGCTATGCAAACGCAAGCTCTTATGGGAAACTAGAATTTCCTCTTTTTTGGTTTTTTATTAGGTTTATCAAAGTTAAGGCTGTCTCAAAAACAATAGCTATGAATCCTTTATATAGCCACTAACACCGACTTAAGGCTATTAGGAATCCTAAGAAGAAAAGGAAAAAAACATACGAAACTAGAAATCATAAGAAAAGGAAAACATAAGAAAAGGAAAACACAAGACTTGGAGAACACGTCTAAACACCAACACCTAACGACGTGTTCTTCCTAATTGGATAAGGATGCGCTGCATCAATTTGTCTTCCACTTAGACGATATAATGATTTCGGTTTGTGCCATTATGATCTCAGTGCTGAAAACTCAGCTTCTATCTATTACAACTAAAATCCGAAGAAATTTTTTGCATAATCATGTTGAGAATTGTAATTATATTCCGTTTAATTAATCTGAATGGTTGAAGAAGATTTGTGATGTAATTGTGTGCCAAAGATTTAAGAATCTCTTGCTATAAACTAAATAATTTCAGATGAAGTGAGGACGTGGGTGTTTGACGAGTTTCTACCAAATTGTGAGAAGCTCGCTGTATCAACAATGAACTACCATACTAATGTAAGAAAAATGAAGGTTCTTGTACTTCATTTATTTTAATGCTTAGTCGGCTCTGTAACTATTTCTTTGGTTTTCTCGCAGGAAAATTAGAAATACCTCCATGGGTAATACCACTAAACTAAGTTAAAATGAGGGTTGGTCTAAGAGTGATTAGACAACTCTCGAATCTCCTGTTCCCATCTGTTTAAAACACGTATTTCTTCCAAAGCTGCGGTGGTAGATGTCAACTTTTTCTAATGCCTAAGCCAAACCCGAGTTATCTTTCCTTTTTTGACCATTGTAACAATGTTTGCTCTTTTGACTGTAGTTGCATACGAGAAAGGTTTTAACAGTTGTTAATCAAATCGACCTTTGGTTCACTTCAACTGCTTCTATGGGTTGGAGGTTAGTGTCTTCTGTAAAACTTGTAAATTATTCTAGATATCGACAGCAAGTTTCTTCTCTTTTATATAAAAGATTTTAAAAGTTTCAGTGTAGTATGGGTTCTGTGTTTCTTTTCTTTTATATAATGGATTTTAAAAGTTTCAGTGTTGAGTATGGGTTATGTGTCTTCTCAATTATACTCTTTACATTTCCACATGTTCAACTCCTTATTTCTCAATCACATAATCAATCGTCTAGAGAGTAAAACAAGTACAAGACTAATTAAACTAAATTAGTTTGGGCTATGAAGCAGATTGAAAGGGAATCATTGCCGTTGGGAAATCACTTCTGGTAAACAATGACAGTTTTGTCTCTTGCCAATGAGAAAAATAATGCCGGTGACGGGCAACGGGTTACTGACGTCTTATGTTCTCCCTCACAATCTCCTAACATACTTGGTACATTTCTCATTGGCTTTTTAGGATTTTCCTTCCTTTATTCTTAAATTATTTATTTTTAAATATTTACATGTAGTAGAATCTCTTTTCCTCCTCCTGCAATTTTTCTGGTGTCGTTAGTAAAGTAGTTTGATCATAGTCTGGTTTATGTAGCTGAATGTTATTGCCAGGAATGTAATCAGTTGACAAAGTATCCATCCTTGAGCCCCATAGTATGACTTATACCTTTATATGATGGACCGACCCATGTGGATAGCCTTAGCCTCTGTGATATTAGTAATTGTAATAAAGACAACAATAGTTTTAACATTTGTCAAAGGCTTAATTTGGATATAACAAGAAAACAACATTTCTTGTCGTACCTTGATTAACTTTTACCCATCAGCGGCTAGCTATGCTAGAACACAAATGACACCTTCAAACTTTTTTCGGTATCCCTTTGGATTGTCACTGGTCAAAGGAACTTAATAAACACGTTATAAGCAGCCTCGAAGCAAAAGAAATCTTATACTCATGGAACTGAATACTGAATCTCCTTTGTAATCTGAGTCTTCACCATGTGTTGGGACAGAATTAACTTCAACTACGGTTTTTCAATTATGTCCCATTATTTTGTTCGTTCCTCACTAGATGTAACTACTAAAAGTCTTTTTTTGGGACTCAGTTTATAACTACTAAGTTCTTAATTCTTATAGTGTTCCGTTCGGCAAACTAACCATTTAAATATAGAGTGATTAATGAATTTTAATACTTGTGTATTATTTCTTTTCTTGAAAATGATTTTGTACGATTCTTTAAATAAAGGTATTAAAAACTCAATTGTTAAATCAATAATTCAAACCAGGGAAAATCTATTATAAAACCCACGCGTATGCGCGGGTACACTCCTAGTAATAATAATAATTGACCACCAAATATCTTATTATATATTACCAATACAAAGGGAATTCTTTCCGTAATAAGTATCACAGTTACGTAAAGGTAAAATATGATATAGAGAGACCATCTCCATTGGTACATAACCATATGGGGTTGTTAAACATTTTTTAATATATTTTTTTTTTCTTTTTTCTTCTTTTAAAAACCTTTATATTTGATTTTCATTTTTTGCTTCTAATGAGGTTCTTAAAAAAATATATATATTATAAAATTATTTTATTGTAAACAAAATACAATAAAAATCAGTAAATATATATATATGCAACAAAAACAAAACCCATACAGATTCTAGAAGAAAAAAACAAAAGGAAAACTGATGATGCAAAGTGAAATGGTAATACCTAGACCTAGACCTAGACGTATGCATTCGTTGTCTTGTTGATTCCTCGTCTTGTCACATATTACATTAGATAAATGTATTATGTATCCAAAGAGCAACTAATTCACCTTCGTTGCTTCTGAAACAAGATGGACTCGGATCAGAGTTACTTGCTCAGATGCTGTAGCAATATACATTCCATTTGAAGAGAGGGCAATCGCAGCCAACGGAGAACGATGTGTAACTATCTGGTCATCGAGTTTCACAAACAGAGAAACCAAAACGATCAAATTTGTTAATAATTGGGTTTAGTATGCAACTAAGAAACCCAAATTTTAATCCAAAATTAGGCAGCATAAAGTAAACCTCACTGTGAGACTGCAAATCCATGACGTTATACACCAAAACAGATCCTTTCGTGTCACTACCTGGAACAGCTAAGTAGCAGCCTTCAAGACATGGAGAGAACGCAGAGAGACCTGATTGAAGATAGACAAGTCTGATAATAAGAATCAATCACAGCACCATGAACTCACTCTCAAAAGACAGAACAAAATCACCCTTTGATGTGATTTAGAGCAAAAACAATAACAATGACAAATATCAGGGGCCTTTAAACGAAAATTACAGCCAAGCTTCATTCCAATTGTCAATCCTCTAAGGTGGGTTATTGGTTCTTGTATTTTAATGGATTTGGAAATCCTTCATGAATTTAGAAATTTTTTATAAATTCATTGAATTTAAAATCAGGCAAGTAGATTTCAAAATCAAATAAATGGATTTCAAAATCAAATACATGGATTACTGTAAATCAATTAAATAGATTTACAATAGGTTTTGGTACATCTATGTGTTTGACAGAGATAAGGTAGTATTCGTTTCACCACCGTAAACTTTCCGAATGTGTTATTAATATCATGCAAATCTGTATCAATACCATATAGGAATAACTGTATCAAAGTTTTTGTTTATTGGGAATTTTATTGAGTATATGAACCTTTTACTTGTTTTTGATTTTGTTCTTGTTGCGAAACTTTCATTGATAGTTTATTAGATTTTAGGGCTTTGTATTATAATTAAGAGATTATATATATTTCATAGATTTTAGGAATTATGACAAACACATAAAATAGAAAAATATATAAATTGAAGATATAAAAATTGAAGACAAGCATCATGAAAATGGAAGATTTGAGAAACAAAAATCTATCTCAATTATATTTTCGAAATGGACAGTAATATATAACATTATAAAAAAAATTCTAGTTGGTGAATTCCCTGAATACCTACGTGGTGTTTGAGAAAAAAGACTAGTAAATTGTTTTTAAGAAAATACACAAATTCATTCAAATAACAAGGTTGAACATAGTATTTGGGTCTTTGTATTTTAATCATGAAAACACTAATAATCTATTAAATTTTTATTAAAAATCAAATCCTTATAATACATGGATTTGAAAATCATCGAACCAATAACACTAGATTTCAATATGAATTTTAAAATTATAGAACAAATAACATTGGATTTCAATATGGATTTTAAAATCATAGAACCAATAACACTCGATTTGATTTTGATTTTTAAATCCATTAAAATACAAGAACCAATAACACCCCCTAAGACTAAGTACGATTCAATAAACGCAAATTCATTGTACAGGCAAGAGAAAGCAGTGAATTTGGAAAACTAAAAGGAATCAAATGCCGGATAGAGAATCCTTACTTGATTCCTCCGAAGGCGATGTACTCTGAGATCGACGGAAACCTTCGAAGAGGGAGAAGACTCACGTTTAGAACGAAAATCAGAGAAGGAAGGCGAAAGCAGGATTGGTATTGGAGGAAAATCGAAGAAGCTTGAATTCGGAGGAATTTAATTCATCGCGTCCTCGATGCAGAGCAATGAAGAACAACATAACGACGGCAATGGCTCATCCATCATCCGTGACTTTCCGTCGTCTTTACTTTCCCTCCCAATCCTTCACTCACTCCCGTCGTCTTCCCATTCCCTCCCAATCCTTCACTCCTTCCGTGATTTTTGGTTTCACGAAACGGAGGAGCCAAAGAAATCCCTTTCTTTCACCCTCGCTGGATTTTGGGTTTCCGGAAACGAAGAACAAAAAAAAAAACCAGACTGCTAATTGTTTTTTTTTTTTATCTAAATAATGATTCACCAATCAGAAATGGACACAGCAGGGTTTCTTAACATTTATGAAAATCCTTCATTAAGATAGGTATCTTAGAGCATTAGAGACCCATTGAGTCTCTCACATAAGCCCCTCACCAATTTAATAATAATAATTTTAGTTATATTATTTAGTTATAAATTTAAAAATAAAAATAAACCAATAGTATGAAGACAACACATGAAATGAGTCTCTCATAGTCTCTCATTTGAGAGACTCACTCAATTCTCTCTTCTCTTTTTCTAAGTATATTATTATTTTATTTTGAGAGACTTGGTGAGAGACCACTATTGCAGATGGTCTTACACTATTTCCATTTTAATGATTTGTTTTATTTTTATTTTTTAACTTAAAACCCTTCTTAAAAAAACTCTTAACATACCCCGATGGAAATGCCCTAAAATTTTAAAGAATTTTTAAAATTTTAAGATTCCATCATTATTGGTTTATAGATTCTTAAAATCTTAATAAAATCTATTGTTATTGGTTTAAAAATTTTAAAAATCCATCTAAAATCCTTTGTTATTAAAAAAGTTTGGGTTTTAAAGATTTTATGATTCTATTAAAATCTTATGTTATTGGGACAAAGATTTTAAACATTTTAACTCATAAAACAAGATTTAACAAGACCTTCAAAATACTACCTATATGGCTTAGATTCTCAAAGTCATTCTAATAAAAATATTTTGATAGATTTTCTAAATAAACAAATTCTTTACAAACCTGAAAAAATTTCTTACAAATTTAAAAAATATCTCAACTCTTAAAATCAATCAAACTTTTAAAAATCCTTTTCCCAAATTTTTCTTCTTTCTTTTTTTAAGAACCTTATATTTGATTTTCATTTTTTGCTCTTCCATTGGTAGAACACCTAATGGGTTCTTAAAAAAAACATTATATTATAAAGGAAGGGAGACTAGAAGTGCAAAATTTGCAAGCCTACATTTTGATATCATCCGGAAGCTCTTACATATCTTTTACAGTGAGTCCCTGCATCATACATTTCAGGAGAGAATACTTCAATTTTATAATAAGCGTAACAGCAATCTAAAAAACCAGTGAACTCTTCTTTGTTCACCAAAAGAGAACAACTACACAATCAGAAACTTTGTTTCATGAAACATCTCCAGTCTCGATCTCAAAAGCAAATCATCCAGAATCATTCTCACATTCTGCTTCTCCTTTTGTTAATAAACTTATAGACGTTGTTTATGCAGATCTCGCAATTCCGCCAAATTCCTATACATAAGTTTTTTTTGTAGTTATATTATACATAGGTTGACGGTAGTGTTATAAGAGAGATGCCGGAAAAGCTAACTAACATAGATGCTAAAACTGACATAGATGCTAAATGGGCATTAGATATGAATCAATGCCCATTTAAATGAATCAATAATGATCAATATGTAACAATTAGAATTTGGATTTGGATTTGGATTTGGATTCTTCTCCATCAAATGAATCAATAAAAGTGAAAGGTCAAGGGTAGACAAAATCAAATGATGAACTAATTCTATAGTAAGTTTAACTAAGCATGGATTGTTGATGTTAAAAGCTCAACTATCAGTGTTAGTGCCGTGCATAGGTTCATAGGAACCTATGGCAAAATAATAAAAAATAGGCTAAGAAACTAACTGTATTATTTATTGGATATGTACATCAAGAAAACTTAACCACATAAGTATAATTATATAAACTAAAATCTTATTTTTTTGATTTGGAATTTTTTTTTCCGGTTATAATTGAGGTTTGAAGTTGTTCGAACCCCAGTTTGGAACGTAAAACATACTCCCTAATACCAGTCTGATAAACCATTTTTTGAAATTTAAGAGCCCCAAAATGTTTATATTATTGGCTTGCCTGAGGCAAATACTTTTTTAATAGCACGGCTCTATCAGATATTTGTAAAATAAAGAAGGGTTTTAGAGATCTAGTTTATCTTTTGGAACAAATGACCGAGACTTTATTGAAGCCAATATGAACTTTGTAAACAAAATGAGAGGATTTGAATGTATAAGAAATGTTCATTGACAAATGCAAGCACTCAAATAATAGAAATAGTATTTGTTGTTTTGTGATTAAGAATGAGTTTCTTTAATATGAGCAAAGCTCCCAAAAAAAATCCAATATTTTTGTAAGGATTAATCAATATGAACACTTTACTATAATAAACAGCTGAGAAGTTTTGTTGTCATGTAATTAATAGTATGATTATGCAGTACAAATGAGAAGAAAATAAAATATTCTTACTGTCAAGGAACATAATCCCAAACAAGCATCTTCTATATCCACTCTAATTAAATTGTATAAATTGATTTGGTTTGGTCAGGTTTGTTTTTTATGTTCCACTTAGGACTTAAGCGACCATTATTTACCCCATACAAGAGGAGGATTCGAACATGTGTGTGCTTAAGATTGGTCGGCTTTGGATGTCAATGGGACCCGCCTGGGGCTCACGAGCCGGTTTGGTCGGGCTCATAATATATGATTATGATGTTTCTTTTCCCACACTTTTGCTAAACAATTTGGAACATTTTGTGATATGCTTTTTTTATGTGTTCAACAAAAGAGCATTTATAGATGTTAATAAGCAAAGAAAGCAAATTAAACAACTCATCTCTGGCATAACTCAGCCGGAAATTATTGTAAAGACCATGTCAAAGGAATTGGTTTAGATAAATAAATCTCGAAAAATCATGTGGACGGTACTAATCAAGGATGAGTTTTACTACTAGTCAATGTGAAACTTTCATCCATCTGGAAAAAGAAATCAACAAACGCCTTACATTACGTGACTAATTCTCATAAATGACCATGATCAATATGTAACAATTAGAATGTATAACACGTAAAATTAACAAAACCTGAATGTAACGCAAAGAATAAAAGGATCACAAAGTAAAAATATATATTACCGACAAAAAAAACAAAAACCATACAAGAAATTACATTTTTCTTTTTTGGTTTAATTTAACTATCAAGTAATTTAATCATCCCATAATTCAGATGTAACCCATTGTCATTTTCGAGGCTTGTGTACAAATCCATAGTCACTATCACATGGAAGTTGACCTAAGCAAGCGCAGAATATATGTTAAATTCATGAACATGTCAAGTTGCTGGACATGTAAACCTGAAGCAATATATTACGGACTGAACATTTTAAGGGAATCTGAACAATCAAGGTTCAAACCCAAAATGCAAACTTAAGCCACACATCCGAGACCGGACACCATAACAGAAAAGTCTGTTCTGCTGAAAGTTGGATGTTTTACAAATGTGTAAATGCAATATCATCCAGAATCATACTCAAGCATACTTTAACCAAAGTCTAAAAAAAAAAAAAACAGAGAGCATCATACTCAGATTCTGATTCTGAATAATAAGCCACGAGGTTGAAAGTTTAAAGCCGAACTGCAAACCTAAGCTACACAGATAAGTCTGTTCTGAAGAAAGATGCCAAAATAAAAGGCCAAGGAATGAGATTTTCAAGTGTTGTATACCAAACCATATTCAATCAAAATTCAACCACAGCAAGGAATTATCCTAAAGCATCATTCGTCCATCATTCTCACAAGATGAAATCTATGTATGTACTGTAAAGCAAAAGCTTCTTGCTCTCGTCTCAAAACAGTATGAATATGTACTATCAACTTTCTTTTCTGTATGTAGCTCTTCACCCAAAGAGAAGACCCTATAAGATGTGTTGGTATTGCCTGATAACAGATTTACATTGTGGATGTGCTTGAAGCTGTGCTCTTCTTCCATTAAGCTGAGCAAGTAGGAACCTGTGGCAATGGGAAGACTAGTTACAAGAAGAAGAAGCTAACAAACAAAGCCCAGTAGAATTCTAAATGAATGAGAAACAAAGACACAGGATCCATGAAACAAGAAAAGCCGATTGTAATGAGATTTTGCCACAAAGAGACGCTATTAGCAGACTTTTTAAGTTATATGGGTACACGCAATAGGAGTGAGGAAAGAAAAAGACAAAAAAGAGAGAGACAATAACTTCTCTTGACCATGCCTAAGTTAAAAAAACGAAGAAGACAACAAACAAAACACAGTAAAATTCGAGAAACAAAGCCAGAGAATCCATAAACCATCTGCAATACTTGACCAAACAAGAAAAGCCAATTGTAAGGAGATTTTGCTACCACCAAGTTTGAAAGAGACGCTATTAGCAGACTTTTATGTTATATGGGTATACGCTACAGGAGTGATTCCTCCAGAGGCAAGCCATGACTGTGCAAGAGCAGAAACCCAAATTGAAACGAAAAACCAAAACCTTGTTCAATCAAAATTCAACCACAGAATCCTAAACCCATCAATCCCACAAAAGGAACTCTATGTACGTACTATAAAGCAGAAGCTTCTTGCTCTATCATTGTCTCAAAACAGCAAGAACTCTTATGTATGTACTATCAAATTTTGTTTTCTGTATGTAAGTATTTACCCCAATTGAAGACTCTAGGAAAAGTCTTGATACTGAATGATCACAGATCTTCCATGTGGATGGGCTAGAAGCTCTGCTCTTCTTCCACGAATCTGATCAAGCAGAAATTGTGGCAATGGGTAGCCATCTCTTCCAAACCGCCATATGATCTTCTGGACCACATGATTCCCAAACACGTGAGTCACAAGCACAGGGTAAAAGGGAGACAGCTGTGAACCAATGAAGAGAACACCATCCTTGTCCGAAAACTCTATGAAGGATCTGACAATGTAGTTGGCAAAGCGATGCCTTGAGAAGTGTGGGAAATTTGATGAAATCCTTTGGAGAAGAAGAGATCTGTCATCTTGGTCAAGGGCCTCAATGATAGTTTGTAAGAGTTTATTCCTGGAGAGAAGAGATGTTAGTTGTTGTCAAAGCTAAGAAAAAAAGAAAAAAAAATTAAGAAGAAAAAAAAAACAAAAGGAAAACGTTACCCCTCTCTTTCATAAGCAAAGTTCAAAAAAAATGTATCTGGCAGCACAGAGAATAGCTCATGGATAAAGCCAGGCGTTGAATTTTCGACCATGAAAGTGAAATTTTGATAGCCATATTCGTAAGCTGTAATGGAGAAAACACTGCTCGCTGCTTTAAGTGCTACAGGCTGCAAAATCAAGGAACAAATGTTAGTTAAAGTTCATTTGTAAAGAGCAAAGGAAAAAAAAAAAAACAGAACAAGAAGAACAAAGACATACCTTAAGTTGTTCAGTTGAAAAGTGAGCACTAAAGAGCAGTTCAAAGAATGTTTCTGGCTCATCACGATTTGTGAAAACCCCTAAGAAAATTGATTGCAACACAGTCAAAAGACTATCTTTCATCCTAGGGCAGAATTTTAGAAACTCCAAGATTGTTTTGCATCTGTAAAGACAAAGAGATTCCATCAGTAGTTTCAAACATTGTGCTTTAGACCGTGTAAATTCTATAATCAACCAAATCTGTAAGAACAAGAGTGAAAATACTATAACAATCGGTTTCAACCAACTCGAATTCAATGGAAAACCCTAGAATGAAAGAGATTCGTACCCAGGCTTGTAGAGAAACAACAATGACTTCAAAGTTTTCGAATCTCTGATCATCTCCTGGAATAAAGCTTCAATTTCATCAGGCATCTCCAATTCTGCGAGTTTCCTAAGCAGATTCTTCAGGAAAACGAAGCCATTCTCTTCCATCGCAAGCACGTGTATGTCTCTGTCGCATCCATCTGTGAGTTCAGAGACAGAACAACTCTCAATGATCCGCCTCGAAATCGAATCTGCAAGCTCTAAATCAGTGCTCAGCAAGTTTATTTCCTCTCTGAATCTTCTCAATGCCATTGTTGCAGAGCGAAAGCAAAAAAAAAAAAAATACAGAGTAGAGATTCTGGTTTTTCTTGGCGTGAGTAACTGAATCACTTATACACCACCGTCTCTAACAAACTCAGAACGGAAAAGCACATACCTTTACCCACGTGGTCGCTTCAGGACCCTCCGATTTTGGTGGATGAACCGCCGAGATCCGTCCGGAAGCACTCATCGTCGACGGGGAAGAAGACTGTTTTTGCTCTCTGGTTTTCTTTTTTTCTTTTTTTCTTTTTTTCTTTTTCTAAAATGACTTCTCTTTTTTTTTTCTTCTCTTACGCTTACTCCTTTTTATTTAATTCGCATTTGTGGGTCCCTTTTGCTATTTAAGTCAACCACTTCGTCAAAACGCGAGTCAATTATTAATTACTATAATTTATACCAGAGATTAATAAAAAGACCCTTTTTAATATTTTCTTTCATAATCGTAGTTGTTATGGTAATTGGAAAGTATTATTTATGTTAACCAAATTAGTTACTTGACCGTTTTTTTAGCTATTAATTACTCCCCATATATAGTCCTATTATTTTGATTATAAAAAAGAGCATTTTTAGTTTTAAGGTTCATGTAGTACTATTATTTTGATTGCATGTTTTGGCGGTGTCTGTCTCGTATGATCGAGTTGAAATTTAATAATACTAAGCGCCAAATTTATCTCATTTCTTCCTAACGGTTCTAAAACATGGCATTACAAACTCTTGGGAATTGTTATAGAAATATAAATGGCTCGTATAACTGGATGTTTGTGGCGGTGGGGAGATTAAATTCTACGATTTCCAGTCTCGATGCCAAACTTTTTTGCTTTTTAAATCTTTTCATCTTCCACTTTTAAGACAATCTCAAAACAACAAAAAAAAAAAAAAATGTATTTTGTCTAATCAAAGACCACTGCTTATTTTGATTATTTTCTCCATTGGATCTTTTGGCGGTGGTACGTTAATTCTCTCTGTCACGATATTATTTTTGTCTGCAGTAAATTAACGATTGAAAATTCAAAAATTATTATATTAGAGTTACCAGCATATATATTAATTTACCTCTCCCTTATCTTCTGTTCGTAGCGGTACCAAACAAAAGTCCTTTTGGAAATTGTTGTAGAAAAAAAAAATAATTTATAAATTTATATTGCTTCTTATCTATAAGTTCGATGTACACTTATTATTAAATCACTCACAAAAGAGTATTCCCTAACAAAACAATATCACACGTATATAATATCTAGTACCAAAAAAAAAAAAAAAAAATTCTTTATTTACTAACTAGAGTCTATGACCAATGACCATATATTAAACCTCCACTTTTTTTTTTTAAATATGCATTTGTTCTTATGGATCATGACGATCATTATAACACCATTCACCAATATAAGATAAATGATATAAAACCTTCATTAATTGTAAATGAGATACAAGATCGGTTTATATACAAAACAAGAAAACTAAACCAACCAATAACCAACAGAAGTAAACCAACACTAAACCATACATATATGTACTCTAATATAGACATATACAAACATGCCTCTACATAAAACGTGGATATAAATGGAAGGGACATGCAGAAGAAAAGATGGCATACAGGGACCGGCTAACTAGGGGGACATTTGGTGCGACCGCTCCGGGTCCAGCATCCGATATCTACTAATATAGGGGCCCAAATTTTTTTACATTAAAAAAAAAAGGATAAAAATTTTTTTTTTATCAATATAGGGATAAAAAAATTTTGCCCAAGGGCCCTGCCGGCGCTGATGGCATACAATACTCAACCGTTATACATTCTTAACGTGTATCACTCACCAATTTTATGTTCTTCCTATTATAATACGATTGTTCTTTTTCTCCACTTACAAAAAAAAATTTTTGTAATCATATATATAATGTATTGATTCATGGTCTCATGGTAACATTTATTTTAATAAATGTTTAGTTTCATCGTGAGACTCTGAAGTTGACGAAAGTATGAAGTATCTATGCTTATACTATATGAAGTTCTGTGCTAATCTGAAATAAGCTCACTCAACCCCAACACTGAAGTTAAATTCAAATCATTCTTGTGACCCATTTTTACTATATAAAAACAAATTATAAATAATATTATTAATAATTGATCTAAAAATCAAAGATAATTACTTATGCCGGAAACCTATATTTGAGCTTATAAAACTCAGATAAGAAAGCACAATGCAAACTTGAAAAATTTATATTGTAACCTATGAAATGATATTTCAAGCACCCAACAGAGAATAATATGCATTTAACAAAAAAATAATAATAATAATATGCTAATTATGTTGAAGAATAAAACCCAAATCATATGCATTTAACAAAAAAAAAAAAAAAAAAACTATGCATGTAGTACAGTGAACATCAATTATTTGAGCGGGCCAAATAATAAATTATTATGGATGATAGACATACCAAGATATTATAAAACATAACTAATTAATATGTAGCCGCATAGAAAACGTTCTTCTCTATATAGTTGAAAAACAATACTCAAACACGATAGATCTGATTTGTTTTCTACGTTAACAACATCGTCATAAGAAAATATATAACAAATTTGAAACCAAAAACAATATCCCACAATTCACGTTTCATGAACTGCATGCAACTCATACTTTGCAGAGTGTTAGGGATGTGCATGCAGCTCCAGAAGGGAGACTCAACGTACGGAAGAAGAAAATGTTCTTGATAGTTTACAATATATTTTTCTATAGAAAAACGAAATTGTGGGATTTAATTTGACTTGGAGATCCAAACAGGTGTGCTAACGAGAATAAATTACGAGGCCATACAAGAGATGAAAAACAAACTGATACATTGTAAGATGCAAAGTGGCGACAGATCGCCTCTGGTGATTCAAGAGGCTTTGGCTTTGTACAGTACGACACTGAAGAATCAGCTCAAAATGCCATAATAAACACTCAATGGAATGTTACTCAACGAAGAGGAAGTATACGTCGGAGCTGTTCTTCAGAGAGACCCTCCAAGCGAAAAGGCGCTCTTCACTGATATCTATGTCAAGAATCTCTCCAAGTCTTTGACTGATGAAAAGTTTAACACTGTTTTTCGAGAGTTTGGACCTACGACGAGCTGTGGGATCATAAGGGATGGTGAAGTTCCTCAAGGAAAGTCTAAAGGTTACGGCTTTGTTAATTTTGAGAATCCAGAGGATGCTGAGAAAGATGTTGAGGCTTTAAACGGAAAAAGACGTATCAGAGGGATTCCGAAATGAACGAGGTTTGAAAAATGCTATCAACAGAGCTCAGGGCTCGAACAACTTGTGTGTCAAGAAGCTGCATAAAAGCATAACAGATTGAAATCCTCAAAGAAATTTTTTCTCCCCATGGAACTATAACATCATGCAAGGTTTGTATGAAGCCGTTTTTTTTCCAAATTTCAGAATTGGATTTCAAGATTTTAACATTCCTGAATGTGGACAGGTCATTCGCGGCTCTAGTCAAGTGGAGTGAGTAAAGGATCAGGCTTTGTAGCGTTTTCAAAACCTGAGGAAGATTCTAAAGCTGCAAGTTTCTAGATACACACATACCTGCGCATAGACAATGCAGAAAGACTAATAGGTCAAAAGTCAAATATTTTTGTTTTTTTTTTTTAATTCAGATGGAGGAGATCAATGGAGAAATGAAGATTGGGAAACACGTTTATGTGAATCTAGCTATAGCACTTGCAAATGCAACTCCGGAGGAGCAGATAACGGTAAGCGAACTGTTTTGTTTACGTTCTCTCTAATTTTCTAACAAATGGAATGATTTGTACAGATGCTTGGTGAGAATCTTTACCCGATGGTGGAACCGCTTGAGCCAGATTCAGCAACAGGGATGATTCTTGAAATGGACCAAACCAAAAGTCCTTCACTTACTCGAATCACTCGGTCCTCTCCAATCCTGAGGACTGTAAATCAGCAGCAGCAGAAACGATCCGGAGGTGTGGCTGAATCTCCGGCGAAACACTCTGTCTCCGATCACCTGAAGAAATTGACAAAGCCTGACAATAGCTCAAAATCCTCTATAAAGCCCAAAGTCCAAAGACACATGATAAAACGCCCAACTCATAGCGCGTGAGAGATCGATCGTATTGCTGAGAAGCGGATGTGAGGCCCTCGAATTCAAAGTTACAGAGGCAACAACGGAGGTCGTGGTCGTTGAGGTCGCCGCAACATTACGGAGGTGCGTCGGACTCTGCGAATAACTCAAAATCGTCTCTAAGCCCAAGTTTTAGAAGCCCAAAGCCCAGCTCACTAGCGCGTGTGAGCAAACGCCTATTGACGCGTGAGTGGTCGGCCGTGTTGCTGTGATTTCTTTTTGGATTCGTAGCAAACAGCATTCGATCCCTTGACCTCTTGGTTTCACTTAACATATTTTTCAAGTTGAACTAAAAGTATTTGGTATGTTAATAGCTGATTGAATTGCTTATCTCCTGGAATCCTTTGTAATAGTAACAAACATTTTGAATTTATAAAACCATATACATTTTTGCTAGTACGTTGAAAATGTACTATTTTCTTATTTTAAGGTTTCAATTGTAATTGTCTAAAATATTTGATACAATTGTATTATTCAAATTATATGCTATTCAACAAAAATATTTAATAATATTATCAAATTTAACTATAAATTTTTTTACACACATCTATAGATATTTAATTATCCAACTACATCATGGCACAAGTAAATATATAGCAAAATTACAATGTGGTAGAAGATATTATATCATCTTTGTCTAACACGCAGGGTCTAAAATATTAAATAAAATTGCATTTCCAAATGATGTGTTATTCAACAAAACATATATGGTAATAGATGTTATACTATTTTTGTCTAACGCGTGTTTTATACGCACAATTATTATTCAAATTATGTGTTATTCAACAAAATATATGTGATAGTAGATGTATATCATTTTTGTTTCAAACACGTGTAAAACATACATGGTCTAAAATTTCTTAGATTTATGAAAAATATATTGTCAACTACCTAGATAGGCTAATTGTTTCTTATATAAGAGATTAACCCTATATCATACTTTTTCTATCAAATATTCCGCCGCTCTCATTGCTTAAGTCATTGCGTCTTCTTATCTCTGTGAATGTTTCTTGTGATAGCTCTTCATGTGATGTTGCTTGTTTCCGAAAACTTCCTCTTTTTAATGCAGCGATTTTGACTAAAGTGCTCGAAAACTAACCTCCCGAACAACAAAGAATTTTAATTAAAACTGATTTTATTTTTCTTATACTATGGTTATTTTTGAGATACAATTTGTTTATATTTCTCTAATTTTAATTTATCTTTTGTTTTGTAGATGATTGGTGAGTTTCTGTATTCTTTGATTGAAAAACACAGCCATTTTTTGTAGCAAAAATCACTAGAATGCTTCTTAAGTTGGACCAAACCGAATGCCTTCACTTAATCGAATCACTCGAAGCCCTCAAATTCCCGTCCCAATGGACAATACATTTGACGATCTGGCTAACATCGAACCTGTTTACCAGCTGAATATTGAGGCTCTTGTCCACCAACATCCTTTCACCTAGAAAAAGAAAAAGAAACAAAATCAGAAGAAAATTGTTCACACATATGTTACATGCACCAAAATATTTATGATGATTGATCTGAGTGAGAACAGTAGGGTAGAAGTGACTAAACCTAACATTTTCAACAAAAAGCAAAAGGTATCATCAAACAAAAACAAATAATATTACTTATTGTACTCCTACAAGAAATTGGACAATACTTCGTAGCGACTTAAGCAACGGATCACTTGCAACTCCATTAGAATATTGTTTTCTAATTTATTGATTCAATCTATGCTTTACAAATATTTGTTTAGTTACAATCTATGGCATTAATGCACTCATCCCACCAGAAACTACACACTTAACTAATGTACCACTATAAAAATCACTTACTTTTGATTGGATCATTCACGAACTTTGTAAAGTATTGCCATGTATCAACGCCTCTTTATTTATTTTTTCAAATATTCTCTCTTATCGTCTCCTCTCTGCTGACCACCCCCGTCATTGTTTGTTCCTCTCATATGTGATTTACGCATCCAATCCAAAGGACCATCCGAATTGACAATGTAGCTTTTGTACTAAATTGACCCAAAAAAGCTCACTGTTTACAATAAAATGTACTTTATTGTTTTAGAAATGTGATTAAATCCCAAAGTTTTCCATAGCATGTGAGGTATCAATTAAGGCCCTCTATCCTTAGAAATGCAAATGATGCCACGTATAACTCAAGAAGTTGATAATAATAGCTAGCTAAGACACAAATGTCAACTTAAGGAGGAGATAAAATTAGCTTATCGAATCTTACGCTTAGGATTTCTTATTTTCTAATTTAATAGCGAAAAGCCTCTAAACCAACTAACAAAACTTAAACCCAAAAATTAGTATCTCTAATTCAATTTTAAAAATTGATCGGATTTATTAGACCAAACGAACCGAAAACTATAAATTACGTTTTGTTTCATTTCAACAAATAAAAAGGAAGGAAGAAATATAAACAACGTAGTTAAGAAAAAATTGAAAGTAATGTTATGTTCATGAATTGCAAAATATGATTAATTGCATGTGCCATGATGGTTCTCATGGACCGTAAAATTAGAAGTACATGTTTGACCGTTGAAGTCTAACCAAGTACAAGGACTCATGTATGGTTTGAGACTTTGAGTGCTAATTTGCTTGTAGCTTCCGTGTGACGTTATTTGCAGTAAATGTTCTTCTGAATGGTCTCGTAACTAACAACAAAGATCAATTGTAAACAGACGTAAACTGAAACAACCAGATCTATAAGAGGATTAACCTAACACATAAAGGCCATAATGAGTGACAGTTTATGATCTTTTAAACAAAAGACCGGATCTAGTACATTTTTCCCTAGAAATTTATCAATCTCAAATAATGCATATGAGGAGCCGAAAGGGTGAAAACTAAAGCCAATCTTCAAAGGCGTTGATTCACTCAGATTAAGACAACAAAATGAACCACAATGAATGCCTTTTGCAAAAATGAACCACAATGCTGCAATAATGTCAAGCATTGGAGAACCAGACATGATATTAGGAAAAGATTCGCCAGAGCAGCTCAAAAACAAGAGACGGTTCAATGTAAAACTAAATCTTGATTAATACCATGACAGGAGCCAGGGAGGAAATATTTGAAGTCTTGCATATCAATATGTCATGATTTCACAAAAACAAATTATTACAAATGGACCGAATACTACCTAGGGAACTCGTTATTTAACATAGGAATGCACAAAATAGAAAACTTCATAGTGAGAAAAGAGAAGAGTTCATAGGAATGCACAAAAAAGAAAACTTCACAGTGAGAGAAGAGAAGAGTTCATAGGAATGCACAAAACAGAAAAATTCATAGTGGGAGAAGAGAAGAGAAGAGTTCAGCTTAACTCCTTGTAGATCTGATGATAACAGACCGACCCCACAAATTGTCCTCAAGCTGTCTTATGTTGTTGATGAGAATCATGGAGAGGTAAGGTGGAAGAAGAAGCCTCAGTTGATAGATTTTCCTAATGAGATGCTGAATGGACATTTATTTATTTTTCTCTGTTAAAACAATTTGTTATTGTCTCATGATGATCATTAAAAGTTCAAACAAAAAAACATCTCTATATATTAATAAATCTATAAAATAATAAAATTTTGAATTATCAACATTATTAATTATAAAAGTTTTACTCTATGCGGATGCAAATTGAAGAGAATTTTCCGAAATGTAGAGGTTAAATATGTATATATTCGCTTTTGGTAATAACAATATAGCCAAGGAAAAATATTTCACACAAAATATAAATTGAGAGAAAGAGAGAGAGATAAGAAAGACAAAAACAATTTTTCCCGTCCAAGGAATCGAAATATGATTTCCGATTCTGGCGTTTTTTTCTCAACCGTTGTAACCATCCGTTCATCTCATCGGATGGTTACAATCACGCGGATCGTCGGGCAAGAGATTGTTTGGCAAGATAAACAGTTTTTCTCGATCTGGTTTTGTTGCTCTGTTTAACTGATCTTGACCGTCCGTTCATCTCATCGAAAACGGTGGTCATCACACGGATCGTTGGGCAAGAGATTGTTTGCCAAAACAGGTTCTCGTTCTGAGTTTGTATATAACACCTCTTTGACCATTTCTTTTTTTCTTCATTGAATTCTTCCTCCGGAAACTGCTATTTTTGATGCTTACAGGGGAAAGATGTCCATGTTAGCAGAAGCTTCTTCTTCTGACTTGGAAGTGGACACCATAAGAAATCACAACGGTAAGCTAAAAAGACATGTCAAGTCTTGGTAAAACAGAAATTACTTTGTACAAATTATGCTCATGAAGATTATAATCTAAACATTAGAGTGTAAACAACTTTTTATGGTATTAAGTTTAATGATAAAATTCCAATAAAAACTTTGTTTAACTCCCGGAATACAATAAATAATATAATCATTGACTCGTGTAGTCAGCATCATTTAACTCACGGAATATATAATTTTACAACGATATGATTAATAGAAAAGGTGCTAATTAAGAGCGGACCAACTGATTCACGAGGAACGGTTAGTGGCATTGGGTCCGGGATTATATCTATTACTCTTTGGATCATAACCAGAAAAGAATGAGTTTCTTACAATTCATACCAATTCTGTTAAACCAAAAAAGTCTGAAAAAGTTGCAACACAACCAAACTCGACGTAACTTGTTGGTCAAGGAAAAGTGCTTTCTTGGGGTACAAGAAAGGTCGAGTTAACAGATGATCATGCTATGAGCAAAGTGCTTCCTTGTGGTACAAGAAATGCTAGGGATTACAATTTGTTGGGGAAAGCAAGGTCGAAGAGACCAAGGTGGTCGTTTCTCAAACTCATGCATGATAAGAGTGTTGACCTGCGCATCAAGCTCAAGGGTTATAGAGAGAAAGATACGGATGTCACCTCTGTCCAGGGACATTTTCACAACCAAGTTTCCATATCCTTGAATATACATCTCATAGAAGTGTCAATGTAGTCTTGAAACCAGAGTTCCAGATATATTGAGTTGAAGAAGCTTGCTCCTGAAAAGGAAAGAGAAGGCAAAAGCTTTTTCATAAGTGACAGAGATGTAACACAATTTCTAATGAATAAAGAGACATACCCAGCTTTGCTAAAGCATGCTTTCCATGATTCTTGTCTTAGCACAAAGACAAGGTTGTTCTGGATCAGAGGACTAATAGAGCCGATCATTGCACAAAGGTTTTGGTTCCCAAGCCTTCCCTTGACAATGGCACAAAATTCCAGGCAATTTGATCAAGAAGAGACTGGTCAAATACAATGAAGAATTGAGATAGATTGCAAGCAACATAAAATGAAAAAAAAAAACTAAAAGCAACCCATACACTAAGCTCGATAGATGAAGAGGTGATTCAGAAGGTGTGAGAGATCATCTGAGTACTTGACCATGTCAATAAAGCTGAGTCGCAAGATGTCTACAAACTCATTTATCTTAGTAGGAAAGAATATTAGAACGTTGAACATAGTTGTGCAACTGAAGAGAGAAAACGCACAATTGATTTGTAAAGCAGACAGAGAACCATTTTTATGTTCACGAGGATTACAACCTGAATATTAGAGTGTGAACAATTTTTATGGTATCAAAACCAATAAAAACTTTGTTAAAAAAGCTGCATAAAAAATAACATAACAATCCAATTTTAAACTGATCTATAATTTACCCTTTTCAAATTTAAAAATATAAATTAGTAGAAATTTAGATCCATACCAATTTCTCTCAAATACATTTTAAGTTTCATTGAATTTATGAGTACTCCAACAACATGGGATACCATTTAGAATCATAACATTACGCAATTCATTTCCAAACTGATAGCATAATTGTTTTATCTTCAATTAAAATAGAAAGATTAGTGAAATTTTGTAAATTTATCCATTTTTCTTAAATACTATTTCTCAAACATTCTTTCGGACATTTGATGTCATCGCAAAGAGTATGTTAGAAACATGATTATTTCATAGCCTTCATAGTTCATACCTATGTTTTTAGCTTTAGTAAATATATTTGATTAGTTTTTTTGTGGCTTTTTTCTCATTCAGTTTGCAATGAGTGCTCTTGTTTCACAAAACATTATAGAAAGACTTGCTGGGTGCTTATACAATATCTCTACCACTACAAGAAGGCGATTTGCGACAGAAATTTGCGACGGAATAGTGACGTCGCAAATTTGCGACGGTATTACGACGACGTTGCGACAGAAGCTGAAAGTCGTCGCAAATCCGTCGCAAATACCTCGCACATTGTGACGGTTTTGCGACATCATTGCAACGGCAACAGATTCGGTCGCAAGTTCGTCGCAATTTGCGAGACATTTGCGACGGAAAATGTGCGACGCAAATATGCGACGCATTTGCGACGACTTCATTCGGACGCAATATTTGCGACGGAATTGCGTGGAATTTGCGAGGTGAACCTAATTAGGTACAACACGTTTTTCAGAAGTCTCACCTACTTTCACATGGACGAGTAAATCGTCGCAAAATTGTCGGTAACCGTCGCAAATCCGTCGCAAATTTGTCTGTAGCCGTCGCAAATCCGTCGCAAAAATGGTAGTAGTCGCAATCTCGTCGCAAACACTCGTCGCAAATACGTCGCAACAAATAAATTTCCGTCGCAAATACGTCGCAAAAAAATCTAATAATCTATAAATAGCTCACTTCTGGTTTTTTTTTACCCATTCAAACTTAAAATAAAAAGAGAGAAAAAAAAAATAAGAGTGAAAAAATGTCTTCGAATTACGATGGCATCTATGCATTACGGTCTTGGATGTACAATCAACGAGATCCGGAGAGTGGTGAAGTGACGAAAGAGTATTGGGATGGATTGCGAGGATTCTTTTATCAGGCAACAAATCAACCATTTGCGATAGAACATGGTAAAATATTCTGTCCATGTAGAAAATGCAAGAATATACCATATATAGAAATTGATACTGTGAAGAGGCATCTATATAATAGAGGATTTATGCCAAACTACTATGTGTGGTTTTCGCATGGGGAAGGTAGTGGTGCTGGAAGTAGTAGTACCGCGGGTCAGGGGTTTGAGCAGCCTAGTAATGATAATTATAATGATGGGTGTAATATATTTGGAAATATTGATCAAGGATATCAACAAGGGAATAGATATCATGATATGGTTGTAGATGCAATGCATGAAGCTCCACCAACCTCATTTGTTGATAATAGTCGGGAAGAACCCAACGCAGATGCTAGGCACTTTTATGATATGTTAGACGCTGCAAACCAGCCAATCTACGATGGATGTAGAAAAGGGCAGTCTAAATTATCATTGGCATCTAGAATGATGACAATTAAGAGTGATAATAATGTTAGTGAGAGTGAAATGAATTCATGGGTCGAACTTTTTAAAGAGTATTTGCCAGCAGATAATCTTTCTGCTGAAAATTACTATGAAATACAGAAGTTGGTTTCGGGTCTTGGGTTACCATCAGAAATGATTGATGTATGCATTGATAATTGCATGATTTTCTGGAAAGATGATGACAAACTGCATGAATGTCGGTTTTGTGGGAAGCCGAGATATCAAGAAACCACTGGAAGGACTCGTGTCCCGTACCAACGGATGTGGTACTTGCCAATCACTGATAGATTGAAACGATTATACCACTCGGAAAGGACTGCGGCAGCAATGAGATGGCATGCGCAACATTCTACAGTGGATGGGGAGGTTACACATCCGTCATATGCAAAGGCGTGGAAACACTTTCAGACGATACACGTTGACTTTGCTAACGAATGCAGGAATGTCTATCTTGGCTTATGCACTGATGGATTTAGTCCATTTGGTATGTCTGGGAGGCAATATTCTCTATGGCCAGTCATATTGACGCCATACAACCTTCCTCCGGATATGTGCATGCAACGAGAATTTTTGTTCATGAGTATTCTAGTGCCTGGTACTAAACATCCGAAGCGAGCACTTGATGTATTCCTGCAACCTTTGATTCATGAGTTGAAACAGCTCTGGTATAGTGGTGTTCGCACGTTTGACTACTCCCAGCAGTGGAATTTCAATATGCGTGTTGTGTTAATGTGTACTATAAGTGACTTTCCGGCATATGGAATGTTATCGGGTTGGACTACGCATGGAAGATTATCTTGTCCATATTGTATGGATAGGTCAGATGCTTTTCAGCTGAAGAATGGAAGGAAGTCATGTTGGTTTGATTGTCATCGTAGGTTTCTTCCCATGAATCATACATACCGGAAAAATAAGAAGTTGTTTAAGAAGAACAAGGTTGTTCGTTTTCCACCACATGTTCATCTTTCAGGAGATACTTTGTTAGAGCAAATTGATCAGTACGGTGCTAAGGAAACGTGTCGGCGTGGGGGAAATTGGCACACACCGGCAAACATGCCTGACGGATATAGTGTATCTCACAATTGGCACAAAAAGAGTATCTTTTGGGAGCTCCCGTATTGGAAGGATCACCTTTTACGGCACAACCTTGATGTGATGCACATAGAGAAGAATTTTTTTGATAACATCATGAATACAATCTTGAACGTGAAGGGAAAGAGTAAAGACAATTTGAAATCAAGGTTGGACTTGGTCGAAATTTGCGCAAGACCCGAGTTGCATATTACAAGTCAGGGAAAATTACCGATTCCAAACTTTCGAATGTCCGTGGAGGCGAAGCGGACATTATTCGACTGGGTTGCTTCAGATGTGAAGTTCCCAGATGGATATGTGTCCAAATTCTCTAGATGTATAGAGCAAGGACAAAAATTTTCCTAATGAACTCTCCACTCCATCCGCGAGGCCGTATTGTCGGGAAGATTGAAGATGTAGCTATGCAAGCTGAAAGACCTAATGAACTCTCCACTCCAACCGCATCAACAGAAGATATTTTACATATTGATCTAGAGCAACAAGATGTAGAAGACATAGTGAATGATTCAACTGAAGGCGAAATTTCGGACGAATTCGATGAGACCGATGATGAAGAAGACACTGATGATGAGCATAGTGCAGATGAATCAGATTAGCCAAGACCGAATTTGTAAAATATGTGTGATTTGTAATTTGTATTTTTTTTTAAAATATAAAACATTTGCGACGGATTTGCGAGGGACCGTCGCAAGTCTGTCGCAATTTTTCTATTTGCGACGGAATTGCGACGGTCCCTCGCAAATACTTATACCCTATACCCTAAATTGGATTATGGCTTGTAAAATATAAACTTATAGATAAGTTGAGATGCAAATATTACAAAGTTTTCTATGTTGATATTCAAATTATAAGAAATAAATATATTTTTAATTTTTTAATAAAATGATTTCATATAAAAAAATACAAGCTATTATGTTCATTGTAAAGTATAATAGTTTTGAGAAATTCATGTTGAACAAGGAAAATTTTACAAATTTCTCATAAAAATAAATTTGTTACAATCTTATACATTCATAGTTGTTTTTATAACTTTGATTATGGTCAACAAACATTAACAAAACCCAACAATATTAATATACAAGTATTGCGACGGATTTGCGAGGGACCGTCGCAAGTCCGTCGCAATTTTTCAATTTGCGACGGTCCCTCGCAAATCCTTCGCAAATTCTTATACCCTATACCCTGAATTGGATTATGGTTTGTAAAATATAAACTTATATATAAGTTGAGATGCAAATATTACAAAGTTTTCTATGTTGATATTCAAATTATAAGAAATAAATATATTTTTAACTTTTTAATAAAATGATTTCATATAAAAAAATACAAGCTATTATGTTCATTGTAAAGTATAATAGTTTTGAGAAATCCATGTTAAACAAGGAAAATTTTACAAATTCCTCATAAAAATAAATTTGTTACAATCTTATACATTCATAGTTGTTTTTATAACTTTGATTATGGTCAACAAACATTAAAAAAACCCAACAATATAAATATACAAGTATTGCGACGGATTTGCGAGGGACCGTCGCAAGTCCGTCGCAATTTTTCAATTTGCGACGGAAATGCGACGGTCCCTCGCAAATCCGTCGCAGTGCACGAATAATTTCCAAAAATTTTCGTTTCAGAAGTTCAAAGTATTTGGACGCGAATTAGGTTTTTTATTTGCGACGGCATTGCGACGGTCCGTCGCAAAGCCGTCGCAGGCTTTAAACTTTTAAAACCTAAAATTTCTTTCTTCCTCCTTGCCCGAAAACAGATCTGTCTTCCTCCCTTGGCAGCCGCCACAGGCGTCTCCCTCTCTCGAGCACCCGAGCCTCTCTCTCTGTCTCCCTCTCTCGAGCGAGCCTCTTTCAGCTATCTCTCCCTCTCCCTAGCCACCGCCGCATATCTCCTCGCCGGATCTGGTTCTCCCGAGCCACCGCCGCACCGCCGCACATCTCTCCTTCTCCCGAGCCACCGCCGAACTCGCCGCACATCTCTTCCTCTCCCGAGCCACCGCCGAACTCGTCCACCAAGGTAACAAATCCCCATTTTCTTAGATCTATGTTAGATTATTTGAAATTAGAAATTGTTAGATTTTTAGATATGGAATTTAGATTTTAGGAAATTGTTAGGTAATTTTGTTATAATTATTTTGGAATTTGTTTGAGTTTATAGAAATATTTTACAAATTTAATCAATTTTAGTTTTAATTTTAAGTATACCCTTGATACATTTTTTACAAATTTGTTACATTTATTGTGTAATTAGTTTGATTTATGATTTTGTAATTTTAGTTTTGAATTTTTAGTATATTTTTCGTTTTAAAAATTATTATTTACCAATTTTTGTTTAAATTTTTAGTCACAAATTTTATTTTAAATAATTTAATATAGATTTTATTTTATAAATTTTAGTTTTAGTTGATAAAATTTTAAGTTTAGTTTATAAATTAAAAATTTTAGTTTATAAAAGAAACTCAAAGTTATTTTTAATTTTAAATTTTTTAAGTTATTTATTTGTTCTATTTTTTTAATCACTAATTGTTTTTTTTTCAGATGTCTACAAACGACTTTTCTCGTTATATGTCCCAAGGCTCTGGGTCTCGGTCTTTTCCGTCTACTCCAGGGGCTTCTTTCACCTCTCCATCGGTGAGACCCACATTTTCAGCCCCCGTTCCCGAGACAGCTCCCGCACAGCCTCATCCTCCTCAACCGGAGGAACATGAAGACCCAGCTTTTCATTGGCAAGATATGGAGATTCGAGAGCTTCTCGAGGGCCCCGGTCATGACAATCTGAAACGACTTGATCCAGCACGTCCTCCGGGCACCCTTTGGTATTTATAAAATTTATTTTTAAATGATTTTGAATTATAACTATTGCTAATTTTTTTACAATACTAATTTTTTCTAATTGTTTTTTCGAGGTTCGATTATGATCAACCTGTGGCTGCTAAGGTTCGAGAAATCTTTGAGAGAGATTTCAAAGAATCTCATGCCAATTGGTCGCAAACTCCGAAACAGACCATCAACCGGTGGTACCAATAATTTGCCGTAAGTATCATATTTTTTTATTATTATTTAGATTTTTATTCTTACATCTAAGCTATTTTTAATAACTAATTTTTTTTGTAGCAAACATATCATTGGGATTGGAGCATTAACGGAGACGTTAGCGATATGTTTGAGGCCAAGTTGAAGAATCGGATGACCGACCATGTGGGACGTTGGAAGGCAAAGTGGAAAAAAATAGGCGATGATGCGAGGCCCAAATGGATTGATCCGTTAGTTTGGGAGGGTCTCGTTAGATATTGGAATGAGCCGGGGAGCGAAAAGAAGAGCGCCAACGCCCGTAAAGCCCGTTACAGTGCTCCTGTTGGAGAGCAACCCACTAAGCATCAGTCTGGTCAGACTTCGTTTAAAGGACGGGCGCGAAACATGGTAAGTATTTATTTTATATATATTACTGTTTTTTATATAATTTATTTAAATCATTCTAATGTTTTTAACTTTTATGTAGGCTGAGCAGACCGGAACAGGAGTTCCAGATCTGTAAGCGGTTCTCGAGGTGACCAAAAAAAATGCGGATGGAACTTTTGTCGATCGACGCTCCGAAAAGCTATACAACGACGTCACTGCGAGGATGCAACAGATGTCTCACGCTGATCCTAATGATCCAGAAAGCACTGGATCTTGCTCACTTAGTACGATCGAGAAGAATAAACTTTATCTGGAGGTATTTTCAATTTAACTTCAATATTTTTAATTTTTTTAATTATTAATTTTTTAATTATACTTAAATATATGTTTAGGTCGCTCTCCGTAAAAGAGGGAGAATCTTCGGACTCGGTTCTTTACAGTCGGATATCGAGGCTGCCACTCTTCCGACCACTTCTTCCACCCGTCCAGATCCCGCTCTTCAGGAGATAATCAAGACCCAAGCCCTTCTGATTCAATCGCAGAACCAGAAGATGCAGAGCTACGATAGGTATTTCGAGTTTATTGCACAATGGGACTCGGCATTCGCAGAACTTTACCGCAACTCGGAAGCCGGTCCATCGACCGCAAATCAAGACCCGTCTACCGATTAAATCTAGTTTTTATT
Organism: Alliaria petiolata; assembly: GCA_020283515.1. Classification (NCBI taxonomy): domain Eukaryota; kingdom Viridiplantae; phylum Streptophyta; class Magnoliopsida; order Brassicales; family Brassicaceae; genus Alliaria; species Alliaria petiolata. The sequence goes on along the minus strand of JAHZTW010000001.1, from coordinate 435,406,134 downwards.
TTCTGAACAATAACTTTTATTATGTTTTATAAATATTATTTTGTATTTCAAATTTCTTTTTAAAATTAGAATTTTTTTTCTAATTATGTTTTTATTATAAATAATTTAAATTTAAATTTATATGTAATTTTAATTTAAATATAATAAATAATAATTTTCGTCCAAAAATTAATTATTAAATTGCGACAGTATTGCGACAGAGTTGCGACGGATATAATTTGCGACAACATTGCGACGGATAGTTTTTTCCGATGAAAGATTGTCGCAATTCCGTCGCAAATTTTACGACTGAAAATATTTGTCGCAGATCTGTCGCAAATTTGCGACATATTTGCGACTAACATATGCTGTCGCAAATTTGTGACGAAGACATATTGTCGCAAATGTGTCGCAAATTTGCGACAGATCTGCGACGAAATGTATTTGCGACGGAAATTTCGATGTCGCAAATTTGCGACGGAAATTGATTTGCGACTAACGATTTGCGACATTTTGCTCGCTGTCGCAAATCCGTCGCAAATACCTGTTTGCGACGGTATTGCGATGGATAATGCCGTCGCAAATCGGTGTATTTCTTGTAGTGTACACACAAATATGCTAATCACGTAGTTTAAAAGGCAATTGAGTGTGGGAATGAAGCAGTCATTGATTTAATCATTGAAGAGATTAGTCCACACTATGGTGAGCTTCTCACTAACTGCTATGGGAATTACGTCATACAAAGCATCCTCGAGAAGTTGAAGCTATTCTTGTGCAATTTGAGATTCTAAGATGCCACGTCAAGAGGTGCTCTTCTTTTGAAGAATGTGTGGGGGAGAGAAATTTTATTCACTTGCCAAAGATTGTCGTGAAGATATAGTGTAGTATATAGTAAATAGATCTATACCAGAATATAGCGTTTGGTGAGCTATAAATCTGATATATAGTGTACAATATAGATCTTGCAGTGAACTATAAATCTTATATATAGTATAGATTAAAGACCTTGGTGAGCTTTATAGTTTCTCATTGTTGATATCTTCTTGTTACCACATTGTTCATAGCATTGTTGATATCTAGTACTCTTTTGTAATTATCAAGTACTCTTCTAATTTCTAATCCTGATTTTAAATCCTCCAATCTTTGGTTAATCAACGATTTTCATTATTTGGTATAGTAGATCTTTAGAGATAGGATGATGGCAAAGCTCATGGCTTGATGTTTTACAAAGTCTAACTTTGTACTAAAGCACGGCAAATATTTAAGAGAACTTTGTACTAAAGCACGACAACTTAATCTATAACATCTGAAAACAACAAACTATACAGAGCATGAAGTTCAATGAAATGGGTACTTCTTTTTCCGAGGAATTACTAATCAATGATAAATTACTGCTCAATGTGGATATAAGACTGAAATTAGACAAGTAAACATGATGGCAACGATGATGCTTTGTAAATATATATATATATATATATATATATTGAGTTTGTAAAGCTCAGATATTAGAGATAGATACAACGTCACACGAAAAAAAATGATCGTGCAAGGCAAAAACCTCAATATTATGTTCCAACATCAAGGCTCAAGCAAACAAACATTTTGCTTTTTCTAAGTAAGAGGAGAAAATACAAATCAATCTGACACTAAGCACAACACTTATAACATACTGTATCCATCATAGGCTACAATAACTTGTCTATGATATATGCGAATCCTTATCACCATACAACAAGTGGTATTACAATCATTGGGAGGACAGGACAATTATAAAGGCAAGTGGACACCATATGATGTTTTATAGCTATCAGTACAATACATCATTTAATCTCAACGGTAGATAAGTTCAGTAAATGTCAAGATTTGGACTCATGAGCTTGAAAATTACTCCAGTCTTAGTTTTTTTTAAAAAAAAATAGGAAAAATATTAAACGAAGCATGTAAAATTCAGCAAAAATGAATAAAAATAAGACACATAAACAAAGAGATAGATAATTTAAAACATTACCAAAATTATCCAAACGAGATTTTGTATTTAAAAAGCATATAACCCAACAATAATTAACAATTATAAAGTTACATAGAGCAATTAAACGCGAGGGAGAGGAGATCCATTGTTATAGAGCAATTAAACGCGAGGGAGAGGATATCCATTGTCTACTCTTTGAAGCTGAGTGGCCCTGTGAGACTCGTCATCATTATCATAGTAGATATAAGCAAAACCACCGTGACGTGTCATATCCATACCGGCCATCTCATCTTTCTCCGAGATCCTAAGCAGGTTGAGCTTTTTAAGGATGAAGAAGAGTGTTCCCATTGTGGCACTAACCCATCCTGCAACCACAAGTATTTGTACCAACTGTGCTCCTAACAGCTTCCCTCCTCCGCCCATTAAAAGCCCATACGGCCTTCCCACGGTCGCGCCATAAACCTCGTTTAGATACTTCTCCTTTGCAAAAAGTCCCACGAATATCAGCCCCCACGCGCCGCACCCTCCGTGAAGTTGTGCCGCATCGAGCGGATCATCGTATTGTACGATCTCAGCAAGCTTGTTGCACCCGAAAAGGACAAGGGCAGCCACGAAACCGCATACTATTGCTGCCCATGGATCCACCACGGAGCAACCTGCGGTTATGGCCGCAAATCCACCGAGTAGACCGTTGCAAACGTCAGTTACGTTCCAGTGGCCAGAGAGGAGGCGTTTTCCGAAGAGTGTGGTTAGAGCCGCCGTGCATCCTGCCAGCGTGGTTGTAACCGCTGTTCGCCCGATTCCGCTCCATTGACCGTAGCTGGAACCAGAATTGTATGGAACGAGGATCTTGGTGAATGAACCGGGGTTGAAACCATACCAACCGAACCAAAGGAGGAAGGTCCCTAAGACAACAAGCGAAGCAGAGTGGCCACGTAGAGCAATAGCACGACCACTTTTCTCGAACCGGCCACGTCGAGGACCTTCGATTAGAGCACCCCATAATCCTGCTATCCCACCAACCATATGAACAACACCGGAGCCAGCGAAATCAATGGCTCCTGTGTCAAACAAACGGTCTCCCGCTGGACGGAAGGGACTGGCCCATCCGTCTGGGGACCAAAACCAGTGAGAGACAACCGGGTAAACAAATCCGGTTAAAAACGAAGAGTAGATCAAGTAAGCCACGAACTGAGTCCTCTCCGCGATGGAACCGCTTGTGATTCCCGCTGCCGCGATTGCGAAGGCCCATTGGTATAGGAAGAAAGAGTAATCGGCAGTGAGAGTTGGGAAGTCCCTAAGAGCAAAGTTGTGTCTTCCGATGAATCCTTCAGAGGATCCGCCATAGGCAAAGGCGTAACCAAAGAGATAATAGAAGAGTCCTCCGGCTGCAGCGTCAAGGACATTGGTGAGCATGATATTCATCGTGTTCTTGGCTCTAACAGAGCCAGCACAGAGCATCGCAAAGCCGAGCTGCATCGCGAAGACGAGGTAAGCGGAGAAGAGGAGGTAAGTGTTGTCTATGGCGAAGGCTGCATCGGTGAATTTGTTGTTAACGGTGCCTAACTGGCCGCAGATGTAGTCGGCCGCCGCGGTGGCGTTTGGACCGAGCAGGGCGGAGAGATCGGCCACGGAGCAAGTTAGAGCTCCTGACATGTTGACAGAGTTAAGAAAGAGAGACACGGAGAAGAATGGCCGTCTCTTGTGTGTCTATTAAAAGGAAGAAGGTGGGTTTATAGTTGACTTTTGATTCCGGCATGACCAATTTAATTAGCGAGAGAAATTACTTATTAATAAAGTTATGTGAGACAAAAACATTATTGAATTAGGGATGGCTTCTGCCAAATCTTCTTAACAACTGCAATCAACGATCCTAATCCTATACGGTTTTGTTGATTTAGTGATTAGCATGTTGTTATGAATATTTAAATTAAGATATTACTGTATGTGCTGAATTTACTTAATTAATTGATAGTAATATTTTAAATTTTTAAACCGCAAAGCTAATTTTCTAGTTGTAACCAAGGGTCTTCTTTCAGCTAAAGTAAATAGAAATCAAAGGTCTACTTTATACCAAAAAAGGATTAAATTCTCTGATCATATACACATCATAACTTTAGCCAAAAGAATGAATGGCATTCCTCAAAAAAAAAAATGAAAAAAAAAATGAATGGATGGTGGTTAAAGAGATAAATATGATACGTTCAAACGTAATATACGCTGAAAATATATTGACCAATAAAATTGTTGTAAAAGTAATGTAAATTGTGTTCTATTATTATGAGCAAGAGGTCTCTTTATATAAGGATTACATAAGGGTAGAAAAGGAAACATCATTTTCCTACATGAATAAGGAAAACATCTAATAGACCGTCTAAGGTATTGGGCCTTCACGCCAATGTCTTGATGGGCCGGTTATGGAGATCGAACCTCTATGATTTATAACACTCCCCCTTGATTGACATAACCGGTTGTGATGATGGGATCATAGTAATACGCTTGGGGATGCTGCCTCATTAAAACCTTTCTAAGGAAAACCCAGTGGGACAAAACCTTAGCGAGGAAAAAGAGTACAGCACGCATTACTCCCCCTGAAAAGATCATCACTCTAAGTCCCTTAATCGGCGCATGCCGATCTGATGCATTAGCTTCTTCAATGTGGAGGTTGGAAGCGACTTAGTGAATAGGTCGGCTGAGTTGTCGCTGGAACGGACTTGGAGCACTTTGAGTTCACCGGCCTTCTGTAGGTCGTGAGTGAAAAAGAACTTTGGTAAGATGTGCTTCGTCCGATCTCCTTTGATGTATCCATCCTTCAACTGAGCTATGCATGCGGCATTGTCCTCGTACATGCTGGTCGGTTCTTCTTTCCCTTCTATCATCCCACAATCTCGTCTAATGTGTTGAGTCATTGACCTCAACCAAACACATTCTCGGCTGGCCTCATGGATCGCCAATATTTCCGCGTGATTGGACGATGTAGCCGTGAGTGTCTGCTTCATGGACCTCCACGAAATGGCTGTTCCATCGTGAGTGAAGACATATCCCGTCTGGGATCGACCGTTGTGCGGATCCGAAAGGTAACCTGCATCAGCAAAACCAACTAAACCTTCATTGTTAAGGTTAGTGTAAAACAGACCCATATCTTTCGTCCCTTTCAGGTAACGAAGTATGTGTTTGATCCCATTCCAGTGCCTTTGGGTCGGACAAGAACTGAATCTTGAAAGGAGGTTCACGGCAAAGCAAATGTCCGGCCTAGTGTGACTAGCCAAGTACATTAACGCTCCTATGGCACTGAGATATGGCACTTCGGGACCAAGGATTTCTTCATCCTTCTTCTTTGGACCGAATGGATCACTGTCCAGACTAAGGCTTCTCACCATCATTGGGCTACTCAGTGGGTGAGCCTGGTCCATATTAAAACGCTTGAGTACCTTTTCTGTATATGCCATTTGATGCACAAGGATTCCATTATTGACGTACTCAAGTTGTATTCCCAAACAGAACTTAGTCTTTCCTAAGTCTTTCATTTCGAATTCCTTCTTTAGGTATTCAACCGTTTGGGATATTTCCTCAGAGGTTCCTAGGATGTTCAGGTCGTCTACATACACCGCGATGATTACGAATCCCTTGTCAAATTTCTTTATAAATATGCATGGACTTATGGGATCGTTTTTATAGCCCTCTTTCACTAAGTACTCGCTTAGTCTATTATACCACATGCGACCTGATTGTTTTAATCCATAGAGCGATTTATTCAGCTTAATACAATGCTGGTCTCGAGAACTTCTTTTATCTTTCAGCTCTATTCCCTCTGGGACTTTCATATAAATTTCGTTATCCAGTGGACCATATAAGTATGCGGTTACAACATCCATTAACCGCAAATCCAATTTCTCTCTTATGGCCAGACTTATCAGGAATCTAAAAGTCGTTGCATCCACCACAGGGGAGTATGTCTCCTCATAATCGATTCCTGGCCTTTGTGAGAATCCTTGTGCCACAAGCCGTGCTTTGTGTCTAACGATTTCACCTTGTTCGTTTCTCTTCCTCACAAAGACCCATTTATGTCCAACTGGTATAACATCACGAGGTGTCCGAATTATGGGACCAAAAACCTCTCTCTTCCTTAAAGAGTTTAACTCCACGTTTATAGCTTCTTTCCATTTATTCCAGTCTAATCGACGAGTGCACTCTAAAATGGACGTGGGTTCTAGATCCTCATTCATGAGCTCAAGTGCTACATTGCATGCAAATATTTCATCAATGTCGACATTCTTTCTGTTCCATTGGATTCCAGACGAGACATAATTGATCGCGATCTCTTTGTTATCAGGAACTTCAGGCCCATGAAGCTTGGCGTCCCAAGCAACATTTTCCGGCACCTTAGGTTCATTTATGTCTGGAACGTCCACTATCTCCTCGGTCTGAATTTCAGCACCTTTCTTTAATTTCCGAGGAGTCTTATCTTTGGAACCAATTGGTCTTCCACGTTTCAATCGTGGTTTAGACTCAGTAGCCGCTTGACTCGGTCCTTCTTGGACATCAATACGAATTGGTGCATTCACGGCTGGTATATATGATTTCGTTACCCTCTTTGGGTCTGCAAAGGAATCTGGCAATTGTATAGCTAGCTTTTGCAAATGTATTATCTTTTGGACCTCTAAATCACTTTCACGAGTCCGGGGATCTTGCCATTTTAAGGATGTTTGATTCCATGCAATTTCTTTTACCAGCCGGTTTCCATCACCTAATGTTGGAAAAACGGATTCGTCAAAATGACAATCCGCGTACCTGGCCTTAAATAAATCTCCGGTGGTCGGCTCAAGGTACTTTATGATCGTGGGTGAATCATATCCAACATATATCCCCATCCTCCTTTGAGGTCCCATCTTAGTCCTCTGTGGTGGTGCAATCGGCACATAAACTGAGCAACCGAATATCTTAAGATGGGAAATGTCTGGCTCTTGTCCCGATAATAATTGGGATGGGGAATATTTATGGTCACTAGATGGCCTGATGCGAATTAGTTCGGCAGCGTGTAAGACAGCATGTCCCCAAGCGGATACAGGAAGCTTTGACCTCATGAGTAATGGTCTAGCAATCAACTGTATGCGTTTTATAAATGACTCGGCCAAGCCGTTTTGTGTATGTACATGTGCCACGGAGTATTCAACACTTACCCCCATGGACATACAATAGTCATTAAACGCTTGGGAAGTAAATTCACCAGCATTATCCATTCGTATGGTCTTTAAAGGAAAGTCTGGAAAGTGAGCCCTTAGGCGTATTATCTGAGCAAGGAGTCTTGCAAATGCCATATTCCGTGATGACAATAAGCATACATGTGACCATCTTGTAGATGCGTCAATGAGGACCATAAAATATCGGAATGTCCCACAAGGTGGGTGTATTGGTCCGCATATATCTCCTTGAATTCTTTCCAGAAAGTTTATTGTTTCCTTAGTCACTTTTACTGGTGATGGCCTTACAATCAATTTCCCTTGTGAACACGAGGTACACATTATATTCTTGGGGATTACTCTCCTTTCTTTCAAGGCGTGCCCATTAGTATTGGCAATCAATTTCCGCATCATACTTGACCCGGGATGTCCCAGACGGTCGTGCCATAAAGTATACATATCCGTAAAGGCTTTATTTACGGCGGCATTGGCTTCTATCATACTGACCTTAGTACAGTAAATGCCAGTGGCTATAGCAGGTATAGTCTCTAAGACTTCTTTCTTTTGGCCTTGGGCGTTTTTAACTATCTGAAGAAATTCTCTGTTTCCTCCGCCCATTGTTTCCACATGATAACCATTCAGACGAATGTCCTTAAAACTCAATAAATTTCGATTTGAGCTAGGTGAAAACAATGCATCTGAGATTTCTAGATGCGTGCCTTTAGGCATTAAAATATTGGCCTGGCCGTGGCCTTCTATTAGGCTGGCTGGTCCTGCTATAGTACTTATGTTTGCCCTTTTAAGTATAAGGTTTATGAAGTATCTTTTATCCTTTAGAATCGTGTGGCTTGACCCACTATCCACCACGAACTCATCCATACTTCATAAAACAATAATTATGTCTTAAAATAAAAACTGAAATCATTCAATAAAATCAAATAATAAAATCCAAAGACATAAATCCAAAGCACAGCAAACATAAAAGCAACAAAGCAAATAGAACTCAAAGTCTAAACTATTTCAAACAATCGGAAGTCTCATGTTCAATGAGATCATCTTTATTGGCGTCAAAATGATCATTCCTTTCATGATCAAAATCGCCTTCATCATCATGCTCATGCTGGATCATATTGGCCTCGGGATTCTTCCCTTTCACACTCTCTTTATAGAGTTCGACGAGGTGTTTGGGAGTCCGGCATGTCTTGGCCCAATGGTTATCCATCCCACAACGATAGCAAATAGACTTGGTCGGGTTGGGCTGATGTCCGGTTGGGTTACCGTAGCCACGACCTCGGCCACGACCCCGACCGCGGTTAGAATTAGATCCGCGGCCGTTCCCACGACCATAAGGCTGGTGGCGACCACGCCCTTGTCTCTTCCCACGTCCATGACCATAATCCTTTTGGTATCTATGGACGTGGTTTGCCTCGGTTTCTTTCTTTGTTTCTGCGGCCACGTTGGCTTCAGGTAGTGGGGCGGTTCCAGCTGGTCTCATCTCGCTGTTGGCCAGAACAAGGCTATTGTTTTGTTCTGCAAGCAACAGGCATGCGATCAGATCTGAGTAAGTCGCGAAGCCTCTCTCGCGATATTGTTGCTGTAGCAACACATTACTCGAATGGAAGGTGGAGAAGGTCTTTTCCAACATATCCTTCTAAGTAATGGTCTCGCCACATAGTTTCAGCTTTGAAACTATATTGAACAAAGTCGAGTTGTATTCCTCTACGGATTTAAAATCCATGAACCTTAGGTTCAGCCAATCGAATCTGGCTTTCGGCAATACAACCGTCCTCTGATGGGCGTACCTCTTATTCAATTCCTTCCACAGATCCAATGGATCTTCAATTGTAAGATACTGATCCTTGAGACTTTCAGCAAGGTGGTGGCGTATAATGAGGATCGCCTTGTATCTGTATCTCACAGATTCATTGTTTCCGTCGACGATACATTCACCAATCCCTTTTGAGTTGAGCATGATCTTTGTGTCAAGTGCCCACTTTAAGTAGTTGTCTCCAGAGAGATCGAGGGCTGCATAGTCTAGATTGGAGACTCTAGACATCTGAAAATATGCACCAATTTTCTCTTAGGGCTTTTAATAAAATCAAGGCCTTAGAATGATGGCCGATTTATATACATCCGATTTTAGACTTCAAGTAATTAATCATGCAAGCAAATTCAAGCAAGCAATCATATAATCCGATTTTATTCTATACTTATATCAGATTTTAATTAACTTAGTCTATATGTAAGATTAATCCTAAAACAATTATAATTAAACACTAAAGGATAATCATGCAAAAAGGAAATTTTTAAACTTTCCTATTTTTTTTTAGGATTAGGGTTTTTATGAAATCCGATTTTAATCTTTCTTAATCTCTTAGGGTTTCGGTTTCATGCAACTAGAACAATCAATCTAACACTCCTAAAACGCAAAGCTAAAACCTGATTTTAATTTTCTTTACTTATGCGGTTTTAACTAAGCAAGTAAACAATCCTTTACATGAATCGGTTTTAGGGTTTGAGTAAGATTAATGTTCAATTCGATTATGGTGAATGATTCTATCATGCGGTTTCTAAACATCAAATAAACAAGCTAAACAATATGTTTAAAACACGCAAACAAGTTAATCAAGTAAACCGTATTTTAGGATTTGATATATGTTTAAGTAGGTTTCGGTTTTAAGGTTCTAAAGAGATCAAACAAGTTTAAACAATCAAACCGAATTTAGGTCTTTCCTTTAGCTTAGATTCAAATTCAAATATAGGTTTTAACAAGACCAAACAAGTTTATAAGATAATCTGTTTTTAGGGTTTATGTTTATTAAGGTTGAATTCGATTTTATTTTGTTCTTAGACTTAGGGTTTTACCTTGATCTTCTTTTGGGGTTGAATGGTATGAACCGGGAGCTACAGACCACGGTATCGAGCTTAGAACCTCACGCTTGAATTGTTCGCGGCTACACGTCGGGTCAGCTACACGGACGGCTACTCGTCGGGTCAGCTACGGACGGCTACTCGTCGGGTCAGCTACGGACGGAACGAGTTGCTGCGGTATGAGGATCACGCGGCTACTCGGGATCGTCGGCTTCTGCTTCTCGGGTTAGGGTCGCGAGGAGCAGCTGCTGCGGTAAGTGATCACGCGGCTGCTAGGGAAACACCGGGTGAAGGACGCGCGGCTAGGGTTCCTCGGATCGCGCGGCTAGGTATCACGGATCGCGCGGCTAGGGAGAAACTCGGATCGCGCGGCTAGGGTTTCTCCGGTTTCTCGGATCGCGCGGCTAGCGATGATCGGATCGTGCGGCTGCGGGAGATCGGATCGCGCGGCTAGGTGGAGATCGAGCGGCTGCGATTTTTCTCGGTGGCTAGGGTTTTAGGGATTTTTCGGTGGCTATGGTTTAGAGTAAGTTCGTGCTGATAACGTGTTGTAAAAGTAATGTAAATTGTGTTCTATTATTATGACCAAGAGGTCTCTTTATATAAGGATTACATAAGGGTAGAAAAGGAAACATCCTTTTTCTACATGAATAAGGAAAACATCTAATAGACCGTCTAAGGTATTGGGCATTCACGCCAATGTCTTGATGGGCCGGTTATGCAGATCGAACCTCTATGATTTATAACAAAAATCTCTTTGTTGGTTAATATAGGGACTATACAAGAAGGACAGACGATTACCGTACAATGTTGGACCCGCTGGCATAAATCGTTTTCCTTACTTTTAGAGTCACCAAGAGGGAAACTCATTCGTATGCTTTGTCTTTTACATGCATCCCCCAATTTGATTTTTTGATAGAATAGAATAGAATAAAATAATATTTTTAGCAAAATAAATTGGCAACTAGCAAAACGAATAAAAAAAATACTTGTTTTCAACTGAAATTTTAAACTCTGGTGTTAAAAGAGAAACTCAATAGTATTAATTTGTGTAAATTCGAGTGTCACCAAATGAGAGTTTTGATTAATAGTTTTTTCAAATGATACATTATTCGTTATAACATTATATATATTCAGTCATTTTTTTTGTTAAAATATATTCAGTCATTTAATTAATTTATTTGCATACAACATTCATTAGAATATCAAATATTTGATGTTTCAATTTTCAAATGGCCTAATTATATACGCATAGAGATTTCAAATTGTAAATCTAAAACGTACAATATTTTTGTGTTTGCTTGGATTTAAATTCAGACATGCGTTGTAAGAGAGAATTTTAAAAATGTTAAAAATATATATATTTTAGCAAAAAAAAAAATGTTAAAAAAGAGAAACTATTCATTATTTATCCTACTACTGGGATGTGGGTTAATAAGAGCCATATTATCTCAAACACGCTTTCAAAATTGTCACATCTAGAATAAAAAAGAAAATAATATTAAAAATCATATATTTATTCTCTCTTTTTGTAATATAGATTTATTAAGTTATTGTCACATAGTTTTTTTTTTTTTAAAAGGGCCTTTTGTCACATAGGTTTAAGTTTAAGATTCATGAAAAATAAAATTGTAACACATTGTGTTTCTAATTTTTCATTAGACAAATTGGATTTGAATTCCAATGCTTTTTAAAAAAAAATAAAGTTGAATTCCAATGCTTGAGTAGCCATTAATCCTATGATATGCTTTCGACGTTTCTAAATTTTATTTAATTTAAAATGTGAACTTGCAGCATACTTTGTTTTTGCATGGGTGATAAAAGTTGGGACGATGGTTAACCAAAGGAAGTAGCCATGATAAGATACGTTTTAGAGATATTACGTGTGGACCATCAATTCCTTCGAATTTAACCAAAAGCAACTACTACGGAATATAAAAAGCTATATCACTTATGACTTAACATATAGACTGATCTGTCATTTGATTTTAACACTGAATATGTGTTCCACCAAATCGATCGGATCCTAGTTACCAAAATACCAAACTGTTCTAGAAATTAAATTGCAGATCCGACTATGCATATATCTAATTTTCTAGAAATTAAGGTCACGATTCAGCATTCATTATGCGACAATATTATGATGTTCTACCAAAGTATTAATAAAGTTTTGCTTAACCCGCAAATGATGATAACATGTGTTAGCGGGAACCACGTTTCATTTGTAGAAAATTGTATTTACGTCCTTATTACTATTGTTTTTGATAAATACGCCCTTATAACTTCCGACCTGGATTTGTCCAAAATTATCCAGATGCACTAGATTCTTATATCTGTACCGTTTCTCATGGTTGTGTATAATAATACCACAAAGGTCCCATAAGAACAACTGAGAGCTACTCTGAATGTACTCAAAGAAAATGAAACAACGAAATTTTTCAACCAATAGAAAGTTGTATCTATAACTGAAGCTGACTTAAGAGACATATCAACTAATCATGAATTATTTACCAGATTACAAACTAGCTGATGAAAAAATATTAAAGAAACAAAGAGTATAATACAATCTCTTCTTTTTTTGGGATAAATAGTATAATACGATCTTGAATGCGTTATATTGAGAGTTGACACTCAGCAAAATAGAAAAAATCAGACTTTTTAAAAATGACAAACGATAAATTATGCACATACAGTATTTTAGTAGCTACTGCAGCTTTCAAAATTATGTTAAGAGTTGACGTGGCATCACAGATTACCACATAACACATTGATTATTTAGTATACGCATTAATTAGTTATTTGTTATGGAGTACTATATCTTAATTTAGGTCAACCAAGAATTATAAACACTAAATTATTACTAAACACGAAAAGCCATCTTGGATGGTTTATGAAATTAGACGAGGGCGCCTATATATAGCTCTTCTCAAACTTTTCATTCGTAAAATTAATTTGTTTCTTTTAATAGATAGCAGTAATTGAATGATAACAACGAAAAACATTATAGATAATCAAGATTTTCGCATTGAGTATTTCGTATATGTGGTACGCTTGCAGATAACTCCTATCAAGTGTCAATCAAAAGACAAAAAAAGGGGATTTTGGCATTAATATTTTTCGTAAAACAAATTAAGCCAAGAGTAACTGACTTTGCATTGCTTGCGGAGCTTGAAGAACCACCCTGGATTCTAACTATAGTACCACATGAAAACTATTGCTTCCAGCTAATTCTGTATATTTTAATGGAATAAGTTATTAACTCTAAGTCTAATTCAAGTATTTCCTAAGCAATCTTCTATTGTTTTAAAGAAAAATCAAAGTTCAAGGTGTAGACATATTTTGTGTGTATATATATAATATAACCTGTACGGCAACTCGGCAAGAATAGTTTAAGGGTTTCGTAAGTATTTTAATAAAATTTTCTTACAGCCACCTACTTTGTTAATTGTAGTTCAAATAATTGTACAGTGCACTTGAAAGTTTCGCATTTTTAGTCTTTGCCAGTTTTGGGTAACATATGAAAGATACGTTTAACAATAAAAAAAATGCATGATGCAAATACGGTTTGACTAAAATGCAAAAAAAAACAAAACATGATATATAAGGAAAAAAACTAAGGGAATCGCATTATTGTTGATTACATGATTCTACAGTTATCCAAACTGAATCTAAACAAGGAGTAGTTGATTTGTGCGTATTTTGAATATTTGGTTTAGGAAAATTTGAAATAAAAATGTTTTTGAATTATTGACTTTAAGATAGCTGAATGGTAAAATGTTAGGTGTTAAAAGTCTAATAACTCCTTTGCTATAAAACTAGGACGAAAGAATTTGATTTGTATTTTTTGGAGTCATAGAAAATATCATTGCCAACGATTATTAAGCTAAAGGGTAAAGGCCCATTTAGGCTTAACCATAAACGTATATCAGTGACCGCTTAGATTAGATGTAATGATATGACCATATCTCTACTACATCATAAGTCCGAAATTCTATGGGACAAATAGCCGAAATGCCCTTATTTGTTAAAACTTAATCTCATTATCCCTTATCTAATCTCACTACCCTTCTCATTTTACTCTCTCATTTTTACCCTCACCCTTTCTTTCTTATTTTAATAATATGTGTTGGAAAATAAAGAATAAAACAAAAACAATAATGGGTAATAATTTAATTCAATTTAATTCTCTTCAACCAATTTTCAACTACCGACGGGTCCCACACATCATCTTCTACATCCACGGTTTCGGGATTGGCTTCATGTCTCCCAAAACAGAACATTCTCCATCTTCAACCTCTTGTGGAACTTCAAAAGGTGAGTCAGTTATTTGTTGCTGCTGCGGACGCATTGTCTCCCTTATATGAGCTTTGAATCTATGTAAAATCTTTTAGTCTTACACTTTGTTCCTCTTTCTCTTCCATCCCCCTTCCATGGCGTTATTTTTGATTTTTTTTTGGATCATTGGGTTATTGAAATTGTTTGCTAAGGGTCTTACATCGGTAAACATGAGCAGTTATAATCGTTAAATGCGCATCAAATCATACTGAATCGTAGTAAATCGTTGTAAATTCGTATATATATATATATATATATATATATATATATATATAAACTTTATGGGTTCACGAACTGGGTATTACTGGACAACTTGATATTACTAAGACAGTGGGTATTACTGAGAGAACCTTGTATTACTGAGCATTGCTAAGAAAACTGGTATTACTGATAGAACTAGTATGATTGAGACATATACTAATGGTATTTGTTATTATTCAGAGGACTATGAATAGAGGCCATTGCACTGTTATATGCTTCGATTATGGGGGATGCTATTCAAAGGACGGTGATGACATAAGATAGGTCTTAGGAGAAGATGAAATTCACACTTTAATGATGATGCTGTCTGTTGAGGATGTCACTTATTCTGGGTTAATCACGAGAATATGCAGGGAGATAAAGATAGACGAAGCTAATACGAGTCAGTTACTTTCCATTGTTAGTGGGTTCTAATAGACCAGCATATATCTGGAATGATGAGCATGTTTTTGGCTACCTAATGCAAGTGAATAACGCTACATGTAGAAGTGTTTTGCATGTGGAGATCGTGGAAGATGTCGATCAAAATCAGGGTTTTGTGCAACATTCAAGAGAGGATCGTGAGATTGAAAACAGTGGGAATAATGATGAGGTGTTCCCAAGTGGTATAGATGCTAATGCTGGTATGATTACTCTTCACGCAGGTGAACCATCAGAAGCCTGTGAAGCAGAACAGAGAAATGTGTCAAGGGAAGAACTTGATGATACTGAGGATGCACATGCTATAGAAGAAGTAGCAGCAAATAATGGCTGGGAAGATGGTATTGAAATTGTTGTAGGTCAAGAATTCAGAAGCAAGCAGATAGTGCAAGATTTAGTTCATAAAGCTTCACACCAGTATTGTTTTGAGGTTGATATAATCAAGTCTGATAAAAATCGATATGTGGTTAAATGTCGTGAAGCAAAAGATGGTTGCAAGTGGTCTTTACGAGCTGCAAAGGTGATGGAATCAGATTGTTTCTCAGTAAGAACTTACAACAAGATGCATACATGCTCTCGAGCTTCTTCAGTTACACTCAGAAACAAAAGGAAAGGGACACCGGGATTGGTTGCATATGTTTTGCATGAAGATTATCCGGGTAAATTTGACACTCCAACTCCAAAACATCTGATCGGTATGGTTCAAGGAAGACTTGGGGTTAAAGTATCATACTCTACTGCTTTGAGAGGGAAAAAACAAGCTGCAAATGATGTGAGGGGAAGTCCAGCGGAGAGTTACCAGCTTGTGTATTCTTATATGTACATGCTAGAGGCGATGAATCTTGGTACACGAACTTATGTGGAATTGGATGAAAACAAAAAGTTCAAGTATCTATTCTTTGCGCTATGAGCTAGCATTGAGGGATTCCAAGCCATGAGAAAAGTCATTGTTGTGGATGGAACCCACCTTAAGACTGGATATGGTGGTGTTTTAATAGTTGCTACAGCCCAAGATCCTAATCATCACCATTATCCAATTGCGTTTGGTGTAGTTGATGGTGAGAAAGATGCTAGTTGGATGTGGTTTCTGAATAGGTTGAAATCAGTGGTACCAGATGATCCTGGATTAGTGTTTCTTTATGATAGAAACCCAAGCCTCATCAAGTCGGTGTAGGCGGTGTTCCCATTGTCTGAGCATGGGTATTGTATACAACATTTGTCACAGAATGTGAAAGCAAATGTCTATTACGTCAACAAAGATACATGCGTGAAGAAGTTCAAAGAATGCGCTCATGCATATACAGAGAGTGAGTTCTTGACACTTTATGATGCTTTTAGAACCAAGTATCCTGCTGCAGCTGAGTATCTCGATGGTAGTGTTCGTGTGGAGAAATGGGCAAGATGCTATTTTCCTCGAGAAAGGTACAACATAGACACCTCCAATATTATAGAATCTATTAATGGTGTTCTTAGGAAAGCAAGGAAGTACGCTCTCTTACCAATGATTGACGTGATTGTTGAAAAAGTGGCTGAATGGTTTAATAAGCATAGGAACACTTATGCAGAAGGGGCACAGAGGCTTGTGCCTTACGTGGATAAGGAAATTCATAAAAGATCGCCGGAAGCAAAGAAATTAACGGTGTATGAGTTGAACGTCTTCTTCCTTAAATACAATGTCATTGGAAAAGATGGGAAGTCCTATTTGGTGGATATGAAAAGGAAAACTTGTAGTTGCAAGTGCTTTGATATAGACATATACCCTTGCGTCCATGCAATAGCTGCTACCATCTTTTTAAGTGGAGGCACGGACCTCCATCTACAACAGTTTTGTTCAAAATATTATTGGATGGAGGTATGGAATTTAGCGTATTGCCGGACGATTTATCCAGTACCCCACAAGTCTGATTGTATTGTTCCTGACCATATACAACAGCTGGTTGTCATACCACCAGATTATGTCGCAAAGGAAGGAAGACTCAAGAAAATAGATTCCCATCAGTTGGAGAACACCGAGGAAGAGGGAGAGGAAGGGGAAGAGGGAGAGGGAGAGGGAGAGGGAGAGGGAGAGGCAAATCGAGGTTTTGCTCATATTTTGATAGTGAAAATAGCGAAGCTGGTGAAAATGTGTAATTCGTTTCTGTTTCTAATGTGTATTCGGAATACTAGGCATAACTGGTGCAACTGATTGTATTAAAAGAGTATGCTTTTATTTTATTTTCAAAAATTATTAGAAAATCGAACATTCAATGTCAAACAAACAAATGTTCGTTAGTAAAAACAACTAATAAGTGATTTGAAACGTGTATTGAGTGGGTTTGGTAAAATGATTACATAATTGTTTGTTATGATGACATTCACACAACAAACACTATATACTTCTATGAACACTTCCTCAATACTAACCACCATATGAAGCGAAACACACATACGATGCGTTTAAAAATATTTGAATGTGCAAAAACCTCCGATTTAGCAATTTAATGATTACAATTAGTTGTAAAACTAGAAATATAAATCTTATTACAGAGTAAAACTAAATAAAGTTGAAAACACCCAAAAGTACAACTATTTGCAAATCGGTAAAACTAATAAACTGCATATAACTAAGTGCAATTTTGACGGTGTCCACGTAAGCAAAAAACGGCGCACATGTCCATTTGGCGGCGCACGTGTCTATTTGGCGGGGTTTTTTTTGGACGGTTTACCTCCGGTTTTCGGACGAAGAGCTGAGACATTGATCCCGGTTTACCTCCGGTTTTCCCCCTCATATTCGGATCGGGGTTCTAGGGAAATCTTTCACTTTTCCCCCTTTTCCCTTTGACCCGAATTTTCCTTCACTCTCTCTCTTCTTTGGTCCCTTTCTTCCTCCTTCCCCATTGCAGCGATTTCTAGGTTTGAAGCTCCAAGGTACCTCTCTCTTATTCTTCTAGAAGCTCCTTACTCGTGATTCGGGTTCGTCTAGGGTTTGGGTAATTCGGGATTCATCTAGGGTTCGGGTAATTCGGGATTCATCTAGGGTTCGGATAATTCGGGATTCATCTAGGGTTCGGGTAATTTGGGATTCATCTAGGGTTCGGGTAATTCGGGATTCATCTAGGGTTCGGATAATTCGGGATTCATCTAGGGTTCGGGTAATTTGGGATTCATCTAGGGTTCGGGTAATTCGGGATTCATCTAGGGTTCGGGTAATTCGGATTTATCTAGAAGCTCCTTACTCGTGATTCGGGATTTGTTTAGGTTTGTCTACTGTTTTACATATAGTAATACTGAACGTAGTAATACTGAATCTTGTAATACTGACTCTTGTAACAGGATCAATGGACCCTAATGATCCAAACTACGCTGCCCAGAAGAGGGCTAAAGCAAACATAGACAGACTTTATCACATAGCTGACGGGGACTACGGCATTCCGAGAATTTGTCCATGTGATGGACGAATCATTGAGAAGGTTGAGAAGATTCAACCATCTGAATCCTACTCAGGAAGAAGATATTTTACCTGCAATGTGTATGCGGTGAGGGTGAGATCAATTTATTTATTTTCCCGAGTTTAAGGGCATTATTGAACATGAGAATTTTGTGTCTTTATGTGCAGGATGATGGCTATCATATTCACAAATGCTGGGAACATGCCGTTGAAGAAGAAGTTGAGAGTGTAAGGAAGGAGCAATCTGAGGCCATTGAAATCCTTAAAAATCAAATGACCAGCATCCTAATGGGGCATACATTCAAAGCTGATCAGATTGACAAGCTGAAGGAAGAAGTTGAAAAGCTAAAGGAAGAAGTTGAAAAGCTGAAGGAGGAAGCTGCTTGACTGCTTTAATGCTTTGTAATAGACATTTGTAATAGACCTAAGTGAGTTTGTTTTGGAGTTAAACTTATGTTTTTCGAATTTAATGTTAAACTTATGCAGTGAATCTTAATTAGTTATATAAACACAAAATGAAATCCATAACATAGCTTATCATAGTTTTAAATGTAAAATAAAATTCATAACCAAACATAACATAGTTTTAAATCCATAACATAACACAACAAAACATGACATTAAACATAACATAAGAAGTTCTTCCTAGGCCTTCTTACTTGTTTAGTTCTTCCTAGGCCTCTTTCCCCTGCCCTTCTCCTCCGTGAATGGGGGCATCAAATGTTGGGGAAGTTTTTTTGTCCTCTTACTCGGTTCACCTCCTTCCTCAATCCCATGAACCTGAGACCGTGTCTTTCTCCTCCCATACGTTTATTTCGTTTCCGGTTTCCCCTTTATATCCTTTTGCCTTTTGCCGTCTCTAACCACCACGGTGCTACACCTCTCTATTGATATCTGAGTAACATCTTCTTCTCCTTCCTCCCCCTGCAAAACACAAACAGTTTTATTTAGTATACCCTAGTAATACCTAGTATCACATTTTTGTTTAATGGTCTAAGACAGCAAAAGTATTACCTCTTCCATCATAGAAACGTCTTCTACAACCTCGTCAGCCCCATGAACTTCCCCTTCCTTCTCCTGCTCGTCTCCTCCTTTCTCTCCAGCCCCATGAAGTTGCTCTTCTCCTCCTTTCTCTCCGTCCAAAGCGGTGGTTTCCTCAACCACAGGAACATTATCTTCTCCGTCCTTCTCACTCTGTGCCTCCTCCTCGTCGCCTTCAATCCCCTGCAAAACACGAACAATTTTATTTAGTATTATAAACTTTTACCTAATATCACTTTCTAAGACAAGCAAATAATTACCTCGTCTCCTCCTTTCTCTCCAGCCCCTTGAAGTCCCTCTTCTCCTCCATTCTCTCCGTCCAAAGTGGTGGTTTCCTCAACCAGCCCGTCGTCCTTCTCCTTGTCCTTCGAACCCTGCAATCCAATATAGTAGTGTTACCAAGTCTGACTATTTAAAAAAAAAACAAGATGCATACATGAAATCGTATTAATCACCTGCTCTTTCTCCAACCCGTCATCGTTAATCCCAATATGAGGACTGAAAGCACCATAACCCACATCCTCATACTCCCTTCGAGCATCTAACTGCTCCTTGACATAACCTTCCACGGCTACCATTCTTGTGTCTAAGCCAGCTAACTTCTCGTTCACTTTCTTGAACCCTTTCTCCATTTCACTCTTAATTTTCTTTACTACCCCAACCAATTCGGTCAAAGAAGCATTCTCCTCTGATCCAGTGACAACATTGGTGGCGGCATTGGCTTCATTCACAGGTTGCTCCTCTAGCCGGGCAGCCACATCTTCTGCATACATCTGCTCAAAACAGACCGGCTTATCTTCCTCGAGAATACACTTCAGCCAACTCCCAACAACAACATCATCAACATCATCATCATCATCTTCTTCGGTAATTCGGGCCAACATAGCTTCTTCCTCGTTGTAAGGGACCAAGATGCTATCAATCTCCTGTGAATATACACAAGGATTACAATTGCAAAAAATAATTAATTTGCAATTTTAAAACGTTAAAAAATAAAGTAATACTGACCTTAGTTGTACCGAGTGCTTCATTGATTTCCTCAAGAGAAAATCCTTTCATGGCACTTTTCTTAAACTTGGTCTTACACATCCTCGGACAAACCTTCTTGGCAGATGAAACAGCTTCTCGGAATTTATTCCTTAGAGATGGAATTGCCTCAAAGGCAAGAAGCTACAAACGCAACAAATAATTTCATTTACCTTCAAATCAAATGAAATAAAAGTAATAAGGACAACTCATTTTTACCTCTAAAGGAATGCAAAAACTTAGATAAGCCCAATTTGTTCCGGTAACAACCCCTTTGAAATGATCCACAGTATGCTGGATCTCTTGCATATTGTTATCAAAAGACAATCTCCCCCAGGGAAATGTCTTACACAAGTGTAGATCACTCACTGCTCTTTGAAAGAATCGATCCACACAAGTAGCATCTTCTCCTACCTTAGATTGCCCGATAATGACGCTTGATAAAAAGAAGAGGATAGCCATCTTCAATTGATCCGGAGAATATCGCATTTTCATGAGTTGTTCTTTCACATCAGAATATCTTACTTTTGATCCCGCCCCAAAGTACTTCTCCACGAAAACCATGCTGCCCAATTCCTCATGGTTAGGAGGATAGCTCAGACAGCTTAAACCCGAGATGAGAGCATGTTCCCGTAGACCATACCGAATGGGCACGCCATTCACAATGAACCATGCTTCCTTTGTCTTCTCTGTAACAGCCGTTCGAAGAAGCAGCAACCACATCCCCATTACCTTGTGGTTTCTATCTTTATGCATGTGGAAAAAATGCTTGAATTGAGGGTGATGCAAAAACCAACTCCTTTCCTCTTCTCTAAGCGGATACTTTAACCCACTTAGAAGCAACTCAACTGCTGCCGTGATATAACACCTTGTCGAGATCTTGATTTTTTGCACGTACTCCTTTGGCTGGAAGTACATCTCCCTAGGAAGCATTGGTTGGATTCCCTGCAACAAATAGTTGTACACAGTGTTACTTTTTTTTCCAGAAATTTCTAACTTACATAATGAATTTAGTTTTACCAGGTTTACCAAAAAACTGAATATTTCTCAAAACACGAATTCGGCCTAAATTCGAAACAAAAATCACAAATTCTTTCACGAAAACAATAACCAACCCATAAATGATGTAATTTAATCAAACCCAAAACCCAATTCCGCTTCAACCATTGAAAAATCCAAACCTAAGTGATGACGGTTCTACTTACCTCGGACTCGTCGTCCGTGACTGTTCGGCTGTCTCCATCGTCTCCGTCTCCGTCTCCGTCGTTTCCGTCTGCTCTGTTGTCCTCCGAAGAGTCTGGGTCTTCGTAGACAATCCGAGACCTTGTCTCACATCTTTCAACCGCCGTTGGAACCTCTGTTGGAACGACTTCATTCAAAGCATAGTTTGGCCTTTTTGTACGCGCCATAAATTCTGGGAGCAATGGGATTCCGGATCAATGTCTGAGAAGATGAATCGACTCATCAAAATCGATCTCATGCAAGACACAAAACCAACATGATAATGACACATACCTTTTTTGATTTGCCGCGAGATTGATTGCTCTATTCTTAGAGTTTTTCTTAGTTTTTCTTGCAACTCGAAGTGGTCCCGATCAAATTGGGTTTCGTCCGTTTTTTCTTCTTTCAAATTTTTTTCCCTAATTTCACTTTGATCCGATGCAAAGGGAAAGAGAGTGATTTTCACGGTTTTTAACACAAAGATCCGGATAAGATCCGCGAAGAATGGATTTGGGTGGGTTTGGGGCGGTTGGGTCAGTAATATGTTTAATTCATTAAGGGCAAAATCGATATACACCACTTTTTCATATTTTTAAAAAATGTTTAATTAAATGTCAAATATAAAGGGGTATATCGGATCATTCTTGCACCGAGAGGGATATCTCAGCCATTGATCCAATTCTATGATTCATTTTAGCACAGAGAATTATTTACATATTTTCGGCCCATATAAAAATTCTACAAAAAGAGGAATTATCGACTAATTAAATCCAATGTTGAATTTATGCCTAGTTTTTATTAAAAATCAATTAATTGAAAAAAATATAATTAAAAGAAATATATTCAATTGCTCTAAGGAGCTAGGTAGCACGGTATCTTTTTCGAAAGTCCGCTTTCTGCTTTAGAATCAAAATCTTTCGTAATTTTCTGGAAGCTTGCTTCCTACTTCAAAAACAAATCTTTTTAAAAACGTGTTGGAAACTGTTAAAAAAATTTATGCTTTTATTTTTTAAATATGGTGTCGTAAATAAATAGAAAATAGGGTTATTCTGGATATGTTAAAAAGTTGTTTTAATCATATGTCAAATGTTGAAATGATTCATTTGATTAGTTGAATGAGATTATCTTGGAAATTTTGACTTTGATGATCATTCTTTTGACGACATAGGTTTGAAGTAGTTTTGTTTCACAGAGTTGAGCAAAATGAGGATATGGATGGTGATTTAGGTTAAGATTTTTGAATTTAAATCATATGATTTTTATTTATTTTTAGTTGAGTTGTGTAGAATTGATGTATTGGAATTGTGTTATCCACAATAATTTTTTAATATAATACGATATTATATATATATATATTATTTTTTAAAATCGCTTTTGCGCTTTTAAACATTTTGTTTCCTAATAAATTATTTGTTCTTTCAATGCAAATTAGCTAACGGGTTAATTAAAATGAATTCACCGGATCTTGTTGTTGGATTGTCGTTGACGTATGACAAAAAGCATGACAAGACACATAACATGGAAAATATGTGATACGCATATATATACTACGTCTTCTGAATTTTATAGTCAAAGCAGCAAAAAGCACCAACTCTTCACAACGAAGATCCCAAGTATTCCAATTTCGTAAACCTGAACAAATATATTTAGCCAAACTTCTCATGTTGAGAATTGAGACTCGCTCCTATTAGACACCACTATGCTATAAATTTTGTGTAACCATAATAAGTATTATTAGTTTCTAGAAAAATAGAGAAAAACACTACACGAGTCAAGTAATATTAGAGAATTCGGAAATATAGAATCATGAGAAACACATAAAATTAAACACATACATATATATATATATAAATATATAGATCACTTAAAACAAAACAAGTCCAAACAAGATTTGTATTTCAAATTTAAAATGGAAAACCCCAACAATGCTTAAGGTGCATAAAGTTACAAAACGCTTAAAAATTAAACGGCTGGAGGAGTAGGAGGTCGAGGTACAGGAGATCCAGGGTTCATTCTCGGAAGCTGAATGGACTCGTCGTCATTATCATGGTAGATATAAGCAAAACCACCGTGACGTGTCATATCCATACCAGCCATCTCATCCTTCTCCGAGATCCTAAGCAGATTGAGCTTTTTGAGGATGAAGAAGAGTGTTCCCATTGTGGCACTAACCCATCCTACAATCACAAGTATTTGAACCAGTTGTGCTCCCAATAGCTTCCCTCCTCCACCCATAAACAGCCCGTAGTGCCTTCCCGGGCTAGCACCGTAAACCTCGTTTACATACTTCTCTTTTGCAAACAGTCCTACGAATATCAACCCCCAAGCGCCGCACCCTCCGTGTAGTTGCGCAGCCTCGAGCGGATCGTCATATTTTAGGAGCTCCGCGAGCTTGTTGCATCCAATAAGGACGAGGGAAGCCACAAAGCCGCAGACGATCGCTGCCCATGGCTCTACCACGGAGCAACCTGCGGTTATGGCCGCAAACCCGCCGAGTAACCCGTTGCAAACGTCAGTTACGTTCCAGTGGCTTGATAGGAGGCGTTTTCCGAAGAGTGTGGTTAGAGCCGCTGTGCATCCTGAGAGCGTGGTTGTAACTGCTGTTCGTCCGATTCCGCTCCATTGACCGTA
Source organism: Alliaria petiolata (assembly GCA_020283515.1). Lineage (NCBI taxonomy): Eukaryota > Viridiplantae > Streptophyta > Magnoliopsida > Brassicales > Brassicaceae > Alliaria > Alliaria petiolata. The sequence continues at coordinate 435,381,773 of JAHZTW010000001.1, read as the reverse complement.
GCTGGAACCAGACTCGTACGGAATGAGGATCTTGGTGAAAGAACCGGGGTTGAAACCATACCAACCGAACCAGAGTAGAAAGGTCCCTAGGACGACTAGGGAGGCAGAGTGTCCGCGCAGAGCAATAGCACCACGTCCACCTTTCTCGAACCGGCCAATCCGAGGACCTTCAATAAGGGCACCCCATAAACCGGCAATACCACCAACCATGTGAACGACACCGGAGCCCGCAAAATCAATGGCTCCGGTGCCAAACAAACGGTCTCCTGCTGGACGAAAGGGACTGGCCCATCCGTCCACGGACCAGAACCAGTGAGAGACGACCGGGTAAACTAATCCGGTCAAAAACGAAGAGTATATCAAGTATGCCACGAACTGAGTCCTCTCCGCGATGGAACCGCTTGTGATTCCAGCGGCCGCGATTGCGAACGCCCATTGGTATAGGAAGAAGGAGTAATCGGAGGTGAGAGTCGGGAAGTTTTTAAGACCAAAGTTGTGTCTTCCGATGAATCCATTGGAGGATTCTCCAAAAGCAAAGGCGTAACCAAAGAGATAGTAGAAGAGTCCTCCGGCGGCAGCGTCAAGGACATTGGTGAGCATGATGTTCATCGTATTCTTGGCTCTAACGGAGCCAGCACAGAGCATAGCAAAGCCGAGCTGCATCGCGAAGACGAGATAGGCGGAGAAGAGGAGGTAAGTGTTGTCTATGGCGAAGGCTGCATCGGTAAACTTGTTGTTAACGGTGCCTAATTGGCCGCAGATGTAGGCAGCCGCCGCCGTGGCGTTGGGGCCAAGAAGGGAAGAGAGATCGGTCGCAGAGCAAGTTATAGCTCCCGACATGTTGAGAGACCTTAGAGAGAAAGATAGACACAAAGAAGAAAGATTGTCTCCTGTGTCTATTAAAGGGCGGAAGAGGAGCTTTAGGGTTGACTTTTGATTCCGGCTTGACCAATTAAATACGTAGTTAACTTATTAATTAAAATTTCTGTGAGATAACAACGTACAATATTTGAATCAGAGATAAAATCTGCCAAATCTTTTAACTATTTGCAATCTATGATTACGGTTTTAGTGATTAGCATGTACTTTGTGAATATAAAAAAAGCGAGGGTATGTATAATTTTAAGAAAAAAAACTGTGTGTAATGAAATTATAGTTAATAAATCGGACGTAATTAATTGTTTTTTCTTGGTCGTCAATTTATCATAATATTTTAGAATCACAAAGATATTTTCAAGTTGTATTCAAGGTTCTTCCACAAAAAACAAAAAGGACTAAATTATCTGGTAATATTTCATTGAATAATCAAGTTAGCTAATGGAATTAACTTTAATCAACGATAAAAAAAAATGAATGACGTTAAAATGTTGCTTAAAAAGAGAGATATAAATATTGATCTGTTCAAGTACGTTAGCAAAATATTGACCAAAGGAATCTGCATCTAAAAGGTTAAAGAGGGAAGAATATTCCCATACAGAGTGGGACCCAATGATCCTCTTAGATTCACACTGTCACAGAAAGGGAAACTCATTCATGCTTTGTACTTCGGGGAAAAACGTTTACATGTGTCTCCAATTTCTAGTAGTATATTTGATAAAAGTTAAAACAAAACAAAATAGTATACCTAGCAACAAAAATTGTGGCAACAAAACGAAAATTTATTTATCAGATATAAATCATCTTTGAAATTTATGATTAAATTATTTTTTACTATAATTTTTAATATTGAAATTCAAACAAATTCAAAAATATTACTAAAATCAATTGGCAATGAATTGATTAGTCAAGAATTGTTTTAAATTAGTGCCAGTTGGTGTTATATTAAGACAGTTTCTCATATTTTATAGGGATTTTATAAATATAAAAATAAAGATCGGATGAATTATGCAAAAGTCTTTGAGCCTATATATTTTTGTTTTTTTAATAGGATATTTTACACATATATGTATGTTCCACCAAACCGGCCCGAACTAGTTCCCTAAACACCGAACTGGTTTAGATATCGATTGCAGATCAGCAATTGTAATTGGAAATTAGGTCAAGATTAAGCATTCTATATATATGAAAATCTTAATAATGATGATCTTGCAAAGTATTAATAATGTTTGCTGAAGGTTGAAACCGAATATGATAACATGGGTTGGCGGAAACCACGTTTGATTAGATGAAAATTGCATTTAAGCCCTTAAATTCAACAAATCAATGGCGTTTAATAATGTGATTCCCCATTAGCGAACCTTATTATATAATAAGAATAATTAATGTTCCAATTATGCCTATATGTAAACTCAATCATTGTATGACACACTTGTAATCTACATTCACTGATAAATACGTACAAAGGAGAATATATGAGCTCATCAGATTACAAAAACGAGCTGATGAAAAACTACGAAAATAACAAATTAAGAGCATAATTACATTATAATGAGGGTTGACACTCAGCAAAATAGACCAAAAGGCAACCTTTTTTTTTAGTGTCGACGAATGATAAAATTATTCACATATTTTAGTAGCACTGTTAGCTTTTAAAATCGTATGAAATAACGTGACATCATGGATTACCACATAACACATATTAAAAATTAAGTAATACGTAGTAATTACTGATTAATTATAGTGCATATATTTGTTAATTTAGGTCAACTGACAATTATACAAACTTAGACTGTTTACTAAATACGAAAAGCCATATTAGGTGGTTTACTGGTATATGAAATTAGGTTTTCTCAGACAGGTCTCTTGGGTAAGTCCATGGACCATGGCTCAGCGCCATGGCACGTAAGGGTATATATAAGCTATACATGCTCTACGCATAATAAACTTCAAAATTTTCATTCGTGAGATTCAAGAGGGATTGAGTTTGCATTGCTTGGGGAACTTGAGAACCCCCTGGATTCTAACTATATTATTAGTAGTTTAGTACCATTAAAAACTATTGTTTACAGCAAATTCTATATATTAGAGTGGAATAGGTCTCTAGTTCAAATATTCCTTATTAAGTTTCTAAGTTCAACGTACTGTATATAGGAATATTTTTGTGCGTATATATATATGTATATACTATAACAACACTTACGGCAAGAAAGTTTTACAGGGTTTCGTATGTATTTTAATAGTTTTTTTGTTACAACCATGCACCCACTTAAAATGAAATTCAAATTATACAGTACTGTAATTGAAAGTTTCGCATTTTTTTGTCTTTGTTTGGAGTTACGTACGAAATATACGTTTGGCTAAAAAAGTTACAGTTTGATAAGGAAAAAGCTATCGTGGTTCCATTATTCTACAGTTATCCAAACTGAATCTACACAAGGAGTAATGCATTCTACATATTTTTAAATATTACGGAATAATGGATTCGATATATTTTAAAATGTTGGTTTAGGAAATATTTGAAATAAAAATATTATTGAATTACTAATGTTAAATATAGTATGGTAGCAATTTAGATGCTAAAACTAAAACTAATTTGCCACCAAATATGGGCCACTCCGTTTTGTTATTAAGCAGGGACGCAAAAATTATGATTTGTGTTTTTGGATTCTTTGCAAATATTAAGTAATGGCAACGATTGTTAACTAGGCTAATAAAAGCCCACTTAGGCCTTAACCCTAAACGTTTACAAGTGAATAATTTTACAATCGTTGTCATTACTTAACAATCGAACAAATGTAACTCTTGAGATTACCTTCTCATCCGAACATAGAGAGATAATTTGTTTGTTAAAATTTTCCTTTGCTTCTTTTTCTGAAAAGATGTATACATCACACATAATTAAAGCCTCTATAAAAGTCCAAAATACGAGGAAATAAAGCACGTAAGGGGGTAATGTTGAATCCGAGCCTAAATTAAAAGAAAAACTAACTGAAAAATCTAATTATCAGTAAGGCATTTATATGTTCGAATGAGTTGAAAGGGGTTCCAAGAATTCGTTTCCACTTAGTGGAAGATTTATAACTTATTTAATTGTTAAAGTAGTAATAACTAATAAGGCTCGAACCATGTTCCTGTTTTTTTTTTTCTCAGCTGCATGCTGTATCTTCATACAAAAGTTTTGAAAATTGAATATTGGATTGGAAAGGTTTGGCCAAATCCACAAGAAAACTAAAAAAACAACAAACAGGGAAATTTACAGGAATAAAAATGAAAATATATCGTCGGTTCTAATATATATATATATATCACTTAATGATCCTTGTCGGACCGGTCTAGTGAGATGTATGATAAGATTAGTCAATTGACTATGCAGTTGAGTATCAACAAAAACTTGCATTTTGAGTTTAACAAGATTACAAGAGGCTTATTTAAATTAAAGAGCGAAGTGCAATTGGAATCCTTGTCACTAGTCTATCTCACAAACAAAATGAATCATAAGTCCTAACTATTAAAAATAACAAAATTCAGAAAAGTTATAAATGTAGTAAACACTAATTAAAATAATCCAAGTTGGAATAATTTACTAATCTCTATTCATCCCATTAAGAAGATATTTTTCACTAAAATATGCAAGTACCAAAAAAATTATTTGATCTATTCGCGTGAGTTGGTGTCTTGTACTTCAATTAACACACCATTGATTCTTCCTTCCAGAGACTTTCTACTACATCATCACTCTTATAACTTGGCACGGCTCAAATATAACGAGCTTCTTACATCACACACAATTTATACCAAAACTACTTATGTTAAACCAAAAACCAAAATAGATGAAACAAAACCAAACTCAAACTCGACCTAACTTATCAGTCAAGTTTTATTTTTCCATTTTCCGGCAGATAAAATACTTAAAAGGTCAAGTTAACAGAAGGGAATGGCCAAGTTTTGGAAACAGTGCTTCCTTGGGGCACAAGCACCACCACCAAAGCTTCCTTGTCCTTCCAAATCCAGATTCCATAAACCATCCCAAATCGCGTAATCTTCATTCACATTAGCCTCATGTATTGGCACCGGAACCACCGGGTTATACCCGTTACCATTTGGGTCATAATCAGAACTTGTTGTTGAATGTGCGATCTGATGAGGAACATAGAACGCACCGCCTTCGCCACTACTGCCGCTACTACTGCTACTGAAGCTATTATCACCGTTGTTGTTGTTGTTATTGTCATCCTCTAGTAAAGACATGATCTTTCTCATGTCGATTTGGTTGAATTGAAGCAACTGTTGTTCTTGCTGACATTCCATCTGTCTTTGCTGCTGAAATTGTTGCCTCTTCAAGATTCTGTTTTTCGTCTTCTCCGCATTGTTAGTTGGAGATTTTGTCTTCTTCTTGAAATGGGTTCTCCAATAGTTCTTGATTTCGTTGTCTGTTCTTCCCGGCAAACTACGAGCAATCGTTGACCACCTATAATTACAAAATCATCAGACAAAAAAAAACCATAGAAAAAGAAAAACACAAGTTACTTATTTTAGTAAGGCTACAATTGTTTCAATTCAATCTTGATGAAAATTACATTTAACATACTAAATGTTGTGGGGTTTTTTTCTTTTTTTTTTTCTTTTTGCTTTTCAAGAAGTTCTGGGCCAGGGCCTATAGTTTACATGTGTCAGAGATAAAAGTGGGTTTAAATACTCCCCTCCCACCGAAAATCGAACTAGGAACGAAACAGTATCAACCTTTGCGATTAACCCATAGCCCAAAGCAACGGTGGTCTTATTTTAAGGATAATGGTTTCTTCATGAGGAGTGGTTTGTTGTCGTTTTATTTGAAGAAAACACACTTTATTATAACATAAAAAATGCAAATGAACAATCAAATAGGCCCGTTGCAAAAAAAAAAAAAAAAAAAAAAAA
>JAHZTW010000001.1:435321935-435375218 GCA_020283515.1 Alliaria petiolata | reverse complement strand
AAATCATAAGATTTTTATATATTATATACTTATCTATAGATTATTCTACTAAAACTAGTTTTAAATTTGTATAGACATTTCTCAAATATTAATTTTTATCTGATTTAAGATTTATCTAATTAAAATATTTATATAAATATATAATTTAGATAAAATCCTATGATTTACTAATTAAATATCTCTCATATATTTAATTTTCGATTTTTATTTTAATTTATAAAAATATGTATTATTAAAATTTGGTCAAAATAGTCTTTTTATTTATCAATAAATTTAGTAATAATAAAAAATTAAAACAGTGTATTTTTCAAATTACAAAAGTTAATTAGGGTATTTTGTCAATTGCCCCAAAATTTTAACGGAAAAAATCTAAACGGAACCAAATTAAAACTGAGCCAAAACCTAAACCGGACTCATTATATAAAACCTAAACAATAAACCGGATTGTTGACCCTAGTTTAGTGGTTTAAATGTTATAATTAGTCACCCAATTACTTCATCATTTTCATGAACACCAAACAATGATATTACAGGGCTATTAATTAATCAATTTCAATATTCATGCAGGATTAAAGATATAATGTTAAGGCATCGGGTAACATGGTGTAACCGAGCATCAAATCCAATTAAATAATCCTTTTATGCTAAAGTTATTTGGAACTTCTATTTTCTTGCCACGTATAGGAGTTTAATGCAGAGATATTAATTAAAATTATTGTTATTATTTATATTCCTTAATCAACATTTTCTTTTAAAGCACAAGTAAAAAGTAAAGAATTTGATGGTGCTTGATTATTTTAAGTTGGGACAAATAATTGAACCACTAAGGTTTCTCCAAGTGTCGAGGAGATTTATACATGCGATCTTACACTAATCTTTGTTGTTGTCGTATAAGATTCGTTGGATTCCACATAAGGAATTATGGCAATAAACTATAGAAATAAATTAAATAATTATGAAAGAGTTTATGGTCTTTGTGCGTCACCATGAGACAGGTGGTCGTATAATTATCTGTTTCTTAGATATTTATATACTCTCTCTTCTTCTAATTTTTAAACTATTATCATCATTAAAAAAAAATCACTGTCTTGTGTTTCCATCTTTTCCGTAGTCGAAATCAAAATATTAATTTATCCAAAATTACTAAAACATTTGGTTGGGTACGCTTGCTTCAACTCCTTTTTTACGTCTTCCCGATGAATTTAAAACCAAACTATCAAATGGTTTCTCTGTTTCGAAAGTACATTTAACATTTTTCAGTAAAATCCAAAATATGGGACAACGAGGGTTAACTTATCATTTCTTAATGTGTATATATTGACATTATGTATCAAAAAATTAATAGGACTGTTGAATATATAGTAAGGTTAAAACTTTAATATGCTGCCATTTTGACACTTTGAAATTTGACATGTGTCATACTTTCATTTTACACATTTATATTTGAAGAAAAATTGATCAACAAAAAAGAATAACAAATTCAACTACACTAAAGAAAAAAAAATTAAATACAATCCAAAATAAATAAAAAACTGCAATAGAAATTCTTCAATAATCTATAAATAGTAAGAACAATACAACAATCTACAAACACAACTCATTTTTTAGTACCACATAGAATTTGAATAGAATATATACTATATACATTACACTATCATAGAATTTCTTTCACCCAATCAACCGAAAACAAACTCCGTCTCAAAATTACATGTCCACTCCGTCAAAAAAAGAACAGCAACTACACAATCTCTTTTAGCACCGATCAAATACTATAAGAAAATAACTATACCTTCAAAGATGTGATTAACTTTTACCTCAATTATCATTATATGAATGACACAACATCAAGTAGATTAACCAAGAATTTAATAAAATTTATTCAGACATCTATACTATCACGTCGACCACATAACACACAATGCCTCGATGTCCTTTTTGAAATTGAAGATTTCAACCCAAATGCATCAAGAAAACTAGATGTTGATTTTGTAATTGAAGACTTAAATAGAACACAAATACAAGCTACACAAAAGAATACGACAATTGTGTTATATATCTTAATAATCTACAAGAACCGAAAAATATCAACACTTTATTTTACAGTCACAAATTTCATCACAAATATATTTCAGATTGGTTATACTGCAAAACAACATGTCCTCACTTATTGTCGATTATAAATAATTTGATATTTTATAAGCTTACGATGAATAAAAAAAATTCGAATTTACTATAGATATTACTATTCCACCAATCTTTCAAAATAAAATTAAAAACTACATGATATTTACAAATTAGAAATTAATATTTATCAACAATCCTTTACTAACAAAATCTATAAAATAAATTATAAAATTAAAATATTTAAATTATTACAAATCTGCGCAATGCGCGGACCTTTTCCTAGTAAAAATATATGTTTACGTTGATCTCGTCATCCCGACATCTCCCAATATATGAAGATGATGAGGATGAAATATCGATATCATTTTTACCCTCCGATGTGTCTCTGGTGTTGTTGTTGATGGGAAAGTTGGTCTTCGCGTTGCGACCGCTCATTAAAATGGCCGCCTCGTCGTAGACTCTTGCTGTTTCCTCCGCAGTCTACAATGTGAATCTCCACTACACTGAAGGGTTTTCAATTTAAATTTGTTTAGTTTGAACATTTTCTTTCTTTTTTTTTGTTTAAAAAACTATATTCCTTAAAATTTAGGAATATAATTTTCTAAAAACTTGATTGGATAAAAATTAAATTTTCAAAAATCAGAAACCAAAAACCATTTAAAATTTTATAAACAATCAAAACCTATAGCTTTCTTGTTTTTTTTGTTTTGATTATATTTTACTTATATTTTGCTTATGTTTTGCTTATTGATAATCATCTATTTTTACTTGTTGCATGTAAATACATGTTTGTAAATGACGGTTTTGATTCTTGTGATTCTAATAAGATAAATCGTATGTCATATATATATATATATATAGTTTTTAACAAAAGAAAAACCTCAACTAAAGATGAATCGAGCAAAAAATTTCCCAACTGTTTAATGTAAAAACTCATCAACTATAAGTTCGTTAATGAAAAAACTTCTCTCGTCTATAATACAGTTAAAACTTTAATGGCCAACGTTAAATCAAAATTATGCGTTTTGGGCTGTAAAAAAATGACACGTGTTTGACAATTTGAAATTAGAGTTTGACAGAAACGACACGTGTTTGACAAATTTTCAATTAACTTTTAAGCCAGATAATCTCACTATCTGAAATTATAGTTTGACAATTTTAGGGTTCATCAATTTGAAGATTTTGAAATTTTGAATATTTTTTCTATTTGAAATTCGAGATTTTAAATGCATTGCTGGTTTTAAAAGCCATCACACTAATTTCAAATATCTATGTCATTTTTACAATCCAAATCGCATACATACGATTTATCGATGATCGTTTATGTTTTGACGTAGATAGAAGGGTTAAGGGGTTTTTACATTAATTTTTATAGTTGAAGAGTTTATTCTTGATCCATATTTACTTAAGAGATTTTTTCATTAAAATCTTTTAAAATTTTGCAAACGCATATTTACAAAAAAATGACACGTGTTTGACAATTTGAAATTAGAGTTTGATAGAAACGACACGTGTTTGACAAATTTTCAATTAAATTTTAAGCCAGATAATCTCACTATCTGAAATTATAGTTTGACAATTTTAGGGTTCATCAATTTGAAGATTTTGAAATTTTGAATATTTTTTCTATTTGAAATTCGAGATTTTAAATGCATTGCTGGTTTTAAAAGCCATCACACTAATTTCAAATATCTATGTCATTTTTACAATCCAAATCGCATACATACGATTTATCGATGATCGTCTATGTTTTGACGTAGATAGAAGATTTAAGGGGTTTTTACATTAATTTTTATAGTTGAAGAGTTTATTCTTGATCCATATTTACTTAAGAGATTTTTTCATTAAAATCTTTTAAAATTTTGCAAACGCATATCGTTTTTTAAAACTCAAAGCGCATAACTTTGATTTAGCGTTGGCCGTTAAGATTTTAATGGTACTGTAGATGGATGAGTTTTTCATTAACAAACTTATAATTGAGGAATTTCTATATTAAATTTATAATTGAAGGATTTTTTTCTTCGTTCATTTTTAGTTGAGATTATTTTTGTTAAAAACCTATATATATACGAAGAAAAAACATAGGCCTACCTTGGATCAACCAGCTCTAGTATATATATATGGAATAAATGTTTTCTGTTAAGTACATGGAAAAACTAGAGTATTAGTGTAATAATATTTTGATGCGATGAGAAACATAGTGTGTTCGATTGGTAACCAAAAACGATACATGATTTTTAGAGGATAAGCTGGATCTTTTAGCGGCAAGCTGGAGTGATTAATGATTATAAAATAGTTAAAAACTATAAGAAAAGAGCTGTAAACAAAAGCTGTATAAAAAAATCTGAATATAATACTATTAGTAATGCTTTATGTACTGATTTTTTGATTAGTAACTATTAAAACGGTATAAATTATATCGCAGTTTTTTGGTAACGCTTTTGCGTTACTAATCAAACCTTGATTAGAACTACAAATATTAAAATAATCTTTTAAAACTAGGGTCAGATATAGAGGTTTTTCATGCCAACCGTGACCGACTGACCGATGCACTTGTTAGTCAAAGATAATAACTTAATTGTTTAAATGCTAAAATAAGTAGCATCAAATCATTATAACTTAAATTTTTCCTAATAAAATGCAATATGAGGATGTGAACCTAGTTATGATGCAACAACGGTACCAACACAAACTACAATATGTTACATGTTCTAAGCTATAATCATCATTATTAACTGATTGGATGGATTTTGAATCTTTCATATTGTTACAAAGTTTGAAGAAACTATTAGGACACTTTGAAGATTAGGAAAACTTTAGGCAGCAAACTGAAACTACGTTAAAGCTAAAGACGAGCAAGTACTTCTGACATATGATATTGATATCATTAGTAATTTGTTGATGATATGTGAGGACTTCCCAATAGTTCAAATCCATGATCAGCAACATTTTTGTATTGTTCCCGTACTAAAAGTGTAGATTTTCTCTTCTACGACTCGACAGATTTTTGATATAAAAGTATTTTAATCAGATTTTGTTTGCAATGCAAATCCACAATTTTAAATGAAATATCAAAGAGTTGCAGATGTGAAAGTATCTCAACGGCTCAGGGACTAAGGCGTGCTTATAAGACGTCAGCCATATCACTCACCGGCTATAGATTTAACAATTTTTAATTGAATGATTAGACACTATCACCTTTTTAATTAATTCGACATTATTAATTAATTTAGTGAATCATCTAGTAGTAAATATTTGTCGTTGTGGATCATTTTAACTCCGTGTTTCGTACGGGTTTTTGTATTATTTATGACTTTTGTACTGCAAAGACATGTTTAGCAGCTAAGCATGTGATTTTGCTAAGATATGCTTTTACGATAAAATAATGTTTTGTTTTTTGTATGTCTGTCTTATCAGGAGAAAGCTTATTTTTTTGTCCACAATATCAGAAGTTCAAAACAGAAGCTAATGCTTCTAATTGCAATAGTATAATACTCGACCTTATTACATTAAACTGTAACATGGCTTATATATTAGTCAAATAAAAAAACATGAGATATTTAAAAAATATTCTGATGTTAGTTAAAACTTAATCTAACGAGTTTTAATTTGATACATTCTGATGAATAAAAAAAACAGATTTAGTTACTTGTTAGAAGACTATATATTTCGTTAACCGAAAAAGACTATATTTCAGTCGACAAATTTTACAAAAATACTAAGAAGTAACAAATTTACTGTAAGAAATATGTTGGTCTAGTTGATGAGAACATGTCACAAAAGTAGTATTCGATCGCTTTCTCGCCTTTCACCCAAATTTTGGGGTAAATTTCGAGACCCAATTTTTTGGGTAAATTTCGACTCATAGTTTTAAAATTTGTAATCTTTATATGCATGGCTCTTTGAATATCCGAAATGTACAGTAGTATTTAGTAAACAGCAGTGAAAAAGAAAAAAAAAAGTTAGCAAAGGAGGGGAAAATGAAGTTGGATTAAAATTAGAATACGATAATTTAACAACAAAAATGTAACAAGTTGCAACGATTTAGAGTCGTACAAGTAAATAAAATACTTAAAATTTTGGATTAAAATTAGAATACGATAATTTAACAACAAAAATGTAACAAGTTGCAACGATTTAGAGTCGTACAAGTAAATAAAATACTTAAAATTTCGGAATCCAACGTTTCCGCGTGAGATGCAACTTGGCAAGTACTTTGATCAAATCATCGTATTCTTTTGAATTAACTATTCGACATTTAAATATATGTTCCTCCTTTTTGCTAACTTATTTTATTTGTTATCGATCAAAGATAAAGTTTGAAATAATTTCTTTAACTATAATAATGTTGTTCCTATCTTACGTTGAAAGTGCAGGATGTGTTATGTGTACTTGCCAATAAGCTTCTAGAACGAAGAACGACATCGGTAAATTATTGTTCTCATAGCTTTAGTTATACATATTTTTCCACAAAAACCATATATAAAAAGGTCGATCCCCAAAATTTGTTGTGGATTGTAGATCTAGACTTTTGGTTATAGATGGACTCAGTATGACATGTCTATACAGTTTGCGGTTGTACAAGTTGTAAAAACGATTTTTTTGGTTGAATAAATTTAACATTCTTAAAAAAAAAAAAATACAGTTTGCGGTTTAGTCCGGCTCCAATTTACAAATCCGGTTCAAACTCAAGTCTGTAAATGTAAAAGTTCTCGAGCGTCGATCATATTATCTCTCTTCAAATGCATGTTGAAGCCGCCTTCTTTCCCTCCGAAAGAATATATTTATTTCCCTCAAATTTTCTGCTCTCGAACAACAAACCGAAGTGTGGATTGTTCTCACGTCCGCTTTGAAACCAATAATCTCCTTGACTTTTGTATTTCATTTTACGACTACATTCGTCATATTTTTCATTTAACCGTCGATAAATCTTCCCAAAGAGATACTTAACATTAAAAAAATGTTAACTTGGTTTTGTTCACTCTCTCCGAAATCTGCTTCGGAGATGGGTTTAGCATCCTTTTGAAAAGCCTTTCATAAATTAAAGATTGACCCATTTAAATTAATAGAAAAAGTTCACTAGCTCATAAAAAGAAAATATCCGACGATAAGGCGAGATCTCTGAAAAAAGGAAATCTTTCTTAATAGATACGGAGATCGACGAAAATATAAGAAAACTTCATTTTTCTCCGAAAAAAAACGAGCTCGTTAGACCGACTCAAATCTATTATAAATAGAGGAGTACCTAGAGCCTTCAAGAGATCCGTAACTTTATTCTCGAGACCTAGGACAAATTTATCTTCTTATTTTCTAAGGTTTAGATCTTGAATTCTCTGTTCATCAATTAGATCGGTGTTCTTATTTCGACGACCTAATTCTCTGTATTATCCCGAGCTCCGACTAATTTAATAAATACGTACTATTTTCCCCACAAAACTTTTTGTTATTCTTATTAAGTGTGACTTGAGTTCTTTTCGAGCCAGCCAAACATCTACTATATAATAGATGAAGGTGAGCTCTGCGGCGATGACACATCAACATTTTTAAACAAATTATGTGTCCACAATTAATTATAATTAAAATTATGTAATTTAAAATCTTTTCATTTGAATCTAACTATTTAGAAATTAGTAAAACACAAACATAAAATAAATCGAAATCAGATTTAGTTTTTAAAATTATACATATAAATATTTTACACTACATAATTTTTATGCATATTTTCATGTATTTGTGTCATTTAATCGATATCTACGAACAAAACGAAAATAATTGAATTTTAATACTAATAAAGAAAAAAAAATTATTAGATAAAAATGAGAATAACAGGTAAAAAACTTTAAACAATTGAAAAAAAATTAAATTAAAAAACTATAAGATATTAAAAAATATTTAATAAATAATCGATAAGGTAACTAATTATCAAAAATATAGAGATGAATATGACCAAAAAAGAAAGAAAAAGAACATGGACAAAAAAATAGAAAAAAAAATAAAACCCAGAAAAATAAATAGAATCAATAAAATATATCTTAAAAAAAAACAAAATTTAAAATGTTGAATAAAAAAAAATTTAATATTTGAATTTGTATAAATGCATAGAGCATGAGGAACAATAATATATTTATAAAATAATGTACCAAAAATATTAAAAGAATGATAAAAAAATAAAGATTGATAATCAAAATAAACATATAAAAACATGTCACTTATATGTTATAACACAACTAAAGTAATCGCATATTTTCTCTGAATTAACTAAGAACACCGAAAGAAAAAAATTGTAAAAAGATGTAAAATAATATTGATAGTTAAAATGAAAATCTAAAAACATATAAAATAGTTACAAAAAAAAAACTTGTGCGTTAGCGTAGATTCACTCTTAGTATATAATAATATTTGTGGCAAAAGTTTCTCGCAAAAGAGTTAATAAAACCAAGTTAACATTTTGGTCCCCTTGTCAATTTTAGTCGATTTTTGTAATATATGATGAATTGAGAGTTTCATTAGAGTATATAAAATATAGATAAATTTGGTTCAATATCCATATTGACATCGTTATTTGACTTTATAACCATAGTAAAATCATGGTCATGATATTCTTTGTATAATATGTATAATACCGATTCTACCATTCTCTATATTTTCCAAATGGTAATAGATCTATACTGTTTTTCATATCCGTATAGTACAGTTTCATCTATTTGTTTTGTAACTTTTTGTTTTTTTCAATTCTAGTTCCGTCGTCTAGGTCGGCAACTCACTCTCTTGAGCTTATCTCGCCTATACATTTCTCTCTTTCATATGTCGCCATCTATGCCTGATGTAATCCCTCTTTCGATCTCAAACTTGATTTATATGTTTTTCGCATGTTATACTATTATATTTAGATAATATAGAACAGACAAAAAAAAAAGAATGTAACAAGTCTATATTGTTTTCTATGTTCATATAGTATAGTTTGATCGATCTCAAACTTGGCATCAAAGATATATATGTTTTCTTTCACATGTTATACTATTATATTTAAACGGTATACAAGAGACTGAATAAAAGAATATCTAAAGTAGGGGTATTTTCGTCCAATGAAACAATGCTATGGTTATCCAATTAATTTGTCAATCTCTATGGCTATATTCTTTATTTCTTTTCACAATATTGGTATCCACCAAAAAACTCTAAAATATAAGCATATAGTTTAGAGTTTTGTTTTTATTGATTCAAAATAGTTTAGAGTTTAGCATTGATATGTTGTTGCTAGGGGCGGAGCTACGGTACGACTTACGGGGTCACGTGCCCCCGGCTAATTTTTTATTTTCTTCAAGTAGTTACATGATAATGCCTCTCGACTAATCAAATCTTATGATAATGCCCCCGGTTAAAAAGTCTCCTAGATCCGCCGCTGGTTGCTAGTGCACATAAATCTTCGCACTTGTTTATTATTATAAACGTATAGTTATTGCGGCTATATGCGTTTGTCCTCAATCCTGAATCCTGATAATAACAAAGCACTTGGGTCATATAGTTTACGAATTAAGTAAGTATGCTTAATTTAGAATGATTCCCAAATCTTCACATGTGGGGATTAGATATCCATTTGAGATTTTCTGTCCAAAATACTTATCCATATGTGCCTCTTTTTTTTGACAACTTTTTTTTTTGACAACCTATATGTACCTTTTCTTTAAAAATTCTAATCGACAATATATATACTATCCACCGTCCGCTACCACAAGATATATACTATAAATGCTGCAAACTAACCAGTAATTAAGGCTTTTTTAAAGATAATTTAGCTACTGATATTTTTCCTGTTCAAAATTAAAAGCATGGTGAATTTAGACGAATATTATGTTTTTCTCAGTAGGCACTTGTTAAACCAATCCTCTAATAGCTCAATATCTATAAATTGAACTTCTTAATTAAAAAAAAAAATTAAAACGTTTGAATGTATGAATTTAACTTGTGATAAAAAAAATAGTGGATCTGAATATCAAAGAGGAGACATACATATATTATGGTGATTTGCCCAAACTTGGTTTAACGTGATTGGCCCTAACTTGGTGAGATGGGACGAATCCGTCCAGATTTTACGTCAGAGAGCTCGTTAGCAAAAACATGCTAGGTTAATTTGCAACCATTCAGATAAAGTCCCTCGAGTCCATAACAAAATATATGAACATATTATGTCTTAGCAGACTTCACATTTTATATATTATGCTCTCTAAATTGAGATGAAGCGCGGACAATCCCTAGATTTCGGATTCAGCGGAGCCCTAATAATTCATACCGCCTTGGAGTATAGATTTATTGATATATATTGTCAGGGGCGGAGGCATGTGTTGTAAGGAGGGGGCAGTTGCCCCCAGTAAAATTTGATTGGTCAATGCTATTTATTATAGATATATTCATTGCCCCCATAAGAAAAAGGTTTTATACCCCCGCTGTTTCTTTTTGCATTTTGATTTAATTTAATTTTTTCTCTTAGTTAAGTTTACGAATAAAATTTTGAGTGGGCTTATTTGTTTTAATGAACCCATTTATTTTGATTTATCATTTTCATTGCAACCTAATTAACTTCATTAAAATCTTACTTCTTTTGATATTGTTGAAACGTATATAAAATATGATGAGTAAACACATGATATAATTATAAGTAGTATGATGATATTTTTTTAAAAAACATTTATGTGAATTTTAGATTTTGATTGAATGTCAGCTATATAAAACAGCATCAAAATGAAACGAAGAAATTTTATAATGAACTGAAGTTTATATTATTTATTTTTTATGGTTGAACGTATAAAATGCATGATGTTTTTTTCACATGTTTTTTTGGTGGAATAACAGTTATAACTAATAATTTATTTGGAAAAATATATTATAATTTTTTCTATTTTTTTATACAATGATCGATCAATCAATATTTTTGCCCCCAATGAAAATTACTTCTGGATCCGCCACTGTATATTGTCTTTTAATTTATTTTGCATTAAGTTTTGTTTATAATGTTGAAGGTAAACATGTTCCTCACATTTCGTTTTCTGAACCTTTTTCCCCATCACCCTTTATTTTGGAACACATCGAGTTGAAGAATCAATTCAAAAACATACATTATATTATTTCTACAATTTTTTATAAAGACATTAGTGTTATTGCTACATCAGTTAATTTAATTAGTTTATTGTATTTCCCTTTCCCTTAAATCATCCATCAAAAGATTCTCATCAAGAATAGTACAAGTGATCGGATTAATCGCACTTCAAAAGGTGATTTAGTACAAATCCAGATATAGATAACTTATAATCTCTTACAATAAATAAATTTTTTGACCTATGTAAATTCCTAACCAGGAATTCTAAATTCTCTAACTTTAATTGGTAATGTTGTATTGTTGTGCTACAACTTATACCACTTCGTGTGTAACTATTCGGCGCAGTGGTAAAGGATATGGTGATAACACCACTTGGTTTTAAACATGTGTAACTTGTCTGTATAAACATTGGAATGATTCTGAGATGGGCGGAGCAAAAAAATAAATTAAAATACAGCTTATTTAATAGATATGTATAGTTATCGGAAGGTTTGAATTGATACACACTTTCAAGACCAAGTGAATCTCTTTAATTTGGTTTTCTTTTAAATTTTGGAAAGCAAGAGACGAGCCTTTCAGAATGTTGTTTGGTCTCATGCTGGATAATAGAGAATAAACGTATAAAGAAACAACATAAACAATAATGTTATCAGAAGACCAAACCTTTTAGATTTCTGGAAAGAACATTAGGTAACATAGTAAACTTACAAGACATACCATAATAATTATTATATATTATTTTGGTAGAGTCATGATCAGGCTAATCTTTAGGATAAAATTCACTTTACATCACCGGCCTAGCGTTATGTCGATTTCGTGTCTTTAATTGATGATCTCAGTCTTTTGAGTCCAAAGTAAACGTCATGATAAAGAAACTAGAAAATTCTAACTAATTTTGGACGGAATTTTAATTCAAAAGAGTTGATCACAATATTATACATATTTCGGAAATACGAGAACTTATAAAATCGTATTCATAAAAGGCACACAAAAAAAATTAGTGGAGACAAGAGACACAAAAACGATCGAAGATAGGATAGTTTAGAAATTCAAAAATGCATTATAGATCATTAACAAGCTACACTTGAAACATGAGTTCAAATTATCAATTCCGATATGTTAGATAATTTTGTGATATTATGTATGTCAGTGGATTCTCTAATCATTACATTAAAAAGTGTGATCAAATAGTTTAATACAAAATCAGATCTGATACAAATGAAAATGATAAGAGACAAAACACGAAAATAAAAATGATTTGAGGATAGTAAAGGGCTTAGGAATTCATGAATATACATGATGAATAATTTTCATATATCCAAGCTTTTAATTACATGTGAATATTTAGGAGACTCATCAATTCTGAATTTTTTCTTACAATGTGTATCTTTTTTAATAAGTTTGGAAATTTAATTGAATTAAGGACCACAAACACATTCAACTATATTTTTTTAATAAACAGAAAGTCTTGGACAAAACTTAAGATCGGATATATACAAACAAATTAAGCAAATATGATGCATCCAAATCGTTAATAATGACACCAAATCCAGTTTGGCTGTTAAACACCGAAGACCAATCCACCTTAAGCTACCTTTTTTACTTTAAAGCAATTCATATTTATGAGTTGTAAAATAGATACCCTCTGATTACTTTACTAATTAATCTTAAACCTTATACCTAACAAGTAACACCCTTTTGATTACTTTTGCTTAGCTCAAATCAATTGGTTGAAAGAAAGGATACATTGTCTTTACGATATCCCAAGTTCGATTCAAGAGAATGAATTGAAAAGTCTAGAAGATAGAGAGATATGAGTAATCCAAAAAGTTAAGAAAATGAGAGATGTAGAATAGAAGTGAAAAGCTTGAGTTTGAGGTTGATAATGGTGGGGTTCATGTATCATCATCATATTGCGCACGGATGCCAAAACAAATCTAGTTAGTCTATATACTTAGTGTTGGTAGGCAAATTTTTACATCATTCTTCTAAAACATTCTTTCTACTTTTCGTTATTAAATAAAAAGAAAAACTTTCCCCACAAATTCATTGAATTATATGACTTAGGTTCCATTTTTTGAGTAGCATGATGAATTATGAATCCACATTTAGATTATTTCTCAAACCTACAGATATTCGATTTTTCTTACCACTTAAAATATTTACAACAACCAACATAAATATAATTAATCATAAAACCTGATCAATAACTTTGATCAACATGATGAGCATTAGTTTTCAACCATTAAACTATCATCTAAGCTGGTATTTGGGTTAACTTGGACAAGCTCATGCTTAGAGCCGCTAATATTATCATTTATTTTTGGCTTAAAGTTTACATATGTTCCTCTTCCTCTCGTCTTGTGGAAAAATTACATTGCCTATTTTATATTTACTAGGTCTTTCATCTGCGGATCTGAATTATAAATAAATAAAGTGTGATGTAAACGTGTGTGCATATACATAATAATTATATGTAAAAAATGTTTTATTACTATATTTATTATAAGTTTTAGATGATTTTTATAAAATTGAAACTTTTATCTTTAATTATGAAACTTAAGTAATAGATATAATATTTTGTTAAAGAATAATATTTGTTAAAACTTATAACAAATAATGGTGATAAATTTTTTTATTATAATATATAAAGTGCTTTCTAAACATGTATTATTATTATATCTATTATAATTTTGACATGTTTTTTTAAAAGATTCTAGATAATTTTTATAAATTTGACATGTTTTTTTAAAAGATTCTAGATAACTTTTATATAATCAAAACCGTTATCTTTAATTATTATTTTTTATAATCTAATATTAAGTTGATATTTTTGTTGTTAATAAAAACTTATACATAATTAGTACCTTAGTTTTGTATAATGTGATTTATGCATAAGACTACATAATGTTCAAGTTATCTTCATAAGACTACATATTTTTGTTTTTATAGGTCTTTGTAGTTTTGTTTTAGTTTTGTTATCTGCATAAGACTCGGGTTTTTTGGTTCGGTTTTGGGTGTTAATGGTTCCGAACTGAACCAAATTACACAATTATTTCGATTTTTGAGGGAAAAATGATTTATTGTTATAAATCATTGAGGTTCGATCTCCATAACCGGCCCAGTCCATCAGACCATTGGCGTGAAGACAAAGGTCCAATGGCGTGAAGGCCCAATACCTTAAGACGGTCTATTAGATGTTTTCCTTATTCATGTAGAAAAAGGATATTACCTTTTCTACCCTTATGTAACTCCTATATAAAGAGACCTTATGGTCATAATAAAGAATCACGAATTCATAACCTTCACAACACGTTATCAGCACGAGCTTGCTCTGATAAACCCTAGCTACTAAAAACCCTAAACCGCCGTTAGCCACCGAGAAACCGCAGCCGCTCGATCTTCCGCCTAGCCGCGTGATCTTCCACCTCAGCCGCGCGTTTTCCCCTACCCGGAGAAAACCCTAGCCGCGCATCTCTCGCAGCTTCCCGATCCCGTGTTGCCGCGCATCCTTAGCCCGAGCATCCACGCGATCCGAGCTTCTCCTTGCCACGCGTTCCTCACGCTGCATCTTCCCGAACAGCCGCGCAACTCCCGCAGCTCGCAGCAGCTCGACCCGAACTTCTGCAGCAGATCATCGCGATCCAACCGCGTGATCCCTTACCGCAGCAGCTCGATCTCATCCCGAGCAGAAGCAGCACGACGATCCAGCCGCGCAAACCCTAGCCGCGTGCGATCCTACCCGACGATCCCGTGTAGCCGCGTGATCCTCTTCCCGCAGCAGCCGCGAGTTCCGCGTAGCTGATCCGACGAGTAGCCGCGAGTTCCGAGCAATCCAGGCGTGAGTTTACCGAGGTCTATTAGCTCCCGGTCCATTCCATTCAACCCAAAAGAAGGTTCAAAGGTATAAACAAATTTCTAAAACCCTAAAACTCAAGAACACCATAAAACCGAAATCTGACCTAATGTTTATGAAACCCTAAAATTCGGATTGATTGTTTAAACTTGTTTGATCTTTGAAAACCTATAAACCGAATTGAATCTAAGAAAATATGAAACCCTAAAACTTGGATTGATTGAATAACTTGTTTGCATGATTTCTTAGCTTCATGTTTAATGTTTAGAATTCGCATGATCATATTATTTACTAAAACCGAATTGAACATTAAACTTACATGAACCCTAAAAAAAAAAAAAATTTTTTCATGTGATTGATTGTTTGATTGTTTAAAATTCGCATAAACCCTAGATAGAACTAGAGAAGAAGAAAATTTCCTTTTTCCATAAAACCCTAATCCTATTCCAATTAGGAAAACCCTAAAACGTTTTTCTATTGTTTAGATAAAACCCTAATTGAATTAGGAATCCTAATTGAACTAGGAATTGAATGAAGAATTTTCGGACCATTAAAATTTTGTTGGTAGAAACCGAAAACCATAGTTTTCCTTTTTAGGATTGAATTTGAAAAATTTCTTTTTTGCTTGATCACATAGAAAATCGCATAGGAAGTTTCCTTATTTAGAATTTGGATTTTCTGGTTTCCTTTATCACATAGAATTCCTTGTTAGGATTAAATTGGAAACTTAATGGCATAAAATCGGAAATATAAATCAGCCATCTTGCTAAGGTTTTGATTTTATTTAAAAGCCCTAAATCGACCATTGTTCTAAGGTCTTGATTTTGTTAAAAGCCCTAAGAGATAGTTGGTGCATATTTTCAGATGTCTAAGGTTGCCAACTTAGACTATGCAGCCCTTGATCTCTCCGGAGATAACTACTTAAAGTGGGCACTTGACACCAAGATCATGCTCAACTCGAAAGAGATTGGTGAATGTATCGTCGACGGAAACAATGAGTCCGTGAGAAACAGATACAAGGCGATTCTCATCATACGCCACCACCTCACTGAGAGTCTCAAGGATCAGTATCTTACAATTGAAGATCCGTTGGATCTATGGAAGGAATTGAATAAGAGGTACGCCCATCAAAAAACGGTTGTACTGCCGAAAGCCAGATTCGATTGGCTGAACCTAAGGTTCATGGACTTTAAATCCGTAGAGGAGTACAACTCGACTTTGTTTAAGATAGTTTCAAAGCTGAAACTATGTGGCGAGACCATCACTGAGAAGGATATGTTGGAAAAGACCTTCTCTACCTTCCATTCGAGTAATGTGTTGCTACAACAACAATATCGCGAGAGAGGCTTCGCGACTTACTCAGATCTGATCGCTTGCTTGTTGCTTGCAGAACAAAACAATAGTCTTGTTCTGGCCAACAGCGAGATGAGACCAGCTGGATCAACCCCAATACCTGAAGCCCACGTGGCCGCTGAAACAAAAGAAACCAAGGCAAACTATGTCCATAGATACCAAAAGCATAATGGTCGCGGATCCAACTCTAACCGCGGACCAGGACATGGACATGGAAGAGGACGAGGGCGTGGTCGCTACCACCCATATGGTCGAGGAAATGGACGCGGATCCAATTCTAACCGCGGTCCAGGACGTGACCAAGGACGTGGTCATGGGAACCAAACCGGACACAAGTCCGGCCCGACCAAGTCCGTTTGCCATCGGTGTGGGATGGATAATCATTGGGCCAAGACATGCAGGACTTCCAAACATCTCATTGAACTTTATAGAGAGAGTGTTAAAGGGAAGAATCCTGAGGCCAATATGATCCAGCATGAACATGAGCATGATGATGAGGGCGATTTTGATCATGAAAATGATGATGATCTCACTAAGTATGAGACATCCGATTTCCTAAAATGATTTCTAGACTTAGAGTTCTATTTGCTTTGTTGCTTTTATGTTTGCTTTTATGTTTGCTTGATTGATACTTCATAAATCTTATACTTAAAAGGGCAAACATAAGTGCTATAGCAGGACAGGCCAGCCTAATAGAAGGCCACGGCCAGGCTAATGTTTTAATACCTAAAAGGCACGCATCTAGAAATCTCGGATGCATTGTTTTCACCTAGCTCAAATCGTAACTTATTGAGTTTTAAAGACATTCGAAAGAATGGTCCTCATGTGAAAACAATGGGCGGAGGAAATAGAGAATTTCTTCAGATAGTTAAAAACGCCCAAGGCCATAAGAAAGTCCTAGAGACTATACCTGCTATAACCACTGACATATATTGTACTAAGGTCAATATGATTGAGGCCAATGCCACCGCAAACCAAGAGTTTACGGATAGGTTCAACCTATGGCACGACCGGCTGGGACATCCCGGGTCGAATATGATGGAAAAATTGATTGCCAATACTTATAGGCACACCTTGAAAGAAAGGAGAGTAATCCCAAAGAATTCAAGGAGACATATGCGGACAAATACACCCACCTTGTGGGACATTTCGATATTTTATGGTCCTCATTGACGCATCTACAAGATGGTCAAATGTATGCTTATTGTCATCACGGAATATGGCATTTGCAAGACTCCTTGCTTAGATAATACGCCTAAAGGGCATGAGTCTCTCACCCATATAAAGCCCATTGAGTTATGAAAATGGTTTCCAAATAGAAACAATGGGCACAAAAGAAAATGATTGAGACTATACTCTACTGATCTAGACTATGCCAAAGATCAGTATGATAGAGGCAAAAGCCATGGTAACCACAGTTGGTATACCCCACGAAATTTACACTATATGGCATGAATGGACTAGCCATCCAAGTCCAAAACTTGATGCATAGATTGATCATAAAACGGCACAAAGAGTTATCCCATAAATTCTCACGTTGTGTTACATGTACACAAGGGAAACTCATTAGTTTTATTGTCCCAAGCATCACGAAACTATAGTATATTCATGAGGGGAAGTGAGGACAAACCCGTGGTCCATGACTATACTACAATTTCGATGATCATAATAAGACTTGGCTGAATTTTATAAACAAAGGCATTGCCTAAAGTTTATCAGCTTGGAGACATCACAAGTTTTACATGTATATAAGATCAATATGCATCAGGCCATATGAGTGAGCATAGATATTCCCATCTCATATTGAATACGGGTTATGAGCCAGACATATACCATCTTAAGAGTATTTGAATAAAACCACCACATACATATGTGCCGTCTAAGATGGAATCTCATAAGGAGATTGGAGAGTGGGAATATATATATGTTGGATAAGAAACGTTTCTCCTACGAATTTAAAGAAACCTTTGAGCCAAATATGGGTGATATATTTAGTGGCCAAGGAACACGGATTACATGAGTTTTAAGTAAATCCGAATATCCAACATTATAAGGAGAAACGTAATAAGCTGATAAGAGAATTGATATGGTATAAACCATCGGTGTCTTGGCATGATCCTCGGACTAGAGAAAAGATTTAATGACGTCCAAATAATTAGATGCCAAACACATGAACCCGAAAAGAATGACTAAGTCATCTCAGCTTAAGCACCACGAAATTGATGTCATAGAGACACAATCAAGTTGCTACTGAGTCTATACAAGATAGACCAATAAGTTCCATAAGATAAGAAACCGCGGAAAATGGTGCATAATATCCGGGTTTATTAAGGAAACCAGACCAGACATTGAGATATAAAGGCTGGCCAGCTGAACATCTAAGGTACCATTCCATGTAGCTTGGGACGCCAAGCTGCAAGGCATTAAAGGTCCTGGATAATGAAATCTCAGATCGATCATATCATGTCTGGATCAATATAGGAACTATATAAGTGTGTTAACACCAAAATGTATAAGAAAGCGCGTACAATATAGTAACACTTGAAAGAAAAATGCGAGGATCAAAACTCACGTCAATATATGAGTGCACTCAGCGACCAGATTGGATTAACTGGAAAGACGCTATAAACGTGGAGTTAAACTCTTTAAAGAAGAGAGAGGTTTTTGGTCCCATATCACGGACACCTCATGATATTAAACCAGTGGATAAATAAGTCCTGTGAGAAAAGAAAATCGTGAGACCACATGACCTAAAGTGTTCATGTTTTACAAGCATTTCGAGATAGCTTGATTACACAAGGATACTCACAGGGACTAAGGAATATGTGGTTGGTGCTGCTATAAACTTGAAAGTTTATAATGTCTGGACATATAAGCAGCCTATGGTCCACTGGATAAAGAAATATATATGAAAATCCCAGAGGTGGTAGAGCTGAAAGAAGTTCTCGAGATCAGCATTGTACTAAGCTGAATAAATCGCTCCATGGATTAAATAGTCAGGTCGCATGTGATAGAGGGCTATAAAACGATCCCATAATACTTGACAGGGATTCGTAATCATCGCGATGTATGTAGACGACCTGAACATCATAGGAACCTCTGAGGAAATATCTCAAACAGTTGAATACCTCAAGAAAGAGTTTTGAGATGAAAGACTTATGAAAGACTAAGTCCTGTTTGGGAATATAACTTGAGTACGTCAATAATGAAATCCTTGTGTATCAAATGGCATATACAGAAAGGGTACTCAAGCATTTTAATATGAACCAGGCTCACCCACTGACTAGCCCAATGATGGTGAGAAGCCTTGGTCTGGACAACGATCCATTCGGTCCAGTAAAGAAGGACGAAAAGGTCCTTGATCCCGAAGTGCCATATTTCAGTGCTATAGGAGCGTTAATGTACTTGGCTAGTCATACTAGACCAGACATATGTTTTGACGTGAACCTCCTCTTTCAAGATTCAGTTCTTGTCCGATCCAAAGACACTGGAACGGGATTAAACACATATTTCGATATGGATATATTTTTATACTAACCTTAACAAAGAAGGATTAGTTTGGTTTTGCTGATGCAGGTTACCTTTCGGATCCACACAACGGTCATTTTCATTGATGAGGTTAATGACTCAACACATTAGACGAGATTGTGGGATGACAGAAGGGAAAGAAGAACCGACCAGCATGTACAGAGAAAATGCCGCATGCATAGCTCAACTGAAGGATGGATACATCAAAGGAGACAGAACGAAGCACATTCTACCGAAGTTCTTTTTCACTCACGATCTACAGAAGACCGGTGAAATCAAAGTGCTCCAAGTACGTTCAAGTGACAACTCAGCCGACCTATTCACAAAGTCACCTCCAACCTCCACGCTCAAGAAGCTCATGTATCCGATCGGCATGCGCCGATTAAGGGACCTTCAGTGATGTCTAAAACAAGGGGGAGTAATACGTGCTGTACTCTTTTTCCTTCACTAAGGTTTTGTCCCACTGGGTTTTCCTTGGTAAGGTTTTAATGAGGCAGCATCCCCAAGCGTATTACTATGATCCATTCGTCACGACCGGTTATGTCAATCAAGGGGGAGTGTTATAAATCATTGAGGTTCGATCTCCATAACCGGCCCAGTCCATCAGACCATTGGCGTGAAGACAAAGGCCCAATGGCGTGAAGGCCCAATACCTTAAGACGGTCTATTAGATGTTTTCCTTATTCATGTAGGAAAAGGATATTACCTTTTATACCCTTATGTAACTCCTATATAAAGAGACCTTATGGTCATAATAAAGTATCACGAATTCATAACCTTCACAACATTTATTTAGTTATTTTTGGTTTATTCGGTTGGGAAATTGATTAAGGATGTTTTTTAAATTACCAATGAAAACAAAATCCTCCTACCTATTAAATGAGAATCCTCCTACCTATTAAATGAGAATCCATTTTAATGAAAAAAGCTTACTTGTCAACTCTAGAATCAAAGTTAGTGTATTTTTTTGATGACATGTAAATGTGACATGTCAAATTTCCTAAAATAAACAAAATATTTTGATTGGTAGAGTTAAAATTAAATAAATTATAAAATTAAAACATGAATACATTACATTATAACACAAAAATTAATAAATTTAAATTAACAGAAAATAATAATTACTATGATTTCAATTTGTTTTTACATATATTCATAATAAATTGCATAAAATATGAGTACAAAAATTTTACAACCAATATATATTATACTTTTATATAAAAAATAATATTCTACCTATTAAATGAGAATCCATTTTAATGAAAAAAACTTACTTGTCAACTCTAGAATCAAAGCTAGTGTATTTTTTTGATGACATGTAAATGTGACATGTCAAATTTCCTAAAATAAACGAAATATTTTGATTGGTTGAGTTAAAATTAAATAAATTATAAAATTAAAACCTGAATACACTACATTATAACACAAAATTAATAAATTTAAATTAACAGAAAATAATAATTACTATGATTTCAATTTTGTTTTTTACATATATATATATCTATATCTATATTTGCGAAGTGATTTTGGTAAATGAAGTTCTCTCATTCAATCTCACTAAATATTACCTAATTATCCTTAATGAAAAACACTATTTATTTGTTTGATATATTATTTAATTGTTTATGGGTTACGGGCTTACGGCTATGCCTAATATTTGTTCGGTTAAACCATGCGATCCGATGATATATACGGTTTGGTTTTTACTATAATCGTGGATTTTTTATTTATCTTTTGGGCTTTGGTGTTTTTTTATATACATAGATAGATAGGTTTTATGATTGGTCCCATAAAAAAATATTCCAGGGTTTTAACCGGAACCCTAAATTGTGTATTGTATAAATAATGATGTCATGTCTAGGTTATTTTTTCCATCGAGGTGTTACGGCTTAGTGTTTATTTTAGCTGCATATTGTGTCTTCTAGCCATCGTAATAGTTCTTCTTCTAGATATAAAAATTATAGATTTTTTTGGCCACTTAATAAACGTGGTTCGTATTGTGAGATCGATCCCGATGTCGCAGAATCTCTCTCGAAGCTCTTATCTTCCTAAAATATGGAGAGATCGATATTGAAGTGGAGATACGTAGCAATTATTCGAATGAATGTGAAGATGAAGCGATTGGTCTCACTTTAGATGAATGTGAAGATGAAGCGATTGGTCTCACTTTAGATGAATGGCAGACCATCCAATCAGGTGGCAATGAGATTGGAAAGTGGCTACTGAATTCCGATAGTTTTGAGTTCGGTGATCAGATTGGATCAAATTCTTTCAAAGGAATTTTCCGAGGAAAAAAGATGGGAATCGAGAAACTAAAAGGTTGTGATAAGGGGAAATCATATGAGTTTGAAATCCCAAAAGATTTCTTGGAGCTGATGACTTTTGGAGACAAGAGCATTCTGCAATTTTATGGCGTTTGCATCGATGAGAACCACAGATTATGCGTTGTGTCAAAGCTGATGGAAGGCGGGTCACTCCATGAACTGATCTTAAAGAACAATAAGCTTCGGACCAAGCAGATATTGCGAATTGCTGAAGGGCTGAAGTTTGTGGATGATCATGGTGTTGCTTATAGGGACCTTAACACACAAAGAATACTTCTAGATAAACATGGCAACGCCTGTTTGGGGGACATTGGAATAGTCACCGCTTGTAAGAACTTTGGTGAGGCCGTGGAGTACGAAACTGATGGCTAACGATGGCTTGCACCTGAGGTCTGTATTCTCTTACTCTTGTCTTTGTTCAACAGATTACTTGAGAATTAGATTGTAAGCACCATCGTACTTGCCATTTCCAGATCGTTTCTTAGAGATCGTTTCTTACCTCTAAGCCAAATGATAATCTAGGCACCTTGAAAGCTTGCTCACCAAGTTCTATGCTCCATTATCATAATTCTCATAGAATCAAGTCGCAGACCCTATATGCATCATCTCTACTGTTACCATATGACCCACGGCATCTTGATTTGTTTTTGTTCTTTTTGAACAAAACAAGTTTTTTTGCTTTACCTTTTTCTGTTTGTTAATTTGGGCAGTTATTGGATCGTCACTTTTGGATTCATATATCGTAGACAAGTGTGGATCTAATTTTATTCTGTCTAATATTCAGAAAAGCATCTTAGACTAGCTTACACCTCCAATTTCATCGCTTCATTGATTGAGCATACCTAACTTTTTTTGGTTATATGAGTATTCCTAAATATGTGACTATTCATCACTGAAGCTCAATACCCGTAGATATTGTTTACATTCTCTTTGACTATGTTGACTTTCTATATCATCTGCCAATTAGTTGTTGGTCTCACTTTATATGTCTTCTTGTGAAACAAAAGAAGAGAGAATGTTGAAGGAAGAGATGGACAAAACTCGAGAAGGAAGGAGCCATGGCACCTGAGGGAAAGTAATCTCAACAATAATCCGACAGTAATAGCCATACTCTCCCGGTTCTTATACACGAGAAGTAAAAGGACCTGCACTTGGCCAAAACGAGACTAGGAA
This sequence comes from Alliaria petiolata, assembly GCA_020283515.1. Taxonomy (NCBI): domain Eukaryota; kingdom Viridiplantae; phylum Streptophyta; class Magnoliopsida; order Brassicales; family Brassicaceae; genus Alliaria; species Alliaria petiolata. The sequence goes on along the minus strand of JAHZTW010000001.1, from coordinate 435,351,766 downwards.
TCCATGGAAAGACCTACATCACGTGGCACATGTGATCCTTGGTTAAGACAAGTAGATGATCAAAGAAACTTCCAAGGAAGCAAGGAACGTGGATAATTCAGCAACATGAACTTGGACAGGTTAGTATTTACGTCTGATTCAATCCCGTGAATCCAAGAGATGATCGTGATGAAATCTCCAGTAATTTAGTAATGATGCTGACTTTAGTATGAAGATGCAAACTTTAATCTTTCCTAATGATGTTTGCATCTGTGTATCATGATCTTTATGGCATCTAGCATTTATATCTTTCAATGCGAATAAACTGACTTTTCGTGTTTCACAAATCATCGACATCGTCCATGAATGGATGGTAAAAGAAAGAAAAGAAGAATGAATGTGCGGAATGAGATTCGAGTTTGGTTTACACACCATTCCCACATTTTGAAGAAGAAAGATAAGAGAAGCTTCGATAATAAGTATATTAATTAATAAAAGAAAATTCATCTCCTTTAAAAACCTAATCAAGGGAATTTTTTTTTTTTTTTTTTTTATTGGTTCATCTTCGAAAATCGAAGTCTAATGGTTTTTTCTTCTATTGTTTTTGTATTTGTTTGGCCTTTTGCTCGTGAAATGGCAGAGCAAGACTTGTGACAATTAATGTGTCTTCAGAATGTTGGAGACAAACTCGGTTGTGTTCTTCTTCTTCTACGTTTAAAAATTCTATTTAGCACTACTGCTTCAATTGTTTTATTATTCTTCCAGATTTTTGTAGCTTGGTCTTTTTTTTTTTGCTATTTAAAATTTATTTGTTTTTAATTCCAAGTAAGCTAACGACATGGTTGAATAGAAGATAAAGAGAGATCCTACAAAAAAAAAAAAGATAAAGAGAGAGAAAAAAATATTGTTGCTTGAAAGGCTCTTTATATCTTCAGCATGTTCCATTGCAAAGCTTAGATCTACTCTTCCTTTCATCTAAAAAATCCGTCTGCCAATGAGTGCCGCCGTTTGCTTTATTAATTTCACTTTTGTTTCTTTTTCAAGTTTTTATTAATAAACAACAACAAAAATATAGAAATTAGTTTATACAAAAAAAATATAGAAATTAGTCTTAACATTTTTCTAGAAATCCTTTGTTTTTTTTGTTTTTTTTTTTGCAGCTTTGGAATTATAGTTTTTTTGGTTTAACATAACCTAATTCAAGAGCATTTTGGTGGTTTGTGTAAATATTTAAATTTTAACTAGGTGATGACCCGCGTGAGTACACGCGGATTTGTATTTTGTTTATTTTTTTTAAGAATTATAATTAATTTAATTTTTTATTAATTTGTACATTATTTTGGTTTATATTTTTTTTTTTTACTTTTCAAATTGTTTTTTTTTACTAAATGATAAATGGGAAAGTGAAAGACCAAATAACTTAAATTTACAAAAAAAGTTGGGAATCTTTAGATTGAGAGAGAAGCCGCTGACATGTTTACCCTGAAAATAGAAATGAACTGTTATATGAAAATCAGAAAATGATCTCTTTGTTATAGTGTTTCTTATTATAGTTATAATATGTACAAGGTTTTGTTTCTTTGGAAGATATTAGTTATACGTAAGTTGCAAAAAAAAAAAAGATATTAGTTATAAGTACCTTTAGCGTGTCCTTTTTGAAACATTTGGATAATAATAAAATTTTGTAAAGTTAATGGTTTTTTATTTTGGGGTTTGCGCAGAGTTGTTCACTATAATCGAAAGAAACAAAAGGGCAATCGATGCTCTGTACATAAAAAGAACCCCTATCACCTGATTGTTCGTAAGATAATCCCAAACCAGCCCCCCAAGTGTCTTCTATGTATTCCTAAAATTGCATCAGAGTTTGCGCAGTTCACTTTATCTTTAACCAAATTTCACTTTTATCTTTAACAATGGCATAAAGTTTTGGATTTAATAATATGTATTGAAAACAGTTCACTTTTTATCGGAAAAATCGGAGGAGATAGTGAGATATCTTTGCTGCGGTCAAATTTTGCATGCTGCTTTTACACTTTTACACTCTTTGCATATTACATGGATTTTTTTTTAAAATGAATTTATACTCTCTTTTTTTGGTGTAATGAATCTTACTCGGAAAAAACATCGCTTGATATTCCTGACTCCTGAGATAACAATATTGAAATGTTGATTTGCAGAAAAGAGTGAGTTTCATGGCTGAAAGAGAAGGAGGGAACGAGATCACCGTCGCTTGATGTGGAACCAATATGTATAATTAGAATATATATGTATATGTATAGATTGCTTCCCAACGTTTCTGCATTTCTTTGTACATAAAAACGCAGAAAGTTTTGAGAGAAAGCTATTGAATGAATATTCATCCATGTCTCCTCCACTCACTATGTAGCCAGAGTTTATTATTTTCTGAAAAAGAAAGAAGGGTTATTTGTAGTCAGATTCATCAATGTGTCTCTTCTCATTTATCTCACCTTATTGATCCTCTGTTTCCCCCGGGAAGAAAAATGTAAAAAGATACGAGGAAGACGATGCTCTCTGTTTCTCTAACTTCTAGGCTCTTTTTGTCCTTCTTCCGACCTCAAGAGCCAACTCTGTATCGATCTTCAGAGATATGTCCAACGCTTTAACCGAATGCGTCAGAGCTCCACTGCATTAATATTTCTCTCAGTTTTCATCTGACGAAAAACAAAAAAAAAACACTTGTATAAAAAAACAGATTTGAAACAATTCTTGATGTGTAACCTGCTAATGAATGTAACTCCACTCTGTCCGATCTTGTGTACTGTCTCAATTGTAACATTGCCCGAAGCCTGCATCACGAAATTAAAGTCTTCCATCAGAGAGTCTCACTAAACAAAAGTGTCAAATCTTTCTTTCTTTCTAACACACACACAAACACACCTCTGTCTCGAATCTTCCGTTTATCAGCTCTACCGCATCTTTAAGCATCGTGGCATCGATGTCTCCATTCTCTAATGGTACAACCATATTATCCAGCATTATTCTCGTCACCCGAGTCTTGGATCCACTAACATATATTGAAATTAAACTTGATTTTGAGTTAAGCTTAATTTTGGGTTTGATGATAAAGTTATTAAACCCAAAGTTGAGCACAAGTTCTAGAATTCTTTAGAAACATCATTAAAATATTCATCTTCTCTAAATGTTTCTAGAGAATTCTATTAGTTAATTAATTTAAGATTTAGAATTCTATTAGTTAATTAATTTAAGATTTGTGTAGAAAACTCTAGAGAATTAGAAAAAAATCTAGGAAATATGGAGGTTGTAAAAGAAGAGTCTAAAACTTTGTAAGATAGTTTTGGGAGGCTATAAATACCTCCTCACCCCCTCATTTGTAAACATAACAACAAAAAAAAATACAAGAAGTTGAACAAGTTAATAAAGAGTGTTTTCATAAGTCTCTCTAAGTGTTCTTCCATATATTTCTTCATACTTAAAGAGTCTTTACGATCTTGGGCTAGTGCTAAGCACTATCGGTGTTGGTTTCTTTACAACATACTCTAACACTTCCTTCACTTCCTCAAGCGTCCGAGTCTCCACCTTCAAATGATTAAAAGATAGCATCAAATGTGTCCGCTTAAGTGTGGAACGTACCGCCCATTTGTCCACCAACCGCAAACCAGGAGCAGTTTTTCTCGTCTCCAGTATCCGTGCAGGGTATGCATCATCTGCCATTAACTGCACCAAAAAAACCAATTAGATGAACACGGTTCACTACTAACACTGGGAGCTAAACTGCGCTATAGAGCTATCGATGATTACCATGCAAGTAAGCCGATAAACTCTTCTCATCAAGATATAAGGTTTTGATTATCACTAAGTTTATGTAAATGTAACCACACCAATCACTTGACAAAACTTGAGAAATTATTTGCGGTGAAAAACAAAACCTTGGTAAGGGTCGCAATTCCGCTCATCCTCTGCATAAAGTTGAGCACGACTCTTTCAGAGACAACGATCTTATGCGCATTCCCTGATACTTTTCCAAACTTCAATCCTTTGTGAACATAATCTCCATTCTTTCGCTTCCATTCAACCTGAGATTCAACACATTACTAAAAATCATTTGACCAACACAAATCCCCCCACAAGGCTTTACTCAATAACTTCAAATACACAGATTTGAAATAGAATCAAACCTTCAATGAGGGATCAACTTGTTCAAAAATCATCTCAGCGAGAGCAACCTCAGCAACAATTCCATCTTCCTTAGCCAAGAAATAAGCTTCCACTTCCATATCAAACGGTATCGTAGCCATACACATTACATCTCCTACAATCGAATCAATTCAGGAGCTCAATTTCACATCATTGACCACCCAATCAAATAAAAAATCGCAACTTTTGATACTTGGGAAGTGACGAGAGAACTTGTGTCACCAGCATCCTCGATGCGTTTATCTCTCTCACTTGAAGATGAGACTACTACTAAGTTCAGAGCAAATAGTATAATCTTAGATCGGAATAAGAGAAGGCTGAGGGATTATATATCGCCCAAGATAGAACTCGATAATTAAATTGAAGGCTAAGAATCCGATGAGATTTTTTGGGGGTGGAGTCGTCGAACGAATAAACTTAGGCGTCGTCTACGAAGCAGCATAAATTGTTGAATATACGATTCCACTTCTTTTCACATGTATAAGTTTTAACTGATTTGTATAAATAAAATGTTTTAATTGGTGCTTCATTATAATGATGTTTGATTTTATTTTAAATAAATGATTAAAAAAAATCTATGCTGATGTGTCAGGGAAAGGGATGCTGATGTGTCAAGCTCTAACTCACTCTTTATATAATAGATAGATGTTGTGAAATGTGAATTAAAGACCAAAATCTTATCCATTGGGCAATGGAAACTTTTTTGGCGAATGCCGAGGCTACAATCTAAAAATCTAACTCTAAAACTTTCTTGGTTTCGGGACTTCATTTACGGATAGAAACCGTGAGGATTCGAGAATTTCATTTATGAATAAAACTTTCTTGCAGTTACATGATGGCTGATAAATTCTTTCACCATCAAAAAAATACTTCGTATCCGGAACTTCATTTACGGATAGAAACCGTGACGATTCGAGAATTTCACGAAACTGCATGAAAGAAGAACCGCATAGAATTGTGAAAAATATTGTTACGGTAGAAAAGGCTCGGGAAAGAGAAAAAGTGTGTCAAAACCAACGTTTGTTGGGCAAACGTGTTGGTAAGTAGTAGAAATTTATTTGTTAGTATTTAGAATGACTGATTAATGAATCCAAATATGTATTTAATTACAATCTTTAATCTACAAGAGTCAGACGAACATGAAGACGAAGATGACCATGAAGCTGGGGCTGACGATGAATATGAAGGAAAAGAAGACACAAAGATCGATCACTATGAAGATGGGGATGGTGATGTATATGCAGAAAAATAAAAATCATAATACGAACACGGTAAAGAAGACTTTATTTTCCTTTTGATATCTATTTTTCCTCTTTTTATATATATAAATATAATCGAAGTAGCATTGATCTTTTTGTTTTGGCATGCTTATTTTCCTTAAATTTTGATCTATTATGTATCTTTTCTCTAATAATCGAGGACTTTGATTTCCAGAATCCGATCAAGACCTTGAGCTTCTTTTTCCGTCTATACAGCCCTCAAATTCACCGTCGCTGGTTATTCTTTGACAAAATAAGTTTATAATGCTCATTTTAATGCAGTACGAGAAAATTGAAAGATCGTTGAAGGAACTTACGGTGTAGTTGATAAGGCACATGACAATGTGACCAATGAGGCAGTAGCTTTGAAGAAGATCTAACACGAAAGGGTTTGATAGCGAGCTTCAATGCGAAGACGATAGTTAAGGACAAGAGATTCTGGGTAGTTTCTTTTCTCATCGTCTGGGCTTAATCGTCCCTCCAACACTAATGTTCTTCCTAAATGTTGTTCGACCTCTCTCTTCTTTTTAAGATTATGGTCTGCTGTTCATTGCTATTATTTCTGATTCATTCTAATGGTTTGAAGGTGTCATATGCGGGGCGTATGGACTGTGAATTGAGGCCGTATGGTATATACCTTTGTCATCGAGAATTATATTCCTAGCTGAGGTTTGTTTTTATCGATGAGCTGTTTGTTTCATTATGTGTTATGAATTTTTTGTTTATGTTTCCCATTAAATTGGTGTTGATTATTTTTTAAAAAGAAAACATTGTTATCGATTGTAAATCAGATTTAATGGTGGGTTCAGATTATGAAAAGTGGATGAGTGAATGGCGTATTAACGCGGTTTTGGAGAGATCATGGAATTTTTATTAAAAAAATGATGACAATAGTTCAACAAGAAATTAGTAGTTTCCATGTAAATTTTAAATTTACAGAATATCACTAAACACTTAGTTCTCTTGATATGGGTGGAAAACGGAATGAAGAGAGCTTGAACAAACTGGATAAATGAAGACTAAAGGCAATATAACAGAGTGTGTTGCCTTTCGAGTTTCGAATAAGAGCTAGGCTCAAGGATTCATATAAGTTATAAAATTGATTAATATTGATTTCAAATAAAATCAAATTATAAAATTGAATTTTTCTACCTCTAAAAAAACCAATGTTACTAATTTTTAAAAAATAAACTGAACCCCGCACAAGATGCGGGAAACCACCTAGTTCATAATAAATTGCATAAAATATGACTACGAAAATTTTACAACCAATATATATTATATTTTTATATAAAAAATAATAATATATTATCCAATAGGATAGTAAATAGGTAATACCATTTTTATCTCTTATTTTTTTTTAAATAAATAAAAAGTTTATATCATATTCATATATATTCTCATTGTAGATCGAGAATTTAAGATCAGAAATAAAATGAAATGTAACTGGATGAAAAAATATATATAATAAGATAAAACAAATATGAATAAGAAATAGGAGAAAAAATAAAAATAAATCTCTACGGTTTTGTTTTTCCGTAACATTCTCGTGCTTTATTTTACGGAGTCATTTAAAAGTTTTAAGAAACAAATTTTATATTAAACGCATGTGCAGCTCAAATTTTATATTGAACACATTCATTCATGCCAACCATAATAAATTTATTTTCTTCATCAAACCAATTCCTCAATATTGTTCAAAGAGATGAGTGGACGGAGAATTTTATAAAATATGATTTCACAAATTTTATAACAAATATTTATTAAAATTTTTATTGAAAAGGAAAATTACTCATAGATTATCCAATGTGTTATAGTAATTTTCAAGATAAAGTCAAATGTTATATTTTAAATTTAAAAACAATTATTTATAATTTTTGTTAATATTTAATATAAATTTTAATTTGAAACCATATATCATAAAATGCTGAAAATATAAAATTTTGATTTAATAAAAAAACGATAAAAAAGGTTTTCGTGATTGTTCTTAAATACCAAAAACTGCATCGTGTAAAAACATAACGTTTGCGGAAAATATCAGAAAACTAACCACCACCTAAATATTACAATTCACTTATTTTTAACTCATACTTACATGCATAAATATACGTATTTATTTATTTTTAAAATTCAACCATACATTATAAAAAATATATATTACAAAACATACACTTTGTTATTTTTTAAACACATAAAAGGCATACTTCGATTTTTCCACAAATATGCGTGTGTATATAAATATTAATTGTGAAAAAGTCAAAGTCGCATGTGAACTTGTTGTGCGTGCATTTTGTTAACCTCGATTACAGTCCAATTTTAATTTTAGTTATTAAAAAATTCATATATATTATTTAAATCTCTAAATGTCCTAAGAGCGGTGAGGTGGTTGATACACACGAACATGCGGGCCAACCATCTACTCGCTTTTATGATAAGTAAAAATTATAAAACCCATTTTGGTTTAATTAGCAATAGGTCAAAGAAAAATATATATATTGGCAAGATTATATTGTATAAAGAGAAAAGAAAGCATTGTATAGATAATATTCAAGACATATTATAAGAATTTAATTATTATTTAATATAACTTTTACATTTGCAAATATATGTTCATGTAAACGGTAGAAAAAATAAAAAGTTTTAAAATAAATCAGTTTCAAAAAACATAAAACGATATGAAACGTTTGTGTGATTGTTGTTAAACACTAAAACTGTATATGTATAAAAATATAACGTTTACATAATATATAAGAAAAATAATCAATACTTTAATATTACAACTATTTATGTCTATAAACAAATTATACATACACATGCCTGCAGACCAACCATAAAAATTAAATAAATTATTATATGTTTTAATATTTTTCAGTTTATTTAATTATCATATTTACACTTTTTATCTAAGGAAGTATTTTAAAATCTTGGTTAATGGCTTTTTATCTTCAATTTCTATTGAAATCTAGAACATTTTTCATTTGATTTATCATTATTTTTTATTATTAAATATTTATATAATGTTATTATTAATACATAATTAATTATGTACAAATAGATCAACTTCAATATACAATATAATTATATATTGAACATATAAATATTTTATAGCTCGCACACGGTGCAGACCGATCACCTAGTTAATTTTATTTTCAGTTTTAAAACTTATTTGAGCTTGTCCAAATTAAAAATATTACAAATTAGAAGCCCAAACAAAATCATTTACTATATTAAGGATTTTGAGAAAAGAATCGAGAAGATGGATTAAGGATTTTGAGAAAAAAAAGATATGAGCGAGAAGAGAGAAAAGAGAGAGAATTGCGCAAGTAATCAAAGAATCAAAGAATCAAAGAAACGAAGAATAAAGCAAGTAAACAAGTTTTTTTTTTTTGAACTCTAAGTAAACAAGTTAAGCATGCAATGAAAGAAACAAGCAAGAAAGACTTTGAGGAAGGGAGCGAGCAAGTTGATTAAGTAAGACCATCTGCAAGATAATCCTTAGACCATCTGCATTGGTGGTCTCTTACCAAGTCTCTCAACATAAAATAATAATAAATTTAGAAAAAGAGAAGAGAGAGAATGGAGTGAGTCTCTCATTCGAGAGACTATGAGAGACCCATGAGAGACTCATCTCATGTGTTGTCTTTATATCATTGGTTTATTTTTCTTTTTTAATTTAAAACTATATAATATAATTAAAATTATTATTATTAAATTGGTGAGAGAGATGCTCTTATGGGTTTCTCAAAAAAAATATTATTTTAATATAATTAATATTTTAAATTAAATTTTAATTTGATAAAAGATATAAACCAATATAATCGAGACAAGTGGTTTATATGGTTCTCAACAATATGAGAATCATTTGAGAACCCCTTCTCTCTCTCTTTTTTTGATTATTTTTCTTTTTTTAATTGTAAGAGACCCATTTGAGAACCCTCCATTGCAGATGCTCTAAACAAATCAAACATTTAGTAAAGAAGAACAAAGAAAGAAGTAAACAATCTAAGGCGGTGCTTGGTTAGGACTTTTACTGTTAAAACTTTTTAAATAATGACTGTAAAAAATTAGACTATGACTTTATTTTTTTTAATTTATGACTGTGATTTTAAAAAAATTAAAAGTTTCAAATTCATAGCTTTTAAAAAAAGTAGCAAAACATGAACAAAAAACAAAAAGTTGGGCTGTGAGTGTTTTTAGGGACTTTGAGAGATTTTAGGAAACCAAAAGTGTGATTGGTAAAATTATTAACTTTTAAAACTGTAACTCATTTTAAAGTCTCTACAGTTTTAAAAGTCAATTCCCAATCACCCCCTAAAACATGTAAGCAAACAGCGAAAGAAGCAAAGAAACAAGTAAACAAGTGAAACATATGTAAGCAAACAATGAAGGAAGGAAACACAAAATCAAAGAAACAAAGAATGAAGCAAGGAAACAAGCTAACGACGTAAGCAATGAATCCAACAAAGCAAATATGCATGTAAGCAAGCAATGCAAGAAACAAAGTAAACAAGCTAACGACCTAACCAAAGAAGCAAGCAATGAATCAAACAAAGGAAATATGCATGTATACATGTACGCATGCATCATGCATGAATGTATGCATGTATGTAATGTGTTGGGAGATTTAAGAGATCAGCTAGAGATCAGCTAGAGATCACACTATCGAAGAACAATATTGTTAAAGTAGTTGAAAGATATTTTTCAATATATTTCAAATACTTTAATAATATTCTCTTGTTTCCGCATATAGCGTAATCTCTGTGATTTTGGTGGTGTTGGTACGTATCTATGAAGAGTTTGTTGGTCTCGATCTAAGATAGGTTCACAAGGACTAAAAAACGATAACTTCAATCTATAAGAGGAAAATCGAAATACTATACAAAAGAACCTAGAAGCTAACTCTAGAGATCGAAATCACGGCGCACGTCTTTTCTTTTGAATTACCTTTGTTTTTTTTTTCTTTTGAATTACCTTTGTCACAAATCTGTTTCTTGCTCCATTTCTTGGTTGTTCTCTGCGAGGGGATCCATTAATACCGACATTACAAAAAGAAAAAAGAATGAACAGAGGATAAGATGACAACTTACAAGTGTTATGCGGAGGCTTAGAGTGCTTTCATGGCAAGCTTGCGTATAATGCTTCAAACAGTTCTTCCTCTGGCACCTGAGATGAGAAAAGCACACATAATATCAATTGTTGATAGAAAAGAAGAAGTGAGAAAATACTGGAAATGTTGTTTGAAATATGGATGCAAAATTACTTAATTAATGTTTGGAGATGGCCGAGAACATTTCTGTAGCATGTCGAAAGTATTTGTTACCTTCCTCTACAGATTTCTTATACTTAGGTTCATGGAACTTCACATTCCTGAAACAGTTTGAAAAACTGGTTTAAGTTACAAATACCCTAAATAGCCCTGAAAATTTCGGGAATCGGGATGAGAATTTACGGATACGGGAGGGAACAGGAAATTCGGGAATTGAAGAACAATTCCCAAAAGGGAATCCATAAAAACAAGACGGGAACGGGACGGGTTCGGGAAATTCCCTTACGTAATTTTTTTTCCCAAACGGATAACTATTTTGGACAATTCGGGAAAAATTCGGGAAAATTCTGGAAAATTCGGAAAATTTATGGAAAATTTGGGAAAATTTGGGAAAATTCGGGAAGTTCGGGTATTTCCGTTCCCTTCCCGTACCCGTTTGAAAAATATAAATGGTCCCGAACGGGAGTTTTTTTGAACGGGAACGTGAACGAGACGGGAAATTCGAAACGGGTACGGGTGGGAACCGAGTACCCCTCCCAAAATTTGCAGGGCTAACCCTAATAGTCACACACAGTGGCGGTCCCATAATTTTTTTTAAAAGGTCAAAACATAACTATAAATATAAATATATTAAAAAATCTGTAAAAACATAAAACATTTTACAAAATCACTCTACGATCTTTCATATTCTGAAACTTTTTTTTATCATAATCTCATTTGTAATTGTCTTTAGTTATTTTGGTTAGATGGATTTGTTAAATTGTTTTTAATTTCATGAAAAAAAAATGGACTATATATTTATGAGCCACGTTTTCCAAAATCAAAACTAACTTTTTAATAAATGGGCTACTTGAGACTTAAAGTATATTTTAACTAAGTGCAACCATGAAAGAGAACCGCTGCAACATATTTTTAATATTTTACATTAATATAAATATTTTCTTTTCTCCATTCTTACATGTGGGTCTGTGAAAAGCCCTAACCCGAAAATTATGTACCGCGGTACAGTTTGGCTCGGCTACTTCTCGGCCGGCCTCGGGTAATTTTTAACATTTTCCATACTTGGTCAAAATTCAGCGTGTTTTTCCAAGACTTAGAGATCTTGAGCGATTCAGACAAGTTCTTAGCATAATTAACTTAGATAGAAAACTGAGGTTCGAGTCATACAATGAGAGTTCGCTAATAAGCTATTACATTGCATAAAAACGACCTATTCTACCCAAGTACAATCCATCCCTTCCTTCCTGCCATCATCATGCCGCGGCTCAAAGGATCAGTTCCCTTCACGAACTTCTTTACCTGCATCCACAAAGGAGGCATAAGCAAACGAATTGCTTAGTGAGGCGGTCATCCCGACCCACTTAGCCACATATATAAAAATCGCATCCAAGCAATCAATCCAATCAATCAATCACGCTTATTCAATCAAATCGGCTCACGAGCCTAACCATGGCCATCGAGCCTTACTTGGCTTCCGAGCCTTATACCATGGCTTGCGAGCCTTTACCATTTCCGCAGAAATATGAATCAAACAGTAAAAACTCACGGATTAAATCAAGCAATCAAGACTATCGAATCTATGCATGAAAACGACCTTAGACATGAAGCCCGCGGTCACGCACTCACCTTAGTCAATCGGCTGTAGAAAGATCTTGAATTTAGTCGACGGTTTCTCGATGATCTCTCGATCCGAACACGCTTCTCTCGGACTTTTCTCGAACTCTCTCGGCGACAGTCGAAATCACTCGGCTATCTCTCGATCGGATCCGAAAATCACGAACAATCTCTCTGCAAATCTCTTTCTCTCGGACGAATTCTCTCTCAGACTTTCTCTGAAACTTTCTCTCGAGTCTTTCTGTGTTTTCTCGAAGAAATGCTGCAGAAACAATACTTAGACGGATTTTTGGTGAGAACTGCTCCCAAAACCGTTCATTAATCCATCCGCAGCGTTTTGCTCGAGCGTCCAAGTGCCAGTAACCGTTCCCGCACTTTTACTCGGCCAAACTCGTTCAGTAAGCCAATTAACCGTTCCCGCTTACTTTAGCCGCGCACTTAACATTTCTCTCGGCCATAACCGTTCCCGCTCGGCTATCCGAATAACTTAGCAGATATTTCTGTTTCCATCCGAATAATCCACTAAGACTCTCGGATATTCCAGCTCAACTCAGACCATGATAACCGTCCTGTCCGAAATCCGACCAAGTGTTCCGAAAAACACGGACTGTCCGAAATTCACTTGTCCGAGCCGCTCTTGCCCAGCTCAAGTAAAGCTCCCATCCGACCACTCTCCGATTTTTGCGGCCAGTTCCGATTTTCACGGACAGCTTCATTTTTCTTTCGGTTGTTCTGATTTTTGCTCGGCAAACGTGCCCAATCACTCGGCTAATCTTCTAGCCAGCTCAAACACTCGGATTCTCAGCTAACCCCCTGATTTTTCTTAATTCCTGCCTTAATAATCTGATTCCCAATCGAACCGCGCATCCGTACCGCGACTCGTACCGCGGCCATACCAAGACTCGTACCGCATCCGTACCAAGACTCGTACCGCGGCCGTACCGCTTGATCCGAAGATCGCGGATGTTACACCTCTCCCCCACTTAACTTAGACTCGTCCTCGAGTCTTCTTCGGTCCACTTAACTCCGGATTTTCCTTAAGTTTATCGAACCACTTAGGAAATTCAGCCTTCATTCTTTCTTCCGGTTCCCAAGTCACTTCCTCTTCACCATCACAGTCCCAAACGACTTGAATCATCTGAACTTTCTTCCTGCGTTCAGCCTTAACTTTCCTTCCCACAACCCGAACTGGTCTTCCCTCAATAGTCATGTTTTCCCTTAAGTCCGAAGGTGGTTCGGGAATCACATTGTCCCTATCACTTATGCATTTCCTTAGCATAGAAACGTGGAACACCTTATGGAATTGTTCCATGGATGGCGGCAATTCCAACCGGTAAGCCACTGGACCAATCCTTTCCAAAATCCTAAACGGCCCCATATACCGCGGACTTAACTTAGCATTTTGAGTTGCTCGATCTTTACCCTTGTACGTGACTGTCTTAAGATAAACCATGTCGCCCACAGCAAATTCCAACTCTTTCCTGCGCTTATCGGCATAACTCTTCTGTCTATCCTGAGCTGCCTTCATGTTTAACTTAAGCACCCTGATCCTCTCAGTCGTTTCCTCCACAAAGTCACGGCCAAAGATACTTCGCTCCCCCACTTGCGTCCAACACAAGGGAGTTCTGCAAGGCCGTCCATACAAAGCCTCGTAAGGTGACATCCCGATGCTAGCTTGAAAGCTATTGTTGTAAGAGAACTCGGCCAAGTGCAGGTAATGTTCCCACTTTCCGCCCCAATCCAAAACACAAGCTCGCAGCAAGTCCTCAAGTGTCCGGATAGTCCTTTCCGACTGGCCATCTGTTTGAGGATGATAGGCCGTGCTCATATGTAACTTAGTCCCCATCGCCTTATGCAAGGCTCTCCAAAACGCCGAAGTAAACTTGGAGTCTCGGTCAGACACGATACTTGCCGGTACTCCATGCAATCGGACTATCTCTTCCACGTACCGCTTGGCCAAAACCGTAGCATTATCCATCTTATTGATGGCCAAGAAGTGTGCGGACTTAGTCAATCTATCCACGATCACCCAGACCGCGTCTTTCTTATCCACTGCAGGCAATCCAGTCACGAAGTCCATCGTGATCATGTCCCACTTCCACTCGGGAATCGGTAAGCTTTGCAGTAAACCACTCGGCACTTGATGCTCGGCCTTTACCATCTGACAAGTCGAACATCCGGCTATCCACTTAGCCACGTCTCTCTTCATTCCGACCCAGTGATAATACCGTTTAAGGTCACGGTACATCTTAGTCGTTCCCGGATGAATGGAGAATCTAGACTGGTGTGCTTCCTTGAGAATTTCTTCCCGAAGGTTCTGATCGTTCGGAACGCACACACGGCCATTCACCACGATCGTCCCATTATTCGAAGTCTGGTACTCCGTCTGATCATTCTTAGCCATCTTGATCAAATTCTCATCCAACTCCTGAGCCAACCGAACCCTAGTCAGCAAATCCGCTTGATCAGCCGCACCAAGACCCAATGGTTCCAAATCGTCAGTCAAAGCAGCCAACCGCAATGTTCCAACCATTCCGACTAACTCTTCCAAGTCCCTTTCCGAATCCACAACCACTCTCTTCCGGCTTAAGGCATCCGCGACCAGATTAGCCTTTCCCGGATGGTAAGCTATATCCAAGTCAAAATCCGCGACTGTTTCCATCCAACGTCTCTGTCTCATGTTCAACTCTGGCTGCGTGAAGATATACTTCAAGCTCTTATGGTCCGTGAAAATCTGCACCTTCTCACCGTACAAGTAAGCCCGCCAGATTTTCAAAGCAAACACTACCGCAGCCATCTCTAGGTCATGCGTCGGATAGTTCTGCTCGTGCTTCCTTAACTGTCTGGACGCGTAGGCAATTACACTCCCTTGCTGCATCAAAACACAACCCAGCCCAGTCTTTGATGCATCTGTGTAAACCACAAACTGCTCATTGGGTTTCGGTAGAGCCAACACTGGAGTACTCGTAAGCATGTCCTTAAGCTTAGAGAAACTTTTCTCACAATCAGCCGACCATTCGTACTGAATATCCTTCCCGGTCAGTCGAGTCATTGGCTGCGCCATACTCGCAAATCCCTTAACAAATCTTCGGTAGTAACCAGCCAAGCCGAGAAAGCTTCTTATCTCGGTTGCATTTTTAGGCCTTGGCCATTCTGCAATAGCTGTGATCTTCTCTGGATCCACAGACACTCCCTTGTCCGAAACAACATGGCCCAAGAAACCGATCTCCCTTTGCCAGAAACTGCACTTACTGAGCTTAGCAAATAACTTATGCTCACGCAGTCTAGCCATCACCGTAGCCAAGTGTCTCGTGTGCTCTTCCGAGTTCTTTGAGTAAACCAGGATGTCATCTATGAAGATGATCACAAACTCATCCAGGCAGTCTCTGAACACGCTGTTCATCAACTTCATGAACGCGGCCGGTGCATTAGTCAAGCCGAAGGGCATCACCACGAACTCATAGTGCCCATACCTTGTCCGAAAGGCGGTCTTCCGAACATCCGACTCGGCTATAGGAATCTGATGATAACCCGAAGCCAAATCGATCTTAGAGAACACAGTAGCACCTTGGAGTTGGTCCAACAACTCGTCTATCCTTGGAAGAGGGTACTTGTTCTTCACCGTCACTCTGTTTAACCCACGGTAGTCTATGCAGAGTCTGAAGCTACCGTCCTTCTTCTTAACGAACAATACTGGTGCGCCCCAAGGTGAACTACTTGGCCGCACAAAACCTTTTTCCATCAAATCGTCCAGCTGCTTCTTTAACTCGGCCATCTCGGCAGGGGCCATCCGATAAGGTGCCTTAGAGATTGGAGCTGTACCAGGTTCCAGCTCGATCGTGAACGGATCGGACCTTCCCGGAGGTAACCCACTCAACGACTGAAACACATCCCCGAACTCACTCACAACCGGGATGTTACTTATCTCAGCATCCGGACCAGCTTCCACAGTATTGATCGCGGCCAGGTAAGCTTCACAGCCCTTCTCAATCATCTTCTCAGCTTGAATAGCCGGGACTATCAAACTTCCATCCGTAGACCGAATTCCTTGATACACCAATCTTCCCTTATCCGACTCGAATAGGACACGGCCACGATGACAGTCTAGATGTGCCTTGTACTTCCCGAGCCAATCCATGCCAAGGATCACATCATAGGACTTCACCGGGCAGATTACCAAGTCGGCTGGCATGTTCACCTCGCCGATCATCACAGAGACATCACGGACGTTGCCCCAGGTAAACATGATTTGGCCTCCAGCCGCTTGAACCATTCCATAGTGTTCACCGGGTTCTTTTATGAACTCGCCGGTCCCAACCAAGTCTGGGTTAACAAAGCAATGCGATGCCCCAGAATCAAACAAGACATGGGTCGCCACACCACCCATAGTCAAGGTCCCTACACATTCATCCGAATGCTAAGAGCCTAGACTAACCATCGACAAACATTTCCACCCAAAAAAAAAAAAACTAAGGTAAGGGATAGGGCTTACCAGTGATCGGGCGCGAAGTGCTTGCCTCGGCAGCTTCCTCACCGATGGTGTAAATCCGCGGCATCACGGCCTGTCTCTTTGCCTGCGGGTTCGCACCATCACTCGCACGTTTTCCAGTCTGCTGTTCCAGCTTCGGACACTGGTTCTTGTAGTGCCCAACTTCACCACAATTGTAACAAACTCTCTGAACTGCGGCCTGCCCCGCATTCTTAGCCCTCATATCCGGTTCAGGACAATCGCGGATCATGTGACCCAGTCTTCCACAACGGTGGCATGCACCCGAAGCCCTTCTGCACTGACCTTCGTGCATCTTTCCACAAGTCACACACGCACGGCGTCCACTAGACGGCTTTCCCAAAGGAGCCCCCTTTCCAAACTTCTGATTCTTCCCAGCAACACTCACGGTTTTAACCGGTATCACTGGACCAAGAAGCCTTGCTTCCTCGGCCATGCCAGCTTCCTGCTCGGCAGCCTTCTCCACCAGTTCGGCCAAAGTACCATACTCACGAATCTTGCAGCGAGTGCTGATCTCAACACGCAACCCGCGCATGAACCGACGAACCTGGTTCTCATCATCTTCCAAGTCACGCCCACCGTACCTCTTGAGTCGGTTAAACTCAGCTTCATATTCCCTCACTGTCATTGATCCTTGCTGAAGGTCTATGAACGCACTTTCCAGCCGAATGAAAGCTTCCCGTGGAAAGTACTTCTTCCTGAATTCGGCACAGAAGGTCCCCCAGCCAATAACCAGACCATTCCTGCGAGTCATCACACTCTTCCACCAAGTATGCGCGTCCCCTTCCAGGTAGTGAACCGCGATATCCGTCTTGTATCCATCAGGACAGCGGATTGAGTCAAAGTTCCTCTCAAGCCGGTTAACCCAGTCATCTGCCTCCATCGGCTGTGTTCCACCGATGAAGAATCGGGTCCCCAACTTCTGCATGTGTTCCATCACTTTCAGATACGATGGAGCCCTTGCCCCAGCTGGCACTGGTTCCACTTCCACAACCGGATCAACAACTCGCGGCTGTTCCACTTGGACAGGTGCAGCAGCTGGCAATCTTTGCAACACCTGAGCCAGCATGCCCAACACTGCCTCTAATCCGACTGGAGCTGCAGCAGCCGCAGCAGCAGCCGCAGCATTAGCCGCCACATTCCCAATCCCAGCCGCATTCACTTCAGCATTCACGTGGTGATTCTCAGCAACATTCTCACCATCTCGGTTAATCGAGTTTTCCCCAGTCTCTCTCGCGTTTCTCCTAGCAGCACGGTTACTCCTAGCCATCTGCAAGGTTCCGAACAGTTAACTAAGCTTGCCACATCAACTTAGTTTTCACAGAAACAATACTTACCGCGGCACATCAGGCTTGGAAGGATGGATACCCACTAACCCATTTATGCTAAAGACTGTCCTAGAACCGACTACGCTCTGATACCAAATTGAAAAGCCCTAACCCGAAAATTATGTACCGCGGTACAGTTTGGCTCGGCTACTTCTCGGCCGGCCTCGGGTAATTTTTAACTTTTTCCATACTTAGTCAAAATTCAGCGTGTATTTCCAAGACTTAGAGATTTTGAGCGAATCAGACAAGTTCTTAGCATAATTAACTTAGATAGAAAACTGAGGTTCGAGTCATACAATGAGAGTTCGCTAATAAGCTATTACATTGCATAAAAACGACCTATTCTAACCAAGTACAATCCATCCCTTCCTTCCTGCCATCATCATGCCGCGGCTCAAAGGATCAGTTCCCTTCACGAACTTCTTTACCTGCATCCACAAAGGAGGCATAAGCAAACGAATTGCTTAGTGAGGCGGTCATCCCGACCCACTTAGCCACATATATAAAAATCGCATCCAAGCAATCAATCCAATCAATCAATCACGCTTATTCAATCAAATCGGCTCACGAGCCTAACCATGGCCATCGAGCCTTACTTGGCTTCCGAGCCTTATACCATGGCTTGCGAGCCTTTACCATTTCCGCAGAAATATGAATCAAACAGTAAAAACTCACGGATTAAATCAAGCAATCAAGACTATCGAATCTATGCATGAAAACGACCTTAGACATGAAGCCCGCGGTCACGCACTCACCTTAGTCAATCGGCTGTAGAAAGATCTTGAATTTAGTCGACGGTTTCTCGATGATCTCTCGATCCGAACACGCTTCTCTCGGACTTTTCTCGAACTCTCTCGGCGACAGTCGAAATCACTCGGCTATCTCTCGATCGGATCCGAAACTCTCGAACAATCTCTCAGCAATTCTCTTTCTCTCGGACGAATTCTCTCTCAGACTTTCTCTGAATTTTTCTCTCGAGTCTTTTTGTGTTTTCTCGAAGAAATGCTGCCGAAACGATACTTAGACGGATTTTTGGTGAGAAACTGCTCCCAAAACCGTTCATTAATCAATCCGCAGCGTTTTGCTCGAGCGTCCAAGTGCCAGTAACCGTTCCCGCACTTTTACTCGGCCAAACTCGTTCAGTAAGCCAATTAACCGTTCCCGCTTACTTTAGCCGCGCACTTAACGTTTCTCTCGGCCATAACCGTTCCCGCTCGGCTATCCGAATAACTTAGCGGATATTTCTGTTTCCATCCGAATAATCCACTAAGACTCTCGGATATTCCAGCTCAACTCAAACCATGATAACCGTCCTGTCCGAATTCCGACCAAGTGTTCCGAAAAACACGGACTGTCCGAAATTCACTTGTCCGAGCCGCTCTCGCCCAGCTCAAGTCAAGCTCCCATCCGACCACGCCCCGATTTTTGCGGCCAGTTCCGATTTTCACGGACAGCTTCATTTTTCTTTCGGTTGTTCTGATTTTTGCTCGGCAAACTTGCCCAATCACTCGGCTAATCTTCTAGCCAGCTCAAACACTCGGATTCTCAGCTAACCCCCTGATTTTTCTTAATTCCTGCCTTAATAATCTGATTCCCAATCGAACCGCGCATCCGTACCGCGACTCGTACCGCGGCCGTACCGCTTGATCCGAAGATCGCGGATGTTACAGTCTGCCTCTGGTCACACAGAAAGATTTGAAGGTGGATTCAAGCAAAGGAAAAAAATCCAGATATTTTAATTTTTGGTCAAATAAACGAAATCCAGATATCCGAAAACTACAAATTCGAATCCAGATAGTTGTGCCATGGGATTCGGCGAATCAGGATACCTTAAAATTTTAGGATATACGGATCCGTCTCGGCCCTAAATTTGAGGAAGGAAGCATCAAATAAGAATTTGAGGAAGGAAGCAAGCAAGTTGAGTAAGTAAACAAATCCAACATTTGGTAAAGAAGAACAAAAGAAAGAAGTAAACAATCTAAAACATGTAAGCAAACAATGAAAGAAGCTAGTTAACGATGTAAGCAAGCAGTGAAGGAAGTAAGCAAACACAAAATCAAAGAATCAAAGAAACAAAGAATGAAGCAAGTAAACAAGTTAAGCATGTAAGCAAGCAATGAAAGAAACAAGCAAGTAAGTTTAACAATGAAATAAGCAAAGAAGAAAGCAAGTAAACAAGTTAAGCATCTAAGCAAGCAATGAAAGAAACAAGCAAGTAAGTTTAACAATGAAATAAGCAAAGAAGAAAGCAAGTAAACAAGCTAACAGCGTAAGCAGAGAAGCAAGCAATGAATCAAACAAATCAAATATGCTTGCATACAGTGAAAGAAACAAGCAAGCAATGAAAGAAACAAGCAAGCAAGTTTAGCATGTATGTAATGTGTTGGAAGATTTAAGAGATCAACTAGAGATCACACTATCGAGGAAATTAACCAAGGAACAATATTGTTAAAGTAGTTGAAAAAATATTTTTCAAAATATGTTCAAATACTTTAACAACATTCTCTTGTTTCCGTCTACAGTGTAATCTCAGTGATTTTGGTAGTGTTTAAAGAATTTGTTGGTCTCGATCTAAGATAGGTTCACAAAGTCACATTGGTTACGAAATCTCCTATTGCGTAAGACTAAAAGAGACGATAACTTCAAGCTATAAGAGAAAAATCGAAATACTAAACAGAAAAACTAGAAGCTAAACTCTAGTATGGAGATGAGTACCATTATATATACAATTGAAAATAGCAGGGTTTATCTAGATATTCCTTAATAGTTGAGGGATGTAAATACAATAATTACAGTAAGAATCCTAAGGTTGCGATTACGATTTCAATTTAAGGAACAAGATGAACCATCCTCTCTCTCTCTCGTCCTCGCTCAGCCAGCCACTACTCTGCTTCATGAATTCGATTTCTCCATTGCCGATTGTATAAAAAAAAACATCCTTTTAAAAGATGTCTACCACATTGTTTAGAACAATTCATCCGAACCAGTTCACACTTCTTGGAACTGCCTTGTTCAGAAGGAGAAAGAGGAGTAATAACTTCGCCGTGAGGTGTTGTGGAAGCCAAACAGCGACGACCCAGGAAGCTAAACAGCCTTCGCAGTCGAGGGTCGCACCGAAAAACCATGGAAGCAACAAGCTTGACGAGATTCTGAGAGACTACGAAGCTGTAATCGGCATAGAGACTCATGTGCAGCT
This sequence comes from Alliaria petiolata, assembly GCA_020283515.1. Classification (NCBI taxonomy): domain Eukaryota; kingdom Viridiplantae; phylum Streptophyta; class Magnoliopsida; order Brassicales; family Brassicaceae; genus Alliaria; species Alliaria petiolata. The sequence goes on along the minus strand of JAHZTW010000001.1, from coordinate 435,330,441 downwards.
CTCGACATTCACAAAGGCATTTTGCAATTGCCCCAACAATTACGGGTCTCATCCGAACACGAGCATCTGTCCCGTTTGTATGGGTTTGCCTGGTGCCTTGCCTGTTCTGAATTCGAAAGTCGTTGAATTTGGTGCTAGATTGGGTTTAGCTTTGAACTGCGATTTGTCTCTCAAGTCCAAATTCGATAGGAAGCAGTATTTTTATCCAGATCTTCCTAAAGGTTATCAGATTTCTCAGTTTGATATCCCTATTGCGTCTGGTGGTTATGTGGATGTGGATATCCCGCTTGAGTTTGGTGGTGGACACAGGAGATTTGGTATCACTAGGGTTCATATGGAAGAAGATGCTGGCAAGCTACTCCATTCAGACACTGGAGATTACTCTCAGGTCAAGATTTTCAGTTTTGGTTTCTGGTTTGGATGATATTGTTCATGGAAGGGTTTTAGGTTTTAGGGGTTTAAGTAGAACATCGTGCAGGAAGCTCGTAAGACGTCATTTGAATGTTTGAATATGATTGCTGTGTCCCTGTGTCTTCTTAGGATTGCAGAAAAAATGATTTTACTTACATGTAAGGCTTGAGATGACCCGAATTGATCTTATACTATATGAGATCATTGCTCTATGCAAACAGATTCGTCGTTTTTGGTTTTAGGGGTTTAAGTAGTAGAACCTGCAAGATATTTTTGTTTCTTATGTTTGGTTACTCTATCTATGGTGCAGGTAGATCTGAATAGAGCAGGGGTTCCTTTGCTTGAGATTGTTTCTGAACCTGATATGAGAAGTGGGATCGAAGCAGCTGAATACGCTAGTGAAATGCAACGGATCGTGAGGTATTTGGGAGTGAGTAATGGGAATATGCAAGAAGGCTCTCTTCGCTGCGATGTCAATATCTCAATCCGTCCTATTGGGCAAGCTGAGTTTGGCACCAAGGTCAAAGAAGTTTCTTCCACTGCATCTCCTTCTTTTTTGTCATTTGTTGTAGATTCTTTGTTTAAATCAGTGAAGGGATGATTCAACTCATTGCATTTTCATTTTGTCTGGTTGCTGAATTAGAGTGTTTGTTGTTTTACAGGTGGAAATCAAGAATTTGAATGCGTTTTCAGCAATGAGCAGGGCAATTGACTATGAGATAACAAGACAGGCACTTCTCTACAATCAGGGCCAAGCCGACCAGATTGTAACCGAGACTCGGCTTTGGGAAGAAGGAGCTCAGGTCCTAAAGCTTTAAACACCTTTCATTAGGTTCTGTTTTTGTTTGATCATATCCACCAGCAACTAACTTTAGTAGATGTGTTCAGAAATCAGTAACAATGAGGAAGAAAGAAGGGCTTGCTGATTACCGGTACTTTCCAGAACCAGATCTTCCCGAAGTGATCCTCACACAAGAATACGTTGATAGCATCCGTGCTTCTTTACCGGAACTTCCTGAAGCAAAGCGAAGGAGGTACGAGGCGATGGGTCTAGGGATGCAAGATGTGCTTTTCCTCGCGAATGACGTCAGTGTAAGTGTCCTATTCGCTCGACATTGATAGTATCTATGGTTCATAAGGAACCTTACACATGGTATATTCACAAGAAGACAATGCTAAAGAGCAAAAGAGTTAAACTTTCTTGTATCACAGCAAGACGAGTAAACTTTTGTTGGAATGAATGGCTTAGGTTGCAGAATTTTTCGATGCGGTTATTGGTAAGGGTGCTGAAGTGAAGCTGGCGGCGAATTGGATAATGAGCGATATTGCTGCTTACTTGAAAAATGAGGAACTTTCTATCAATGATGTTAAACTTACTCCACAAGAGTTGGCTGAGCTGATAGCTGCCATCAAAGATGGAACCATTAGCGGAAAGATTGGAAAACAGGTCAGTCTCAATTCACTCTTAAAAAAATGCATCATCTTTCGTTTGGAATCAATGTGAGATTTATTCCGTTTTGCAGATACTGTTTGAGCTATTGGCTAAAGGTGGAACCGTCCAAGGAATGATAAAGGCAAAAGACTTGGTTCAGGCAAGTCCATGCTATTACACAATATGTGGCCATAAAGGAGTTGAATCCAGAGAAATACATATATTAATTGCTAGGCTTGCCCTATTGTGAAGAAATCTAACTGATTTTTTTGCCTCTGTTGCAGATAAGCGACCCTGTGGAGATCGAGAAAATGGTTATAAAGGTGGTCTCCGAGAATCCAAAGCAGCTTGAGCAGTACCGAGGTGGGAGAACCAAGCTTGAAGGCTATTTTGCTGGCCAGGTATGGCAGATACGATCAGCCTCTGCTTGAGAACTTGTGTAACCCGTGAATCAGTTCAAACTCATAATGTTGCTTTGTGCAGGTTATGAAAATGTCAAAAGGTAAAGCAAACCCTGCATTGCTTAACAAGATTCTCCTGGAGAAGCTCAATGCCAAGGACTGATTAAAGAAGCTTCCGCATTGACAAGTTATGTACAAGCTTCGGCTTTTTCGCACGGATCTTGAGATTAAAAAGGAAGAGAAGAAGAAAAGATGAGATTAGTTGATGGAAGTGATGTCAATTATAGTTGATCTTTAGAAATTCAAGTTGAATCTTTCTTAAAAGAGTTGATAGTTTGACTGTCGCAATGCATTGAAAATGTTACAAATGATACTGGTACAGAATGATTTTGGATCTTTAAAGTTACAAATGCCTTTCAACAAGAGTGTTCTTTTTACTAACTTCTTGTTTGCATACGAAATAAAGGGTAAAATTTTAAAGACAAATGTCTACAACTCTCACTTTTGAGTCAGAAAAGGAACATAGAGCCTACATGTCTTAAGAGAACATTCCTAAGAACTGTATTTTCCATATACTCATGAACTCAATGTAACAAGCAAGTGTTACTTTTGATACAGTGCCAATATCAGGAACTTGAGCATCTAATAAGGCTTTAGAGTTCATCGTGCCGACGTTGTTGTTGAGGGATATTAACATTAGGAACCGTGTTTCCATCAAAATGTCGTCCGAGAGGCATAGCATCATCATTTGCTGCTTTTCCGGCCATTCGAGCTTTAATGGCAGCAGTAGCCATCTGTTGCAGTCTCAAGATTCCTATGCGCTTTGAAACAACGTAAGCAACAGCGAGGACGAAGAGAGAAAACCCAATTATGAGGATTAACCTGTTGTTGATAGTGCCAAAAGAAACACCGGCAACAAAAAGAGTTCTACATTATTCACCGTGAGAGTTTTTTTGTTAATCAGAGAATCTATTCTTTTTTTCAAGTACCTGTCGATTACGTCTTGACGTTTCATTGTAGAAAGTAGATTACGGGTCCTCGACAACAAAGACCTGTGTCCCTTGTATTCACTCTCGGCTTTTTTAAGTACTCCAGTAGATTCATCTATGAATGTAAACATGATAATATGTCAGTTTGATGTGTTAACTGTTCTCACTAAACACTTCATAAGTTAAATATTTGGCACACTATGAATGACATACCAAAAGCCACAAGAGTGTTTGTGCTTCTCTCCACCTCCTGTAACCCCAAAAGTCAAAGAGAAAGTATTTGATAAGACAGTTAAACTTTTGTAATGAATTTTTCTGTTTTTGGGTTATGTGAATGCACAATCCCTTCATAACTATTTTTTTTCTGACCTGAACCATTAGCTGCCGTGAACGCCTAAGACTTTCAGTTATGCTCTCAGCATCTGATGTCACGCCAGCATTTGCTCTACAAACAACCAAAAAATTAAGAATCACTGGAAGCAAACAAGATGTAAACGCACATACACTGGTTTCGACAAGAAACCCAAGTAAAAGGCTGGGGTTTAACAGGATATATATAACAGAGTTTCCAAGAAGTAGACATACTGTCGTTTACGTCTGAGATCTGTGGACTCTGTTCCACCACCGAGGAGAAGCTCTCTCTACAACCATTGTAACACACACTCTTTATACAAAAGTTTCCAAAGGACATGGCTCGGTGAAAACAGTATAAGAGAGAGTGCTTAAGCCATGAGAACTTACCTCTTCTTGAGCTGCTTTCCTCATGTTATCCTTTGCTTGCAAATTAGCACTTCTCAAGTTTACCCTCAAACTGACCACAAACAAAAAACATCCAAAACTCAAACTTTATAAATAAAAAGACAATGTGAACAATACTTTTCATACCCTGTATCTTAAAAATGCTCGACAGAGATATATGATAGGCAAAAACTCAAATCAATAACACCCATTCATGTTTCCCTAAACTCATGCTTGTACCAGAATTCTAACTTAAGATCATACTATTAAATCGGTGACTCACTATCACATCATTTGTATACAGATTGCATTACTCTATCAATCAGATTGATCAACCAAGAGAATGTTGTAGATTCCCAGAAACCAAATTTCCAAAACAAAAGAAGAAGAAGAAATGGATTTGAATGAAACACCTTTGATATTGATTCTTCCAGGTTTCAAGCAGTGACTGAGTGGGCTGGACCTGATCAACAGAAGGAAGCTGGGGCGCGAGAAGATCGAGATTGAATTGCAGAGAGTTGAGAAGAGAGAGACCATCCTGAGCCAATCCGTTGAGCCTCTGCAGCGAGATCTTCTCCCCTCCCTCTCCGTCTCCGTGTCCTCTCCTTGATTTGCCGTAATTTTGTATCGCCATGATATGTTCGATCGTCTTCTCGTACGCATCATCCCATTCTCTCTTCGCCTTCTCCACTTCAACTACAACCTCATCCATGTCTCAAACTGCGAACTACATAAATAAATCTCCGAAATTAAAGAGCAAGTGAAGGATCCACGCACAGATAATCATCAATCAATCTCCGAATGCAATCTGATAAAAAAAACAAATCTCTAATAAACACTTATCATCACCAAAGCAAATTCACCCATCAAACCAGAGGCATAGGAATCAGAATCTAATTGCTTCTGTATGAAATACGATCTTTAGCAGATTTTCATCAAAAGACTCAATTGATAAGAAATCCATAAACGGGGAAACAAAAGTAGCTGTGAGATATGAACGCAGAAGCAAAATGGTGGAATATGAGGGTAACAGCTTACATTAGTTGAGCGAAAGAGAAGAGCTACAGACACAAAAATTCGCGAAAAAATGGTTGAAGAGGAGACTGATGTTGGAGAAGATCGGCGAACAAGAGCGAGCAGAGAATCTGACGATCAAAATCGATCCGTAGAAAGAAAGGATCAAGAGGAAGAAGCAAAGGGGAAATGTCGATTTTTGTAAAAAAAAAAACACGATGGTTTGATTCGGTATAAGAATTTTTTTTTTTTTTTTTTTTGGGAGAATGACTAAACAAAAATTGGAAAATTGGCAATAAATGAATTAGGTTTTAGATTATAAATTTTAATTGTATCTTCTAGATTAGTAATTTTTTAAATATAATTATTAACATTTTTCCAAATAACTATAACACATCCATTAATAAAAATAAATCTCAAAATCTATTCTTTCTCGATTTTTATGTCACTTTGTTGAGAAAATTAGAAATAAACGATATTTTTCTCTAATCTCGTGCTTTTACACGTTCATTTTTTATGTATAATTATGCCTAAATTATCCTAAAAGTATATCTTTTAATATATAACTAGGGTATAAGATGATTATTAAATAAAATTCGCATAATTTTAATTAAATTTTAGATTTTGTTACATGCAAACCTGATATATATATTTAATTATTTTTATTGGATATTTTTTTATTTAGATTTATTGTTAAGATTTGTTTGTTACTTTAAATAGTGTTTGACTATTAGTTTTAACATAGATTAAGAAATATAATTTTTGGCAATTAGTTTAGTACTCCCTCCGTTTCATAAAAAGTATTATTCTAAGATTTGATTTTTATTTTACAAAGAGTGTCTTTTAGCTTTTGAATGCATAATTTTAAATAAAAATTCAGTTTTGACCTTACTAATTTTGTGTATTAATTAAAGAGAAAAATTTATTTTATGTGTGAACAAATGATAAAACAGAACTTTTAATAACTTTCTTAATATGTGTGAAAAGTGTCAAAATGACACTCTTCATGAAACAGAGGGAGTATAATAATTTAAATAGATTTAAAAAAAAAATTAAAAAGAAGAAAAAATTATGGTGTTGACACATCAACAAAAATAGCCTCCAATGTTTCTTTTTTAATATATAGTAGATATATTTACTAACTTTAATACTCCCTATGTTCCTAAAAGAAGGTATTTCTAGATTTTATTTTTGTTTCACAAAGATAGTTGTTTTAAGTTTTCAATGCATTTTTCTTAGTTAATGATGAAAAATTGTAAACTTCAAGAGAATTAATTGAATTTTCTGAATTACTATTGGTTTAAATTTATAGGAAATTGTTAATTACAAAAAAAATGATGCATTTATAGTAAAGTTTTAATATGTTTTCTTAAAATGTGTAATAATTTCAAAACAACTTTCTTTTACAAAATCTTTTTTTATATGTTATGTGAGTTTTAGAGCGTATATTCTTCGAAATCTCTATGTTCTCCGAGTTTTAAAACGTGTTTCAGCGGTTTTTCTATGTTTTGCGAGTTTTTAAACATGTTTTATGCGGTTTTTATATGTTCTGCGATTTCGTTGAATGCATATTTTTCATAATCAAAATGTTATGCGAGGTTTAAAACATCTCTTCTGTGGGTTTTGGAATGAGGAGAAACACGATTTTCTTCATCTTTCTTCATGTCGTTTTCTTAACTATACTATGTTTTCTGATTATTTCACATCTCTGCAAAAAATCAATGCTGTAAACCAAAAAGTATTAAATAGATTTTACATAAATCTAATAAATTTATCGAATTTGTTGTTTGATTTACATCAAATTGAAATGTGCAAATTCTATTTGAGAATATATAGCTCTTAACCTCCATATTTTGAATCTGAAGGACAACTTTATAAATTAAAGCCTACAGAAATTTTGCGAAACCTAAAACAATTATAAATTAAACAATTTCACTTCAAGATTTGTGGAAAAAAGCAATGCGCATAATCTACTCATTCGAAAGGTAAAGCATATACCGACTTCGTAAAAGGTGAAAATTTCAAAAAAAATTGAAGGAAGAGATGAACGATACGAAATCTTTGGAAACAACAATTATTTAATAATTATAGTAAAGGTTAATAATCAATTTTAGGGGTTTTTGTTAATAGATATGTTATAATTATTTAATAATTATATAAAAAATAATTAATAATTTAGAGGGTATATAGCTGGATTTCAATTAATGTAAAGTCTAATTCACCTAGAGTTACTTAAAAAGTATAAAAGCACGAGATTGTAGAAAAACATCATTTATTTCTAATTTTACTTTTTTTTTTTTTTGTCCATCCTGGATTAATAAAAAAATCATTTCCTTTTTAATATTTAAATTATTATTAAAAACAATTTTTTGAATAAATTAGGGGTACTTTATGCCCAATTGTGCTATAAAATCAAAGGTGGTATAGGCCCAAGATTAGAGGATAGAGTGTTCTACAAGGCGATATTTTAAGGGTTTCCTTCCTTTGTCTCTGTTGCGTTCCTCAAGGGTTGAGGCACGTTTTGTGGATGATAGAGGCTGAAAACTGGACTGAAGTCACTCTCTTTTAGCCGGTCGAATGGAGTATAGTCGAAGTGGAAAGATGGTGCCTTTTCAAGGGACTAAGGTCACTCCTCTAGAAGGCTGGTTGGATGATGATGAATAGAAGGGTGGATCGAAGGTCGCCACAAAGCCTGGTGATGAAGGCAATGATAAGACAAGTTAAACTGGGCAGAAATCTCAAATGCCTAGAAAAACTGAAGAAGAGAGAACTCTTTAAGAAAATGCTTGTGTTGTGAATCGAATGAATTCTGTATATTATTATGAGGACCAAAGGTCTCTTTATATAGTGATTACACAAAGGATAGAAAAGGAAATAGTCCTTTTACTACTTCTACAAGAATAAGGAAAACATCTACTAATCCTATTGGACTTAGGAGTCCTGGCCGCCTATGGTCTAATGGGCTGGGCCGGTTATGGAGATCCAACCTCAATGGATTATAACACTCCCCCTTGATTGACATAACCGGTTGTGATGATGGGATCATAGTAATACGCTTGGGGATGCTGCCTCATTAAAATCTTTCTAAAGAAAACCCAGCGGGACAAAACCTTAGCGAGGAAAAAGAGTACAGCACGCATTACTCCCCCTGAAATGATCATCACTCTAAGTCCCTTAATCGGCGCATGCCGGTCTGATGCATTAGCTTCTTCAATGTGGAGGTTGGAAGCGACTTAGTGAATAGGTCGGCTGAGTTGTCGCTGGAACGGACTTGGAGCACTTTGAGTTCACCGGCCTTCTGTAGGTCGTGAGTGAAAAAGAACTTTGGTAAGATGTGCTTCGTCCAATCTCCTTTGATGTATCCATCCTTCAACTGAGCTATGCATGCGGCATTGTCCTCGTACATGCTGGTCGGTTCTTCTTTCCCTTCTATCATCCCACAATCTCGTCTAATGTGTTGAGTCATTGACCTCAACCAAACACATTCTCGGCTGGCCTCATGGATCGCCAATATTTCCGCG
>JAHZTW010000001.1:435275427-435305769 GCA_020283515.1 Alliaria petiolata | reverse complement strand
AAAAAAAAAAAAAAAAAAAAAAAAAAAAAAAAAAAAAAAGAGAAGGATCGATCATGTTCAGTGTCGATCGACACCCCTTGTGTCGATCGACACCAAGAGAGGATACGGATAAGTCTTTATAACCCAACACTTCGTCACTTTTGTTCATAAACATCAAAACCCGAAACTAACTCTCCACAAATCGCAACTTCTTCGTTTCTTAACCGAATTGAGCGATTTCTTGCTCTAATCCGTGCGGATTTTACCCCTCTATCACCATCCATAGTCAATTCATTCGATCTACCAAGGTATGTTCTTCAAATCTCCCAATTTCATTTTTCGACCTAAGGTGAAAATTTTCAAATTTAACCTTTTTAGCTTGATTTCTCTGTTGAATCATGTTTATTTAGGTTGTCTAACATGGTATAGATCATTACCCAACAGTTTTTCATCCTCTAAATTGCACAATTTGAAATTTTCAGAATATTTGGAAATTGATGATGCATGTTGTGAATTTGGATTTTTCATTGGGTTTTATGGTCTTGACTAGGCCGATTATTGCTATTGGGATTGATAGGATTGATGTTTGATGATGATTGAAGTTGCATTTGCGATTTTCGAGTCGGATTGATTTTTCACGCATGGTGTCGATCGACACCCGACCCGAACTGACATTTTGTTCTTCATTTCTTCAATTGTGGATTTGATTTTGGTTTAATTTTTCATTGCAGATGGCTCCTAGGACTAAGAGACCACGAGAAACCGATGCTGAAGCCTCAGGAACTGCAAATGACGAGGCAATTCCGGCTCTTCCTCCATGGCCTAAACCTGAAAAGGTGAAGGTTCGTGTTACAAGACGATGGGACGAGTCACCAGCTGCAGAGGTGGCAAAGGACGCGTGCACTTACAGAGACATCAGCGAGTCATGGGATAATTACGACACGCTATTCTACAATGCGTTGCTGCGAGTAGAGATCGCTCCAACTCGTTTTGCATGTGAGAACTCAAATCCTTTTTTTTATGTTAAAAAAAATCAAGAACGAAGAACACAAGAACAAGTTTGAAGATCTATTTTTTTTTAATCAAGAACGAAGAACAATAAGAACAACTTTGATGATTTTTTTTTTATAAGCAAGAACGAAGAACAATAAGAACAAGTTTGAAGATTTTTTTTTTTTTGAGTTTTCTGAAAGAAATGAAGAACAAAACGAAAATGTAAGGATAAAAGGATAGATAAAACCTGGGTAGGAGCTTTAAGCTCTGATACCAGATGTTGCGTTGAGGCACGTTTTGTGGATGATGGAGGCTGAAAGCTGGACTGAAGTCACTCTCTTTTAGCCGGTCGAATGGAGTATGGTCGAAGTGGAAAGATGGTGCCTTTTCAAGGGACTAAGGTCACTCCTCTAGAAGGCTGGTCGGATGATGATGAATAGAAGGGTGGATCGAAGGTCGCCACAAAGCCTGGTGATGAGGGCAATGATAAGACAAGTTAAACTGGGCAGAAATCTCAAATGCCTAGAAAAACTGAAGAAGAGAGAACTCTTTAAGAAAATGCTTGTTGTTTATTGATTGTGTGAAAAATACAAGGCTGTGAGGGGACTTTATATAGAGTCCAAACAGCTATGCCCTTCTAGGGGTCTTGAAGCAAATTACAATGAATGCAGCTAAATTAAAGGGATTGAAAATGGCTAACAATTGCCTTATCTAATGGAATTTCGAAATTCAAGAATAAATGCAAGAAAAACAAGACAAAAACAAAGAAAGTTAGTCAAACAAAATGATTAATTCAGTCTTACCTTGGCTGATTTGGTGGGATTCGTTTGACTTGGTGTGGGGGATGAATCTGGACACTTCTAGGTTGGGAGAATGGTGAATAAGGAAACTTCATGTCCATGCTTGAGGAATGGCCATTCTTCCATGTATTTTCTTGAATCGTCCTTCATGAAATAATCCTCCTCTTGATACGGCTTGGTTAGAATTTCCCCGCTTCCTTGGTTTGTAAGCACTTCGGTTTTGGAGATGGATAACTTCGTCAGCTGCTCGGTTATATCGTTAACCCCTTGGTCGGCAAGTAATGACTCCACAGCTTGGTTGAAGTTCTCCCTTAGCCTCTTAGCTCCTGCTCTAGTCAAGGGTGGGGAGTTCACAGCTGGAACAAGGATGGTCGGTGGGATGTTGGTACTTGGGATCACATCAGTCTCTGTATATAATAGACTCTTTACTTTAGGATCATTGAAAGAAGAAGATGGGTTCCTTGACGGGGGATCTATGCGAGATTATACTTGCGAGGTTACCGCTTAAGAGCATCACCACTTTCAAATTGGTTTGCAAGCAATGGAAAACAATAGTCGAATCTCCGTATTTCCGCCAGCTTTTCCTGTCTCATCATCAAAACTCGAACTCTTCATGGTCGCTCTTCCTCGAGGGTTCTCAGAGAGAAGTTGTGGCTCACTACGGATGCAAGACTTGGGGACTTACATGATCTCTAGGCTCATACATCTCCTCTTTCCTTGCCGACAAATTCAAGACCCAGAAAGAAGAGGTCATAGTCCTGGCTTACACCGACGTTGGATTGCTTTTGGTTTGGTTTAGATCGAGTCGAACCTACTTTGTGGCTAATCTGATTTCACGACAATGTGTGGAAATCCCTCCTCGGCCTCTTCGTCCTCCTCACCGAGAGTGGTTTGTAAACAGACCCGGACTCGCCACACGAGTTGAAAACGACCTTCTTTTAGGTTACAAAGTTGTTCTGGTTGATTTAATAAGCGAAACAGATGTCTTAAGTTTACATGTGTATTCGTCTGAGACAGGCTTGTGGAGTCACAACACTCACCACTCTCATCCCCAGTTGCATGACGTAACGAGTTACACCTGTCTCATTACCTTGAACGGAAACCTTTACTGCTTCGGCTACAACATTATTGTATCCCATGATTTATACGCGGAATCTGATCGATGGCGAGTTATACTTTACCCTGATTTCGGGCAAAATCCGATATTGGTAAATAGATGCACAATTTCTCAAGGATTTCTCATGTATACCAACTTCTTCTCTGTAGGCCAAGGCTATAAGTTACGTGCGTGGAGGCTAAAGAGCTTGGAATGGCAATTAGTTTCTGAAATCTCCACAGTTACCACTTTAGATTATTTTCCCTTTGCCATAAACCCTTTTGATGGTAATACAATGTACATGTGGAGCAAGATGCATAGACAGTATAGGCTTCGTGACGGTGGCACTCTTAGTTTTGCCGGAAAACGGGAACTGAAGGAGGAGAAGAATCTCATCTCTACACCATTTGTTCTCCCGCGTTGGCTGCATCGGATCCCTTCATGAGACAAGTTCAATTGCTTTTCTACGGTGGTGTTTCGTTTATTTTGAGTTTTTCCTCTCTTTTTTTCTTTGTTGTTCTTTTAGTCTGATTGAAGATAAGGATTATTATGGTTGTGAGATTTGATTAAAGATATCGGTAGCTTTGATTGCTTGAAGATTGTTAACATACAACATAAGAAGTAAGAACACAACACACTGTGATTTCTAATTATTAGTAGCCAAATGATATGATCAAAAACACTATGCATACATTATTTTGCTGACTCAATTGACACCAAATGCAAGATCTTATAAAATCTTACATACTTGGTCAAAAAAGTTACTCTTTCTATGTATAATAAGTATGAAAGATTTTAGCTTGGTCATAAAAGTTACTCTTTTCTGATTTATATAGCGGAAACATACATACCCGCGAGGGAGTTCACCTAATTCAAACAAAATTGTATATCTAACACACACATTTAAATTTTAAGAAGACATAAATTTATTGGAACCCGTTTTTGTGATCGACCAAATTGATGCATAGTTTGGTTACTTAAACTTCGACAACATAACCAAGCAATCAAATTAACCATTATTAAGGCTTGTGAGATTCAGCTAAACGAAGAGAAAGAGCGACTACAAGATTTGGTTTAGGCTATTCATTAGATTTTTCTATAGTTTGTGTAGAAATTTTAATGAATATTGTGGTGTAGTGATAAGCTTGGATGGGATGAGTTTAGGCTATTGCACGAACTCAAAAGAAATAGAAAATACATAACTACTAACTTGAACTAGCTAACGAAGACATTGATATCAACAATTCTAAAATCATTGTTAACAACATATGCCTTAGATTTCAAAATCTCCAAATCATGCTTTTGGGTCGAGAGGCTGACGAAGAGAAGTCAAAGAAAAACAAAACGATGTCATTTTGCGACTTTATTTAAATGTGTGTTTTGAACAAAACGACATCATTTTGTGTGAAAACACAATCCAAATTTCAAATCAGCATACTGTCGTTTAATACATGGCATCTACGTCGACATCATATAATAGTTTGATAACACCGTGAAAACAAATGTATGATTAAGCACTGCAATAAAAGACTATGTATGAAATTTGAATTTTAATAACTTGGAGTATATTTTAGCACGGTGGTATAATTTGTGTATAAATTTAACATATGACCCCTACTTCAGGTATGAAATAGCCGATTTTTCGACATTCTATAGCTAAAAGCTCATTTTTTTGGAAGGATGACTAAACAAAAAAATTAAAAATTGGAAATAAATGATTCCATACATTATCTCTAATCCTTTACTTCAATACATTTGCATGTCATTTTTGGTGAACTGGGTTTTAGATTAATAAAAATCCAATTGCATTCTCTAGATTAATAATTATTATTTGTTATATAATTATTAACATTAACAAAAATAATTATAACACATATTGACCAAAAATCTCAAAATCGATATTTTCTCAATTTTTAGGTAGAATTTTTGTTGTCCATCGTGGTCAAGGATTCAATGTGGTAAAGCAAACAAAAAATTCTATAAACTCAGTGGAACACGTGTGAAATGCATCCAACACTTTTTGATTTGGATGACTGATTTTCTCAGAGATGTGAAAAAGATAAAAAGAGAAGAAAGTAAAGAAGACGGGGTACATAAACAAAGATGATCGTGTTTATCTTAATTTCAAAACCCAGCAAAAGACACGTTTTAAACCTTGCAGAATATTTAGATCATGTGTATTATACGTAATCGCAAAACATAGAAAAACCGTAGAAACATGTTCTAAAACTCTCACAATTAATCTGAATATGTATTCTACATAGTCATAGAACATAGAGAAATCGCAGAAGACACTTTCTAAAACTCACAGAACATAGAGATCTCGCAGAAGACACGTTTTAAAACTTACATAACATATCAAGATTCTACAATACGTATTTTATAGTTCGTACTCCGTAAATATATCAGAAAAGATTTTGTAAATATTTTTTGTTACATTTTTGGAATAAACAAAAAAAAAGTATTTCCTCAAATGATATTTTTTCCTTTTTAATATTTAAATTAGTATTAAAAACAATTTTTAGAATAAATTAGGTATTAAATAAATGATTTTGGAGTACTTTATGCACAATTGTGCCTATAAAATTAAAGGTGGTACCGGCCCAAGATTAGAGAATCAAGTGTTATACAAGTCGATATTTTAAGGGTTTCTTTTCTCTGTATATAATAGACTATTTACTTTAGGTTCCATTGAAAAAGTAAGATGAGTTCCTTGACGGAGGATCTATGGGAGATTATACTTGCGAGGTTACCGCTTAAGAACATCACCACTTTCAAAATGGTTTGCAAGCAATGGAAATCAATAGTGGAATCTCCCTTTTTCCGCGAGCTTTTCCTGTCTCATCACCAAAACTCGCACTCTTTGTGGTCGCTCTTCCTCGAGGGTTCTCAGAGAGAAGTCGTGGCTCACTACGGATGCAAGACTTGGGGACTTACACGATCTCTAGGCTCATACGTCTCCTCTTTCCTTGCCGACAAATTCAAGACCCAGAAAGAAGAGGTCATAGTCCTGGCTTACACCGACGTTGGATTGATTTTGTTTACATTGAGATCTAAGTCCAAGAATCCTCCCTACTTTGTGGCTAATCCGATTTCACGACAATGTGTGGAAATCCCTCCTCGGCCTCTTCGTCCTCCTCACCGAGAGTGGTTTGTAAACAGACCCGGACTCGCCACACGAGTTGAAAACGACCTTCTTTTAGGTTACAAAGTTGTTCTGGTTGATTTAATAAGCGAAACAGATGTCTTAAGTTTACATGTGTATTCGTCTGAGACAGGCTTGTGGAGTCACAACACTCACCACTCTCATCCCCAGTTGCATGACGTAACGAGTTACACCTGTCTCATTACCTTGAACGGAAACCTTTACTGCTTCGGCTACAACATTATTGTATCCCATGATTTATACGCGGAATCTGATCGATGGCGAGTTATACTTTACCCTGATTTCGGGCAAAATCCGATATTGGTAAATAGATGCACAATTTCTCAAGGATTTCTCATGTATACCAACTTCTTCTCTGTAGGCCAAGGCTATAAGTTACGTGCGTGGAGGCTAAAGAGCTTGGAATGGCAATTAGTTTCTGAAATCTCCACAGTTACCACTTTAGATTATTTTCCCTTTGCCATAAACCCTTTTGATGGTAATACAATGTACATGTGGAGCAAGATGCATAGACAGTATAGGCTTCGTGACGGTGGCACTCTTAGTTTTGCCGGAAAACGGGAACTGAAGGAGGAGAAGAATCTCATCTCTACACCATTTGTTCTCCCGCGTTGGCTGCATCGGATCCCTTCATGAGACAAGTTCAATTGCTTTTCTACGGTGGTGTTTCGTTTATTTTGAGTTTTTCCTCTCATTTTTTGTTCTTTTTGTCTGATTGAAGATAAGGATAATTATGGTTGTGAGATTTGATTAAAGATATATTGGTAGCTTTGATTGCTTGATGATTGTTAACAACGATACAACATAAGAAGTAAGAACACAACACACTATGATTTCTAATTATTAGTAGCCAAATCAACATACTAATTATTAAGGCTATATGTAAAATATATGAAAAGGGTCTAAATATGTATACATTACCAAGTATCGTTAGTTTTTGACTGGAANCCCGCGTTGGCTGCATCGGATCCCTTCATGAGAAAAATCGGATCTCTTTTTTTGTTCTTTTTTCTGATTGAAGATAAGGATTATTATGGTTGTGAGATTTGATTAAAGATATATTGGTAGCTTTGATTGCTTGATGATTGTTAACAACGATACAACATAAGAAGTAAGAACACAAACACACTATGATTTCTAATTATTAGTAGCCAAATCAACATACTAATTATTAAGGCTATATGTAAAATACATGAAAAGGATCTAAATATGTAAACATTTCCAAGTATCGTTAGTTTTTGACTGGAAAAGTATCATAGGCAAAGCTTTAAGTTTTAGTGAGACAGTGACGTTTGAAATGAAACTAAATATTACATGCTGTGATTCATAATCCCCTAAAGGATTACAAACTTTTCGGTAATTCAAAAAAAAAAATTGTAAACATCTCATTCTAATCAACTTAATACCTTCCATATCTTTATGAAGAGGAAATGGTAACTAGGACGATATTAATGACATGTTCTTATGATAAACTGATTGAAAGCTTACTTTGTCAAACTCTTCCCAAAGGATAAGGCTACGATTAAGAACAGTGTGTAATATATATGTTAGAACTTAGAACGTTACTACACATTTCATTTAATAATTCAATTTTATTTGATACAAGACAGTATAGAAACAACACTTGTAGATTCATTTTTTCCCTCTATTTTATTTTATTTTATTTTGTAAGATCATAGACCTTTTTACACCAAAAACAAAAATCTATTAGAAACAAAAATGTACTTAATGATGTGCACTTCAGCACTTATCTGTAAATTTTAATTGTCTGTGAGCTATTTGTTTGGCTTTTATGTCATGAGACATTCTCATTCCTTCATTTCTTTTGGGTAATTGCCGACACCAAATGCAAGATCTTATAAAACGAAAGTAACCATCATTAAGCTTGTTAGATTCAGCTCAACGAGAGAAAGAGCGAGTACAAGATTCGGTATATTAGTCCTGTTTATATTGGCGTATTCTTATGGTTAAAATTTGTAACATTCTTAAGGAATAAAGAAGTTTACTAGATAAAAAGGAACAAAAAAAATGCAGGAAATTAGTACATTAGGAATGATTTTTCTTAGAAAAATATTACATTATCGGATAAATGCAAAACGACAATTACACCGAAGACCCCCAAAATCGGGAATTACTGCATTCGCTTGCCAAAACTGCATGCCGTTTGCAAAATATCAAAAAAAAAAACCAAAAAGCAAAACGGCATGCATTCTTTCTTTTCCTTAATCTACTCTACTGTCTACTCTAATGCTAAGCCAAACTAACTTGTGCAATTGCACAAACCCCAAACAGAGAGATGATGATCAGTTACAGCGAAAGCTAATGTTTGAAACTAGGAGATACTGACTATATCTGACGTAGTCAAGCTTGAGGAAGTCCCGAAATTGCGGTGCTTCCCATCGGCTAGGTTAGCTAGAAAGTAGCCTTGTTCATGGAGCTGGTTAATCAAAAGGGTCTCTAGCTGACAAGCCATGCTCTTACCTTGCACCACAAGGTATAAAAAGCTTGACCCTTGCAGTCCTTCCTTTGCCCTATGCGCACGTATTCGTCCTTCAAGATCATCCGTCTGCAGAAATCCTCAAGAGTCGAAAAAAATCTTTTGTATTCTGTCTATTACAAGGTAAGTTTTACTAATGTTGATAATGGTAAGTACGTTACCTGTCCAATGTACAATCTCTTATCTGGTCTGAGCATCACATACACGCACGAAGAACCAACTGTAGATGGAGGTGGAAGCTCTCGTGCACCGATTGAAAGACATTCTAAAGCTAAAGGCTCAATCATCTTTTCCCCACAGATTCTAACAATGATTCTGCCCAAGTCCTTCTCTAGGCTTCTCTCAGTGCGGATCTTCTGGTCATTCTCTGATGATGTTTCGGTTTTGTTGGGTTTAGCAACTCCAGAGGATGCGTCTTTAGCGTAAACCGAGAGGTAAAGAGCTTCTGCTCTCTGGATGATTGTCTCGGGAACGCCTTCTCTCTTAGCTGTTTCAAACGCAAGACTCTCTCTGCAGACTCCATCTGTCAGTTTCCAAGTTGGCTTTGTCTTCCCTTCCACGTTTTCAGCTCCCATTGCTTTATAACTGACGTTCTTGGCTGTAAGAGGCAAACTGAAGATTCCATGGAGATGTGTAGAGACGATACCCAAACAACCACTCGCGTCAAGACTCTCGACCACGCTACCCGCGATACAGGTTCCTTTAGCTGTCTCTGTCCCTCTGCATATCTCGTCTATAAGCACTAGGCTTCTCGAAGTAGCCTGGCTTACAATAGATCGAATCTCGGACATTTCTACCTGGAACGAGCTTTTCCCGTCCACAGGGCTGTCATAAGATTTCATATGAAGCATGATGGAATCAAAGTGAGGGATACAAGCCGATTCAGCGGGAACCATAAAACCGCAGATTCCAAGTAGAGCAGCCGCGCAAATCGATCTGAGCAAGCTCGATTTACCACCACCGTTAGGTCCGGTCAGAAGAAACAGAGATTGCATGTCAACGGTGTTTTGAACAGCGGTTCCAGAAGCTACATCAAACCAATACGGTGATAAACCATTCAGCTTCATTTGACCAGCACCATCTAATGGTTTTGCCCCCTACATGATCAAAATGAGATATATAAGAATAAGTCAGCTCAAGCAAGAGACCTAAGCCTTCAGATAGATCGCCAACGACCAACAAGAAGAGTTACCTCGTCTGTACTGAATCCAACAAGAGTTGGAAAAACCCACTTTCGTCTTCTCCCTTCACTGCATCAGTTGTGACACAGAACATACATTTAAAACTAAAGAAATGAATCTTTCTTAATGGGAATAGATTAAAGCAAAAACCGTACCAAGCATGAGCAAATAATGCTTTTGCAATGACGAGAAGCATAGATGCAAAGACGAGAACGTTTATCTTTGTTTGCAACTTAGCAGACAGCTCCCTCAACAGCTCCAACACCCGGGCATTCGCGCTCTCGCTAGCTTCGTGATATCTGCAAACGAAAATCATAGTAAGATATCAATACGAAGACAGTATTGTTGAATAAAAAATTTCTTACAGAACAATACATATAAAGGGAGAGACAAACAACCTGACTAAAGCAGCTTCCGCCTTTTGGGTCGTAAACCATTCTTCTCCGACTTTTTTTCCTTTCGAGTCCAAAGCAGGCTTCAGCTGTTTGATTTGGTCTTCCCCTGCGGTACCACCCCAAATAGATGGAGTAAACCGTTTCCCCTTGAACCAAACAGACTCGTGTTCTCTCGCATACGCAATTTCGCCTTTCGCGCCACCGAGTGATGCAGCCATGGCCTTGATTCTTGATACAATAGGGTGAAAATCCTCGGTTACCTACACCGATGTTTTGTTTCTCGAGGGTCAGAAAAGACCAAGCAGAAGCAATACCATTTTACAGGAGCATCTAGTAATAAAAAGAAATAAGGTTCGGTTCTTGAATACTTACTGCTAAAGATAAAGCCTCAGCTGATTTTTCCACTTGAGTGATTTCTTCCTCTATATGGATTCCCTTAACGCGGCCACGCCATGAAGACTCCATATCATAGAAGAACTCGTTCGGGACATTAGCACATTTACTTACGTTCTGATGACTTTCATCTTCATCTAGAGAGATCATTTCACCAATTGAATCTGAAGCCCAACTACATTCGTTGACCTGGCAAGAAACCGAAAAAACTTCAACTTATACTCGTATTCATCAGCTGAGGAGACCAGAAGATTGGTCTAAGACTAAATACATAAACTCAGACTCATGCTAAAATGGATAAACTTACAAAAGTTTCAAAGTCAATCTTCAAACCAGTAGCCACCCAGGTAGGCTCCATCAATAACTTCAGGATTTCCACAAGCTCAGGATGTCTATGCATATGTAACACTTCATCAAGCACATGTTTTATCCGGCAGAACTCAATGTAGTTGGCTTCCCGTTGTTCAAGAAGCTTCACAAGCTGCACAAAGATGTATATAGAAGTTAGAAGCTAACCATGGACTAATTATGAAACCTGTATTCATTAATGGCAGCAACCGATAGCTGGCAACACAGCAGTTTTGCATTATACTGCTATAGTCACAAAAGAACCCAGTGAGAAAGGTAATTGACTTAAACCTTAGCAGAAGAGACGCATGTAAACTCCGGAATTGAGCATGTTATTGTGCTCATGAGCTTGCACGTTTCTGCAAATAGCAATAGTTTAGCAGGAAGAATGAGAAGCCTTGCATCAAAACAAACCCAAAAGGGAATAAACTAAGAAAACTCTCCACACTTGTTAAAATTACCTTGAATTTTCAGAGCAATATCATAAGCTGGAGGGTTTAGAAGAAGATCCCGGACATACCTGAAAGTAATAAAGGGATCGAAAGAAATCAGATTCTCCACGCAAAGATGATTGCTTTGAAGAATAAAAATAAATTTTCCCTTTCTGTTTCAATAAATTTTGCTTACAAAGAAGGTAGGCCACTGCACGTAGATGGAAGTAACACCTTCAACAAACAAGGGATTCCTTCAGTAGGTAAGGCACCTACAGTACCACAATACATATGTTAGCATGCTTTACCATTCCTTAACTCCTAGACTTCCTAATGAAACAATGTGACCTATGCCAACCTATTTGTGTAGCCGTTCCAAGATGCAACGGACGTGGCCGGTTTTCTGAAGGTACGTTGACATTTCTAAAGGAAACTTCATCATCAAGACCATAAACATCTTTGACCTGCAGGGAAGAAAAAGAAGAAGTAAATAGTTGTTTTTTACACCAAACTGAAATGTCTCAAGCAAATTACATATTTAAACAGCATCCAAAAGTCAGTAGTTATGACCTTCGATAAGAGCTCGGAGAGAGCATCTCCTTCAAACCATTCAAAGATCCTGCCACTGCATTCTCCCCAGAGTAGACCTCCTTCCCCAAACTCTCCCCAGCGGCATGTCCCTGCATGGTAAAGTTTTCAAGAATTGTATCGTCAAAGACAATAAAGCTCAAAGTCAATCAAGCTTACACAAATCATGGATAGTATTTTGTTTATAATAGTCTCCTGACACTTCAAACTGGTTGCTAGATCATATGCTACACGTCAACCTTTAACTTATGTGAAAATGTGTAAAATGTAGAATTGTAGATAATATGTAAAACCTGATGCATTGTGCCTCAGTGATGCATGTAAGAAAAGATGATGACAGCGACGGGTGCGGAGCTTCGTGACCAAGGCTTCTTCTGTTAGGCCATCATCTAGCGAATATGCTTTCATGGTTTCGAAGATAGATATCATGCAATATCCCCTTGCCGAACGAGATATCCCTGTAATTACAAAACAAAGCATAGTACTTATGTACAAAAAATTGAAGACCTGTAATTTTCATTATAGGTTATAGTTAAGGCACAAAATAATATTTCAGTGACTCAAGACATATTTACCAACGACAGGCATAGGCTCCGGAAAGTCAAGATCGTGGTCAACCCCAACGAGCCCATATACATAAGGACTTCCTGGATGTGCATGCCTAAATACATACATGTACATGTCAGAAAGATGAATGTCAAAGGACAAAAATTTCAGTGTGTTTCTCTGCTTGTGAGATTTTTGGATTCTAACTTATTACATACCCTGAAATAAATCGACCTTTGCGAGAACGAGCTGGTGTTGGCCCCTGAACTTCCTCCACAATACACTATAATGAAAGAAAAAAAAACATGCAACGATAGTCATATAGATTCGTTTTAATTCTACACGCTTAAGGATGAGACAAAGGTTAGAAATTTTTCTTTCTCAACTCACCACTGAAAAACCGTTCCGTGTTAGGTCATCCAAAGTCTGTCGAAGATTCTACAGAAAGAACCGAAGAATTAAAACTGGACTGAAAAGACGAATTTGTGACAAAAAGAAAAATCAATTGTAGACAATGAAGATCTGAAGGAAAGAGTAAGAACGATAAAATGCAGCAGTGGTCCAGTTTATCTACAACAACTTTCGTTTACTATCCAACAAAAAGCACCAACAACGTGGTTTCTTGTAAGCAATGTCTACTAAAGATGCTGCTTGTCATTTCCCCAAGTTCTTCCTCAGAAACTACAACTTTCAGACTAAATTAGCTTCACAACTATCCTTTAACGAAATAAGAGATTCAGAAACTGTGACGTCTGTCTACGTGCGTATTGAGATCCTGCAAACAACTGGGCTTATCTCTTGTTAAAGATACTACTATACTAGATACAATTCTTTCAAAACAACGCCATATGTGAAGTAGTTTTTCTTATCATAGAAACAAAATGCTCACTTGAGTACTGCTATTCACATAAGTTAAGCTTACAACTTTTTTTAAAAATAGGGATTTTGTACCACAACGGGGCATCCAGCTTTTGGAACACTATCTGAACGAAGACCACCGAAAGGATTTAGACCAGCATACTCGACGAGTATACAGGCATCTATGCCAATAGCCTCATAGAAGTCTCCAACCTGAAAAGACAGAAGGATTGTAGCAAAACTGTTCATGATATGAGATTTCAATGGCAACACTCTACTAGATAACAGAGATCACAAAACTCATGGGACTAAGGAAAAACAGAAAAACCGTTTACAGTTGCTTAAAGTTAACTACAAAGACAACATAAGAGAGAAAACGACATACTCTGCAGAGCAAAACCTCGCGTGGGAACCTTGACTTAAACTGCAACATCTCCAAGTTAAGGTTTCCATCTTTTAAACTGAAAATGAAAAGAAATCCATTAACAAAATATTGCATAAACAAATGCCGCCACAAAGTTACCGGACTACAGGGATGAGAGCTAATTGACTATATCCAATTCAATTGCTTACAGCCTTACGACTTAACAAATCTTTCTGATTCTCAAAACCAAAGAAGAATGTAGTCTCCTAAGTCATTACCAAGCTCAAAAAGTACTAAAGACTGACATCGAGAAAGTTAGATAGCCTTACAGAAGCCTCAATTAGATCTTGTAATAGTTTCAGAAGAGAACACTAACCTTCCGTTCCTCAGGCTAGGGTCCAGACCCAATAAGTTAGTGTACATGAGCCTTTCGATAAGCTGAAGAGTAGATGGTTTCTTGCATGTCTGCAACCTCTGAAAAGTTTTCAACCAAGACAAATCATGATTGGGTGCATCACTCAACTTCTATCATCAACAGTTGTGAAAACAAAAAAAAACCACTCTTTTTTAATTTTATTCAATGAAACCATATCAAGAATTTGAAACGTCTTACCTCCTTCCACCAGACCAAATGAGAGAGATCTTTGTCACTGAGAGCATCACTTGGCTTCTTAGCTTTCTTAGAAGCCGTAGTGATTCCTTTCACAGCCTTTCGATCCCCAAGACAGTATGCTCTCTCAGAGAACCTTGTATTACTTATCAAGACACAAAAAACAAAGACAGTTTCACAATCAGGAACTAGCCCCAAGAACCTTAACAACGCCGAAAATCAAACGAAATCGAACTCCTAAGAAGAAGAAGAACAGGGATTATCATCTGGGCATTACTCCTCAATCACAAAATCAAAGCCCTCGAGATTCAAATTCGGGAAAAAATTTCAAGTCCCAATATTTCAAAATTACAGAATCTAAAATCTTCCTCCATGTTCAATAACTAAAATTATATACATACGGAGGCATAAGGAAGCTTATGTAAAGGAGAAGAAGGAGGATT
Organism: Alliaria petiolata; assembly: GCA_020283515.1. NCBI lineage: Eukaryota > Viridiplantae > Streptophyta > Magnoliopsida > Brassicales > Brassicaceae > Alliaria > Alliaria petiolata. The sequence continues at coordinate 435,291,081 of JAHZTW010000001.1, read as the reverse complement.
AATTACAGTAGAAGTGGCGAGGGTTTGAGGGAAGAGTAAGTGCGAAATGGGGAGCGGAAGAGGAAGGCGAAGGAACGCCATCTGGGGAATGAAACGACGGCGTTTCTGGTGGCAATCCAGTGCATCCTCGTCGTGCTGCTCTCTGGTCACGGTCACCACACCACACAAAAGTGTTTCGGCTCCTTTTTCTAGGTCTCTTTCTGAGTCCCGAGTAGAGTAGCTTCCCGCCAGAAGACGAAGGTAGAAGAGGACACGAACTCCCACTCCCCGTGACGACAGGTTTCTCTGTCTTTGTTTTTATTAATTAATATTACTATTAATTAAATAAACATATTGGATTTTGGTTTGGTTCGGTTATAACCGAACTATTCGGGTTGACAAAAATCTCATCCGAAATTTGGTATAGATTTTGGTTCTGGGTCGGTTAGGGTTCGGTTGGTTCGGTTTGTTTTTTTTTTCCCATCGTATTATTAATTTTCTCGCATGAAATTAAAACAGGTTTTTGCTTGTTAATTTTGTCGATTAAATTAATTATTTCTTACATTACTATGTTGGATCATTTGTTTCTAGAAATGTACAATGCAAAGTTTGTTGGATTGTTAAAGATTTTGGATCAGGTCAAGCTCAGGGTGCAAGCAATACTATACATATATCATCTGCGTTTGAAGGTGAGTTTCAAGTTCTCACTATAGAAATGTAACATTGTTGGAGTAAAGATTATGAAAAAGTCAGTTGCTTCAGCCGCAAGACACAAAACAAGAGAAAAACATTAGTTGCATTACGAATGATTCTTGTACAAGGCAAGAAATCTTGCCGTTTCTTGAGCTGCTTTCCTCATGTTATCCCTCGCTTGCGAATTAGCACTTATCAGGTTTACACTCAAACTGACCACAAACACAATGACCAAGATTCGATTTGGTCAATCAGATAGTTTCAAAAAGAAAAGAAAAAAGCTTTTCATATGAATCAGATACCTGTGAATCTGTGATATTCATTCTTCCAGGTTTCAAACAGAGACTTGGCGTATTGGATTGTGGCGCGAGAAGAGAGAGACATTCATCAGCCAATCCGTTGAGGACTCTGTAACGTAATCTTCTCTTCTATGTATCCTCTTCTTAAAATTTCCGTAATATTGTATCCCATTCGCATCGTACAAGAAAGTTCGCCTTAAAACGCTAGTTTTGCTCATGGATTCTGAGTCACTACCGATATATCAAAAGTGTTTACAGAAATTACCTCCTTCTCTTTGTATGCAGCAGAACAATTCTGCATGTAGTGGCTTGAATTCTCTTTTGGAAAACCATAAAAAAACGAACACTTGCCCGAACGCATAGCGCGGGTACTATTTTGCTTTCTAGTATTTGATCAAGTTCATTCTTTTCTTGTCCACTAAGATTCCATCAGTAAGTTAACTCAAGGTTGGCTTTTGCTAAACTCTAAATCCTTAACCCTAAACCCAAGTATGAAGATGAGTCCGGTTCAGGTATGATCTGATCTAAATGCGTCCAAAAGACACCGCATACATATGACTGAAACAAGCCCAAATTACACCTAACTAGAAAGACTTATCAACTATGTAATGAGCATGTGTAAGAATCTAATTGCTGAAACATTTAATTAGAAGTGCACAAGTATCAACATAGTTTTTGAATTCAGCATATCGAACACAAGAATAACAAAACAAAGACCAAGACAAAGCTTAAGAAAAATACATAACTCTCATGCGACAGAACAACAAACAGTCACAGAGCCTCTCTCTTGCCCTCCTTACTCTGGAACCGGAACCAGACTCGGAACGTAAACACAGCCACAACGACAAGGTGGGGGATGTATAGCCTTTCTATACCGTGGTCCTGTCTCAACTTGTTTTCTGATCTCACCCTCAGCAATTTCGTAAAAGGAGGCACATGCATAATCAACACCCTCCCCTTGTACATGTTCATCGCACCATAACATGATTCCATTGGTCTTGTGGATGAAGTATGTGGGATTACCGTGAGAGGAGGTAATGGAATGTAATCTAGGGAGGTCGAGGTGAGGGCGAGTCACATTAAAATACTTAGTCGATGGGACATGAGCATCAACGGTGACCCTGTTTGTGACCCACACCTCGATCTTGATCTCCCCAACACGGCGTTGATGTAATAAAGAAAGCCTATCTCCTCCGAAACCTGACAAGACTACTATATCAAGACGCTTACGGCGGACAAGATCAACCTCAACCTTAACGGGTAAAGAAGAACAAATGGGCTTGAATGTCTCCCTGGAAAAATCGAAACTTTGGATGAAGAGTTGAGAATTACTCGCGCTTTCAGCAATCCAATACATGTTCCCCTTCATAGACACATTTTGTTTGGGCAGAAACAGAGTCCAGTCGTAAGTAGCCGGGAAGGCTCTCCAGAGTTTAGTCTCGAGGTCATATATCTCAAATTCCGTATCTTTATCTCTAGCAAAGTTCTCAAACCTCAAAACTTTGTACTTGTTGTCACTGTCGTATCCAAAACCGAACGCATCACAAGATCCGTAAGGATGCGAGGGCTCGATCCATTTGACTCGGCTGCTCAAAACCGGATTCCAAATTGCAAGCTTGAGGTTGGTCTTTGCAGTGATGATACAACGGCATAGCAATAATCCGTCGCAGTGAATCATAGCAATAGAATGAAGAGGTGTGGCGGTATGACTTATAAGAAACTCGGATGGAACTGGTAGAGATAAGAGATCAAGGGTCACCGGATTGATGATTTTAACCTTGTCATGATTTATCCGAATGAACCGTTGTTCCTGGGAGAGATCCAAGTGTTTGAAGATGAATCTCTTCTCCTTGAAGAGACCGTACCATTCCTTGCATATCGATTTGAATCGTATCACATCCTCTATCGGAATCCTTTCCAGTATCTCTTCTTCAATTACCTCCGAAGGCAGCGCCGGCGAACCCTTTGCCCAAAGCTTTGACGAAGAAGCAGCCATGGAAGAAAATGAAAACTAGGTCACGAATTATTTTGATGGGCTTTTCATAAAACTACTTTGTATTAAAGAAATCGATACATGTAAAAACATTTTACGTACAGTATATGATGAAAGGATTATTACCATTAGAGAGGATGACAAGTAGAAGAAGAACTGAAATCCAAATATTTTACATTCCTAGCTCGATAAGCATGACCCAAACACATTTTTATCACCACAAATAACCCGTTTGGTTTTGGATCAGTCGATAAAAAATTGGTGTCCCTTTTTGTCAGATTCACCACTTGAAGCGTGTTATATTATTTTCTCGTGTTAGAGCATCGACATTGGTTCAGAACCTCAAGAGAGATTCTCAACAATTTAATATATAATTTAGTTATTTGATTAAATTTTAATTGAAATAAAAGAATTAAACCAATAAAAAAGGACATGTATGATAATAATGATATATAATTTAGTTATGGATATCTCAAATGAGTATCGATATCCTCAAAAGTTTTCACTTTTCTCTCCTATTTTTTTTTTCTTTTCAATTTTTTTTTTTAGATACCTTTTAAGAAAAACCCTTTGATGGGGATGCCCTTATATTTCCTTACGCAAATCCAAATTATCAAATGGACTTATGTTTCCATCATAAAATGTGTGATCTAAAATCTTATGGCATCATTTAATCATTGGTAGGTCCCAAAAGTGTATTCGGGCCAAAAACAAAAGAAACATAACTGTCAAAAGTTGCAAAATTTGCAAACTTAGAGAAATCAAACTTCAGACGATCGAAATATTATTGGACTCGTCACTCGCTGTTGCGGCTGCACCACAATAAATTTGATGCTCTTAATCTTTAGTGGGGATTATTGGTTAGTGCATTTTAACTGATTTAAATTCCAAGTGAAATAACCCTTTTAGCAAAAAAAAATTCCAAGTGAAATCTTGTGTTATTGAATCAATAACTTTAACATACGAACATGTGGTGGGTCAATGCCACGTGGATTGTCAAATAGGCATGCACAAAGTGTTTCCCCAAAGCCAATGGCTCGTTTGCATGTTGTGTCTGCTTCTTTAACTGAATCAAGGACAAATCACAGATCTCAATCACTTTTCATCTTCTTCCTTCTGTAACTCCATTAAAGAAAACAGAAAAGATTCATCTAAAAACACAAGAGACACAAAATGGCAGAACAGAGATCAAAACTAATAAACAACTTATTTCCCCATCATATTCTCTATCTCTTCCTTGTCTCACAAGTCTGCATCGCCTCCAACAGCAGTACCAGTGTAGGAGTGAACTGGGGAACAATGGCGAGTCACCAGCTTCCGCCTCAAAACGTGGTGAAGATGCTAAAAGACAATGGCTTCACCAAGCTAAAACTCTTCGAAGCCGACCAAAACATCTTAGACGCTCTAATCGGTTCAGGAATCGAAGTCATGATCGGAATACCAAACCGGTTTCTTAAAGAAATCGCGCAAGATCCAGCCGTAGCAGCTTGATGGGTCGAAGAAAACGTCACCGCTTATTCTTACCACGGAGGAGTCAACATCAAGTACATAGCCGTTGGAAACGAGCCTTTCCTTCAGACATACAACGGGACATACGTTGAGTTCACTTTACCAGCGCTGGTCAACATCCAACGAGCGCTAGAGGAAGCTGATCTTAAAAACGTGAGAGTCACGGTTCCTTTCAACGCAGACATCTATTTCTCCCCTGAATCAAACCCTGTTCCATCAGCTGGAGACTTTAGGCCTGAGCTCAGGGACGTAACGATCGAGATAATCAATTTCTTGTACTCACACGACTCGCCTTTCACGGTCAACATCTACCCTTTTCTAAGTCTTTACGGAAACGCTTACTTCCCTTTGGATTTCGCCTTCTTTGATGGCACAAACAAGACTTTGAGAGATGGGGATTTGGTTTACACCAATGTGTTTGACGCTAATCTCGACACTTTGGTTTGCGCAATGGAGAGATACAGTTTCTTGGGGATGAAGATCATTGTGGGAGAGGTCGGGTGGCCTACGGATGGAGACAAGAACGCGAATTCGGAGAGCGCAAAGAGATTCAATCAAGGGATGGTGAAGCATGCTATGTCCGGAAACGGAACTCCGGCGAGGAAAGGAGTGGTTATTGATGTTTATCTTTTCAGCCTTGTCGATGAAGACGCCAAGAGTATTGCTCCGGGGACATTTGAGAGGCATTGGGGCATCTTTGAGTTCGATGGTAGACCGAAATACGAGCTAGATTTGTCCGGTGAAGGCAAGGACAATCCTCTGGCTCCAGTACAAGATGTGAAGTATCTGCCAAAATCATGGTGTGTTCTTGACCCGAACGCGTTTAACCTCGATGACTTGGCTGATAACGTCGACTATGCTTGTAGCTTATCTGATTGCACAGCACTCGGGTATGGTTCCTCGTGCAACCATCTTAACGACATAGGCAACGCTTCGTATGCGTTTAACATGTATTATCAGATGCATGATCAGAAAACTTGGGACTGTGATTTCTTGGGGTTGGGTTTGATCACAGATGAAGATCCCTCTGATGAACTTTGTGAGTTCCCTGTGATGATTGATACAGGAGGTTCACCAAGAGTGTTGACCCGAGTCGTAGCCACGGTCTTGCTTATTTTGGTCCTTCCTCTCTTGTAGTAACATTGTAAAGTTTCTCAAATTTCACTTCCTGCAAAAGAATCTTCCAAGCTAAAAGATTGTCCCATTCGATTAGCATAGCCATTGAGAATAGTAATACTAATACACGCATCTCCATCGATTAGAAGAAATCGAACAAGAAAATTACATATTGCTAGAGTAATCAGTTCCAACTTAATATAAACGCCTAGAGAGTCTGAGAGAGGGATTAGGAGAGAGGGAGAGAGAGAGAGAGAGAGAGAAGGGTATTACAATCAGAGGATGTCGGTAAACAAATCGGATTCCTGAGGGCGATAAAGAATCTTCTCAAACATGTCTTTAAGCTTCTCGTGACGAACCATCTCGTCGAGGATTCTATCTTCAGAAACATCTTTGTTGTTACTCAGCTTATCATTCTCATTGGTAGGAGTAAATACCTTTTCGGATATGCGATGTTTCTTGGTTTGCTTACAGTACTTTTCCCACTCAGACGCGTCTTTGACCATGAGATGGTAAGTGTACACGACCCGCTTTTGACCAACCCTGTAAGCTCGGCTTATGGCTTGCTTCTCAACAGAAGGGTTCCAAACAACATCGAGGAGTACAACTCTTGAAGCCCCGACAAGACAAATACCCTCGGAACAAGCTTTTGTTGATGCCAGTAGCACTTTAGATTCACTGTCTGGTTCGTTGAAGTTTTGAATCAGATGCTGCCTGTTACTCTGTTCAAGTTCACCGTGCATATAGAGAATCTCTTTCCCTTTACTCCAGCCAAATACTGCACTGAGCTGGTCCCTGACCAGCTTTAGAGTATCAAGGTATTGGCTAAACACCAACACTTTCTCTTTCACTGCTTGACTAAAGCGGATTAACTCGATCAGGAACCTCGTTTTCACACCTTCCTTGGAGTCAAGTCTGATTCTCTTCAGGATTTCCAATCGATTTTGACCAATGAGTAAACCTTCCTTATCTGTCTGATTGCATAACAAATACAGAGATGGGTGTACTGAAACAGCTGAAAGCTTGTGCTCAAGTTCAAATGTGGTTTGAGTTTGTTCAATTCTGGACAGAAGAAAATTCTGTTGGAAAGTCGGGTTCAAGACCACAACGCAGTCTCTTCGACCTGGAAGGCTTTCTCGAAGGATGTTTCCTTTGTGGACATGCACAAAAGGAGCAATCATATCCTTAAGCTCCACAAGTCCGACTTCTTCATCAAACCTCCCGTTCTTGCCTTCTTGGCTCAGCTTGCTGAGATCCTGGAGCCTCGAAGAAATCATATCTGTGTAAGCTGGTCTTGCCAGGCATAAGACGGTGGAGAGCTCCGTGAAATTGTTCTGGAACGGCGTCCCTGAGAGAATGATGCGCTTCTCCGTTTTCACTTCGGAGAGCACTTTCCAAATGCGGCTATTCTTGTTCCTCGGGGTGTGGCCCTCGTCGAGGACAAGCAAACCCGGCAATTCTAGCAACATCTTTCTAAACTCTTGCATTTCTCCGGCGTAGTTTTTCTTGGCCAGCTCCTTATACAGACTGTAGCTAACTCCAAGAACGCTTTTCTTGGTCCTCCAAGAATATAGCTTAACCATACGGACGGCTTCCTGATCGTTCCTATGGTGCTTACTTCCCTTTATAAGTGCGACAGCTGATTGGCTCTCATCCCCTGAGAACTTCCTATTATTCATGTTAAAAAACGGAATGTTTGAATTCCATTTTCTGAACTCTTCTTCCCATGTATGCATTATAGTTGTAGGAGCTATGACCACGGGACGGCTATCTGGAAACTGCTCAAAGTACGACTGAAGAAAGACGATGGTCAGCCGCGTCTTACCAGTTCCAGGCGAATGCGAAATAACGCATCCACCGCTTTCTTTTACCACTGAGCTCTTCAACTCGTCAAGCTTTGTTGTCCCAGCTAAGTTCTTCCACATGAATTCAAAGCCTTCTTGCTGGTGTGGGTACAATGTTCTTTTGATCCCAGGGATGTATTCCCACACAGTTCCTTCTGTATCTTTCAAAGAGGCGACATCATCGCTGCGATCTAAAGCTTCAAAGTCAATCCCTTTGTTAAGTAAAGGTCCACTCTTTTCGGCACTACATGTCTTCTTCTCGTTAACATTAGGACGATACTTGTCCTGCAGAAAAACAAACGTGTTAAGAAGTCTGATTACGAAAAGAAAATCAACCAATAGCGCACAACTCAATCATGGATGTTACCATGGCAGGTGAGATGTCTCTAATCTCGACGGACACATAAGAACAGTAGCGGCATTTCATACCGATTTCCTCATCAAGGACGAAGTCATGCTCCCCATTGCTACATGACACATCTCTTTTCTGATACATACATCAAAGAGCATGTGAGTTAATTTAATGCCTCAACAATGCTAAGAAAAAAAAAGCATTGCAGCAAGAGAGCCCGGACAAAAATAGAAGAGTTAGTAGTCTTACTTTAGTAGTGGTAGAAGAGTTTACTCCTTCCGATGTTAGAGCAAAGGCCATCTCTTCCCACAAACCATCTACTTCTTTCTCCCCTACTGTTTTCTCGATTGGCTCAGGCTCCTCCTCACAGCCAAATCTCAGGTTTAAAGGAGGCGAAACCCACGGCTTCTCGCCACCGTCAAAACACTCACCCTCCCCGGAAAACGGATTTCCTAGCAGATCAGTCGCATTTTTCAAGTGACTCTTCTTTTTCTCCCTATGTGATCTCGTTCTTTTCCCCTGTTCATACACCTTTTCACTTGAATTCTCTCTAACCACAGGATCTTCTCTGGAATCAACCTCTGCTGCTTCGTCCCCGGAGCTGATGTCTTCCCCGAAAATCTCCGTTCTCTCCCATATAGATTTTGATAGCAGCTTAACTACATCCAAGTTATTCTTATCACGAACACTCTTCCATTTCTCCCGAGTATATGCTTTTCCACTTGTGCTCTTCTCCCTGATTTTAGAAGTGTCTATGGCACCGCCACCAACCTCGTCGTCCTCAGAACAATCGAATTCACTATCAGAGCTCTCAGTATAAGAAGAATCTGAGCCCTCCTCCATGTAATCAGACTCATCTTCATCACTAACTTCAACGCTTGAATCAGACCCTGATTCCTCTTCTGCAGAGCAATCTTCGTCAGAGCTAGAACTAAGACTCATAACATCATCCGCCTCTGAAATCACCGGAGCTGAAGTCTTCTCCTCACCTCTCAAATCAACATCATCCACAACCTTGTCGACATTGTAATCATCTACATGTTCTTTCTCACTCGGGAAAGTTCCAACATAAACAACATCATCATCATCATCATCAACATGAGTTTTCTCCACACCCATCGAATTCGCATCATCATCATCATCATCATCATCCACAGTCAAATCAGCATCATCCACAACCTTATCGACATTGTAATCATCTACATGTTCTTTCTCACTCGAGAAAGTTCCAACATAAACAACATCAACATCATCATCATCAACATGAGTTTTCTCCACACCCATCGAATTCGCAACATCATCATCATCCACAGTCAAATCACAAACCCTATCGCGATCAGGCGATCTCGGCTCTAAACTAGGAGCAATCAACGAAGGAGAAGCTACATTATCATCAACTACTACATGCTCGTCATCTCGCTTACCTTCTGGATAGATAGTTCCGATGAACTCGACGTCGTCGTCATCCTCGCTCGCCTTTTTCCGGCGCCGTTTCGCCTTCACCGGCGGTGGTGAAGAACAACCACTGCGAATCGAATCTCTCTTCTTCTGCCTCTCTCTCCTACCCGCAGATTGCTCTTCGACGGAAATCCCCTTTGATTTGCATATAAGCGAGTTCAAGTAAGATTCCGTCCTCGAACGAGTTCTTCTGCCCACACAAGAAGTATCCATGGCTGAAGAAAAGAGAAAATATGATGAAGAAAGAAAAGGATTCGCTCAAGAGAGACAGAAATCGAAAACCCTAGCAGATAGAATTTGCCATGTTTGGGGAAGATGATGACTATTGGGAAGGAATCTTAGGTGTACTTTATTTTGTTGTCTTTGGCGGTAACGATTCAACTTTCTCGAAAACCTTACAAAAGAGGGTTTTCGATTTCCTATTTGGGGGTGGGTCCGGGCTATATTGAAATATTCAAAACAATTGAGGGGTAAAAGTGAAAGTTTCTGGGGGGACTTTTACTAATTTTACAGTTTTACGTTATTTTTGTGGATAAGTTTCCTTCACTCCCATTGGTCTACGGGAATTCCAAGACTAAAGGTCCAACTGGTTGTCAGCAGATGAATCTTAATAGGTTAAAATATACTATATAATATTTTGTTATATTTTATAATTATGTAATAGCAATGGATGACATTTAATAACTTAATATTTAGTTTTACTCAGCAGCCTTTTTCTCTTTCCTAGTATTTATGTAACAATATCTCTTTTGTCATTTGCTTTTTTAACTAATTACTAACCTATTCTTTCTCTCACTTCCTACTTTCCGGTGAGAAAACAAAAAGAAAAAAGAGGAAGAAGAAGAAGGAGGAGAAAGAAGAAGAAGAAAAAATAAAATAAGGAAGAAGAAGGAAGGAGAAGTGATGGGAGACACACAAGGAACGATCCCGGTTTTATCAATAATACCTTCATCAGGCATAACCTGCTCAATAGATGGTTCTTAGAAAGAAACGACCGTTAATTCGGGTTTGGGATGGTATTGTCAGGGTCAACATCGAGAGGAAACTTTATTGGGTGTAAGGAATGTGAGGCGAAGCCTGTTTCCATTACATGCGGAATTAGAGGCATTGATATGGGCGATGCACTGCATGCTCAATGGGGGAAGACTAGCGGTGAACTTTGCTACAAACTGTTCAGAATTGGTACGGATGGTGTCCAAACCAGAAGAATGGTCGGCGTTCACGTTGCACTTGGAAGAATACGAGACAAGCAAGAAGGAGTTTTCTTTTTTCTCAATCTCGCATATCCCACGCGCTCAAAACACGAAGGCGGATCAGCTAGCACGGAGTGCTCGAGACTGTCTTTATGATTTAGATTATGTAAACTCAGTTCCACCGGTTTGGATTTCTGAACCGTTCTAGGGGTTGAGGCTATTGACAAAAAAAAAAAAGAAGGAAGGAGAAGAAAAAAAAACGGTGGAGTACAGTGAAGATGAAGGTTGTTGATGGTGGTGTGACGATGGTGGCGTGGGCAACGATGGTGATAGACGACGACGAGGATGGTGACCACAGCGATGGTCATGACAATGATGACGACGGTGACGGGGATAACATATATGATAACTTATATAATCAATAATTTATAATTTTCTTGATATGATAATCGAATTAACATGACAATATTGGGTGGATAGCATGATTAACACGATAATATTGGTTCAATAACACGATTATCATGATAATTTTATTTGTGTAACTGGTTTAGCATGTTTTGAACATTGATAATTGGGTTAACATGTATAATACATAACTGGTGTAACTTGTATATTTTCATAATTTGTTAACTTGTTTAACATGTTAATTACATGATAACAATGCCGATTTGTGTAAACAGTGCTTCCAGACATATGTGAACAATGTTTTCCAGGGATTATGAACAGTGTTGTCGGGCAAAAAGTGAACAGTGTTGTCAGGATTTTACGTCGTTAACAGAGTTTCCAGATCAATGGCATTGTTGTAATTAACTCAAATAGGGAAGGAGTTTTTTGGTTTAAAATTTGTTTCTCTTTCCTATATATCTAATTTTCAACTTTTCTTTCCTATTTACTCAATTTATTGGTCAACTGAGTATATCTACTCAACTCACCCTTTATAATTTTCTTTATTAGTTAATCAACACTATAATTTTGAAATGTCTCTCCCACAAGCTCACACATCAGTTTTTAAGTGATTGTGGAGCTGCCATGTCAACAAATGAAAAAACTTAAACAACCAGTAGGAACATTTCGTTTTAACATGTCACATTTTTATATGGGTCTAGATGTTTAATTTGGTTGGGCCTTAAAAAAAATTCAGTGTATTATTATTCATTAAATTAGAAAAAAATTATTATTATATCAAATAAAGAAATATGTTAAAGTGTAGAAAATTAAAGAAGCGAGGTGTAAACGGCACAATCATTTCTTCAGGGTGGAAACGACACAATCATTTCTTCAGGGGTAATTTTTGATATATTTTCAACTTGCTCACTGAGGGGAAAAAATGGCTTCGGGAGTCAGTGAGAAAAGAAAATCCGATGAGAGATGATGTCTGAAGATCAATTAATCTAAACTCTAAAGTTTGTGTTTTTTTATGCAATTTTTCAACACTTTGTAAGATCGTTTTTGAGACAGTCTTCTTCTTCTCTTTGTGGTGGAATCTATGGGATTGATGACTAAACTAAGACCCTTTGTTCAATCGTTTATGAGAGAATAAAATGAGATGTTCGTGATGTATATATACACGATGGGGTGATATGCGTTACACTTGGGAGATGGCTAAGCTATTAGATCCGAAAGGTGAGTATTTTGGGATCATATTATATCTGGTGATGATGGTATCATCTATGGTGAGACATAAGAAGAGTCTTGATATTGTCTTGGGAAACGACGAAGTTGTTGTTATCGTCGATGACTCAAAGAATGTTTTTGGTCAAATGAGCATCAATGTAACTTCATAGAGATTGAGAGGTACCATTTATTTGCTTGAAAGTTTTCCAAACACAGAACTCTAATTCGTTATCAGAGATAAAGATGGATGAATGTGAATCTGATGGAACTCTTAGTACAATTCTTAAAATTCTAAAACAAACTCATCGCCTATTTTTTTAGGACACAAATAAGGATCTAACTTATAAAAATGTGAGATCGATACTAAAACAAGCGTTAAAAAGAAAAATATGACATCGAGTCAATGCTATTATAATAAGTATCATAAATGTAAATGTAAACTATATAAATAAAATAAATAATTCCATTGTCCAAAAAAAATATAAATAAAATGTTCAAATAAACTTCCCCGCACGTAGGGCGGGGGTCAACACCTAGTTTAAAACTAAATTGATGGAAAGAAAAATAAGATTTGCTTAGGATACTCTCTCTCTTGGTGTTAAAGTTTTTGATATGATCTTAGATTATATCAAAACTCCATCCAAAGTCTGTTATCTTCTATCCCATATGGTGTATCTTTTGAATTTAGGCACAAATCCTCTCATTATCTCCTATATATTAATTCAGAAATATTTTTAGAAAATATTCTTATTTTTTGAAATATTTACAGTGATGCCATTTTGCTGATGTGTCACCACCACACTTATTCTCCTATTTTTTTAATACTAATTTCTTTTTTTCATTACATTAATTACATTATATGCCTTTTTATCCATTTATTACTTTAAATATAACCAAAAATTATGTTTTAATTTTTGGATTCTTTAAAATCGAATTTTAGGTTATGTGATGATTTATGATATACATCATATTACACAATACCTTTCTTAAAAATGAATAAAAAATAGTTTTTAAAAATAATATTTAATGAAATATAATTTATACCCAATTTATGATATACACAATACTAAATATGTTTACAATAAAAAAAACTTTGATATGTTTGATTTTAATAAAAAAAAAGTAAGGTTTACAAAAAACTTATATTTCCCCAATCTTAAAAGAAAAAGTTATCATGGCATCTTTTAGCTCAATTTCTGAACTAAAACCTTTCAAATCCATGTGGAAAATCAAGGCGAAAAACATATTTTTTTGGAGACAGTATTCTGCAGCTGCTGGTCTGACCATTGAAATGGTTTTGATCGACTCAAATGTAAGTCTTGATTTTTAAAGACTAAGAAATTTCAAGTTCTGATTATTGGTTATTGATCTCATTATATTTATTTCATTTTGTAGGGTTGCAAAATACATGCTACAGTGAAGAATGAGCATGTTATTCGGTTTGAGTCATTGCTCGAACAAGGTGGAACCTTTTAACATAACAATTTATTATATAAAAAGTCTGGACTAAAATATTTTATTATGATTTAATTTTTAAATTATACAAAACTAAATAAATAATAAGTTATTCACTCTGCGTAGGGCGCAGGTTATCATCTAGTATATAATATACTAGAATTTTTTTCTCCAATCTCCAAACTTTGGACGTGAAATAAAGTTTAAAAAATTAAAAGCAAAATTTTGTTAAATTTTATAATCGTTTTTGCTTTGTTTTAATTTTTTTAAAATTTTATGGTTTTTTTAGTGTTTTTGGCTTTTTGCTTTGCTTTCAATGTGGAACAAAGTTTTAAAAGTTCAAAGCAAAAAAATTTGCAAGATTTTATAGTTTTTTTTGCCTTGCTTTTAAAAGTTTTAATTTGTGTTTTATTTAGTTGGACTTTTTTATTAAATGTTGGTTTGGCCCAGTGAATCAAAATTGAATCAAATCCAAAAGCTGATCAAAATAAACCCAATCGGCAATTGACTTTTTAAACCCAAAACGAACTGAAATTCGCCATATCGCCGCAACCGAACCAAAATTAAATTTTATTCGGTTTAGTTCGGCAGGATTTTGCCCAAACCGAAGAACCGACAACCAAAGAACCACCGATCTGAATTGGTTCGATGAACACAACGGAGGAGTTTGTAATTTAAAATAGTTTAGGTACCATTATAAAGGAAATAAAAACATAGAGGGCCAAAATTTGATACTTCAGAAACGCATTGGACAAAATGAGAATACAATGCCGACGCGTTGATCGGTTTTAGCTCTCTTTTCCTCTGATTTTGGTTCTTCACGATTCACTGAATCCGTATAGATTATCTCCCTATGTGCGTGATTGTGTTTTCAAATCAGCAAAACTCCATCGTTTTCGTTTGAATCTTTAGGTTTTCGGTTGCTTTCGCATCTGAGAGAGAGAGGCCAGATCCGAAGTTTCTCGAAGGATATTGAGGGAAGAAAAATGCCGGTAAGGCATGGGCAATCGTCGTATCGAGATCGGACGGACGAGTTCTTCAGTATCGTCGAGAGTCTGAGGAGATCGATTGCTCCGGCGGCGAATAATGTGCCGTATGGTGGTGGTGGTGGTAGGAGCGATGGCGGTAGAAGAGAGGATCCGAGATCCGCCGCGATTGTTCAGTCGGAGTTCAAGAGGAGAGCTGCTAATATCGGTTTGGCCATTCACCAGACGTCGCAGAAGCTATCGAAGCTGGCGAAACGTGAGTTTATTAGTTTCCCTCATTGATCAGTGAATCTCGTGAAATCTGGATAGCTTAGTCTAGTTGCTTCGTTTAACCTGCAATGGTTTGATTAGGAATTGAAACGATCTCTTTGAAACAAAAAGCTGATCTAAGATGTAAACGCTGGTAGAATTTGCTTAGATTGTGATAGCAAAAGCTAGATTAAGCATTATAGGTTCATAGGCTAAGAGATCTCTCTTGTTGGTAAAGATAGAAATGGTTTGTTTTTGTGGTGTGAATACTTCAAGTGCTTATCTTTGGTAACTTTAGCATGGATAATACTTCAGAACGTTTCTTTGTTATAGTAGAAATGTGAAGAAGCTGTTTTTGATGAACTTTGACATTTTGTTGCAATTCAGTGGCAAAGAGGACGTCAGTTTTTGATGATCCTACCCAGGAGATACAAGAGCTGACGGTGGTCATCAAACAAGAGATCTCTGCTCTAAATACAGCTCTGCTCGACCTTCAAGCTGTCCGCAATTCCCAGAACAATGAAGGGAACATCTCTAGAGACACAACCACTCACTCAGCAACAGTTGTCGACGATCTAAAGAACCGCCTGATGGACACTACCAAAGAGTTCAAGGATGTTCTTACCATGAGAACCGAGGTTCTTTTCTTTGTTTCCTTTAGATGTCTTTTTTGATAAAGCATGACTATTCAGAATGATTATTTCTTCATTTCCAGTACTATGATGCTAAACTGAGCTATGGTTTACTGGTCTGGTGTTGCAGAATATGAAGATCCATGAAAATCGAAGGCAACTTTTCTCTTCAAACGCTTCAAAGGAATCAACAAACCCATTCGTTCGCCAGCGCCCTTTGGCTTCTAAGCCTGCCCCTAGTCAAGCTGCTCCTCTTCCATGGGCAAATGGGGCTTCTTCTTC
>JAHZTW010000001.1:435254857-435270738 GCA_020283515.1 Alliaria petiolata | reverse complement strand
CACGTATATGCAGAGCCGTGCAGAAGCTCTACACAACGTGGAATCAACAATCCACGAGCTAAGCAATATCTTCACACAACTAGCAACCATGGTTTCTCAGCAAGGGGAGATTGCTATCAGGTTCGTCTTCCTCATAAGATTCATTGAACATTGGTGTAAAGGAAAGTAATATAATATTATCTTGTTAAAAAATTGGTTTGCTGTACAGGATCGATCAGAACATGGAAGATACATTGGCGAATGTTGAAGGCGCACAGAGCCAACTAGCCAGGTATCTCAACAGTATATCGTCAAACCGATGGCTGATGATTAAGATTTTCTTCGTACTGATTGCATTTCTCATGGTTTTCCTCTTCTTCGTGGCGTAATATTGAGATTAAAAAAAAAAACGATTTTTAAAAGAGTTTCAACCATCGTTCTTTTTTCTATCGTATCTTATTGACATGTAAAGACTAAAAGAGAAAAGGGATCTTTATGCTCTATTGAGATTAATGGAGATATATATATATTGCCACTTCCATGTGAAATTGATTAAGTTTCTTAAACATTTTTGTGATTATGTTTTTCAACTCTATTTTTCTCTTTTTCAATTTTGATAGTTGAAAATATATTGATTTCTCCACGATTTTGCAGTAGTTCTGGTCCTAGTATCAATAAAAGAAACGGATGTAAATATTTTCAAAATCGACAATTAAAAAAAAAAATTAAGTAGAGTGCGTTTCACGCCAATAACAAAGCTCGAAAGCTCCATCAAAAGAGAGAGAAAGAGAGAGATGGCAACAAAAAGGAATGGAGAGAATAAGAGAATGAGATGATGAAATCAAAGAATTATCAAAAGAAAAGTATAATTTTTTTAATTTGGATTAGTTTTTAGAAGATAAATGTCACGTTAACATTAATAGAGAAGAGGTAGAAAAGAAGTAGAAAAGAGACAAAAGAAAACAAAAGTTTTTGAGCTTAAATAAAAAAAATTAAATATAAGGATATAATAGACTTTTCCCCTATCAAAAGTGCTATGGTGTACAAAGTACCTTATCTTGTAATTACAGTTTCAAAAAGTACCTTATTTTGTAATTCTTTCTTGAACAAACGCCATTAGTATGAGTTTAAAACATTGCATAGAGTTT
This sequence comes from Alliaria petiolata, assembly GCA_020283515.1. Classification (NCBI taxonomy): domain Eukaryota; kingdom Viridiplantae; phylum Streptophyta; class Magnoliopsida; order Brassicales; family Brassicaceae; genus Alliaria; species Alliaria petiolata. The sequence continues at coordinate 435,269,611 of JAHZTW010000001.1, read as the reverse complement.
CAATAAAAAAAAAATTAAGTAGAGTGCGTTTCACGCCAATAACAAAGCTCGAAAGCTCCATGGAGAGAGAGAGAGAGAGAGAGAGAGAGAGAGAGAGAGAGGGCAACAAAAAGGAATGAAAAGAATAAGAGAATAAGATGATGAAATCAAAGAATTATCAAAAGAAAAGTATAATATTTTTAATTTGGATTAGTCTTTAGAAGATAAATGTCACGTTAACATTAAGAGAGAAGAAGTAGAAAATATTTATATTATTTTCAAGTTTAAATATTTATATTATTTGGTTAATTTATATGATTTTATTAACAAACCATATAAACAAAAAAAATATTTAAAAATATAGATATCTATTAAAATCACACATATCGAAGTATTTTTTATTATAACCAAAATTATATTTTTAATTTTTATAATTTTTTTTAAAATTAAAATCACACATATCAAAGTCTTTTTTATTATAAACATATTTTCTGCTTAATCAAAAAAATTATTTTGTATAATTATATTTCATTAAATAATATTTTTTTAAACTATTGTTTTATTCATTTTTAAGAAATGTATTGTGTAATATGATGTATATCATAAATCATCACATAACCTAAAATTCGATTTTAAATAATCCAAAAATTAAAACATAATTTTTTGGTTATATTAAAAGTAATAAATGGATAAATACATATAATGTAATTAGTCTAATCAAAAAAGGAAATTTGTATTAAAATAATAAGAGAATAAGTGTGGTGATGACACATCAGCAAAATGGCACCACTGTAAATATTTCAAAAAATAAACCTACTCTATAAAAATGTTTCTCAATTAATATATAGGGGATGGGGACATGTGCTTGTGTACAAACTGATGCGGTGGGGCTTGTTACTTCAAGTTTTACACCTAAGATAGCTGCAAGTGCACAACAATCACAGTAGTATATTAAGGGATCGAATCAACATAGATTGTTGTTTGCGAAAGTCCTAGGATTTCTAACTTCTTTAAACCAAAAGGGAACTTGGGGGTGTAGTTTGTCACATTTTGCAGTAGTAATATCAAGCAGCGCAAGAGAATTAAACGGTTGTAAATCAATGAATAAAAGGCGTTGGGTTCAGGGGTGTTCTCCGGAGTTCATGGATCGGATCTAACAAGCAATAGGATATGTTCTAAACGATTCAATGGGTTAGGTTCTTAAGTTGAAACGGTCGACTATGACTACCCCGCTTTCGCGGATCTAGCCACCTACGTTTGTCTTACACTGCGGATATGACTTCTCATCCCACGATGCAAGACAGACGCGCATACATATCATTCACCTATTTGTAAACACTCACGGTGCGATCCGTCGATATGCCTAAGCATCCTACGGTGCGACCCGCTCGTTAACTTCTAGATCCAGACGATAGACCACACATTCGTGTATCTAGTCGTCCTGGAATCAGTTGCTAATTGATCAGAGAAGCAAACATGCAATAAGAACAAGACATAAACGAAGATACCTAAAAGGAACTATATCTCTATCAACCTAGCGAAATCAATCCATGATTAAACCCCTTTGAAAACCCCCTTAAAAACTCAACTAGATGACTACTCGTTCATGGGAACGAGAGACATCCTTGAGATATGAAAGGTGCGAATTGTATTGAATAAGAAACAAAGTGAGAAAAATTCTTCAAAGGAAATCGATTGAAGAGATCTTCTTAAAGAATTGAAAAACAAAGAACTAAGAACAAAAGATGAAAGGGAAAGGAAGAAGAAGTGGGCGGCTGAAGAAGAATTCTCTCTCGAGGTCTTCAACTCCGGGACCGTCGAACTCTCTCTCTCTCTTTCTCTCTCTGCGACGTGAAAGTATTTCTGGAAAAGCTCTGTGTGAAGTCACACCTCTTCTGAAACCCTAAGGTCCCTTTATATAGGCTCCTGGTATTCAGAAAGTGGGCTTCGCCTTTTAACCTCGGGAAATATCGGATAAGTGCAAACGGGCTCGGGATGGGCCGGAATGGTCTGGCCGCGCGGGCGACCAGGCGTGGCGCAGCCACTGGTCTTCTGAGGGTCTGTGGCGCGACCATCCTTCTTTTGGGGATGTGTCTGACGGACCTTCCTGCTTCCTTCTTACTTTGAGATCCAACCGTGGGATTGAACTCAAACCACCTTGGCATGAAAGACAGCTGAAAGGGCTACCTCGTCTCCAAATATGAGCTTGATCTCGTGGTGGGAAGGTCGTCATCAGATGCTGAACTTATGGCTCCGAGCACATGTCCTTGAAGTTCCCGTTTTGCTCCAAAATGTGTTCTTTTTGTCCAATTTCCCTGAAATGACTCTTAAGACTAGGAAACGTGGAAATCACTTTAAAACCGTTGAAAACCGGGTTAAAACACTTGTAAACGATCTTGAAATAATAGATTTTAGGAGTAAAATATGAGTGTTATCAACTCCCCCAGACTTAAACCTTTGTTTGTCCTCAAACAAAACGCAGATAAAGTCTGGGAGAGAGGTTTGAAAATATAGGAACTAGCAAAAACTCAGCGACCGTCCTTCTAAACCATAAGTCATTGAACAAGTCTATCCAAGCTCAGCCTAGAAAATTCTCACTATAGTTCCTTCAACACTAGTCTTTTACGAAGCTTTCACTATCTAAACTCCAGGTTTCAGTCAACTAGCTCTCTAAGTAGTATTAAGATTGGCGTGATCCTTGTCAAGGGATATTAAGCTAGATTCAACGAGGTTAGGTGTATAAAGGCCTTTATTGGTGAGGTGTAGAGTGTTTCGGGTTACCGTATGAGTCTCCGGAAGGTGCGAGATATTATGCAAAACAACAGGAGAAGGTGGAACTGTTGAGATCCACGATTTCCAATCACTCTTCGCACGTACACATCCGCGAGTTCTCCTTGATACCGCCATCCCCCCAGACTTAGTTTCTTGTTCCTGGTTCAGATTGGATGGCGTCTAAAACTTCTCACCATATCGACCAGACTCTGCCTCTGTGAATGTTTCGATCCTCTTAAGGCTCTTAGGCATTTTCTTCCCGTTTCTTTTTCTCTTTTTTTTTTTTAATGTAATTCTCTTTTTAGCGGATAAGTACCGTCATCACTCAAAGGAATTCGGGTCCTTCATCCGAGTTACTTTTCCTTTCTTTCTCTTTTTTTTTTTTTTGAAACGCGAAGTGCCTCGATGTAAGAGTCTTAAGGATCACGAGAATATTACCATTCCTTCGAGTTTCCGAGGCATGAGTCGTCCTTCTATTGTAGCTAACACTTCCGTTCCTTAACCATTCGATCCTTCGTCTCGAGTGACTAGAAATCGTGTCGTTCCTCCCTCTGCGGTGTATTTGCACATATATGCATATGGTGAAAACAAGAGAGTTGCGTGAGATATGAAAAGATGGTAAGGGTTTCCGGTATGGTACCAACTGTTGATATGCTGGCCGTTCGGGAACAACAAGAGAGTGTGTAAAAATGGAAAAAGATGTCCCAAACGTTCTGGCTTTTTCGTAGAATGCTTAAATCTGTTGACAAGGAAATTAAGAGTCAGTTTAGAGTCCAATAAAAGATAGAGCTAGTGTATTCCTTCCCCTGAAATCTCTATAGATCGGCATTCTCCAGGATTGCGTGTCGCCGGCTTTCTAGCTACCGCCTAGTCCAGTACTAAAGCTTGAAAGATCTGTCACTAGAAATAGCGCAGAAGCACACTGGTCGAATATCATCCTTGGTTTTGCATCATAATCCCTAAAACCATATAATATATGTCGAGGTACATCATTCTTAGTTCTTAAAAAAAAGAAGGAAAAGACTCAAATAAAACTAAAACAAAGCAAAGTCATTAGTACGAACTCCCCCCAGACTTAAATCACACTGTCCCCAGTGTGAAATAGTGGTGACAGGTCGGGAATGACAGAAATAAAAAAAAATAAAAAAAAATAAAGCATAAGTAAAGGATAGGGGTAGAATAGATGGAACCAAGCTCGTAAGCAGAAAGAGTGTTGGCCGAGACGCGAAGTCTTCTAGGCATCTGAACTTAGGGTCTAAAGGTTGCCATCTATGTGTCCTCTCTCTCGAAGCTGTCGCGCCATATTCTCAAGCATCTCGTTCTGGCGTGCCAGCTGCTCCTGAAGTGCGGTGATCGCGGGATCAGTCGAGGTGGACGGTGCAGCGGATCATGAGGTACTGCGCATGGAGGAGGATGATGTGTGGTGGTGAGTCCTCTGACGGATCGCCTCTCTCCTAGGCATGGCGGCTACATACTCTCCAATGGTAAGCGGTAGACGGGAGAACTCTGTGCGGAACTCATCATGGTTCGGGATCCACTGTGGTGAACCCTCTGAAAGGCGCGGTACTGTGGGAGACGGTAAATAGACCGTGCGGTTGGCTCCCTTCTCTTGTCTGTAACGATATCCGAACCTGTCTGGATCCATGGCTGCGCCTGTCAAGTTCCTGTCCGTCTGAAACTGGGACAAGTCAAACCAAACCTCATATAAGGGCGTCTCAATGCTGGTGTCTACTCCGGCGGCCTCCATGATCGCTGTGATGATGCCTCCATAAGTCGTGAAGGCAGTCTCGCATCTAGGTGCGGTGACGTCGTGCTTCACTCGCACGAGTCTCTCTGCTAGGATGCATCCAAAGCATGCTGAAAGTGGCTCGTCTCTAAAGGCGGACTAAAGTAGGACGAGCTCTGGAATGAGAATGCATGATTGGTTACTGCGAGAGTAAAGTCGGTGTACTATGAGGCGGTGCACAAAATGCACGGCTGGGTGTGAAAGAAAAGCAGATGGATGTCTTCCCTTGTCGTAAATGCCTCGGCCCATGAGTCCCCAAAGGTCAGCACTCCATTCTTCTTTAATCGTCTCGCTCCTCAAGTCAAAACCAAATATCTCGCAGAGTCTTGTGATGCTCAGCTCATAATCCCGAGAGCCAATGGTGAAATAGAGAATACCGTCTTTCGGACGTGACTTCCTTCCTTTTCGGTATGTTAGCTGAACCAAAGCTAAGAACTCTTGAGCGAGTTCCTTGTAAGTGGGTCGATCAACCTCCATGAAGGTCATGAGCCTTAGCTCGTCCAAGTACTATGTGACATCCTCGGTGATGCCCAAAGCGTCTAAAGCGGAGTAATCGATCTTCAAGGTTGTTCTTATCTTCATCTTCTTCATCTCCTTCAAATAATCAATGTTTGGGTCCATTGGTACTCAAAAATTTCGGACCTTGCGCTTAGGAGGAGAAGGGTTCAGCTCTCTTGTTGGCTCTTGGGGTGGAGGCGAATCATCGCGGCTTGTGCGTGCTATCAATTAACCGCGGAACCTTCTTCATTGTTCCTCCACGTAACTCCCTAGAGTGGTGTCTAGACTTGGGTTTCCTAGCGCTGTCATATGTTCTTGCTGGTGCGAAGAACCCCTCGAAGAGCTTAGTCGCTCTCTATTCTTCGAACGTATCTCGAAGTTTCGGTTGTAGCTCATTGTACCTTGCAAAACAAAAACAAAAACTCGACCAAACATGTGAATTTGATGTATCTCAAGGATTCTCAAGTGCAATGATATGCAAGACATATATCAAGAGTTTCCAAGACTAGTAAAAATCGAGTTTATGCATTAATATTAAAGATCAATTTGGTATGCATGCTCTATCTTCGGAATTTTGGATTTCCAAACCAAAAACTTTCCAATAAATCGATTTTGTCAACTTATTCTCATCAAACTTTGGTTCTTAAGTAATACCTAGCATGAATCAAGTCCAAACTAAGCAAATTGTCCAATAGTATCATCAAAATTCGATTTCTAGGGCATGTTCTAATTTCTAACTTCCAAAGACTTCAACTTTTTCGGAATTGGGTTGCAAAAATCGAAATCTAGGCAACCTAAATCATCAATCCCAGGTTCTCTACCATTATCCAAGCATCCTAGACAATTTTATAGTCAAGCAAGAGAGATCTCGAAATTGAGTTCTCTAGAGATTTGTAAAATTAGAGACCATACCTTGTAGATGAGAATGAATGAACTATAGAAATTGAATTTTCTTTGAAAATAGATGAGCTTAGGCCAAATAATTTTTGAAAACAGTTTGGATTTGAAAAATCTAGAATCTCTGATATATCATGGTTTTTACCCATTTTTAGACCATGATATAAGTGTTTTTATAGAGTCTTTTGGCTATTTTTGAGTCTATATAGAGTCTTTGCAGGTTCAGGTACAATTGAAGATAAATTGGAGATTTGGATGCATTTTGGAGCTTAATGGAATAAAGTCACGAAGTGATGAAGTCAAGACTGGAATTACACGCAAGGTGTCGATCGACACCATGTAGTGTCGATCGACACCATGTAGTGTCGATCGACACCAGGTTTTCCAATTTCCAAAATCAAGAAGTTTCTATATTTTGAAGAAAAGGAAATCTCCAAGACTTTCCCTAATCCTTTTGGGAATTGAAGACTCGTACCTAGGCCTATAAATATAGTTTTTCAGCCATTGTTGATATGGGTCAAATTTACCCTAAAGCAATTCTCTCAAATTAAGAGATCAGTTGTAGTACTTAGGGATCGAATCCACAGAGAAGGGATAGTCACACAACGAACTTCTAATTTCGAATTAAGCTAAGTAGAAAGATGAAATTTAAAACACAGAAAGCAATTAAAAACGGTGTAAGTTCAGGAGACGAAACGCTAGGTTCAGGGAAATTCTCAGGTGATCTAAATTGCAGGTCTAGACAGAATGTTAGAAATTATGAAGAACTGTTCTAGAACTCGAAACACTAATGTAAAATCAACCAACTCTCGCTGCGAAGATTATCTATGTCTAAACCCTAGAATTCCAAATCTCTTTGCAAATCCTATCGATTCAAACAAGCATTAAAGTTCAGGTTCAATTGTTCACAAAACCCTAAACCAAATCTCTTTGCGAATAGGTATTTTGCTCATCTAACATTAGTTCAGGCAATCAATAATACTCTCGCATCTATTAATTAACCTAAGATCAGATTCTAGGTCATGAAGCTAGAATAAGCATTAAACACAAATCCAGATGAAGAACTCTAATGATTTTATTCTAACAATTTAATTCGACCTAACAATTCATCAATCACCTTTGAAAAACCCTAAACCTAACAAGCAAACTACTCAGACATGGTGAATAAAGAAAACATCATGAATAAAATAGTTTGCATAAAAGAAATCAATAGAAACAAAGGAGTTCCAAATTTGCTCTGAAGGAGACAAATTCTTCTCTCTAAAATCTCTCTAAAAATCTCTCTCTAAAATTATTGTGTATTATAAAAGTGGTAGCCTAAACAATGGCTGAAAAACTATATTTATAGGCTCAGGTACGAGTCTTCAATTCCCAAAAGGATTAGGAAAAGTCTTGGAGATTTCCTTTTCTTCAAAAACTGGAAACTTCTCGATTCTGGAAATTGGAAAACCTGGTGTCGATCGACACTACATGGTGTCGATCGACACCTTGCGTGTAATTCCAGTCTTGACTTCATCACTTCGTGACTTCATTCCATTAAGCTCCAAAATGCATCCAAATCTCCAATTTATCTTCAATTGTACCTGAACCTGCAAAGACTCTATATAGACTCGAAAATAGCCAAAAGACTCTATAAAAACACTTATATCATGGTCTAAAAATGGGTAAAAACCATGATATATCAACTCCCCCAGACTTAGCCTTTGCTTGCCCTCAAGCAAAACAGAAACTTAGAATGAAGTAGAAGTTTGAAAACAGGAACTTTCGAGTACTTCTTCAAAACGCCACATTGATTAACACTTCTTGAATCCACATGATATAGAGCCAACCTTAGGAAATGTTCAGTGTACTTACCACAAGTTTAGCAACCTCCCAGTTCAAATCCAGATCCTTTCCTTGGTGAAAATTTTGAACTCTAACAATGGTAATGCAACAGAACTTTGCTGATTCTTTTCCCTTCCTTAGTGCCTGAACAAGACATTTTCATACAGCTCCCCTATTTTCTCTTCTCTTAGTTAACTTCTGCCCATTTTCAGGGTGTTCTAAGATCTTTTCATTGACTCTTCTTATTCTTTTGTGATCTCTGGAAATAGTGCTACTCTCTTCTTGTGTTCCTTGTGAGGAGACGTGTTCAAGAGCATCACTAATATTGTTCCTTGTGAGGAGACAGACTCATGACAAAAGCACTATTCCCAGACTTAGACTCTTTTTTTCTTTCTTTTCTATTCTCAAGGGAAGATCAAGGAGAGACTGCAATTGCCTATCTATTCGGACTGAAAGAGGAATCAAGTTCTGTGCATACCTAGTTCTTATAAGGGGATCTGAACTCGCCCTGTTTGACTGATTCCACTTGCAGCTTTCTACTTAGTAAGTCCTGCAATCAACTCTTATAGCAATGGTTCTTCAAGTGTCAACTTCCTGTGGTTAGTTTCTAGAAAAACTGAAAGTTCCAACTGATTTTGACTCAATAAAACAATTTTTTTGAAAACTTTTTGACTCTCAAAACAAAACACAAAGTCAGTAAACACCTCCCCCAGACTTAAACAACACTGTCCCCAGTGTTATCAAGCCCGAAGTTGGCTAAAAGAAAGATTAGAAACAACTTAAAAGACCAGATAGAAGACTTACGTTCGTCTGCGCGTGTTGAATCCAATGTCTCCTTTTTCAACTGACTGAAACTAGGACTTAAGTAAAACCAAAACGAAATAAAAAGAAATACGTACCTAACAGTGGGTTGCCTCCCACTCAGCGCTCGTTTTCAGTCATTAGCTTGACTGTGTCGGGGTTTAGACGTCTGGTGGATCAGAGGGTAGCATTGAATGCTTCCCAGACGAATGTCTTCTCATCCAAGGTGGTGTATAAGCAGTAGGTGCATGTAAGCGACCAAGGAATTTAGGAACAGCAGCAGGGTGGGACTTGAGTTCGGGTGGGATACTCCTTTTTCCTGCAGAATCATCAAATGAAGCACCAAGCCTTCTTTGTTTCCTTCGAGGTTTTGGGGCAGAAGGATGTGGAGGCATCTGTTGGATCAAAGATGATGGAATTGCAGCATTGGAAGCAGCTTCTGGTGTAATCCGCGAAGTGTGTCGATCGACACTAGTGGTGTCGATCGACACCATCTCTACAGCTCGAATCTCTGCACGTTTTCTCCAATTCAGCTCTGCAATCCTTGCTTCGATGACAAAAACGTCGTCCTCCATCAACTTAGCATTGATTAGAACTTCATATTCGCTCATAGTTCTGAAGAGATGATTATTTCCACTCCAATCTTCAAACTCCACATTTTTCTTAGAATTCTCAGCCAATGCCTCTTGAATAACCAGTTTGTCCTCTTGATTTTCAGTATCAAGCTCCTTGACATACCCAGCAGTAATGGCATCCGAATTTTCCATGATTGGACCTTCATCTATGGACATCTCTACTGAAAAAGCTTGACCATCAATGGTGGATGGTCCTCTTAAATTGTCCATGTCAAAGTTAATGACAACGTCACCCAAGTCAAGCTCTATTTTCCATTTTCTCACATCAATGATGGCACCAGCTGAAGCCAAGAATGATCTTCCCAAAATAAGAGGATCTGCAGGTTCTTCATCGTACTTCAAAACCACAAAATCTGTAGGAATCATGCAGCCTTCAATCTTCAAGGGAACATCTTCTAAGACACCTTCTGGAATTCTCTTTGATCGATCAGCTAGGACAAGGGAGATTCTGGTTGGCTTGAAAACAGTCATTCCAAGTGTAACAGCTACAGAGTGTGGCATCAAGTTGATACTTGAGCCTAGATCGCAGAGAGAGCGAGGAAATCTTCCTGTTGAGATTGAGCAATCTAGCACAAAGTTCCCTGGATCGGGTAATTTCTCTGGAATCCTTCTCTGAATCACAGCGTTGACTTGTTCAGAAACCCACACCTTCTTCTTCTTCCTTGGAACTATGTTAAAGAGAATTGCAGTCATTTCTCTGGTAAGTAACGCTCCTTCCTCAGGACTTATGTCATTGACAACCATTCTCTTGACATATCTTCTTAATGCAGGTGAATGATTTATTGCATCAACTAAGGGTAGCTCAATCATCAGCTTATCCATCATCTCCTTGCATCTGACTTCTCCCCTCTCCTGTTTAGATCTTCTGTGAGGCAGGGGATAGGGTATTTTCGGCTTATACACTCTTTCCTCTACATTTGTTGAAGCTTCAGGCATGTTTGACGTGGTCTGGGTAGGGTGTCGATCGACACTATGGAGGTGTCGATCGACATTGACTTCTTGTGTCGAGGATGCGTGTTCGATCGAGCCCGATTCTTTGAGTTCCTCTATTGGTGTCGATCGACACTCAGTGGTGTCGATCGACACTGGCTCTGCAGCTGCAGTCTCGTCGTCTTCATATTCCTGAGGTACCACGATTTCTTCAACACTCTTCACCATAATGGCATTAACTTGACGTAGAGGATTTACGTCTGTCTTTCCAGTAAGAAATCCCTCTTGTCTCTTCAAAGCTCCAGCAGTTTGAGCAACTTGAACATCCAATTGCCTGACATGAGTACCTAGAGACTCAATTTTCCCATTCAGATCCGTGTACAAGGCATCGATCTTCCCAGTCACATCTTGATATAATGTGTCAATCCTCCCATTAAAGCTCTCTGTCATCTTCTGTTGCCCTTCTAGAAGCTGTTCTATCATAGACTCCATCTTATTGTCTTCTGCAGGAGGCTTCTGATAGGAAGAAGAACCATAAGTTCTGTTGAAGCTGTTGCTCTGAAAAGGCTTCTGGTAGGAAGAACCATAGCCTTGCTGATTGTTGAATCTCTGTCCTTGAAAATCAGCACCATTGATGTAGTTAACCTCTTCTTGCTCTGGCTCAAGGGTCTCCACTTTTGCAGCAAACTGAACTAGCCTTTTTCCCACCAAGAGATTGTGTACGTTGTCTAGCTTCCTGTTGACTTCAGCGATTTGGCTTCCTCCAGTTACTCCTGCGTTTTGTCTTCTCGCGAAGTCTGCGTTCTTGGTGCTGTTACTAGAAGCTAAATTGTCAATAAGCTCTATCGCACCTTCTGGAAATCTGGTGTTGAAGTTGCCATTGCTCGCAGCGTCTAAAGCCATCTGGTATCTCCAATCAATTCCGCGGTAGAATATACTGATAAGCTGCGGCTCGCTATCTCCATGATGTGGGCAGTCCCTCTGGTAAGATCTGAACCTCACCCAAGAAGCTTTGAATGCTTCAGTGGGTCCTTGAGAGAATGTAGTGATCTTCATTCTCAGCTCCTCCGATCTCGCGTCATCAAAGAAATTGCACAGGAATGCATTCTTTGTATCTTCCCATGTAGTCAAGGATCCTGATGGCAATTGCTTCAGCCAGTATGATGCATCTCCAGCAAGCGAGTAAGGGAAAAGCTTGCAAAAGAGATAATCATATGTAACTCCATTAGCCTTGATGCTTGAAGCTAAGTCCTCGAATCTCTCAACGTGGTCCATAGGGTGCTCATTGGGAAGACCATGGAAGGGATGCTGAGCCACTAAAGTGTAGTAAGCAGGCTTCAGCTCGAAGTCATTCCTCTGAAATGCAGGAGGACGGATCGCAGCTCTATTAGCATAGAACTGATATGGGCGGTTGTATTCGCCTAACGTTCTTCCACGTCCACCTTCTGCATGGGCGATTTGTATCGCTTGTTCGACTATGACGGCGCCTGCCTCATCAAGTCGTTGTCCTTGGGCGTTCCTTCTGTTGCCGTCCAAGTCCGTGAAGTTGCCAGCCTCATCACGAATCAAAATTACAAGATCTGCCATCTCTTTCTGCGAAGGGTGTCAATCGATGCTCTTGGTGTCGATCGACACTCGGGCAGATGCTCGGTTCTTGCGTTCCAAACGGCTTATTTCCGGGTTGAGCGCGATTAGTTCTTTGTCTCTGTTGCTTCTGGTACTTAGCATGCACCTGAAAGCAAAAGTAAGAACCAAATTAGTAACCAATAACAAAAATTAGAAACCTAGACAAAATTCTAATACTAGAAATCTGTAGGCAACTAATCTCCTTCCCCGGCAACGACGCCAAAATTTGATATGGGTCAAATTTACCCTAAAGCAACTCTCTCAAATTAAAAGATCAGTTGTTGTACTTAGGGATCGAATCCAAAGAGAAGGGATAGTCACACAACGAACTTCTAATTTCGAATTAAGCTAAGTAGAAAGATGGAATATAAAACACAGAAAGCAATTAAAAACGGTGTAAGTTCAGGAGACGAAACGCTAGGTTCAGGAAAATTCTCAGGTGATCTAAATTGCAGGCCTAGACAGAATGTTAGGAATTATTAAGAACTGTTCTCGAACTCGAATTACTAATGTAAAATCAACCAACTCTCGCTGCGAAGATTATCTATGTCTAAACCCTAGAATTCCAAATCTCTTTGCAAATTCTAACAATTCAAACAAGCATTAAAGTTCAGGTTCGATTGTTCACAAAATCCTAAACCAAATCTCTTTGCGAATAGGTATTTTGCTCATCTAACATTAGTTCAGGCAATTAATAATACTCTCGCATCTATTAAGTAACCTAAGATCAGATTCTAGGTCGCGAAGGTAGAATAAGCATTAAACACAAATCCAGATGTTCGTTTTTGTGGTGCTGCAAATTTCTTCAAATAACTCGATGTGGTCCATCGGGTGTTCGTTTGATAGCCCGTGAAACTGATTTTGCTTCACCAAAGAGATGATCTGCTGTTTAATCTCCAACTCGTCCTCATGGGGGACGTTAACTTGAATCGCGGCTCAGTTCTGGAAGTGCTGATCAGGAGTATCGTGATCGGCTATGGTGCGGTTCCTCACTCGCCTGGGTTGGTTGGCGGGTAGAACAGGTCGGTTGGCGTCTTGGTCATCCGGTTGGACGATAGGGTTTGCTTGGTTCGCGCCATTTCCGATGATCGGATTGTGTCCTCCTTGCTGCAAGGCAGGATCGCGTTCTTCTTCGTCCGAGCCAGCCTCGGGAATGTGGTTGATAGGGTTTCCATTGTTGTCGAGCGGCGGCTCCCCATCTTGTAGATCGTTAGGAGCCCGACCAGTGTTGCGAAGAACTTCTTCGCGGTATCGTTGAACTCCAAGAGCGGCCTCGTTTTCGGCCATGCTGATCTGTCTTCTTAACCTCCATATTTCTTTTTTTGTGTCTGTCGATCTCGATGTGGCGGGGCAAGACGTTGGAAGCATTCCTCCTAGTGGTCATGAACCTGAAACATGAGAAGTAAACACAAGTAAATCCTGAGTAATGAACGGAAAAGTTTGAAATTTCAACGTGGTCTAAAAGAGAAATTAGAAACTGAAAATTCGCAAAAGCAAACAATCCCCGGCAACGGCGCCAAAAACTTGATGCGGTGGGGTTTGTTACTTTAAGTTTTACCCATAAGATAGCTGCAAGTGCACATCAATCACAGTAGTATATTAAGGTATCGAATCCACAGAGATTGTTGTTTGCGAAAGTACTAGGATTTCTAACTTCTTTAAACCAAAAGGGAACTTGGGGATGTAGTTTGTCACAGTTTGCAGTAGTAATATCAAGCAGCGGAAGAGAATTAAACGGTTGTAAATCATAGGGAGAGCTTCACAGTCAATGGCCATAGGGTCAAGCCATACTTGGTGAATGATTCTAAGGAAGAGGCAAGCTCAATTCCTCTTCAAGACCCCCCTCTAGCCTAAAAGGTTTGAAAAGTCGAGCTAATGACGTTAAACAAGCGCACTTGGGAGGCATTCCCATGATTATCCTTGTATATATTCTTGATTTAGTTCTATGATTATGTTTCTTTGAGTTTTTGAAAGTTTTAGATTGAGTATGGAGGACTTAGACTTGAAGAAAAAGGTGTGGAGAACATTTTTAAAGATGGTTCGGCGAGCTGGTTCGACGAAACACGCCGAACCAGAACTCCAGGGCGTCAGTTCGACGAGCTGGTTCGGTGAACACGTCGAACCACTTTTCCAGGAGTTCGGTTCGACGAAGATGTTCGACGAAACACATCGAACCACTTTTCCAGGAGTTCGGTTCGACGAAGATGTTCGACGAATCACATCGAACCACTTCTCCAGGGGTTCGGTTCGACGAGATGGTTCGGTGAACTCGTCAAACCGTTCCCAGAAACAGGTTTGCTTGACTTTTCTTCCTTCCTTTGACCGGTTTAATGTTGACCTCCCCCACTTATATTGAACCGATTTTTGAGGATTAAAAGACTTCTTCTTCCCCAAACTTCTTCTCACCCACGATTTTCACTCTTGCATAAGGATAAGAAATTGTTTTCCCCTTTTCTCTCTCAATTGTTCATCAAATTCTTTATTTCCAAGTGCATTATTTCCGAAATTGTTTGTCACTCCTGAGTTCTTAGTGAATAACGGCCATACCTTTGCGTGGAACCAAGGTTTGTCTTTTCAATCTCTCTCTTAATCTTTAATTTATCCTTGATAATGAATTGGAAATTAGGATTGATAGGAAGGCTTTGAATGGGTTGATTTAGTTGGGTATAGTTGAATATTGTTAAGGGTGATGATTGATATATCATGGTTTTTACCCACTTTTAGGCCATGATATAAGTGTTTTTATAGAGTCTTTTGATACTTTTAGAGTCCTATTAGAGTCTTTATAGGTTGGACTACGTTTGGAGCATAATTGGAGATTCTGAAGCTTTTTGGAGCATTCTGCAAGAAGCTGCGAAGTGATGAAGTCAGAAGAGCAGAATTACGTCCAAGGTGTCGATCGACACCATCAGTGTCGATCGACACCAAGGAAGGACGGCCAAAGTTTCCCAATTCCATCAGAAAAAGGAAATCACTCAAGCTTTGAAGAATTACAAGATTGCCCCT
>JAHZTW010000001.1:435184313-435196876 GCA_020283515.1 Alliaria petiolata | reverse complement strand
GCAATCTTTGTCTCCATGATGAACACGTCTTCCTTCATCAGTTTGGCATTGTTTAGACCTTCATCCTCGCCCAAAGTCCTGAAGATATGATTATTTCCACTCCAATCTTCAAGTTCAACAACTTCTTCAGAATTCTCAACCAATGCCTCTTGAACAGCCACTTTGTTCACTTGCTCTTTAGAATCCAGCTCTTTGACATTCCCAGCAGTAATGTCGTCTGAATCTTCCCTGATTGGATCTTGATCCATGGACATCTCTACTGAAAAAGCTTGACCATCAATGGTGGATGGTCCTCTTAATTTGTCCATGTCAAAGTTCATGACAACTTCACCCAAATCAAGCTATATTTTCCCTTTCCTCACATCAATAATGGCACCAGCTGAAGGCAAAAATGATCTTCCCAAAATAAGAGGATCTGCAGGTTCTTCATCATACTTCAAAACCACAAAATCTGTAGGAATAATGCAGCCTTCAATCTTCAGGGGAACATCTTCTAGAACACCTTTTGGGATTCTATTTGATCGATCAGCTAGGACAAGGGAGATCCTGGTTGGCTCGAAGTCAGTCATTCCAAGTGTAACAGCTACAAAGTGTGGCATCAAGTTGATACTTGAGCCTAGATCGCAGAGAGAACGAGGAAACCTTCCTGTTGAGATTGAGCAATCTAGCACAAAGTTCCCTGGATCTGGTAATTTCTCTGGAATCCTCCTCTGAATCACAGCACAGACTTGTTCAGAAACCCACACCTTCTTCTTCTTCCTTGGAACTATGTTCAAGAGAATTGCATTCATGTCTCTGGTTCTCCTTCTCCTCTGGTTCCATCTTGCTTCTGCTCCTTGTCGTGATGGCATTCACATGGCGTCTGGGATTTGTATCAGACTTTCCAGGAAGAAATCCTTCTTGCCTATGAACAGCTTATGCGGTTTGAGCAACTTGGACATCCAATTTCTTGACATGGTTGTTCAGAGATTCGAATTTCCCATTCAAGTCTTAGTACATGGCGTCCATCTTTCCAGTCACATCTTGATATAATGTGTCAATCTTCCCATTAAAGGCCACTGTCATCTTCTGTTGCCCTTCTAGAAGCTGTTCTATCATAGATTCCATCTTATTGTCTTGTGCAGGAGGCTTCTGGTAAGAAGAAGAACCATAGCTTCTCTGGAAGTTGTTGTTCTGAAAAGGCTTCTGGTAAGAAGAACCACAGCCTTGCTGATTGTTGAACCTTTGACTTTGAAATCCAGCACCATTGATGTAGTTAACCTCTTCTTGTTCTTGCTCAAAAGTCTCCACTTCTGCAGCAAACTGAACTTGCCTTTTTCCCACCAAAAGACTGTGTACGTTGTCCAGCTTCATGTTGACTTCAGCGATATGGGCTCCTCCATTCACTCCAGCGTGTTGTCTTCTTTCGAAGTCTGCGTTCTTGGTGCTGTTACTAGAAGCCAAATTTTCTATAAGCTCTATCGCACCTTCTGGAAATCTTGTGTTGAAGTTGCCATTGCTCGCTGCATCTAGGGCCATCTAGTACCTCCAATCAATTCTGCGGTAGAATATACCGATAAGCTGTGGCTCGCTGAATCCATGATGTGGGCAGTCGCTCTGGTAAGATCTGAACCTCACCCAAGAAGCTTTGAATGCTTCAGTGGGTCCTTGAGAGAATGTAGTGATCTTCATTCTTAGCTCCTCCGATCTCGCGTCATCAAAGAAATTGTACAGGAATGCATTCTTTGTATCTTCCCATGTAGTCAAGGATCCTGGTGGCAATTGCTCCAGCCAGTATGATGCATCTCCAGCAAGCGAGTAAGGGAAAAGCTTGCAGAAGAGATAATCATATGTAACTCCATTAGCCTTGATGCTTGAGGCTAAGTCCTCGAATCTCTCAACGTGGTCCATAGGGTGCTCATTGGGAAGACCATGGAAGGGATGCTGAGCCACTAAAGTGTAGTAAGCAGGCTTCAGCTCGAAGTCATTCCTCTGAAATGCAGGAGGACGGATCGCAGCTCTATTAGCATAGAACTGGTCTGGGCGGTTGTACTCGCCAAGTGTTCTTCCACGTCCAGCTTCTGCACCGGCGATTTGTATCGCCGGTTCGACTATGACGGCGCCAGCCTCATCAAGTCTATGTCCTTGGGCGTTCCTTCTGTTGCCCTGTAGGTCGACAAAGTCGCCAGCCTCGTTGCGCATTAGGATCAGTGGTTCTGCCATCTCAGTCTGCGTCTGGTGTCGATCGATACAAGCGGTGTCGGTCGACACTAAGGTATGGTGTCGATCGATGCTCTCTGTGTCGATCGACGCTCGAGCAGATGCTCGGTTTGTGCGTTCGAGATGACCGAGCTCCTGGTTCAATGGGACTAGTTCCTCTTCCTTGTTGCTTCTGGTACTGGGCATGCACCTGAAACCAAAGATGAGAAACTAAATCAGTAACAAAAACAAAAATAAAAACCTAGACAAAATCCTAATACTAGAAATCTGTAGGCAACTAATCTCCTTCCCCGGCAACGGCGCCAAAATTTGATATGGGTCAAATTTACCCTAAGCAACTCTCTCAAATTAAGAGATCAGTTGTAGTACTTAGGGATCGAATCCACAGAGAAGGGATAGTCACACAGCAGTTTTCTAAATTCGAATTAAGCTAGGAAGAAAGATGGAATTTAAAACACAGAAAGCAATTAAAAACGGTGTAAGTTCAGGAGACGAAACGCTAGGTTCAGGGAAATTCTCAGGTGATCTAAATTGCAGGTCTAGACAGGATGTTAGGAAATATGAAGATCTGTTCTCGAACTCGAATCACTAATGTAAAATCAACCAACTCTCGCTGCGAAGATTATCTATGTCTAAACCCTAGAATTCCAAATCTCTTTGCAAATTCTAACAATTCAAACAAGCATTAAAGTTCAGGTTCGATTGTTCACAAAACCCTAAACCAAATCTCTTTGCGAATAGGTATTTTGCTCATCTAACATTAGTTCAGGCAATCAATAATACTCTCGCATCTATTAATTAACCTAAGATCAGATTCTAGGTCGCGAAGCTAGAATAAGCATTAAACACAAATCCAGATGAAGAACTCTAATGATTTTATCCTAACAATTTAATTCGACCTAACAATTCATTAATCACCTTTGAAAAACCCTAAACCTAACTAGCAAACTACTCAGACATGATTAATGAAACAGAAATCATAACTTGAATAGAAAGCATAAAAGAAATCAATAGAATAAATAAAGGGAGTTCCAAATTTGCTCTAAGGAGACAAATTCTTCTCTCCAAAAACCTAAACTTCTATGATTCTTAAAGTATGAGATTATGCCTAAACAATGGCTGAAAAACTATATTTATAGGCCTAGGTACGAGTCTTCAATTCCTTTTAAGATTAGGAAAAGCCTTGGAGATTTCCTTTTCTTCAAAAACTGGAAACTTCTCGATTCTGGAAATTGGAAAACTTGGTGTCGATCGACACCTTGCGTGTAATTCCAGTCTTGACTTCATCACTTCGTGACTTCATTCCATTAAGCTCCAAAATGCATCTAAATCTCCAATTTATCTTCAATTGTACCTGAACCTGCAAAGACTCTATATAGACTCGAAAATAGCCAAAAGACTCTATAAAAAACACTTATATCATGGTCTAAAAATGGGTAAAAACCATGATATATCATGCTCCAATCCGAGGCGGTGCCAGACAACTTCTGTCAATCTTTGTTTCGACTCTTCTTTGATCCGAACTCATCCCCAAAGCTCCAAATGTACCTGAGGAACACCCCAAATGCAACAGATATGCAAAGACACCTTAGACTCTAAATGATCAAAATGCAACACAATGATGCTTAAATATACTCTTAGAAGATGAGAAACTTACACTAAATGGGTGATAATATGATGCAAAATATAGACATATCAGTGGATTTCGAATCCGAACCAGAAATCACGATTTCAACTTCATGCAACAACAATTAGCATTCCTAACAATCCCAATATCATTAATCGACCAAGACTAGACCATAAAACCCAAAGAAAAATCCAAATTCGCAACATGCATCATCAATTTCCAAAAATTTCAAAAATTTGAAATTATGCAATTTAGAGTATGAAAACAGTTGAGGAATGATCTAAATCATGTTATACCACCTAAACAAGCGTCATTCAACAAAGAAATTAAGCTAAATAGGTTGAATTCGAAAATTTTCACCTTAGGTTCGAAAATGAAATTGGGAGATTTGAAGAACATACCTTGGTAGATCGAATGAATGGACAATGGATTATTAAAGAGGGATTAAATCTGCACGGATTAGAGCAAAGAATCACTAAATTTGGTGAGGAATTGAGAAAGTTGGGATTTGGGGAAAAATCTCTTTAATGGCTCGGGTTTTTTTTTAAAAAAGTTATGAGGAAGAAGAGAAAGTGTCGGGTTTGAAGTACTTACCTGCGGCCCCGAGTGGTGTCGATCAACACAAGGGGGTGTCGATCGACACACACTGTGATCGCGCCTCTTTTTTTTTTTTTTATGCAAAAGCCAAAATAATTAGTAAAACCAAAACCAAAAATGAAAATAAAATAGAATACTTACCAGTGGGTTGCCTCCTACTAAGCGCTCATTTAACGTCAATAGCTTGACTGTTCATGTGATTTAGGCGTTGGGTGCATCATCCAAAGACAAAATGTGTCCTTCTGGAATCTCGGCTTGAGCCCAATAGTATTTCACTCTCTGCCCATTCACAGTGAACTCCTCTCCTTTGGAGTTTGTCAGCGCAATTGCTCCATATGGTCTGACCTCTTTGATGGTGAAAGGACCTGACCAACGTGAACGCAATTTACCAGGAAACTATTGCAAACGAGAGTTGTATAAAAGTACCTGGTCATTTGGTTCGAATTGTCTGGAGACAATCTTTTTGCCATGATATGCCTTTGTCCTCTCCTTGTAGAGCTTCGAGTTCTCATAGGCGTGATGGTGCAATTCGTCGAGCTCATTTAGCTGTATTAGGCGCCTTTCGGCAGCTGGCTTAAGGTCAAAATTCATCTTCTTGATAGCCCAATACGCCTTGTGTTCCAATTCCACTGGAAGATGGCAAGCTTTGCCATAGAGTAGCTGGAAAGGTGTAGTTCCAAGTGGCGTTTTGTAGGCAGTCCTGTAGGCCCAAAGTGCATCATCTAGTTTTGCGGCCCAATCCTTCCTTGTCTTGCCCACTGTCTTCTCCAGAATTTGCTTGATCTGTCTGTTGGAGATTTCTACTTGTACACGATGTTGAACACCATGTTTCTTCAGCAGCTTGTTGAATACCTTGTTGACAAAGTGAGAACCACCATCACTTATAACAATCCGAGGCACTCCGAATCTTGGGAAAATGATGGTCTGGAATAGTTTGAGAACCACCGCAGCATCATTGGTCTTAGAAGCAATTGCTTCCACCAACTTAGAGACATAGTCTACAGCCACCAAGATGTATTGCATTCCATAGGATGGAGGAAAAGGGCCCATGAAATCAATGCCCCAACATTCAAAGACCTCAACTTCAAGGATGAAGTTCTGTGGCATTTCATGTCGCTTGCTGATCTTTCCTCTCTTTTGACAAACATCACATTGAGTGATGAACAGCTGCGCATCCTTGAACATAGTAGGCCACCAAAAGCCTGCTTGAAGAACTTTGGATACTGTCTTGAAGGTTGCAAAGTGTCCAGCATACTCAGAACCATGACAATGAAATAGCACATCACGGACCTCACTCTTTGCAATGCATATTCTCTAAACATTGTCTGAACAATGCTTGTACAAGTGAGGTTCATCCCAATAGTATCTTCTGAGTTCCCTTGTGAACTTCTTCTTCTCATAGTTCTTGAGATGGTTAGGCTCAATGTCAGCAGCAAGGTAGTTCACAATGTCAGCATACCATGGTCGATTCGCATCATTAATGGCAAAGATTGGCTGTCGAAACACTTCGTCCAAGATCCTGCGAAGTGAAGTTCGCGTTGGGTGTCGATCGACACAAATGGTGTCGATCGACACTCGGGCACATGAGTTGTTAATCTTCAATTTTTCGGACTGAGTGTCGATCGACACTCTCCTAGTGTCGATCGACACTATGCTCGTATGCTCTGAACTCACAGCGTGGAAACTATTCTCAACGAAGTAGACATTCTCCTCAAGCAGAAAATCATCAATTGGCACGTTATCTTCGATCCTGATCCTTGAGAGATGATCAGCTACTCCATTCTCAACCCCTTTCTTGTCCTTAACTTCAATGTCAAACTCTTGGAGAAGTAGAATCCATCTTAGCAACATTGGCTTTGCATCTTTCTTCTGCATCAAGTACTTCAATGCAGAATGATCTGTGTGAACAATCACCTTTGAGCCAACAAGATACTGGCGAAATTTCTCAAAGGCAAAGACCACAGCTAGCAATTCCTTCTCCGTAGTTGCATAATTCTTTTGAGCATCATCCAACGTCCTGCTGGCATAATAAATGGCGTGAAGCTTCTTGTCCTCTTGCGAAGTCACTGGCGTTACACATTACCTCGAAAGGCAAATCCTAGTCCGGAGGTTGCAAAATTGGAGCACTCACTAAGGCTTGCTTGATCTGTTCAAAGGCTGAATGGCATTCTGCAGTGAACTCGAATTTCACGTCTTTGCACAGAAGAGCAGTGAGTGGTCTTGCAATCTTGCTGAAGTCCTTGATGAATCTTCTGTAGAACCCAGCATGACCCAGAAAGCTCCTCACTGATTTCACAGAATCAGGTGCTTGCAAAGTCGTCATCACTTCAATCTTGGCGCGATCCACTGCAATCCCTTCTGCTGAAACCTTGTGTCCAAGTACTATCCCCTCTGTGACCATGAAATGACACTTTTCTCAGTTCAGGACTAAGTGCTTCTCTTCACACCGCTGCAACACCACGCATAAGTTGTCCAGGTGATATGTCTATATTTTGCATTATTTTAGCATCCATTTAGTATAGGTTTCTCATCATTTAGGAGTCTAATATAGCATCATTGTGTTGCATTGAATCATTTAGAGTCCTAGAGTGTTTTTGCATGGTCCTTGCATGTTTTGGTGCATTTGGAGTCTTGATCATGTAACATGGATGCTGTGGAGGCAACAATGGAGTTGGAGAGGAATGGCACATCACTTGGAAGAGCAAGAAGTTGCCAAAGAGATGGAGAAGAAGAATCCTGAAGAAGTTTCGGCGAGAAGTTTCGACGAGGCTGGCCGAAACTTCTCTCCAAGACGACTGTTCGACGACTCGGTTCGACGAGGCTTCGTCGAAACTTCTCTCCGGGACGACCGTTCGATGACTCGGTTCGACGAGGCTTCGTCGAAACTTCTCTCCAGGACGACCGTTCGACGACTGCGTTTGACGAAGGCTGGCCGAAACATTTCTCCAGGACGAACGTTCGACCAAGGCGTTCGATGAACTACATCGAAACTTCTTTAAACGCGTGAAGATGGATCGAAGCTTGAAGACCCGTTCGATGACTCGGTTCGACGAGGCTTCGTCGAAACTTCTCTCCAGGATGAAGGTTTGACAACTTGTTTCGATGAGCTTGGTCGAAATTCTCCCAGATAAACTTTTTTGTCTTCTTTATGGGTCCCTCCTATAAATACTCTTTAGAACTAATTTTTTATGTCAACTTTTATTCTCTTGTTCTTAGCTTAAACTTTTAGCCACTTTGGGCAAATACTTTGTTTAAGCTTGAATCTTTGAGTTTAATGCAATATCTTTTTTAGATTTCTTGTTTAATCTTTCTCTAATCATGTTTAACCTTTCTCTAATCTTTGATTTGATGGGTTTAAGTATGATTAGTGAGTAGTTTCCTTAGGAACTTAGGGATGGGTTAGATTTAGGGATTTCTAATGGTTCAAACTTGCAATCTAGGATAGATTCTTCCATTCTCTCTTCTTATTAAATAGTTCTTCATGCCAAATAGCTAATCTTTGCTATTTTGGATCATAAGCATTTCATACACCCACCAAGTGTTTGATGAAATGCTTGAACCAACTTAATAAGAGATTTACATTTCTAGCCTAAGACATTAGATGTCTAGAGTGTTTATCATACCATTTAGACTTGTTATTAATGCTTGTTGATTATCTTAATGCTAAAACATCATTAGTTCATTAGGATGATTAACAAAGGGATTTGAGCCACACATCATGGTCTAATCTAAATTAAGTGTTCTAGGTATAGAGTTAGCTTGATTAGTTGCTTAAATGATTGCAAGGTTGTCCATTTAGTTTCCCAAATCAATGATTCCATCCCTAGGTTTCGATTTAGTCAATTGATAATCTTGCTTAGTAGTAATCCTTGCTTAGTATCTTGATTAGTAGTGATTAAGGCTTAGTTTCATAGTATTGCTCTAGTAGTATCTCTTTTAGTTTGTGTTTAGCTTTCAATACTTGTTTGTGACTTGCTTTTATCATTTTAGCTTAGCTTAGACTTAACTTTGTATTCTTATTGCATCATCTCCCAAGATGGATTGATACCTCAATATATTGCAATGATATGAGCAATTGAGGAATTGCTTGCAAGTGTAAAAACTCTTGTTTCAATTTGGCGCCGTTGCCATATTGGGATTGATTGATCATTAAGATTTGAGTTTTGTTTGAGACTAAGTGATCTTTTTGCTTATTGACCATCTACTTTTCTAGATTTCAGTTTTTCCTTGAATGCATTTGAGATCACAAGGAGACAACAACTTCCAAGGTTTTCAAGACATTGATCAATTGGAAAGGGTTGCAAGGATTGCAAGAAGGGAAGCTGCAAGGTTAGAGAGGTTGAGAATGGAAGAACAACAAAGAGATCAAGCTCCTCCAATGAACATGGCGCAAGCACCAAGGGGGAATGGAAACCCCTTACATGCGCCAAGACTAGGGAGGACTATTGGGGCTGGAGATGCTCCAAATACACATCAAAATCGCTATGGTATCAATCCTCCACCGGTTCAAAACAATACTTTTGAAGTGAAGCCAGCTTTCATCTCTATGGTTCAACAAGACAAGTTCCATGGGTTGCCAATGGAGGATCCTCTAGATCACTTGGACAACTTTGATAGAGTTTGTGGCTTATTCAAGATGAATGGTGTGAGTGAAGATGCCTTCAAGCTAAGACTATTTCCCTTCTCTCTTGGGGATAGAGCAAGGCAATGGGAGAAAACTTTGCCTCAAGGTACTATCACTACATGGGATGAGTGCAAGAAAGCTTTTCTATCTAAGTTCTTCTCCAACTCTAGGACCGCCAAGTTGAGGAATGAGATCTCTAGCTTCACTCAAAAGAACAATGAGTCCTTCAATGAAGCATGGGAAAGATTCAAGGGCTACACAATGCAATGTCCTCATCATGGCTTCACACAAGAGTCTCTACTAAGCACCATCTATAGAGGTGTTCTACCAAAGATAAGAATGCTTCTTGATACCGCAAGCAATGGGAATTTCTTGGGCAAAGATGTTGATGATGGTTTGGAGCTTGTAGAGATTCTTGCCTTGAGTGATGGTAATTACAATGAAGACTATGATAGAGCTCCAAGGGGAGGTGATTTTGATGCTCACAAGAAAGAAATGAAGTCTCTACATGACAAGATGGACAAGCTCATGTCCTCTTCCCAAAGGCATGTGCATTTTGTTGAAGATAACCAAGAGGAATGTGGTGATCAAGTTGAGTACCAAGAGGGTCAAGAGATGGTAAATTTCGTGAGTGGACAAGGAGGATACAACAACAACTATAACAACAACTATAAGGGGAACAACAACCTCTCTTATAGGAGTACTAATGTGGCTAACCCCCAAGACCAAGTTTACCCTCCACAAGCTACTCAAGGAAAGCCTTTTGTGCCCTTCAACAATCAACAAAAAGGTTATGCACCAAGGTCTAATTACCAAGGAGGAAACCAAGGCAACTTTGGTGGGCAAAAGTTCAACCAAGGCAATGCTCCACCGGGTTTTAATCAAGCTTCACAAGGTCCTCCACAAGACAATGTTCAGCTTATGCTTCAACAAATCCTACAAGGCCAAGCCAATAGTGATGCTAATATGGGAAAGAAGATTGCTGAAATCAACAAAAGGATGGACTCCTCACTCAATGAGCTTGCTACTCAAATTGGGGGTCTTCAACAAAAGTTCAAGCAACTAGAGAAAGGCAAGGCTTCTAGCTCCAACTCTCAAAGTACTCTACCGGGAAAGTGTGAAGCAAATCCCAAAAAATACATCAATGCCATTACTTTGAGAAGTGGAAAGGAGTTGCCTCCAAGGACAAGTCCTTTGATCAATGAGGACATTGATATTCAAGAAGGGGAGGATAGCTTTGAAAAAGCTCAAGATGCTATAACTTTTGATGATGTGTATATTGCAAAGAAGAGCAAGGAAGTGGTAAAGGAGAAGCCAAAGGAGGATTTACAAAAAAAAGAGTCAAGATTTGTTCCTCCACCTTACAAGCCTAAACTTCCTTTTCCCTGGAAGTTTAAGAAACAATTGGTGGAGAAGTACAAGGCTATGTTTGACAAGCAAATCAAGGACATTGAGCTCAAGATGCCTTTGGTGGATGCCTTTATGATGATTCCACAATATGCTAAGTTCTTGAAGGATACCGTGGCACAAAGAGCAAAGGATATCCAAGGAGTTATGCTAGTTTCTCAAGAGTGTAATGCCATAATCCAAAGCAATGTGATACCAAAGAAGCTAGGAGACCCCAGATCTTTCACAATCCCATGCGCCCTAGGTCCTCTTAGTTTTGAAAATTTCTTGTGTGATCTTGGAGTTAGCATCAACCTTATGCCCTATTCAATTGCAAAGAAGCTTGGTTTCACCAAGTACAAAGAGTGTGGAATCTCCTTGATACTTGCGGATAGAAGTGTGAGGTTGCCTATTGGAGTTCTTGAAGATTTGCCTATCAAGGTTAGCAACTTCATCATCCCCACGGATTTCATGGTGCTCAAGATGGATGAGGAGCCAAAGGATCCTTTGATTTTGGGAAGAACCTTCCTAGCTACAGCTGGTGCTATTATAGATGTTAAGCATGGAAAGATTGGCTTACATCCTGGAAAAGGGGTTGAGTTGAAGTTTGACANTCTTGCTTAGTAGTTAATCTCTTGTTTATTGCTTGATTAGTAGTAATTAAGGTTTAATTTGGTAGTATTGCTCTAGTAGTATCTCTTCTAGGTTGTGTTTAGCTTTAATTTATTACTTGCTACTTGAATTATCAATTTAGCTTAGCTTAAACATAACTTTGTATTCCTATTGCATCTTCCCAAGATGGATTGACACCTCAAGTATTGCAATGACATGAGCAATTGAGGAATTGCTTACAAGAGATAAAAACTCTTGTATCAAAGAACAGTGTAAGATAGTTGGCTTGGTTTAGGAGCAGTTTGTCTTTGAAAAGTAAGCGGTGTTTTAGCCGTAACCCTTGTTGGAAGAGAATACCACGTAGGAGTTCAAACTCCCCTGCTCATCCATCTTCATTCCAGAGGCGAACATTTCAATTGAGTGACTGTAACTGGTATCTATGGGTTACAGTCAGTAGTTCTTAACCAACCGCCCAACTTTATAAAGCTGTAAGAGGGAATAGGGAGTAAGGGGGACCTTCGTTTCATTATCAAATTGACATGGACCCTCTTTCTTCTCCTGCTGCAGATTTTGCCCTGCACGGATTCCGGAGCTTCTTCTTTAGTCTAGGATTTCAAATAATAATAAAATCAAAAGAAGCGGCTGGGCAAGAACAAAAAGCGGTCGTCGTACGCCGGCCGGTAGCTCTACTAAGCGAAGAACCGGGTTCCTCCCTTTTCTTCGCGAATAACATGTGGAGTGGAGGTAGCCTAGGCGTTCCTCGAGCAAGCTACCTTCGCCTACCTCCCATCTAGAAGAGGCAATGGTAAGAGCTGGTAAGCATGGTAACTGTATCGGCTAAGGGGCCGGCGCTCCGCATTCTATCTAGGTTCCGCTCTGACCTTTCCCCACCTCACATAGAAGAAGGGGAAGCCCTTCAATAGAAGAACCCGTGTGAGTGGGAGGGGATTGAATCATTCATTCATCGGATACGTCTTTTCCCGTGATCCATTTCATGTCAACTCTAATTAGTTATCAAAAGGCCTACCTTACAAAGGGAACGTCGTTTCCCGGGAACCTTGCAACCTTCCGGTTCCCGGGAAACGGCCGCATCGGCCCTCTTCGTCAACGTCGGTTCCCGCAACCAAGCCTTTCTCTTATTCTTTCTTTCAAAAGGGCTTGCGGTTCATTACACCAAAGGCTTTCAGTGAACTATTGAAGCTATCGAGAGAGTACCAAATGCTGACGGTGACGAAGGTTACCGACTTTCGGTGGACGCGGAGCCAACGAGTTCAGTCGAAGAGCGTAACGAGTCTAAGGTTACAGAAGCGTACGCCAACTTTGATAGGTATAGCATTGCGAGCAAATAGAGCAGAGAGCTTACCCTTTCTTTCTATGAGAGTCGCGAGCTTATTGTAGTCGGTCCTAAAGAACCTTGCTGCTTACTTGCTATATTATATTCCCGCGTTCTTGCACGGCTCGCGCGCAACCCCGCCCTGATTCTCCCTTCCCCCTCCCCCCTTACCGTCCAAAACTCAG
>JAHZTW010000001.1:435149043-435159412 GCA_020283515.1 Alliaria petiolata | reverse complement strand
TNATAAGTGAGGTAAACCAGACGCCCAACCAGACGACGATACTGTTCGGGATCGTTATCTCCATCTTCTACGATTCATTTTGGATTTTGTTCAATGGGAGTAGCAAGAGGACGACCTCCCAATAACGCACATTCTGAAATGATATCCAATGCATACTTCCTCTGTGACAAATAAATCCCTGAAGGAGTGTGCTTGTGCTGAAGCTTCATCTCTTCCGCTAAATCACCATGATGGAATGCGTTGTGAACGTCCATCTGGTTCACTTCCCAATGAGCTGCTAACCGGTATTCCTCGGTGGTTCCTCCTTTAAGTTGTAGAATCAAACTAAGCCTACACAGCTTTTTCTAGTTGGAGAAGTTCTAGCTTCCCTAAGGCTTACCAGAGCAAGAGATCAATAGCACACTACGGAAAGTAAGCTACACTCACTACTACCAGACCAGAGCGAGCTTCCAAAAAGGAAAGCTCAATCCCAACAGTCTCATCTATTGCTGCGGATTCTCGAACAAGAACCGGGAAGGATCTATACACTAATAGGCCTACTGGCTCAGGAGGAAGTACTCCGGGATATACACCAGGGCAACTTTGAAAGACAAGTTAGCAACCGTACTACTGGTATGAATTGAGTATTGCAGACTAGTGCTAAGCCCATAGCAATAAGACTGCTATTATCAGATAGCTAGGACTTATTCTACAGCTCTTTCACACAAGGGAACATATGGGGATATCTCAAGAGAAAGTTTCTAGTTCTGACTTCCTTCCTTAAAAGCAGATTCAAAGAGACAAGATCCAATTCCTTCAGCCTATTCACAGCGGATGAAGTAGTAGCATTGTACAATTAGAACTTCATACCTTTTTCTTGCTTTCTTGTTCTTAAGCCAGTTACATACTTTATTCGCCCGAGGGGTTCCTCCAGCTTCGCTGAAGAAGCTAGGTTTCTCCTACGAGAACACAAAGATCTACAAGGCGCATAGCGGGGTACGAAGTGATAAGAAGATCTTACCAAGGGAGTTCAAGGTAAATGACCAAGTGCTGCTCTTCAACTCTAGACTCAAGTGATTTCCAGGAAAGTGGAGATCTAGATGGTCGGGACCCTTTAGCATAAAGGAAGTGAAACCGTATGGAGCGGTAGTGCTTTGGGATGTCAATGGTGAACACTTCACGGTGAATAGCCAGCGCCTTAAGCCATACCTTGCTGATGAGAGCATGCCAAGCAAGTGAAAGTTCACGATCTGTTTAGCCTTTCTCACAACAACTTGCCGAGGAACGCCAGTTAGTCGTCTGAAAGGAGAGGTACGGAGTGACTTGACCCTTGGGAGAGGTCCAACGGAACTCGACTGAAAGGAGAGGAGAAGAGTCTGGGCCTCAAATATTACAGCAGAGAGAGATCAACCAGGGATGATATAGATGTCAAATCTAAAAGAGGAATGAATGCTTTCTTTGATTTCCCATTTGGAATCTTTTTCATAAAAACGGATTGGTCACGAGTTCCCATAGAGTGCTCTACGATCCATGGAAGAAGAAAACCCTGCCTATGTATAAGCAAGGTAAGCATATGTCAAATGAAAGAGTAACGTTCGAGAGTACAACCAACCAACTAGCGAGGGATCCCTTGTACAGAAAAAGGGGGGGGAGAAGAATGCACCCTACGCATCATCAAGAAGTTGGACTATATGGAAAGAAAACTGTGGACAAGGAGAATAGGCACGCCACGAAAGGGTCCAAGGCAAACTCTATTGAAAGGTGTGGTTCCTATGGGTGTCTTGTATGCCGTCCTATATGCCCATAACGCATCGTCAAGCTTGGTGGACCAATCCTTTCTTGTTTTCCCAACCGTCTTCTCTAGTATAGCTTTGATTTATCGATTGGAGATTTTCACTTGGCCACTTCTTTGAGGATGGTAAGGAGTGGCTACCTTATGCTTCACACCATGTTTCTTCAAAAGGTTCTCAAAAACTTTGTTGATGAAGTGAGATTCCCCATCACTAATAACCACTCGTGGTATACCGAATCTTGGGAAAATAACTTTCTTAAACATTTTTAGCACAACCTTGGCGTCATTAGTGGGGCTCACAAGAGCTTTCACCCATTTTGAAACATAATCTACCGCCATTAGGATTTTTCTGATTTTTTTTTTTTAGTTTTTATGCACTTACATGAGACTCAAGGATGCAAACACAAAATAAGATCCAAATAAAAACATGTTAAAGCACAAATTCTCTCCCCCAAACTTGAATGACAACGTCTCGGTGTCACACAAGTCTAAGAGAAAGCAAACACACAATGCAAGAAAAAAAATAAAAATAAAATGCATGGTATATAAAAGGGTAGGTGTTTAGGTACCTCGGAGCTAGGCATGACCGAAGCTTGAGGTTGCTCCGGTCCTCCTGCTCTTCCTTGGAGTTTCTTGAAGTATTCCCTTGTCTTTGCTTCCTGTTGGACGCTCCTGGAGTGTGGGGTGCCTAGCTTGATTACTTCCTTGTGGCTCACGGATCGTTATGCCACCGATCGAGTGTCTCGGCAATGTCTCGCCCACTTCCTCTGCCTCATCACTGAACTCCATCTCTGATGAGCTCTCCTTATGAAGGATCTTGATCTTTTTTACCAGCTTCTTGATCATCTTGCCTTGCCACTTATTCACCTTGCGCTGAATTTCGACAACCGAGGCAAGGAACTTTTCCGCCTTGGTGCGCGGCTCATAGTCCAACTTGGGGAGCTCGTAGCTTGTTGGCATTTCGTCTTCTGAAGCAGGGGACTCTGATGGCGAATGGGTGGCATGAGGGCGAGCTCCTATCCCTGCCAAAGGTGCATAGCATTCTTCGTCGGTTGGAAGGAACTCGATGTTGCCGATGCAATCCAGTTGCGTTTCCCTTGGATTCGGCAGGACGCAGATCTTCTTCTCATTCTTCTCGTTTTTGAACAGGTAGGCATAGAACCCTGGAGCTGGTGGAGGTCCAAGAGAGTCGGTGTTCACCATGTAGACTTGGTCCATGTATGCGCGTTCCGCACAAGGCTGAAATTCCGTGAGAGGGACTCCGGCTTGAACGAACAGCGGTGTGAGAAACCCTCCGATGAAAGAAGTCTTTGCTCTGCACCGTATTGCCCAGGCCTTGTATCTGACAAAGGAGGAAGCCAGGATGCACCCGTAGTTAACGTCGTCTCCAAGCTCATCCTCCATCGGGTTCTCGTTCTCCTCTCTATCGCATAGGATCTTCTTGATGCCTTGAAAAACGAAGCACAGCTCGTTCCTTGTGACCGTGGATGATGTCATTCTTCCACTGAAGGTGTTGGCCAGCAGCTTGATGGTGTACCTTAGCAAGGGACTTCGCACCTTCCCGATCATTGCCGTGTTGGACTTATAGTCCCCATTGCTTATTAAGTCCCAAAGATCGATTGCAGATTTGAAACTTGGAAACTCCACAAGTGACGCTTCAGCGTTGAGACCATAGGCCTGGCAGAGTTCAGGGATGGATAGGTGGTAGGCTTGCTTTCTTATCTTGAAAGTGAGATGCCCTTCGGATGGGATTGGTGCTCCCGGATTTTCATATCCAAATTCCAAGGTAGAGAGGAAGTGCAAAGTAGCTTCGAGGTAAACCGGGCAGTCCATCCTTGTCAAGCAAGCAAGGCCAATGTCCTTAAGTAACTCCCCAAACCCTTCTAGAAATCCTAGCCTTTGCAGAAGATCACTGCTTGCAAACTTGGTTGGTGATACAAGACTTTTTTGGTATTGGAAGCAATTCCTCAATTGCTCATATTATTGCAATAATTAAGGTATCAATCCATCTTGGAAAATGATGCAATAAGAATACAAAGTTATGTTTAAGCTAAGCTAAAATAGTAAATGCAAGTCACAAGCAATAATTAAAAGCTAAACACAAACTAAAAGAGATACTACTAGAGCAATAATACCAAATTGAGCCTTAATTAATACTAATCAAGCACTAAACAAGAGATTAACTACTAAGCAAGATTATCAAATTACTAAAAACGAAATCTAGGGATGTAATCATTGATTTGGGAAACTAAATGGACAACCTTGCAATCATTTAAGCAACTAATAAAGCTAACTCTATGCCTAGAACACTTAAACAAGATTAAATCATGATGTGTGACACTAATTCCTTTCTTAATCACCCTAATGAACTAATGATGTTTTAGCATTAGGATAATCAACAAGCATTAAATTCAAGTCTAATTGGCATGATAAACACTCTAGACAACTAATGTCTTAGGCTAGAAATGTAAATCTCTTATTAAGTTGCTCCAAGCATTTCATCAAACAGTTGGTGGGTGGATGAAATGCCTATAATCCAAAATAGCAAAGATTAGCTATTTGGCATTAGGAACTACTTAATAAGAAGAGAAAATGAAAGAATCTATCCTAGAATGCAAGATTGAACCATTAGAAATCCCTAATCTAATCCATCCCTAAATTCCTAGAGAACTACTCACTAATCATCATTAAGCCCATCAAATCAAAGAGTGAAGATAAGCAAAACATGATTAGAGAAAGATTAAACAAGAAATCTAAAAAAAGATATTGCATTAAACTCAAAGATTCAAGCTTAAATAAAGTATTTGCCCAAAGAGATTAAAAAGTTCTTNATTAAGTTGGTTCAAGCATTTCATCAAACACTTGGTGGGTGGATGAAATGCCTATAATCCAAAATAGCAAAGATTAGCTATTTGGCATTAGGAACTACTTAATAAGAAGAGAAAATGAAAGAATCTATCCTAGAATGCAAGATTGAACCATTAGAAATCCCTAATCTAATCCATCCCTAAATTCCTAGAGAACTACTCACTAATCATCATTAAGCCCATCAAATCAAAGAGTGAAGATAAGCAAAACATGATTAGAGAAAGATTAAATAAGAAATCTAAAAAAACATATTGCATTAAACTCAAAGATTCAAGCTTAAGCAAAGTCTTTGCCCAAAGAGACTAAAAAGTTCTTGACAAGACTAATCAGAAAAAGACTTAGCATAAAAATTAGGTCTAAAGAGTATTTATAGGGGGGGGCCCATGAGAATGACAAAAAGAAATCGTCTGGGGTCGGATCGACGTGTTCATCGATCCATCTCGTCGATCCAACACCCTGGGAAAATGGTTCGACGACACTCGTCGATCCATGTCGTCGAACTGAGCTCCTGGTCGCGGCTCCCTTCTCTTGACGTTTGGTTTTGGTCCGGTGATGTTCGTCGATCCAGCTCGTCGATCGGGCGTCCTGGGAATTTGGTTCGGCGTGTCTCGTCGATCCATCACGAAGAATCCTCTCCTTCATCTTCTTTGTTTCTTCTTGCCCCTCCAAGAAGTATGCATCATTCTCCAGCTCCATCCTCACCTCCATAGTGTCATTTTCACGTGATTAAGGTTCCAAATGCAACAAAATATGCAAAGAACAATGCAAGAACAATCTAGGACTCTAAATGATACAATGCAACACTAAGATGCTATATTAGACTCCTAAATGATGAGAAACCTATAATAAATGGATGCTAAAATGATGCAAAATATAGACATATCAACTCCCCCAAACTTGCCTTTTGCTTGTCTCCAAGCAAATGAAACACAAGATAAGAAGAGAGGTTTGAAAGTGGGAACTATTTAATCCAAAGGTGCCAAGCAAATGAATCAATTCAATGGTCCTAGTTAGTAGTTCTAGGATGCTCTCTATGCAAACTTCTACTCCAAAAGGTCTAGCAGTACCCATACTCATTCAAGTGAACCCAAGCCTTAACCTACACAAGCATTCATTTTCACCAACTCTTTAACATTCATTAAGTTGTAACCATGGATCATGAATCATACAATGCTAGAAAACTTGTTTGTTTTTTGGGTAAGGTTTTGAGATAAAAATGATCTCAACTTCATGGGGTTCCAATGCAAGGGATCTCTCAATGAACAAGTGAACTTTGGCAAAATGCTAAGAGTAAAAAGCAACCTATGCATACAAGGACAAACTTCCATCTACCCTTTGTAACACAATTGTCTTCACTCTCTTTTTCTTTTAAGCTCACTCACCAAGTCCAACCTAAGCTACCCATTACAAGGCAATTCGCCAAACCCATAAGCTCAAACCACTTTCTCCTTTTCTCTTTTAAGTACTTGGGGAAAACTTCTTCTACAACCACAAGTGTTGGCACACTTTTACTTCAAGCTCTTTCTCTTTTCATTCACAATTTGCTATCCTCTTTCTTATAACATCTTAGCCATATTTTTTTCTTTTTCTTGGCTCTTTTACTTTTCTTTTCTAGAGGATTTCTTTTCTTTTCTTAACACTTAGAGCACAATATACAATGCCAACACTTGTTCCAAATATTTTCGTTTTCCCCCTTTCACCATCTCAACTTCGCCCACTTACTTGTTCCAAATCAAATATCAAGCCAAAATTCCCACCCAAGAATCCTATCCTATCATCTAGCTCATTGTTCTCGAGCTAGCTACATGGAAGCCTATCCTTGTCGCTCTAAACTCAACACTTTTTGCTAAGTTCACAAGATGAAAAAGGCCTAATGCACTCAATAAGGAAGAGGTTTCAAAGGAAGCTTAGTTAGGGAGTTCGTTTTCAACCGCTCTAAAGATGAGAGTCGGCTATTTGGGTTAACAAGAGTGGTAAAAGGAAAGAAGATAACCCAAATATGTATATGGTATCCACAAGTTCTCTAGCAATGCATAACCATGATAATTACTTGTTCAAATTAGGTTCAAGTTCAAGAGAGTTTGTTGCTATTCAAAGCTTGCTTCAATTAAAACTTGAATTTCAAATGGTGAGGTCCAAGTAGGGTTCAACTTGCACACAAAGCATCAAACAACTAATAACTAGGGCTTTGAACTAATTCATGAGCTAAACACCTTACAAGGAAAAACCATCATTGTCCCCTATGCAAGAATGCAATCCTATATGAGAACTAGACTCAATCCTACTTATATCACAAATGCAAATGCAACTACATGCTATTTTTTTGAAATTTTTGAAATTTTTTCATTTTTTTGGTTTTTCTATGCCTTAGATGCATGCATGAGACTCAAGAATGCATGAGAAGGAAAAATAAGATCGCAAAACACAAAGTCAAATATCATACTCCCCCAAACTTAAATTACACAGTCTCTTGTGTAATCCAAGCTTGGAGAAGATTTCAACAATGCAAATGAAAAATAAATAAAAAACTAGATGGTATTTACAATGGTTTGAAGTGGTACCTCAATCAAAAACGCATGGAGGAGGAGGAGGAGGATGAATCCATGGAGTAGGATGGATTGCTTGATTGAGGAGTGGGGGATCGCATGACTCTCTTCCCCCGCCTTCTTGTCTCATAGGAGGAGGGGAGTGACTCATCTTCATGGCTTGGTTCACTAGGGACTCCTTGGAAGGAGTGACGCCTCTCTTCCATGTGGCTGTCTCCTTCTTGATCCTCATTTTGATCCCCTTGATGCCTTGAAGAAGAAGATCTTTCAACCATTGCTGTGAGATCCTTAATCTGCCATGCTATTCCCTTGATAGTCTTAACACACTTCCTAATGGTCATGTCTTGCCATTTGTTCCACCTTTGAAGGAGCTTGATGTGTTCATGGGCCTTTAACGAAGGCTCTCCTTGGTTTGTGCCTTCATAAGGGTCAAAGAAGTACCTCTCACTGCCATAGATTGGAGGTGCTTGGTATGGCACATGATAGGTGTCCCAAGGAGCTACCGGGAAGGTCTCTATGTTGTCTAGATGTTCGTCGGTTGGAGTGAAGGCAGCGTTTGTCCTCTCCCTTAGGCTAGTGAGGTGAATGCAAGGAAGCTTGATTGTAGCATCCTTTAGCAATTCCATATTGAACTTGTACTTGTAGTTCTTTCATTCTTTCACCAAAAACTGACCCTTAAGGAGGTAGGAGGAGTCTATGTACTGCTCATCAGCTGTGGGTTCTCCTAAGGTGATGCCCACTTTTTCAAGAAAAGGAGTGATCATGCCCCCAATGGCCAGTTGGTGTGAGCGATCCTTCTTCTTGGCTGTGGATTTACAATAGTAACTTGCTGCATGAGCAACCTAAATCTGCACTAAGCCATTCCCCATAGCATCACCTCGCATCTCATAGTTGTCAAGGTAACGGATGATACTCTAAAGCCCAACATCTAGCATCTCCCACTCTTCAGCAGTCACTATCACACTCTCCTTTTTGGCAAAGAAAGTATGAGCTAGCACCTTCTGAGCATAGCGAATCGCTGGGTGACGGATAAGCTTGCTCTTGACTCGCCCGGTCTTGTAAGTCCCGCTACCAAGCAGCTTCAAAAGCCTCTCCAACACTACCTTCTGAACATCCAAACGCGAACCAGGCCCTGTCCCATCATCAAAACCAAGCACTTCACCAAGCTTCTTGAAGCCCATCTTGTATGACTTGTTGAGAACTCGGAATTTGATGAATCAGAAGCCATCCTTTTCTGCATCAATACCCCATGAGCTTGTGGTTGTCACCTTCAAAGAAGAGAGGAATTGGCAAGTCTCCTCTTGGTGGCTTGGGTATGATCGGTTGAACCATATTTCACACCCCAAATTCCGGAAAATTTAAGTCACATCCTCCAAGAGACTCAACTCCTCAAGCAGCTCATGATCCGGATATTTAGTCCCCTTGAAAGGCATCTCCATAAAGAATTTGTAAACTGCTGAGGGCGTTGGAGTTGCGGCCGCAGCTTTCTCAGCTCTCCTTTCCTTAGCTTTCTCTCTACTAATATCTCCCTTGCTAGACAACTTCCTCATAACCGGGAGACTCTCTTCAGGATCTTCTTCTTCTACCTCAACAGGCCTCTTGCCTTGTCTCTTGCTAGCCTCACTCCTTGTTCTCCCCATATCACCTATAAAATCAAAATTTTTGGAGAGGAGTAACTAAATTATGAATTAAAATTCTTGCAAGCAACAAGCATGTAATCATAAAAATTACATGGAGGCTTCAAGAATCAAAACTCAATAGCAATTAAATTAGAGCAAGAAATAATCCCATTTAAAAAAAAATTCTCTTAGCATTCAAGGATTTTAACAAGGAATTATTCAAATTAAGCTTCTTCTAAGTGATTATAAATTAGAATTCAAGAGGATTCTAGCTTAATTACCTATATAACATGGGAAAATCAAGTTTAAATAAACCAAATTTCAAATTTTTGAACATTACTTAGGCTAAAATATCAATTTTCGCAACCCCTTAAAATTCCTAAGAAAATTGTTCAAAAACCAAAATTTTGCCATGTAATTCCTTGAAAAACTTCATTAATCATCACCCATAACAATATTCAACTATACCCAACTCAATCAATTCATTCAAAGCCTATCTACCAATCCTAATTCCCAATTCATTCTTATTGAGAAATTGAAGATTAAAAGAGAGGATTAGAAGACAAACCTTGGTTCCACGCAAGTAAGTGGCTGAAATTCACTGAGGAATAGAGACTAGCCAACAATTTCGGAAATAATGCACTTGGAATCAAAGAATTTGATGAAGAATTGAGAGAGAAAAGAGAAAAACAAGTTCTTGTCTTTGTGTAAGATGGGGAAATCGCGAGAGTATGAGAGAGATGGGGAAGAAGAGGGTTTTATTGCTCTAAATTCGGTTCAATATAAGTGGGAGAAGTCAACATTAAACCGGTCAAAGGAAGGGAGAAAAGTCAAGCAAACCTGTTTTTAGGAATGGATCGACGTCTTTCGTCGATCCAGGTCGTCGAACCGAACCCCTGACATTTTGGTTCGACGAACCTACGTCGATCCATCTCACCGATATAACGTCCTGGACTTTTTGTTCGATGAACGCACGTCGTTCCAGCTCATCGATCCGAACCTCTGGACAATTGGTTCGACGAGCCTTCGTCGATCTACGTCGTCGAACCAACACCCTGGAAAAATGGATCGACCACTTTCATCGAACCAACTCGTCGAACGGTGACCCTGGAGTTCAGGTTCGGCGTGTTTCGTCGAAACACTTCGCTGAACCACCTTTAAAAACTTTCTCCACACCTTTCTTTTCAAGTCTAAGTCTTCCATACTCAACCTAAAACTTACAAAAACTCACAGAAACATAATAATAGAACTAAAACAAGAATATATACAAGGATAACCATGGGAATGCCTCCCAAGAGCGCTTGTTTAAAGTCATTAGCTTGACTTTTCAAACCTTTTTAGGCATGAGTGGGATCTTGAAGAAGACATGAGCTTGCCTCCTCCTTAGATGCATTCACCAAGTATGGCTTGACTCTGTGACCATTGACTGTGAAACTCTCCCCATTCTTCCCAATCAAAGTGATGGCTCCATAAGGCAATACTTCTTGAATCTCAAAAGGGCCTCCCCACCTTGACTTGAGCTTACCCGGAAATAACTTCAGCCTAGAGTTGTAGAGAAGAACTTT
>JAHZTW010000001.1:435114596-435126703 GCA_020283515.1 Alliaria petiolata | reverse complement strand
ATTTGCATCGCTGGTTCGACTATGACGGCGCCAGCCTCATCAAGTCTCTGTCCTTGGGCATTCCTTCTATTGCCCTGAAGGTCAACAAAGTTGCCAGCCTCGTCGCGTATCAAGATTACAGGTTCTACCATCTCTGTTCGCGTACGGTGTCGATCGATGCTCTCGGTGTCGATTGACGTTGATGTTTTGTGTCGATCGATGCTAGATGTGTTGATCGACGCTCGTGCAGCTTTGCGGTTCGTTCGTTCGAAATGGCCTAGTTCCTGGTTCAATGGGATTAGTTCCTGGTTCTTGTTGCTTCTGGTACTGCGATTAAGCATGCACCTGAAAAACAAAAATAAGAAACTAAATCAGTAACAAAAAATTAAAAACCTAGACAAAATTCTAATACTAGAAATCTGTAGGCAACAAATCTCCTTCCCCGGCAACGGCGCCAAAATTTGATATGCTCAAATTTACCCTAGAGTTACTCTCTCAAATTAAGAAATCACAGTAGTATTTAGGGGTCGAATCCACAGAGAAGGGATAATCACTCATCAAATTTCTAATTTAAAATTAAGCTAGGAAGAATAAAAGTAAAGACAGAAAGCAATTAAAGACTTAGTAAATTCAGGAAATGAAATGCTAGGTTCAGTGAAATTCTCAGGTGATCTAAATTTAGGTCTAGGCGAATGTTAGGAAATATTAAGCACCGTTCTTGAACTTGAAACACTAATTTAAAATCAACTAACTCTCGCTGCGAAGATTATCTATGCCTAAATTCCAGAAAACCAAATCTCTTTGCGAATTCAAACAATTCAGACAAGCATTAATATTAGGTTCAATTGTTCACAATATCATAAACCAAATCTCTTTGCGAATAGGTATTTTGCTCATCTAACATTAGTTCAGACAATTAATAACACTCTCGTGTCTACCAATTATCCTAAGATCAGATTCTAGGTCTCGAAGCTAAAATCAGCATTAAACACAAATCCAGATGGAGAACTCTAATGATTTTATCCTAACAATTTATAATCACCTTTGAAAAACCCTAAACCTAACAAACAAACTACGCAGACATGATCAATGAAACATAAATCATTATTTGAATAGAAAGCATAAAAGAAATCAGTAGAAGAAATAAAGGAGTTCCAAATTTGCTCTAAAGGAGACAAATTCTTCTCTCCAAAAACCTAAACTTCTATGATTCTTAAAGTATGAGAATATGAAGGCTAAACAATGCCTTGAAAACTATTTATAGAAGTGGATTTTCGTCCAGAGGCAATCTTGTAATTCTTCAGAACTTTGGGCAATTTCCTTTTCCTGATTGAAGTCGGCAAAACACGTCGGTCTCGTCTGGTGTCGATCGACACACATGGTGTCGATTGACACTCTGTGCGTGATTCTTCTCTTCTGACTTCATCACTTCGCAGCTTCTTACAGAATGCTCCAAAAAGATCCATAATCTCCAATTATGCTCCAAACGTAGTCCAACCTATAAAGACTCTAGTAGGACTCTAAAAATATAAAAAGACTCTATAAAATCACTTCTATCATGGTCCAAAAACTGGTAAAAACCATGATATATCAACTCCCCCAGACTTAACTTTTGCTTGCCCTCAAGCAAAACAAAAACTAAATATAGAGTCGAGGTTTGAAAATCGAAAGATCCAACTAACCTTTAGAATGCCACAGATGTTAACACTCTTGAATCCACATGCTATAGAGTCAACCTTAGGAAATGTTCAGTGTACTTATCACAAGCTTAGCAATCTCCCAGTTTGAATCCAGATCCTTTCCTTTGTAAATTTCGAACTCTAACAGTGGTAATGCTACAAAACTTTTCTAATTCTTTCCCTTCCTTAGTGCCTGAACAAGATATACTTTCTACAGCTCTCATATTTTCTCTTCCCTTAGTCAACTTCTGCCCATTTTCAGGGTGTTCAACAGATCTTTTCATTGACTTTTTCTTAAGTCTTGGAATAGTGCTGCTCCTACTTATGTTCCTTGTGAGGAGACAGGTTCATGAGCTCTCACTAATACAGTTCCTTATGAGGAAACAGGCTCATGAGGTTCTTTGCACTATTCCTTGATCAGACTTCTTATTTCTTTTCTTTTCTCAAGGAAAGATCAAGGAGAGACTGCAGATTTCTAATCTTATCAAAGCTGAAAGAGGAATCAAGTTCTGCGCATACCTAGTTCCTTTAAGGGGATCTGAACTCGACCTGTTAGATTGATCCACTTGCAACTTTCTACTTAGTAAGACCTGCAATCAACTACTACAGCAATGGTCCATCAAGTGTCAACAATCTGAGGTTAAGTTCTTATAAAAACTGAAAATTTCACTTATTTTGACTCAATAAAACAAAAAGTTTTCGACTCTCAAAACAAAGCACAACGTCAGTAATCACCTCCCCCAGACTTAAACAACACTGTCCCCAGTGTTATCAAGCAAGAAGTTGGCTAAAAGAAAGATTAAAATCAACACAAAAGACCAGATAGAAGACTTACCTTCGTCTGCGCGTGGTGTCGATCGACACTATAATGGTGTCGATCGACACTGGTCTGAGTCGAGTTCAATGTCGCCTTTTTTAAACTGACTGAAACTAGGACCAAAACAAAATAAAAATTAAAAATGTACCTAACAGTGGGTTGCCTCCCACTCAGCGCTCGTTTTCAGTCATTAGCTTGACTGTGTCGGGGTTCAGACGTCTGGTGGATCAGAGGGTGGCATTGAATGCTTCCCAGACGTCTGTCTTCTCATCCATGGTGATGTATAAGCAGTAGGTGCATGAGATCGACCAAGGAAATGAGGATCAGTGGCAGGGTGGGACTTGAGTTCGGGTGGGACTTGAGTTCGGGTGGTACACTTCGTTTTCCTGCAGCATCATCAAAAGAAACAGCAAGGCTTCTACGAGAATCTCGTGGCTTGGATAAGTGCGCAGCAGCCTTTGAACCTTTAAAGTTTTTATTGACAAGATCAGGAGGTTTGGAATTCATTCCAGGAAATGCGTACCTTTTCTTCCTTCGAGGTTTATGGCATGTAGGATGTGGAAACATCTGTTTCACCACTTGTGATGGAATTGCAGCATTGGAAGTAACTTCTGGTGTGAGCCGCGAAGGGTGTCGATCGACACAGGTGGTGTCGATCGACACTCTTTCTGCAGCTCGAATCTCTGCACTTTTTCTGCAACTCAGCTCTGCAATCCTTGCTTCTATGGTGAAGACGTCTTCCTCCATCAACTTAGCACTGGTTAGACCTTCAATTTCGCTCAAAGTCCTGAAGATATGACTGTTCCCACCCCAATCTTCAAGCTCCACAACTTCCTTAGAGTTTTCAGCTAATGCCTCTTGAACAACCAGTTTGTCCTCTTGCTCTTTAGATTCCAGCTCCTTGACATTCCTAGCAGTAGTATCATC
Organism: Alliaria petiolata; assembly: GCA_020283515.1. Lineage (NCBI taxonomy): Eukaryota > Viridiplantae > Streptophyta > Magnoliopsida > Brassicales > Brassicaceae > Alliaria > Alliaria petiolata. Next base: position 435,123,301 of record JAHZTW010000001.1, on the reverse strand, counting down.
CGAACTTTCCATGATTGGACCTTCATCTATGGACATCTCTACTGAAAAAGCTTGACCATCAATGGTGGATGGTCCTCTTAAATTGTCCATGTCAAAATTCATGACAACATCACCCAAATCAAGCTCAATTTTCCCTTTTCTCACATTAATGATGGCACCGGCTGAAGCCAAGAATGATCTTCCCAAAATAAGAGGATCTGCAGGTTCTTCATCATACTTCAAAACCACAAAGTCTGTGGGAATTATGCAGCCTTCAATCTTCAGGGGAACATCTTCTAGAATACCTTCTGGGATTCTCTTTGATCGATCAGCCAGGATAGAAGAGATTCTGCTTGGCTTGAAATCAGTCATTCCAAGTCTAGCAGCAACTGAGTATGGTATCAAGTTAATACTTTAGCCTAAATCGCAGAGAGAACGAGGAAACCTTCCTGTTGAGATTGAGCAATTTAGCACAAAGTTTCCTAGGTCAGGTAATTTCTCTGGAATTCTCCTCTGCATCACAGCACTGACTTGTTCAGAAACCCACTTCTTCTTCTTCTTCCTTGGAACTATGTTCAATAGAATTGCATTTATGTCTCTGGTAAGCAATGCTCCTTCTTCAGGACTCACACCGTTTGCAACCATTCTCTTGACATATCTTCTTAATGCAGGGGAAAGTTGGACTGCATCAACTAGGGGTAGCTCAACCATCAGCTTACTCATCATCTCCTTGCATCTGGCTTCTTCTCTCTCCTGTTTAGATCTTCTGGGAGGCAGGGGGTAGGGTATCTTAGACTTATACACTCTTTCCTCTTCGATTTTTGAAGGTTCAGTGCGATTTGGTGAAGTCTGGGCATGGTGTCGATCGACACCTGTCTTGTGTCGATCGACACACTGCTCAAACTCTCGACTTCGCGATGTTCTTTGGGTGTCGATCGACACTGGATCTGCAGGGGCGTATGGAGCTTGTTCTTCAATTTCCTCCAACTCCACAAGGTCTTCAGCACTTAGGTCCTTCTTCTCCTTTGGTTCCAGCTTGCTTTTGCTCCTTGTCATGATGGCAATCACATGGCGTCTTGGATTTGTATCTGTTTTCCCAGGAAGAAATCCTTCTTGCCTATGAACAGCTTCTGCGGTTTGAGCAACTTGAACATCCAGCTTCTTCATGTGAGAGTGTATGCTCTCAATCTTTCCATTCAGATCGGTGTACAGGTCGTCGATTTTCCCGTTGAAATCCACTGTCATCTTCTGTTGGCCTTCCAAGATCTGCTCTAGCATGGACTCCATTTTGTTGTCTTGTGCAGGAGGCTTCTGGTAGGAAGAAGAACCATAAGTTATTTGGAAGTTGTTGCTCTGAAAAGGCTTCTGGTAAGAAGAACCATAGCCTTGCTGATTGTTGAACCTCTGTCCTTGAAAACCATCTCCATTTATGTAGTTAACCTCTTCTTCTTCAGGCTCAAAAGTCTCCACTTCATTAGCAAAGTGAACTTGCTTCTTCCCAATCAAGATGTCCAGCTTCTTGTTGACTTCTGCAATTTGGCTTCCTCCATTAGCTCCAGCGTGTTGTCTTCTTTCGAAGTCCGCGTTCTTGGTGCTGTTACTAGAGGCCAAATTCTCTATAAGCACCATTGCGTCTTCTGGGCACCTGGTGTTGAAGTTACCATTGCTTGCAGCGTCTAGGGCTATCTAATACCTCCAATCAATCCCGCGGTAAAAGATTCCGATGAGTTGCGGTTCGCTGAAACCATGATGTGGGCAGTCCCTCTGGTAAGATCTGAACCTCACCCAAGAAGCTTTGAATGCTTTAGTGGGTCCTTGGGTGAATGTAATGATCTTCATTCTCAGCTCTTCAAATCTCGCGTCATCAAAGAAATTGCATAAGAATGCATTTTTTGTGTCTTCCCATGTGGTCAAGGATCCTGGTGGCAACTGCTTCAGCCAGTATGATGCATCTCCAACAAGCGAGTAAGGGAAAAGCTTGCAGAAGAGATAATCATAGGTCACTCCATTAGCCTTGATGCTTGAGGCTAAATCCTCGAATCTCTCTATGTGGTCCATCGGATGCTCATTAGGAAGACCATGGAAAAGATTCTGAGCTACGAGCTGGAAGTAGGCAGGCTTCAGCTCGATGTCAACCCTTTGGAATGCAGGAGGACGGATCGCAGCTCTATTAGCATAAAACTGATCTGGGCGGTTGTAGTCGCCAAGTGTTCTTCCACGTCCAGCTTCTGCAAGTGCAATTTGCATCGCTGGTTCGACTATGACGGCGCCAGCCTCATCAAGTCTCTGTCCTTGGGCATTCCTTCTATTGCCCTGAAGGTCAACAAAGTTGCCAGCCTCGTCGCGTATCAAGATTACAGGTTCTACCATCTCTGTTCGCGTACGGTGTCGATCGATGCTCTCGGTGTCGATTGACGTTGATGTTTTGTGTCGATCGATGCTAGATGTGTTGATCGACGCTCGTGCAGCTTTGCGGTTCGTTCGTTCGAAATGGCCTAGTTCCTGGTTCAATGGGATTAGTTCCTGGTTCTTGTTGCTTCTGGTACTGTGATTAAGCATGCACCTGAAAAACAAAAATAAGAAACTAAATCAGTAACAAAAAATTAAAAACCTAGACAAAATTCTAATACTAGAAATCTGTAGGCAACAAATCTCCTTCCCCGGCAACGGCGCCAAAATTTGATATGCTCAAATTTACCCTAGAGCTACTCTCTCAAATTAAGAAATCACAGTAGTATTTAGGGGTCGAATCCACAGATAATCACTCGTCAAATTTCTAATTTAAAATTAAATTAGGAAGAATAAAAGTAAAGACAGAAAGCAGTTAAAGACTTAGTAAATTCAGGAAACGAAATGCTAGGTTCAGTGAAATTCTCAGGTGATCTAAATTTAGGTCTAGGCGAATGTTAGGAAATATTAAGCACCGTTCTTGAACTTGAAACACTAATTTAAAATCAACCAACTCTCGCTGCGAAGATTATCTATACCTAAATTCCAGAAAACCAAATCTCTTTGCGAATTCAAAAAATTCAGACAAGCATTAATATCAGGTTCAATTGTTCACAATATCATAAACCAAATCTCTTTGCGAATAGGTATTTTGCTCATCTAACATTAGTTCAGACAATTAATAACACTCGTGTATACCAATTATCCTAAGATCATATTCTAGGTCGCGAAGCTAAAATCAGCATTAAACACAAATCCAGATGGAGAACTCTAATGATTTTATCCTAACAATTTATAATCACCTTTGAAAAACCCTAAACCTAACAAACAAACTACGCAGACATGATCAATGAAACATAAATCATTATTTGAATAGAAAGCATAAAAGAAATCAGTAGAAGAAATAAAGGAGTTCCAAATTTGCTCTAAAGGAGACAAATTCTTCTCTCCAAAAACCTAAACTTCTATGATTCTTAAAGTATGAGAATATGAAGGCTAAACAATGCCTTGAAAACTATTTATAGAAGTGGATTTTCGTCCAGAGGCAATCTTGTAATTCTTCAGAACTTTGGGCAATTTCCTTTTTCTTATTGAAGTCGGCAAAACTCGTCGCTCTCGTCTGGTGTCGATCGACACACATGGTGTCGATCGACACTCTGTGTGTGATTCTTCTCTTCTGACTTCATCACTTCGCAGCTTCTTGCAGAATGCTCCAAAAAGATCCATAATCTCCAATTATGCTCCAAATGTAGTCCAACCTATAAAGACTCTAATAGGACTCTAAAAATATCAAAAGACTCTATAAAATCATTTATACCATGGTCCAAAAACGGGTAAAAACCATGATATATCAAACAGCCTTGTAAGTGGGTGAGCTATCTTTGAAAAGTCCTTGATAAATCACCTATAGAAGCCAGCGTGCCCTAAGAAACTTCTAATTCCTTTCACGTTCACCGGAGGCTCCAAGCTAACCATGACCTCAATCTTGGCTCTATCAACCTCAATACCCTTTTCTGATATCTTGTGACCTAGGACAATCCCTTCTCTGACCATGAAGTGACATTTCTCCCAATTGAGCACGAGATTAGTCTCCTCACATCTCTTGAGTACCCTGCAAAGATTAGACAAACAAAAACCAAAGGAAGAGCCATACACGGAGAAGTCGTCCATGAAGACTTCAAGCATCTCTTCAATAAGGTCAGAGAATATAGACATCATACACCTCTGAATAGTTGCTGNCAAGATTGAACCATTAGAAATCCCTAATCTAATCCATCTCTAAATTCCTAGAGAACTACTCACTAATCATCATTAAGCCCATCAAATCAAAGAGAGAAGATAAGCAAAACATGATTAGAGAAATATTAAACAAGAATTCTAGAAGAAATATTGCATTAAACTCAAAGATTCAAGCTTAAACAAAGTATTTGCCCAAAGAGGCTAAAAAGTTCTTGACAAGACTAATCAGAAAGACTTAGCATAAAAATTAGGTCTAAAGAGTATTTATAGGGGGGACCCATGAGAATGACAAAAAGAAATCGTCTGGGGTCGGATCGACGTGTCTATCGATCCATCTCGTCGATCCGACACCCTGGGAAAATGGTTCGACGACACTCGTCGAACAGAGCTCCTGGTCGCGGCTCCCTTCTCTTGACGTTTGGTTTTGGTCCGATGATGTTCGTCGATCCAGCTCGTCGATCCGGCGTCCTAAGAATTTGGTTCGGCGTGTCTCGTCGATCCATCTTGAAGAATCCTCTCCTTCATCTTCTTTGTTTCTTCTTGCCCCTCCAAGTAGTATGCATCATTCTCCAGCTCCATCCTCACCTCCATAGTGTTCTTTTCACCTGATTAAGGTTTCAAATGCAACAAAATATGCAAAGAACAATGCAAGAACACTCTAGGACTCTAAATGATACAATGCAACACTAAGATGCTATATTAGACTCCTAAATGATGAGAAATCTATACTAAATGGATGCTAAAATGATGCAAAATATAGACATATCAGTTGGCTCGAAACTCAATCTCTCCAACCTCTTTCTTGTTTTCTTCTCCTCCCTTGTCCACTTAGATGGTTGTTCATCCACTTGTTGCGCTTCCTCTTGAATCACCAATTCTCTTGCTCTCTTTTTTTGTGGTGCCATGGTGCCTGAAATTCAGCTTCTCAAAAGGGAGAGTGAGTATAGGCGGCGATTGCAAGAGAGAGATATAGGAAGACAAGAGAGAAGATTTGTGACGACCCGGGCCCGGCCCATTTGAATAAGTTTAAATGGATTGATTTGGCTACCTATGTCATCAAAGTGCACTTGCCTTTTCCGGTCACTTACCCTAAGAGAACTCCAGAGTTAAGCGTGCTTATGCTGGAGTAGCACTAGGATGGGTGACCTTCCGGGAAGTCCTCTGCGGAACCGTGTGAGTGAGGTCAAAACACGGGATAAGGTCATGTGGTGATTGCAGGGACAAGTAAATTAGTCGGTTGGGCCCACGAGAAAAATCATTCACCGACCGTCGGACAGGGGCTGGGCCCACGAGCCCGACGGAGGGATGGGTGACTCGCCGGTAGGGGCGGTCGGGGCGTTACAAGTGGTATCAGAGTCAAGGGAAGTCAAACTGGTTCCGTCCCACGAGACTGTCTTGGGATTTGGGGTTTAGGGTTCACACTAGCTAATTCGGGGACGAATTCCTGTTAAGTGGAGGAGAATTGTGACGACCTGGGCCCGGCCCATTTGAATAAGTTTAAATGGATTGATTTGGCTACCTATGTCAACAAAGTGCACTTACCTTTTTCGGTCACTTACCCTAAGAGAACTCCAGAGTTAAGCGTGCTTATGCTGGAGTTGCACTAGGATGGGTGACCTTCCGGAAAGTCCTCTGCGGAACCGTGTGAGTGAGGTCAAAACACGGGATAAGGTCATGTGGTGATTGCAGGGACAAGTAAATTAGTCGGTCGGGCCCACGAGTAATATAACTCACCGACCGTCGGACAGGGGTGGGGCCCACGAGCCCGACGGAGAGATGGGTGACTCACCGGTAGGGGCGGTCGGGGTGTTACAAGATTCCTCAAATATAAGGCCTTGATTTTCTTGAATTAAATTTTGTTATGAAGACAAATTGAGAAAAGTGAGATTTTAAGATAAGATCAAATCAAGGAAGTTTCCTAATGTCTAATTATTCCTAAAAATTCCCAAATCTCTAGCAAATATTATTCAACCAATTTCAAAAGAAGAAAAATAAAATTTGAAATTCTAAAATCCAAAAATACCTTGGAATGGAATGAAAGATAAGTGCTCTTGTCTCCTAAAAACCAAAACTCACACACTCTCTCTTTATTTTGGAAAAATATAGGTTGCTAGTATGTGAAAGGAGAGTGTGGGCGGGTGTTTATAAAGAGAGAATTCTTTGGACTTATTCAACAAATGGATTTTGAAAATTGCGGTCAAGGCACACTTCCTCATGTCAGAGAGGAACAGCCTTGACTAAATTTCAAATTTAAAAACTAGAGGGAGGAAGAAAGAAGGGGGAAAATTTAAAATTACCTCGGCATGAGATCGAGTTAGCATGGTCGATCTGGACCTCGATCTCATGCCCGATTTTTCGGAGATCGAGCGCTATGCTCGATCTTGTGGTCGATTTGGCGAAGATCGAGTGATACGACCGATCTATCAGTCATTGCTACCCCGAAGATCGAGTGGTCCTAGTCGATTTGCCCCTCGATCTTGTATGCGTGTTAATGCATGGGCGTGTCATCAACTTGGAATCGACTAGATTACTCGATCTTCGACTCGATCTTGTAATGATCGAGTCAGTGGTAATCGATTTATTCACTCGATCTGTTGCCTATGCCTCTCCTTTCTCAGCCCTTTTTGACTCCAATGGCAAGATTCTGGTTCCCTGCTCCTTGCTCCGGGAAAACTAAACTTAAAAGCATAAAACTCAAACAGAATTAAATCAAAAATATGTACAATGATAGTCATGGGAATGCCTCCCAAGTGCGCTTGTTTTAACGTCGTCTAGCTCGACTTTACTTTGTTAGGCAATAGGTGGATCTTGGAGAAGCAGTATGGTGCTCTCCTTGCTGCATTGACTTTTCATGTATGGTTTGACCCTATGCCCGTTCACGGTGAAGCTCTCTCCTCCTGTACCTATCAAAGTGACTGCCCCATATAGCAACACTTCCTTTATCTCAAACGAACCGCACCACCTAGACTTTAGCTTCCCGGGAAACAGCTTTGGCCTCGAGTTGTAGAGTAGCACCAGACTTCCTGCTTTCAGCTCCTTGAGCACCAGTTTCTTGTCATGAAAGGCCTTAGTCCTTTCCTTGTATATCTTGGCGCTTTCATATGCGTCCATCCGTAACTCATCCAACTCGTTGAGCTGCACAAGCCTTTTTTCTTGGGCTGTCTTTAGGTCAAAGTTTAACTGCTTTATAGCCCAAAGAGCCTTGTGCTCTAACTCCACAGGGAGGTGGCAACTCTTGCCATAAATGAGGTTGAAAGGCGTTGTTCCAATGGGAGTCTTTTAAGCGGTTGTATAAGCCCAAAGAGCTTCATCAAGCTTACTTGCCCAATCCTTTCTAGTTACACCTGCTGTCTTTTCTAGGATGGTCTTGATTTGCCGGATTGAGACCTCTACTTGGCCATTTGTTTGAGGATGATAGGGTGTGGCTACTTTGTGCCTAATACCATGCTTCCTCAAGAGGTTTTCAAAGACCTTGTTGATAAAGTGGCTTCCACCATCACTTATCACTACCCTTGGAACTCCAAATCTAGGAAAAATTATTGTCTTGAAGAGCTTGATCACTATCTTGGCATCGTTTGTAGGACTTGCTATAGCTTCTACCCATTTTGAAACATAGTCCACAGCCACCAAGATATATTTGTTTCCATAGGAAGAAGGGAAGGGTCCCATAAGTCAATTCCCCAAGCATCAAAAGCTTCAACTTCGAAGATTGGTACTTGCGCCATCTCATTCCTCTTTGTGATATTCCCGGCTCTTTGGCAAGCTTCACATGACTTTGTGAACTCATGTGTGTCTCTAAAAATTGTAGGCCACCAAAACCCAGCTTGCAAAACTTTTGTGGCGGTCTTGAAAGATGCAAAATGCCCTCCTACTGTCATGTCGTGGCAATGGAGTAGGATGTCTCTAGCTTCGTCCCTTGTTACACATCTTCTGTATAGGCCGTCATTGCATCTCTTGTACAGATAAGGGTCGTCCCAGAAATAGTGGGCTATATCTCTCATGAATTTCTTCCTATGGTAGTTGTCCAAGTGTGTAGGCTCTTCCCCACATACCAAGAAGTTAACAATATCCGCATACCATGGAAGTTATTCCTTCAAGCCCAAAACTTCCTCAAACTTCTCCTCTAGTTTTGCACACACCTTGGTGTTGACCACCATGAGCTGCTCCTCAAGGAGTGCATCATCCATGGGCAAGACATTATCAACCCTCATCCTAGATAGATGATCTGCTACACCATTTTCTATGCCCTTCTTGTCTTTGATCTCCATATCAAACTCTTGCAAGAGAAGTATCCACCTTAGGAGTCTCGGTTTGGTGTCTTTCTTGGAGTATATGTACCTCAGCGCTGCATGGTCTGTATACACAATCACTTTAGAACCCACCAAATACGATCTGAACTTCTCAAAGGCAAATACCACGGCTAGAAGCTCCTTCTCGGTGGTTGCATACTTCACTTGCGTGTCATCCAAGGTACGGCTTGCATAGTAGATGACATGCAACTTCTTGTCTCTCCTCTGACCTAACACAGCTCCCACAGC
>JAHZTW010000001.1:435062065-435104631 GCA_020283515.1 Alliaria petiolata | reverse complement strand
CCTAGGTTTCATTTTTAGTTAATTTGGTAATCTCAATTAGGAGTAATTGCTTGATTAGTGCTTGATTAGTGGTAATTAAGGTCTTAGCTCATATAATTAGTATTGTAGTGTCTCCCTTAGCTTGTACTTTGCTTTTAATAGTATCTTGTCACCTTGAATTTCTAATTTGGCTTAGCTTAGATAGTTTCATGTATTCCTAGTGTTGTTAATCTTAACCCCTTTGGATTGACATCTCAAATACTACAATGACATGAGTAGTAGAGATTAAGTGAAGTGGAAAAATCCTACTATCAATGAACAGGGGAAATCCATGTGCTATCACTTATAGGGTATATTACGTTAGCTTCTAAAAGTTTTAGGATTTCTTTCTTTACCACATCTTTCAAATTTGGGTTCAAACGTCTTTGGTGTTCAATTGATGAGGTGTTTTCATCACCCAAATGAATCATGTGAGTACAAAGCATAGGAGAGAGGCCCTTGATATCCCCAGAGAGTATCCAATGGCTCTCCTATACTTTCTCAACTCCCTTAGGAGTGAGTTCAACTCATCATCACTCAGATTTTCATTTACAATTACCGGGTAGGTTTCATTAGGTCCTAAGAAAGCGTACCTTAGCCCACTTGGAAGCTGCTTGAGGTCCACCTTTGGGGCTAGCAGCTCGCTCCAGTCGTCGTCCAGACTCGCCTTAAGGCTGCTGTTTCAGATGCTTCCCTTGAGCCCGAGCTATGCATCTTCAAACTACCCTCTTCATCCGTTTGTACCGCAGAGATCGATTTGTTGTGTCGATCTCCCTGTCGATCTTGCTTGGTTCGAGCAAATGTATCGATTCTTCCCTCGATCTTTCCTTGAGATCTTATCAGACGGTCGATTTCCAGGTCGATATCTATGTACTCGGCCTTATCTTCGTTCAAGATCTTGCGAGAATCAAGCAGGCGAACATACTCTCCAATTTGCTCACTTAGGTAGCCATACTCTCCACACTCCTTAGTAAGGGCTAGCTGTAGATGATCCTCTTGCTCCAACTCTTCAAGCAACTCATCGGCCAATGCCTCCAACGTTTCTATGTAGAAGAGTTGCCCATCAATGGTTGGTTTCTTCAAGATCTTATTGATGTCAAAGTTCAGCTTGATGTTCTTCCCCAAATGCAGAGATATCTTGCCTTTTTCACATCTATGATTGCCCCAGCAGTGGCTAAGAACGGCCTCCCAAGGATTAGAGGGTCCTTGTGCTCTTCGTCCATGTCCAACACCACAAAGTCGGTCGGAACTATCACGTTGCTGATGTTGACGGGAAGATCTTCAAGCATACCGACTGGAAGTCTCACGCTTCGGTCGGCCAGTATCAGGGATATTCTGCTCTCTCTGAACTTGGTAAAGCCTAGCTTTTTGGCAATGGAGTGTGGCATAAGGTTGATACTTGCCCCAAGATCGCACAAGCACTTATCAAACTTCAAGGGGCCTAAAGCGCAGGGTATGGTGAACGAGCCTGGATCTCCTAGCTTCTTTGGAGCTATCTCCTTATGTATGATTGCGCTGCACTCCTGACTCAATATCAAGACTTCCCCCTCGCCTTCTTCTGCCTTCTTGACAAATGTATCATTTAAAAATTTTGCATACTTCGGCATCATAGCTAGACAATCAACCAATGGAAGCTTCAGCTCTACGTTTCTCAAGTGCTTCTCAAACAAGGCTTTTTGTTTCTCAATCAGCTGCTTCTTGAAACGTCCAGGGAATGGGAAGCTTGGGTTTGTATGGTGGAGGAATGAAAGCTTGTTCCTCCTTGCTAACTTCCTCATCCTTTCTCTCCAAAATCGCTTCTTTCCCTTTCTTTGGCCTTGCAATGTAGACATTGTCAAAGGTGATCGCTTGATCATTCTCCCCCTCTTGAACCACAATGTCATCATTGCCTTCTACTCCAGACCGTGGTGCTAACTATTTACCACTCCTTAGAGTTATAACATTGGCATACTCCTTTGGATCTGTCTCACTTTTCCCAGGTAGGCTAACTTGGCCGCTAGAAGAGGCCTTTCCTTTTTCCAACTGACGAAGCCTGTTGTTGATGGTGCTTATCTGAGTAGATACCTCAGTAAGTGATGAATCTAGCCTGTTGTTCATATCAACAAACTTCTGGTTGGTGGATGCTTGCCCTTGTAAAAGCTGTTGGAACATAGCTTGTACCGGATCTTGTGTTTGAGCCTGCACTTGTTGCTGTTGAGGGGCAAAAACTGGTGGGTAGCCCTTGTTCCCTTGCTGCTGTTGACCTTGGAAGTTTCCCTGCCTTGGCCCTTGATAACCACTGTTCTGTACAAAGCCACCTTTGTTGAAAGGAACAAACTGTTACCCTTGTGTAGGAGGGTAGACTTGATCCTTTGGGTTTTCCATATTGGTGCTTCGGTATGAGAGGTTGTTATTGCCTTGGAACCTCTGAGTATACCCTTGTGGTTTGTTGTAGTCTACCCAGTTTGCTTCTTCAAACTCTTCTTGGGTTCCTTCCTCAAACACATTCAAGCCTTCTTCCACATAGTGAACATGTTTCTGATTTTGGAGCATCATCTTGTCTATCTTTTCGTGAAGGGACTTGAGTTCCTTCTTGTGTGAATCCAGCTCTGTACCCCTTGGTGCTCGGTCATAGTCCTCAGAGTAGTTGTCATCACTTAGTGCCAAGTTCTCTATCAACTCCATGCCTTCGGTTACCTCTTGACCCAAGAAGTTCCCTTTGCTTGCGGTATCAAGTAGCAAGCGGATTTTTGGCAATGCACCTCGGTAGATTGTGCTGAGGAGGGTCTCTTCTGAGAAACCGTGGTGAGGACAAGCTATGGTATAGTCCTTGAATCGCTCCATTGCNAGGTTCTACCATCTCTGTTCGCGTACGGTGTCGATCGATGCTCTCGGTGTCGATTGACGTTGATGTTTTGTGTCGATCGATGCTAGATGTGTTGATCGACGCTCGTGCAGCTTTGCGGTTCGTTCGTTCGAAATGGCCTAGTTCCTGGTTCAATGGGATTAGTTCCTGGTTCTTGTTGCTTCTGGTACTGAGATTAAGCATGCACCTGAAAAACAAAAATAAGAAACTAAATCAGTAACAAAAAATTAAAAACCTAGACAAAATTCTAATACTAGAAATCTGTAGGCAACAAATCTCCTTCCCCGGCAACGGCGCCAAAATTTGATATGCTCAAATTTACCCTAGAGCTACTCTCTCAAATTAAGAGATCATAGTAGTATTTAGGGATCGAATCCACAGAGAAGGGATAATCACTCATCAAATTTCTAATTTAAAATTAAGCTAGGAAGAATAAAAGTAAAGACAGAAAGCAATTAAAGACTTAGTAAATTCAGGAAATGAAATGCTAGGTTCAGTGAAATTCTCAGGTGATCTAAATTTAGGTCTAGGCGAATGTTAGGAAATATTAAGCACCGTTCTTGAACTTGAAACACTAATTTAAAATCAACTAACTCTCGCTGCGAAGATTATCTATACCTAAATTCCAGAAAACCAAATCTCTTTGCGAATTCAAACAATTCAGACAAGCATTAATATTAGGTTCAATTGTTCACAATATCATAAACCAAATCTCTTTGCGAATAGGTATTTTGCTCATCTAACATTAGTTCAGACAATTAATAACACTCTCGTGTCTACCAATTATCCTAAGATCAGATTCTAGGTCTCGAAGCTAAAATCAGCATTAAACACAAATCCAGATGGAGAACTCTAATGATTTTATCCTAACAATTTATAATCACCTTTGAAAAACCCTAAACCTAACAAACAAACTACGCAGACATGATCAATGAAACATAAATCATTATTTGAATAGAAAGCATAAAAGAAATCAGTAGAAGAAATAAAGGAGTTCCAAATTTGCTCTAAAGGAGACAAATTCTTCTCTCCAAAAACCTAAACTTCTATGATTCTTAAAGTATGAGAATATGAAGGCTAAACAATGCCTTGAAAACTATTTATAGAAGTGGATTTTCGTCCAGAGGCAATCTTGTAATTCTTCAGAACTTTGGGCAATTTCCTTTTTCTTATTGAAGTCGGCAAAACTCGTCGCTCTCGTCTGGTGTCGATCGACACACATGGTGTCGATCGACACTCTGTGTGTGATTCTTCTCTTCTGACTTCATCACTTCGCAGCTTCTTGCAGAATGCTCCAAAAAGATCCATAATCTCCAATTATGCTCCAAATGTAGTCCAACCTATAAAGACTCTAATAGGACTCTAAAAATATCAAAAGACTCTATAAAATCATTTATACCATGGTCCAAAAACGGGTAAAAACCATGATATATCAAACAGCCTTGTAAGTGGGTGAGCTATCTTTGAAAAGTCCTTGATAAATCACCTATAGAAGCCAGCGTGCCCTAAGAAACTTCTAATTCCTTTCACGTTCACCGGAGGCTCCAAGCTAACCATGACCTCAATCTTGGCTCTATCAACCTCAATACCCTTTTCTGATATCTTGTGACCTAGGACAATCCCTTCTCTGACCATGAAGTGACATTTCTCCCAATTGAGCACGAGATTAGTCTCCTCACATCTCTTGAGTACCCTGCAAAGATTAGACAAACAAAAACCAAAGGAAGAGCCATACACGGAGAAGTCGTCCATGAAGACTTCAAGCATCTCTTCAATAAGGTCAGAGAATATAGACATCATACACCTCTGAAAAGTTGCTGGTGCATTACATAACCCAAATGGCATCCTTCAAAATGAAAAGGTACCATAAGGGCATGTGAAAGTGGTTTTCTCTTGGTCATTAGGGTGAATTGGGATTTGGAAGAAACCGCTATATCCATCAAGAAAACAATAGTATGGGTGATTAGCTAGTCTTTCCAACATCTGGTCAATGAAAGGTAGAGGGAAGTAGTCTTTCCTAGTAGCTTTGTTTAGTTTTCGGTAATCAATACACATTCTATGACCAGTGAAGATCCTAGATGGTATCAACTCATCATTTTCGTTTTTTACAACTGTGATACCACCCTTTTTAGGTACCACATGAATGATATGTCTATATTTTGCATCATTTTAGCATCCATTTAGTATAAGTTTCTCATCATTTAGGAGCCTAATTAAGCATCATTGTATTGCATTTTGATCATTTAGAGTACTAGAAGGATGGCATAGCAAAGGAAGGGCAAGAAATCATCAAGAAGAGGAAGAGAAGCAGTCAAATTAGAAGCAAAAGTCTTGAAGAAGCATATTGAGCATTTAGAGGCGCAAATTGTATNAATTCTCTATCAACTCCATGCCTTCGGTTACCTCTTGCCCCAAGAAGTTCCCTTTGCTTGCGGTATCAAGTAGCAAGCGGATTTTTGGCAATGCACCTCGGTAGATTGTGCTGAGGAGGGTCTCTTCTGAGAAACCGTGGTGAGGACAAGCTATGGTATAGTCCTTGAATCGCTCCATTGCTTCACTGAATGTTTTATTCTGCCTTTGGGCAAAACCACTTATCTCGCTTCTAAGTCTAGCTGTCCTTGTGGAGGAGAAAAACTTTGACAAGAAGGCTTTCTTGCAATCAGCCCATGAAGTAATAGTGCCTTGTGATAGTCTTCTCCCAATGGCGAGCCTTGTACCCAAGTGAGAAAGGGAACAAGCGAAGCTTGAAGCTATCTTCGGAGATACCATTTATCTTGATCATCCCACATACTTGTTCAAAGTTGTCCAAGTGCTCTAGAGGATCCTCCAATGCAAGGCCATGGAACTTGCTATTCTGAACCATTGAAATGAAGCCTGGCTTGATTTCAAAGTTATTGTTTTGCACAGCTGGTGGTGTGATACCATATCTATTGGTGTGAGTGTTTGGTGCATCACCCGCACCAATGATACGTGGCATCCTCTGAGCGTGGTGAGGGTTTCCATTACCCCTACCATCTGGAACATGTTGTGGAGGAGCCTCTTCCTGGTCTTGATCAGCCATGACTTCCTCAACAATACCCGGTTGCTCTGTTTCCTCACAAACTTGCCCTTTTTTTTTTCTCTTCTCAAACGTGCACTCCCAAGTAGATGAATGTTGTCCAAAGGTTGTAACGGATTGTTTGCACCATTAGAACGCAGGTTCATGTACCTGAGATCACAATGAGCAACAAAGAGAAATCAGTACCAACAAAGTAAAAAGAAAGAAAAACTTCGTCCCCACTAAACTTGAAATCCTAATAGGTAGAAACAATCCCAAAATTTGACAACGGCGCCAATTGATAACTAGCTTTTTAAGCTGTTAAGCAAAACCTTAGAATGATCATGTCATTGCAATACTTAAGGATCAATCCAAATTGGGGTTGAACAATACCAAGAACACACAAGTTTTGTGAATCTAAGTGAAATCCGAATAATAGGGGGGTAAAACCGAACTAAAATGATTGCTACTATGAGAATACTTGGAAAACTATTTTAAAACTTCAGGAAGGATGTCTACTAGATAGCTAAAGACTTCTAGGAATTTTTAGCAAGCAACTACTAGTTTTAGAAAATTAAAATCTAAGATGCGATAAAACAGAGAGAATCTAGTTAAAGAAAAGGATTTTTGAAAACTAGAAATAAAAATCTAATGAACTCGAAACTTTACCAGGATGCGAAATACACTACTTAGGGATTTCTAAAATACTAACTAATGCAAGAACACTACCTTACGAATTTATAAAACTAATAATGTAAGAAAAAGACTACTAAATGATTTTTAAGCTAAAGATGAAAACTTTGAGCTAAAGGAGATTGGTTTTGTGTTTTTAAAAGCTAAGGAAGGATCTGTGTTTGGGGATCATGTTTAAAGGGGTTCAAGTTCGAGTCTTTGGATTTATAAAATGGATCTACTCATCTCTTGTGAGCTCTCTCTAAACCTTGAGAAACATGGCTTAGTCTTACCCATGGTTTGTGGTGTAAGACCTTTTCTCACTTCTTCCTCCTAACCCATTGGTCGTGGTGGAAAGAAGAGGCCAGAAACATGATGTTTAGATCTCAAACAATGGTCTCACTAACCCTCCTCGCATCTATGGTGTGTAGGAAGGGATGAGTTAGTGTCTTGGACTTGGTTTTAAGGGATTCCCTTGAACTTTCTAGGAACAGGAAATCCCTGGAATCACAGAGGTCTTTCTCAAGATCCTCTTTCCTTAAACCCCCAAATCCAAGAAGAGATTTTGGTTAAAAACTAAAGGAAACCAAAGCTCAAGCCTTTAACCCCTCTAATCCCCCCCAAACGCAAAGCCAAGGAGGATTACGCACTCCTCATGATCGAATCACTCACAAACATAAGTTTTGAGTGATTCAACATGCTGGGATTAAGCTTAAAGAAAGATTGATGCAAATAAAAACTAGAAATACTTGGATTCAAATCAAGAAGTAAAAGGTTTTTTTTCTCAAAACTTAGAACATGAAAAGCTTGAGAGAAAATTGTTTTTTCGACCTACAATAGAAAGATGACAATGAGAATATTCTACATTGATCCCAAAAAGATTCGGATTAGCTGTCATCAAAACTGGTCCCAAGAAAAAGCAAGAAAAACAAAAAGCATAAAGCAAAGGGGATAAGGCGGCGCCTGGCGTCAGAGATCGAGCTCGGCAGTCGATCTCTTGGGTCGATTTGGACTTGGTCGAGTAGCTTGGTCGATCTCTCCACTCGATCTCCCTGCCGCCCATGCGAACTCTCTGCCTCGGTCGATCTTCCTACTCAATCTCGTCTAGATCTGGTCAGCTGCTCGATCGTCTACTCGATCTCGTCTAGATCGAGTACTTTGGTCCGATCAGCTACTAGATCTCGGCTCCATTCTCCTTGTGAAAGTCCTTCTTGGTGCTTCCACGAACTCCTGAGCTATCCCCTCGAACATTCCTCAAACTCCAGCATAGATTCCAAGACTCCAAGTGCTAAACAACCTGAAAAGTATGCAAATATGCAAGAAAATATGCAAATGCTAATGCAAGGAGTTCTAGAACCTAAAATGTTGTAAATGATGCAAACTAAGCTATAATGCAGTATTTATAGATGAAAATCTACCCTAAATGCAAGCTAAATATGCGAAATATGAGATTATATAATTTTCTCCTCGGGGGATTCGTGTCAACTCGAATTCGTCGAAGTCTTTTGCGAGTTTCTGGACTATGCTTAGGTATGCATCCATCCTCCCGTCTATTTCGGTATACTCTCCGTTGAATTGATTGGCGAAAAGTTGGGAATCGCATAAAGCCCGAATTTTTCGAACCTTGGTCCCTTGGGCAAGCCTGAGTCCCGCGATCAGAGCTTTGTATTCGGCTTCGTTGTTGGACGCGTTAAACGCCAGTCTGAAGGATTGCTCGAGGATTTCTCCTGTTGGGGATGTCAAGCGGATCCCAACTCCTGAGCCTTGTTTCGATGATGAACCATCTACGTGAAGTATCCAAGTGGTGTTCTGAGATCGTTAGTTCCGTGGATCAGGAGTTGTACCCGGAAGTCGGTGAGGACTTGGGACTTGGCGCATGTCTTGCTTCCGTACTCGATGAAGTATTCGCTAAGTTCGATCGCCCATTTTGCTAGTCTCCCGGATTGGCTCGGGCTGTATAGTATAGCTCGCAGCGGGAACGACGTCAGTATTACGATGGAGTGTGATTGAAAGTAAGGCAATGTATAGGTAAAGGGGCTCTCGTTTCACCGGTTTAGCCAGCACGGGTGGTGTCATTAAGTACTTTTTCATCTCTTGAAAGGCCGCCTCGCACCTCTCCATCCATTTGAACTTTTTGTTGCCGCGGAGCGTGTCGTAAAAGGACAGGCATTTGTCTGTCGATCTTGAGATGAATCGGATCAGCGCGGCGACGCACCCGGTCAGTCGTTGCACCTCTCGTTTAATCTTTAGTGAGGCCATCCGGATCAATGCATCGATTTTTTTGTGTTACCCTCGATGCCTCGGCTGATCACTAGGTATCTGAGGAATTCGCCAGATGTCACCGCCAACCTACACTTCGTTGGGTTGAGCTTCATGTTATGGCGGTTGAGCTGCTCGAAACATTTTGTTAGATGGGCGACGTGGTTGCTTCATTCAAGTGATTTCACCAGCATATCGTCGATCTAAACTTCCATCGTCTTTCCCAGCTATTCGGTGAACATCTTATTGACCAACCGTTTATACGTGGCTCCGGCGTTTTTCAGTCCGAACAGCATCACTTCGTAACAGTATATACCTCTATCGGATATGAACGATGTATTTTATTGATCATCGTAATTCATTAGAATCTGATTGTACCCAGAAAAAGCGTCCATAAACGAGAGGAGCTTGTTGTCCGCGGTCGCTTCGACGAGACGATCGATGTGGGGAAGAGAGAAACTGTAGCGACCCAACCTGATAATCCTAACCAGGTCGGCCGTACCGAGTCTAACTCTAGCCAGGTTGCGAAACTTAACAAATTTTTCGAACTTTCTTTAACTTAAACAAGCATAAGCGATTCTCAAAACATTCATCTTATTGCATAATTAACCAATTCCAAGACATAAATCCGGGGTTCGCAAAACTTAGGCAAATCTGTTCTAAGTCATAAAACAGTAAATCCAAAACCAATAACCAGAACAAGTCTAAATAGATAAACGCCCAAATCCCAATCCTAATCAACTTCTTTCTTCACTGCCTTTCAAGTCCGCCTTCAAGACTAAACATCTCGGATAACAACGCTACCTGCACACTCCACACATAAGAGAGGCATAAGCATTATCACAAATGCTTAGTGAGTACGGTCATCCCGTACCACTGGCTAATATCAGAAACACAGTAAACACAGTACACACAGTAAACACAGTAAACTGTAAACAACAGTAATCAGTAAACACCGGTAATCCAGTACACTCAGGTACTCAGTAAACATCAGTAATCCAGTACACTCAGGTACTCAGTATCCAGTACACTCACGTACTCAGTATCCAGTACACACACGTACTCAGTATCCAGTACACTCACGTAATCAGTAACAACAGTAATCCCGGTTCGATGATCATCTCAACTACTTGTGCATTACTCACGGCCATCGGTTCTACTCAAGCGAGAATCATACATCCCCTTGAGCTAGTAACACGATCCGGACACTCACACAAATAGTTAGACACCACGGTTGAACCACAGGTATTAAGTACCAATCGCATTCACAGAAATCACATTGACCTTGCTAAGTATTATCTCTAACTTACACAAGCAATCAATGAAACCAGACAACTTAACAATTCTACGATTCCAGGTACCTACTACAGTCACGCACTCACCTTAGACACAAGGAAAACGTTTCAATCGGATGAAACTCGGTCAGAAACAGAATCAGTCGATCACAGCCGTGAACACTCGGCTAGCGATACGACCAGAACAGGCGGAATCCAATTCCTCTCGGCTAACTTCCTAACCGGTCACTTTTTCTCGACCCAAAATTTGAATCCACTCGGAAACAGCACATAAAACACAGATTAGTCGAACCACAGTCGACAGAATCGCAATCGGGAATGAATTAGCCGAACACTTACCGAAATCTCTCGGACGGTTCGAAGTGTTCTCGGCTAACTCTCAATCTAACATATTTCCTCGGCTAATCTCTCGGATTCCTCGTCTAACTCACGCCTAAAACCAGATACACGATTATCTCTCGGTGATAATCGATCCAGAATGCAAATTACCCAGTGAAACTCATATTACCTCAGCTTTCTCTCGGACTCTCGCGATCCGATCGAGAAATCTCTCGGCCAAACGAACTTCCCTCGAGAAATCGACCCTTCCCGTTCGTTTCTCTCGGAGAAAACTCTCGGACACTCGACGAAATACGCGATTACTCGGTGGCTCTCGGAAATCTCTCGGTGACTCTCGGATTCTCTCGGGTGAAAATCGGCCTTCACGTTTCTCTCGAGAAAAATTATGCGGCTGCCGAGCAATGTCACGATTTTTCTCCTTTTATACTTCGGGAAACCTAGCGTCCCGGTTATCTATCGGCCAAACTCGGTCAGATTCTATTTTCTCTCGGTTGGAAAAAAACCGGTCGAGCAACATCGAGTGAACCACGATTTTACCCGAGTAAAACCCACTTTTAGCCGAGTAAAAACATGGCCCAAGGCCCATCTTCCACACTTAGTCAAATTTCCACAATCTTTACTCGGTCCAACCTCAGTACCATACTTAACCTCGCGAACGTACCACGTACGGTACCAACAGACCTTGCCGACGTACCACGGTACAGTACCACAGACCACACAAACGTACCACACACACGTACCACGGACGTACCACAGACGTACCACACACCCGTAGCACGGACATACCACAGACGTACCACACACCCGTAGCACGGACGTACCAAACACACGTACCACGGTATGGTACCACGAACGTACCACTGTACAACACACATTTACAGAAACGGACGAACCTCCACTGTACCAGAACATATACACAACAGCCATCCCATGACCCGCACAACCATACTTAGGATTTCTGGTCGCGGATGCTATAATTCTCCCCCACTCAGTTTGCATTCATCCTCGAATCAGGCTCTTCCTCAGGAAGTTTCTCAAACCATTTCGGGTACCTTGTACTCATCCTTGACTCTACTTCCCAAGAAGTTTGTTCATCGCCATTACAGTCCCACAGAACTTTGATCATCTTGATTACTTTACCACGCTCAACCTTCTCTTTCCGGACAACCACACGGATCGGTCTACCCTCCACGATCAGATCCTCTTGCAGCTCAGGAGGTGGTTCAGATATAACATTCTCACGTTCGGTCATGTGCTTCCTCAGATGTGACACGTGAAACACATGGTGGTAAGCACTCATTTCTGGCGGTAAGTCCAACTTATACGCCACGGACCCAATCCTTTCCAGAATCAGGTACGGCCCCATGTACCTCGGATTCAACTTAGCATCAAACGTTGCTCGGCTTTTCCCTTTGTAGGTAATAGCCTTCAGATAAACCAGATCGCACACATTGAACTCCAAGTCCCTACTACGCTTATCGGCATAACTCTTTTGCCGGTCTTGAGCCTCTTTCAGAAACCGAATCTTTTCAGTAGTCTCCTCGACTATCGCGGGTCCTAACTCACTCCGCTCCCCCACTTGGGTCCAACACAACGGTGTTCTGCATGGCCATCCATGCAACGCCTCATACGGAGACATATCAATGCTCCCTTGGTAACTGTTGTTATACGCAAACTCAGCCAATGGCAAATGACTATCCCAGTTACCGCCCCAGTCCAGTACACACGCTCTCAGCATGTCCTCTAACGTCCTGATGGTCCTCTCAGACTGACCATCCGTTTGCGGATGATACGCAGTATTCATGTGTACCTTCGTCCCAAACGCTTCTTGGAACTCCTTCCATAATCGTGAAGTAAACTTCGGATCACGATCAGACACAATGCTCACTGGCACACCATGAAGTTTCACGATCTCATCGATATATAACTCCACCAGCTTAGCCACTCCATCAGTCTTGCTCATCGGCAAGAAATGAGCAGACTTGGTCAATCGATCCACAATGACCCAAATCGCATCATGCTTATTCTTAGTCTTCGGTAAACCCATCACAAAGTCCATTGTGATCATATCCCATTTCCACTTTGGCATTGGTAATGTTTGCAACAAACCACTCGGAAACTGGTTCTCTGCCTTAATCAACTGGCAGGTCGGACAACTGGCCACCCACTTGACCACCTCCCGCTTCATCCCGACCCAATGATAGTACCTTTTCAAATCGCGGTACATCTTGGTCATTCCCGGAAATCTCGACTGATGTGACTCCTTAAGGATCTCTTCCTTTAACTCTTTCACATTAGGAACACATACTCGGCCATTCAACACAATCGTCCCATTGTTTGAAGTTTGATACTCGGTCTTCTCAGCCTTTGACATCTTGTTCAGATTCTCGTCATCTTCTTGAGCTAGCCGGATCCTTGTTAACAAGTCAGCCTGATCCGCAGCTCCCAGGCCCAACGGTTCCGTATCCTCAGTCAGAACGTTCAGCCTTAACGTCCTTAGGAGATTCACCACTCCTTCCACGTCCTTAGCAGATGATACACTAGCTCTTCTCCGGCTTAGTGCATCGGCAACCAGATTAGCCTTTCCCGGATGATAGGCTATCTCCTGATCGTAGTCAGCAACTAACTCCATCCATCTCCGTTGCCTCAGATTCAGCTCAGGTTGAGTGAAGATGTACTTCAAACTCTTATGATCGGTAAACACGTGAACCTTCCCACCATACAAGTAAGATCGTCATATCTTTAATGCAAAGACCACGGCCGCCATCTCCAAGTCATGCGTAGGATAATTCACTTCATGCTTCCTTAGTTGCCTTGACGCATATGAAATCACATTCCCGTGTTGCATTAGGACACAACCTAGTCCTTTCCCACAAGCATCCGGGTACACCACGTACGGTTCATCCGGCTCAGGTAGAGCCAACACTGGTGCACTAGTCAGCATCCCTTTTAGCTTTGTGAAACACTCCTCACACTCGGCTGTCCATACGAACTCAACGTCCTTCCCGGTCAAGCGTGTCATCGGCTGAGCCATACTTGCAAAGCCTTTAACAAAACGCCTATAGTAGCCAGCCAACCTCAGAAAACTCCTTATCTCAGACGCATTCTCGGGTCTCGGCCAATCCGCAATGGCCTTAATCTTATCAGGATCCACGGACACTCCCTTGTCCGAAACAATGTGACCCAAGAACCCAATGTGCCGTTGCCAAAAGCTACACTTGCTCAGCTTGGCAAACAACTTCTGCTCACGCAGCTTCTCCAGAACGATCCTCAGATGCTTCTCATGGTCTTCCGGATTCTTTGAGTACACTAGGATGTCGTCTATGAAAATAATCATAAACTCATCCAAGTACTCTCTGAACACGCCATTCATCAACTTCATGAATGCAGCTGGCGCATTCGTCAAACCAAACGGCATGACCACAAACTCGTAATGACCATACCTCGTCCGAAAGGCAGTCTTCCGAACGTCCGGTTCGTCTATCGGTATTTGATGATACCCAGAAGCCAGATCAATCTTCGAGAACCAAGTAGCACCCCTAAGCTGGTCCAACAACTCGTCTATCCTTAGGAGTGGATACTTGTTCTTCACAGTAACACGGTTCAACCCTCGGTAATCGATGCAAAACCAGAAGATTCCATCCTTCTTCTTTACGAACAGAACAAGTGCGCCCCATGGTGAACTGCTTGGCCTTACAAATCCCTTGTCCAGCAGATCAGCCAACTACTTCTTCAATTCAGCCATCTCGGCCGGAGCCATTCGGTACGGTGCCTTAGACACTGGAGCAGTTACCGGCTCAACTTCAATCGTGAACGGATCTAAACGAGCCGGTGGCATTCCCGGCAAGGCTTGGAAAACGTACTCAAACTCTTGTACCACTAGAATGTCCTCTAACTCTACGTCTGGTCCAACCTCAACTGAAGATATCGTCGCTAGATATGCTTCACAACCTTTCTCCAACATCTTCTCTGCTTGCATTGCCGAAACAACCAAGCTACCAGAAGTCGGTCTAATTCCTTGGTAAACCAGAACTTGGCCATCCCTTTCGAACTTGACCCTGCCGCGGTGACAATTCAGATGCGCCTTATGCTTACCGAGCCAATCCATACCGAGGATGACATCGTAAGTCTTAACTTCGCAAATCACCAAGTCCGCTGGCATATCAAACTCGCCAATCCGGACAGCAATGTTGCGAACGGTCCCTAGTGGATACATCACTTGGCCTCCAGCCGCCTTCACTAGTCCGAACTCTTCCCCGGGTTCCTTCTGGGATCCTCCTTTCCCAATCATCCCTGGATTAACAAAACAATGACTCGCTCCGGAGTCGAACAGAACATGGGTTTCCACCTCACCCATTAATAAGGTCCCTACATTCAATCCTTAGAATGCTAAGACACTTAACAGAACACACAGANCTTCTCTGCTTGCATTGCCGAAACAACCAAGCTACCAGAAGTCGGTCTAATTCCTTGGTAAACCAGAACTTGGCCATCCCTTTCGAACTTGACCCTGCCGCGGTGACAATTCAGATGCGCCTTATGCTTACCGAGCCAATCCATACCGAGGATGACATCGTAAGTCTTAACTTCGCAAATCACCAAGTCCGCTGGCATATCAAACTCGCCAATCCGGACAGCAATGTTGCGAACGGTCCCTAGTGGATACATCACTTGGCCTCCAGCCGCCTTCACTAGTCCGAACTCTTCCCCGGGTTCCTTCTGGAATCCTCCTTTCCCAATCATCCCTGGGTTAACAAAACAATGACTCGCTCCGGAGTCGAACAGAACATGGGTTTCCACCTCACCCATTAATAAGGTCCCTACATTCAATCCTTAGAATGCTAAGACACTTAACAGAACACGCAGACAAAGAAAACTCAGAAAACGTAAGTACTAAACTTACCAGTGATCGGTCGAGACGTGGTCGGATCTCCGGTACCTTTCGCGGTCGCAGTATACACCCTTGGCATGATCGCCTGCTTCTTAGCTGGTGGCGCCAGTGCCTCTCCTGCACGCTTAGGATGAGCAGCCACTTGCCCGGCCGCTCCCGACTTTGGACAGTCACGCTTGTAGTGTCCCGGCTGTCCACAGCCAAAACAAACCACGGACGTGTTAACCCCATCTGACACTCTCGCCAACCTCGTGTCCGGCTCAGGACAATCCCGAATCTGATGCCCCAAGCTGCCACAACGGAGACAACCTCCGGATGCACGCCTACACGAACCCAAATACACCCTTCCGCAAGATCCACACACACTGCGACTCCCACTCGACTTAGTTGGAACACCCTTTCCAAACTTGCGGTTATGTCCTCCAGACGAATTACCACTCTTGGCCACCGACACCACGGTCTTAGCCTTAGACAAAGCCTCCTCTGCTTGCCCATACTCCAGTAGTGCCGCTTTCTAAACCAGATCTGCGACCGTTGCAAAGTCACGCACCAAACAACCATTACGCAGCTCGACCCTTAGTCCGCTCATGAATCTTCGGATCAGCTTGTCCTCCGTATCATAGTCACGTCCCACATACTTGCGTAACAGGTTGAATTCAGTCTCATACTGCCGAACCGTCTTGGTTCCTTGGCGCAGATACAGAACAGTTCTGGTTGAGAACCACGGACGTACCACGGTATGGTACCACCAACGTACCACTGTACAACACACATTTACAGAAACGGACGAACCTCCACTGTACCAGAACATATACACAACGGCCATCACATGACCCGCACGACCATACTTAGGATTTCTGGTCGCGGATGCTACAAAAACTGTCCTTCGGCTCGTCATTGTTGGCCTGCTCGGCCTTCAGTAACTGCTATAAAGATTTTTTGGCCCCATATTTCGCCTGTCGTTTCGTCTTTACTTTTTTGTGGATCGTTTCTCTTTTCGCCTCGGTTTTGGGATTTCTGAGCTTATGTTCGACCATGAAGCACATCCACGATTATTTTTGGTTTCTCCAGATCGTTTGAATTTCGTTGGTTCCGGGGAATTTCAAACAGAGATGGTAGGTCGATGATATAAGCATGGATACTTATACCTCAGAAGCTAGCAAGGAAAGGAGCCGTGGAGCTAAATGAGATGGAGCTAAGCTTGTAGCTGAGGGAGAAGGAGACCTTGTAGCTGATTCTGGAAAAACTAAGGAGATGAGGATCACACACCACCAGTCATTACACTCAGGAGAGCCCCCTGATCGAGCTACACCAAGTCAGAATCAAGTCATAACTGAAGAAGAAGTCCTTAAAACAAAGAAGAGGCCATAAGAGTTATTTAAGGAAACTTGGAGAGAGAGCACATTTTATTCGACCCACCCTCATATTCTATATTCTCAGAAGACATTAGAAGATATACAACCCATTATACATGCTGGAAACCGGAGGCAAACCAAAAGAGAACCATCAAATCCACCAAAACCACCAAATCGTCCAAAAATAAGCCTCTACCGAGCTAGATAAGGAAACCAAATATAAATGTCTATCCAAGGCATTATATGCGACCTCCCCTCTGTCCACTGAAGCCCACACGAGCCTTGCCACACCAGAACACGTCCAGAAGTCGTCCCACTTAAAACCAAACGGCTAGAAACATTAAAGCCTAACGGTTAGGATAATAGAGTCAAGATCAGATCCCATCTTTGTTGCTTTTCATTTACTTTAGTTACCATTTTATTTATGTGTTTCTGAGCACTATATAAGCTCATATCCTTTGTACTTTTCATTCACCAAGTTTTATCAATCAAAGATTATTTTTGTTTAAAAGAAATCTATGTTTGCATTCAAATTTTGTTCCTGCGATTTACTTAGTTTTTCTTTGAGAGAATCAGAAAACTAGTAAGGCGTGTAGAGACTAATTTTTCTTGTGAGATTAGCCCTTAAGAATTTAGGATCTAAACTCTGGTGTTTGGAGTTCAAACACAATCGGTTTTCAATCACACAAACCACTCATCCATCCATTTCGGCTTAAGTGAAGATTTCCAGAGAAACAATACTTGGATCATTTCCAGGCTTGTGTCACTTTTGTGTCGAGGATGCTGTGTCGATCGAGCTAGATTTTTTTCCGTCAGAGCTCGAGTCATCACAATTTTCTACTGGTGTCGATCGACACTCAGTAGTGATGTCGATCGACAATAACTCTGCAACTGGAGAATCGTGTTCTTCATCTATCTCTTCGATATCTTCAAAGCACAAACTCCTTTTCAGCACTAGTTGAAAGCTTCTTTCATTCTGAATCGTGATAGCATTCACAAGATGCCTCGAATTCACGTCTGTCTTTCCAGGAAGGAATCCTTCTTATCTGTTGACAGCTCCTACAGTTTGAGCAACTTGAACATCCAGCTTCTTCACATGAGAGGCCAAGCTCTCAATCTTCCCATTCAGGTCCTGGTACAGTGAATCAACCTTTCCATTGAAATCCACTGTTATCTTCTGCTGTCCTTCCAGAAGTTGCTCTAGCATAGACTCCACCTTAGTGTCTTGTGTAGGGGCCTTTTCGTAAGAAGAAGAACCATTAGTCCTTGTGAAGCTGTTATTCTAAAAAGGCTTCTTGAAGGAGGAACCAATTCCTTGCTGATTGCCAAATCTATGTCCTTGAAAACCAGCAACATTGATGTAATTGACTTCTTCTTGCTTTGGATCAAAGGTCTCCACTTCTGCAGCAAACTGGACTTGCTTCTTCCCCACCAAGAGATCCAGCTTCTTGTTCACCTCAGCTATTTGGATTCCTCCAGTTACCCCAACGTTTTGTCTTCTCTCAAAGTCTGCATTTTTGGTGTTGTTGCAAGAGGCCAAATTCTCTATAAGCATCATCGCGTCCTGCGGGTATCTGGTGTTGAAGTTACCATTTCTTGCAGCGTCTAAAGCCATCTGGTACCTCCAATTAATCCCTCGGTAGAAGATACCGAGAAGCTGCGGTTCGATGAAACCGTGATGTGGGCAGTCCCTTTGGTAAGCCTTGAATCTCAACCAAGATGACTAGAATGCTTCAGTAGGTCCTTGGGAGAATGTAGTGATCTTTTTCCTTAGCTCTTCGGACCTTGCATCATCAAAAAAATTGCATAAGAATGAATTCTTTGTTTCTTCCCAAGTGGTTAGTGAACCTGGATCCAGTTGCTTTAGCCAGTATGATGCATGTCCAGCAAGCGAGTAAGGGAAAAGCTTGGAGAAGAAATAATCTAAGTCCTCAAATCTCTCAATGTGATCCATGGGGTGTTCATTGGGAAGACCATGGAAAGGATGCTGAGCCACCATTGTGTAGTAGGCTATCTTCAGCTCGAAATCGTTCCTCTGAAATGCAGGAGGACGAATCGCAGCTCTATTAGCATAGAACTAGTCTGGTCGGTTGTACTCGCCATGAGTTCTTCTTCCACGTCCAGCTTTTGCAGGGGTGATTTGTCTCGGTTGCTCGATGATAACAGCTCCAGTATCATCAAGTCTCTGGCCACGATTATTTCTTCTATTTCCGTCCTAATCCGTGAAGTTGCCCGCCTCGTCACGAATCATAATCACAGGTTATGCCATCTCTTTCTGCGCAGGGTGTCGATCGATGCTATCAGTGGTGTGGATGGACACTAAGGGGTATCGATTGATGCTCTATGTGGTGTCGATCGACACTCGTACAGTCTTTCGCTTCGTACGTTCGAGACGGCCTAATTCCTGGTTGAGTGCGATTAGTTCCTTGTCCTTGTTGCTTTTGGTACTGGGCATGCACCTGAAACAAAAGATAGAAAACTAAATTAGTAACCAAAAACAAAATTTAAAAAAAACCTAGACAAAATTCTAATACTAGAAATCTGTAGGCAACTAATCTCCTTCCCCGGCAACGGCGCCAAAATTTGATATGCTCTCAAATTTCCCCTAGAGCTACTCTCTCAAATTAAATGATTAGTCGTAGTACTTATGGATCGAATCCACATGGAAGGGATAATCACACAGCAAATTTCTAAGTTCGAATTAAGTTAAGTGAGAATGTAAAACTAAAAAACAGCAAGTAATTAAAAACGGTGTAAGTTCAGGAGACGAAACGCTAGGTTTAGTGAAATTCTAAGGTGAATCCAAATTGCAGGTCTAGATAGAATGTTAGAATATTATTAAGCACTGTTCTTGAACTTGAAACACTAATGTAAAATCAACCAACTCTCGCTACGAAGATTATCTATGTACAAACCCTAGAATTCCAAATCTCTTTGCAAATCCCATCAATTCAGACAAGCATTAATAACAGGTTCAATTGTTCACAAAATCCCTAGACCAAATCTCTTTGCGAATAGGTATTTTGCTCATCTAACATTAGTTCATGCAATCAATAATACTCTCGCATCTATTAATTAACCTAAGATCAGATTCTAGGTCGCGAAGGTAGAATAAGCATTAAACACAAATCCAAATGAAGAACTCTAATGATTTTATCTTAACAATTTAATTCAACCTAACGATTCATCAATCAACTTTGAAAAACCCTAAAGCAAACAAGCAAACTACTCAGACATAACTAATGAAACAGAAATCATAATTTGAATAGAAAGCATGAAAGAAATCAATAAAAGAAATAAGGGGTTCTAAATCTCTCAAGAACAGAGTATAAGATTTTTCTCCACAAAAGCTCTATAAAATCTCTCTAAAATATTGTGTGTGTTCTAACCAATTGCTGAAAACAATATTTATAGGCTAAAACACGAGCTGGACACTTTTGAAAATAAGGAAAACTTTTTAGGCAATTTCTTTTTCTTCAATCTTGTGAATGTCGCGACGGTCTTCATCCAAGTTCAATCCGACTTCATCTTTTCATCAGCTTCTTCCACAATGCTCCAAAATGCTTCAAAATCTCATATTATACTAAAAACGTACCTGAACCTGCAAAGACTCTAATAGGACTCTAAAAATAACAAAAGACTCTATAAAAATACTTATATCATGGTCCCAAAACGGTAAAAACCATGATATATCACACGGTAGACGTCATCTTTCGCGAAACCCTTACAAAGATGGGCGTTGATTTGTCCGAAATAAGACCGATCCCGTGCCCTCTAACTGAATTTTCTGACGAGACAACTATGACAATGGGCACGATTAGACTACCAGTCCTGGCGGAAGACGTGACTAAGGTCGTCAACTTCTCCGTAACAGAAGGTCCCCCGGTATACAACATTATCATAGAAATTCCATGAATTATTTCAATGAGAGCCGTAGTATCGACTGACACAATCCTTGAAATCTCTCCAAGAAATGTAGCCTCTGAAATCGTTGCTTCTAGCTTAATGGGGGTGGAATGAAGACTTGAATGATGGAAAGTCGGTTGGTTTGATGACCTTTACTCCAAAGGTTAGACTCTTCTAACTCAAGGGCTAATCCACGCAAGAGTATAGGAGATTCTACATGTTCTTACAAGCTCTCTGATCCCTCAAAAGAACTTAATAAAACGCAGGAACACTTTGTAAGCAAAGACAAGATTTCTTTGAAACAAATAAAATACTTTCTAACTAATAACTTGGTTGAAGGATGAATTACAATGAAATCGAAACTGAGTTTGTATAGGCTCAATATGCAACGGTACTATATTCTAAAACAAAAAAAGAAATCACAAAAATTAAATGTAAAAAGAGCTGTGGCAGACTTGATGAGAAAATCGGCTAAATGGGGCAAGTTGTGATAATGCTTGAGTCTTGAGAGCTTGGGTGTGAATGTGTGATGTCTTGGAACGTCTAGATATACTGAATAAGTCACCAAAACGCAGCAGAAATGAAGATATAGCCGTTGGAGAGTCAAGATACCAAGTGTGAACCTGTTGAATGTCTTTGGAACCAAATAAGGCAAGCCGAGGATCCTTTGGTTAAAAATAGGATTACTTTCAAACCAGAACCGATATTGCCATGATTCCAATTCGATGAGCTTTCTGGTTGTGTCAAGATTTGACGCCAAGTTGGTTTGTTGCTTAATTCCTTCTAGTTCGGTCGGAATCATTCAAATAGTGAGCCTAGGTCCAAATCGGGAAAGCTCCGGTTTACCCTACTTGTAAAATTAATATCTCCTAAACCAAAATGAATTTGGTCTTGATTCCAACTCTCCGTAGACCTCTGATGAGTTGTGAATCCAAAATTTTTTTGATTTGTTGCTTGGTTCATCTTGTTTTGCATCATTGCCATCATGGCTTGCATAGCTCTCCATAACTCCAATAACTGATCGTAGCTCTTCTTTGAGTCCATAGGATCTTTGAATGGGTTTAAAACATGTAAACCGATTTGCCTCATTAAAACCTTTCCTGGAAAACCCATTGGGATAAAACCAATGATAAGGAAAAAGAGTGCAATTAGCCACATCCCATTTGTAAGCCTTAGCTCACATGTCTCCTTAGCTTTCCTCAGCTTCATGTTCTCCTCTTCATGCGTACTGATTCCGTGCTCCTTGTCAAATATTGATGTATTAGCATTGATGTTTACATCATACTCTCCCCCTTGAAGAGGTTTTGTCCTCAAAACAATAGCATCTGCACCAAGTAAATCTAAGTTAGTTTCTGAAAAAAAATTCAGGTTTAAGTAACTTACCTTGGGATTTTTCTGATTTTTCTGGAAATAGATGCTGAATAAGTGAGGTGAATGGAATGTCTCTTGCTTCAGTAAGCGCCAATGTTGGTCTCAGCTTAGGTATTGAAGGTTTCTCTTCCTTGTATTCCACAGTCTCATGCTGGTAGACCACGTTTTTGCTCTCCTGATCTTTAAAACCTCTTTCTTCATTTTGGGGCTTGATTTGATCAGCTTGGTTTCCTTGAAGGAGAATATCATGTGATATGGGGTCTGGTGCTCGAGGTGGAAGTATATCAGGTGGCTTTGGCTCCTTGTAATGTTGGTATGGTTCGTTGGACAAGCTGGTTGCTTCAGCCCTAAGGCGCTCAAGGCTGTTGTTGTACTCTGTTCTGAATGTGTTGAGATTCTCAGTAAATTCCTGCATCATTGCCATCATGGCTTGCATAGGATCTGCTGGTGGTATGTTGTCTCCCATGGTACCTGGGGTAGGAGCTTTTACCTCTGATACCAATGACACAATCCTTGAAATCTCTCCAAGAAATGTAGCTGATAAACAGGATTTTAACCAGTTTGATAATCAAAACCTAAAGGTTCTTTTGCGTTGTAGTACTTTAGGTGTCAATCCAACCTTAGGGTGAAAGATATTAGAAATACAAGAGTTATATGAAGCTAAGCAACATTCGGATTAATTGAGGAAGAATTCTAAAACAATTACTTACGGTTAATAAACAGACATGAAAACAATTTTAAAATCCCTACAGAAGTGTTATACAACTACTAGAAGACTCCTAAATAATAAAACAACCGATCTACTAATTTAATAAATTCAAAACGTAAAACCGGATTAACTAGTAGATTTGATGGTGAGTAGCAAGATATTTTAAAAACTATTTATAAAAATCAAACGACTACGAACTCAAGTACAGACAGTAAAATAAGATTCTAAGCAATTTCTAAAATATTAAAATTAGCAAGAACACAATTTTACAAAGTTATAAAACTATATTGCATAAATAAACTATTTAACTAGAATTTAAATAAGATAAATAAACACAAACTAGAGAAAAATGGTGTTTGGTTTTTAAAATACTAAAAACAGATTTAAGGTTGGGAATCATTCTTAAGAAGGTTGAAAATTCGAACTTTGGGTTTTTGAAAATATATTTTTACTCTTTTTAGTTAATTCTCTAAACCTTAAGATACCAAAATAGAATTATCCATAATGTGTGGTATAATTCCTTTCTTCACCCTTTCCTCCTAACCCATGATGTGTGGTGGAAAGAAAAGATGAAGAACATTAAGCATGGATCTTAAAAGAAATGGTTTAACTAGCTCCCTAAGCATCGTCCATGATGTGTGGGAAAGGATGAGCTAGTCTATTGGATTTGGTTTTAAGGGATTTCCTATGTCTTGTTAGGATAAGGAAATCCCTGGATTAATGAGATCTCCAAGGGGAATCTCTAGACCTTAAAATCCCCAAATCTAATAAGAGATTTAAAATAAGCACAAAATAAAAACAAACCAAGAATTTAGTTTCCAACCTCCTTAATCATCCCAACCTCAAACCTTAAGCGGTTTACTCACAAATCATGTTCTTACCTCTTTTAAACATAAGTTTAGAGTTAAAGAACATGATCTATGGGGTTGAGAAGAAAAACTTGAAATTAGATATATATTAAAACACTTGCTATATATAATGAACACACAAGATATTTTTACTAAGAAATCGATTAGCATTAAGAAGAAAGACTTGACATTAGAATTAAAAATAAACTTGATATAAATTAAAAACACAAAAGATTTTTCACAAAGAGTTAATCAAGAATTTAGAAGAAAGACTTGACATTAGAATAACTTAAATAAGATATATATATATAATAATAATAAGAGTTTAAAAGTTCAAGAACAAGAGAAAGCTCACAAGAACACTAAGAAGACTTTGGATGAGAGAATATAAGACTTGATTAAAGACTTGAATGAAAAACTGAATGATTATTACAAGCACACACACACTCCTTATATAGAGTTTTAAAGCATAAACACTTTTTTGGAACAACTTGCAAGTGGTAGCTTTTGGTTCGGGTACATGGATTGATCGATCTGTATATTTTGCACTACTGCACCGTTTGACTTGAAATCACCACCAAATTAAAGCTAACTCAGCTTACTAAGACTCTCATGAAGACCGTCGAGGATAAATCGCAATGAAAACCCTTCATCCAAGCTGATCGTTCAGTTAACGAAATTGGTCGCCAAACTTCCAGACGGACATGTTGTTACTTAAATAGCCGTATCTTCTGAACCACTGACCATAAGGACTTGAAATAACCTCTGAACGAAAGGTAACTCAATTTTCTATGAGTTCTATGAAGATATGCGGAGGCTGAATCGGAATGGAAAGTCTTTGTAGAGTCTGATCTTTAAGTCGCTTTAGGTGGAATGGACTTGAATCGGTTGCAACATATCGATACAGCAAGTCAGATGGCATCAATTTGCTTCTTACTCTTCTCTACTTGTTCCTAGCTCATCATCTTATGTTTCCCGCTTCCACATTGTCGCCAAATCCATAGAATAACCTGAAATGATGCATATATACAAAAGAAAATGCAAATGCTAATGCAAATGTTCTAAACCCTATAAATGATCAAATACTATGATTATACTTATCTATAAATGAAATATGGATGAAAACTTATTCTAAATGCATGATAAATATGCGAAATATATGAGTATATCAACTCCCCCAAACTTGCCTTTTGCTTGCCCTCAAGCAAACAAAATTCAAGGTAGGAAGAGATGACTAAAAACGGGGGCTCAAATCCAAAAGTGTTTTTCAAATGTATCAATTCAAAGGTCCTTGTTCTCAGTTCTAGGATGCAGTACACAAGTATTTACTCAAAAGGACTTAGCCATAATCATCACAAATCGAAATTCAAATCATGACTTGTTTATTCCAAGCAATCCAAGAATCGAAAACTTTTAACATTCATTAAGAGCTTCAAACCGTGAATCACACTTGTGCTTTTAAAACCGAATACATTTGGTAATGGTTAAGGTTATGAGATAAAAATGATCTCATTCAAATGGGTACTCCAAGCAATGGTTTCTCTCAAAAATGTTTGAACTTATACATAATGCTAAAGGTAAAAGGCAATGCATGCATACATGACTAGACTCACATCTACCCAAGCATACTTACAATGATCCTAATCCCTCTCTCATTTATTTTTATATTTTCCAAGCTCACTCACTCTTTAGAAACTACCCAAATCAACAAGGTTATTCACGCCAAGCTTAAACCCATAAGAACTCCATCAAATACTTTCTTTTCTTAGGGAAACTTCTTAAACTTTGCTTTAAGGCTAGTGGTAAGATCAAAAATATTAGCTATGTTCTTTCTTTTGATATCTTTCTTCTAAATATATTTCTTTTATGCATTTGGCCTCTAGGGCTCTTTTTCTTTGCTAGAGCTTTTTCTTATCACAAATCAAGATCAACCACTAGAAATATGTATCCCTTTTCATCTTTTTCCTTGACATTTTCTCATTCTCAAACCTGTGAACTCCCAAATCCCAAACAAGCCTAAAACTAGCTTCAAAATGCAAAGCTAGCAACATCATGAGAGCCTAAACATGTCGCCCAAAACCTAACACTTTATGCCAAGTTCAAACAGAAAATAAGGCCTCACAATTTGTAATCACACATGAATTTTGGCTTGAAATAAGGCAAGGGTCAAGGTGAGGTAATCTATTTAGGCTTACAAAGAGTGGTGAAGTGAATAAGAAAGCCTAAATATTTTTTTGTAATCCATGTATTCCTTTTTTCAAAAGCACAAATATGATAATTAGCTGTTCATTTTAAGGTTCAGATTTTTAAGTAATGATTCATGCTTTTTTCAACTTTAAGCCAAGAAAATCAAATCAAATGATCCAAGCATGGTTAGAACTTAATTTCAAAGTTGTACAAGGCATCAAAGAACTACTAACTAGGGCCTTGAACCAATACATGAGCTTAGAACACTTTTAAAGGAAATTTTTCATCATTTGCCCCTATGTATATGAGTAATGCAAATGCAAGCTATATGAATTTTTTTTTCGAATTTTTTATGAATTTTTCTTATTTTTTTGTATTTTTCTACGCAATTTTTTTTTTTTTTATGAATGCAAGAAGACTCAAAAATGAAAAGACAAAATAAGATCAAATAAAATATGTCAAAGCACGAACTCTCCTCCCCCAAACTTGAATGACACCTGTGCGTGCTGGATTTCACACAATATATTTCCTGTTGATCAATTAAAAAGAGGACGCAAAAATTCTAAGTAAGAATCGAAATAGAGATCCAAAGATGGAGTTTTATTAGATTTGCTGTAATAAGCTTTTGGGTACAAGTGTTTTGCTCAGTAAAGCGCGGATCCTTTTACAAATGAGTAAACCATTCTATTTATACATCTCTCTTTGCCGACTAAGCGAAGATCTCGGAGAATCTTCTCGTAGATTCTTCTCTATCTCCCCTTAGCAGTGCATCCTTTCATGAGGCTTCCTCTTCAGGGTTTCTTTTGTCTCGGCCTTCCTCGTGGAAACGGGCTCGGCCCACTTACACGGCGATCCATCTTGGGTTCGGCTCTGTGCCCTGTCTTGGGCTCGGCCTCGTGCTTTGTCTTGGGCTCAGATAGCTTTGTGGGCCTCCCGCTTGGATCACCAAGGAGAAACGTTGGTCCAACTAGTGCATGGTTTGGTTCGGATTGCCTCATGCGTATCTGGTTCGGATTGGATTCTGCATAGTTAGAATCCGAAATGTGACATGCCTCATGTACCGAAGTGATTCACTTCGGTCGCGCACTCTTTGTGCACCGAGGTGATTCACTTTGGTCGTACATGTTTTGTGCACCGAGGTGATTCACTTCGTACACGTTTGGTGCACCGAGGTGATTCACCTCGGTTTGTGCACGTTTTGTGCATGAATCATGCACTGTAAAGAAATTGTGTCCCATACTTAGCATTCTCTCCGATTGATTTCGCCTGGGTGGAAACCGATCCCAACAGGTAGCCTCCCCAACTCGTTAGTTTCAGAGGTGAGAGTGACGAGTTTGCAAAGATAGGCGAAATCAATGTCCCGAGGTGTTTTCACTTCGTCCCCGTAATGTTGACCAAAAATGCAGCAAACAACTCGGCACCGAGGTGTTTTGTACTTGAGCACCGAAGTGAGTTAATTGACACCGAGGTGAGTCACTTCACACCGGGGTGTTTTGCTCAAGTGCCGAGGTGAATTGCTTAGGTGCTGAGGTTAATTGCTCAAGTGCCGAAGCGAGCATTTTTTTTTTATGTACCGAGGCGCAAAGTTTTAACGTCAAGATGTTCTCAGTGAGACGTTAGAGTTTAGTCGAGTTTTCTTATCGTCTATGTTAGATATTCACCTCGGTTCCATTTGTAAGAAACTTCTTTTCGCCTCGGCGCTTCGTTTACCTCGTGACACTTAGAGAAAATTGGTTGGATTATGATCTGGGCATGTAATGACATTCGTTTGGGCCTGTGCTCTTTTCTCGGATGCCCATTTGTCAAGGCCGGGTTCATCTCGGGAAGTGGAGTCATTCGCGTGCTCCCGAGGCGATGCGCCAGCTCGCTTATAAATACCGAAGTCTTCCTTTGGTTTCTTCATTATACTCACTTCTCAAAAATTTCCAAAGGTTTGCTTTCTCTCCTCTCTCCCTTGTTTTTTTTTTGGTTATGTTTAGATTCCGATTAGGGTTCTTCGAATTCTTTCCGAGCCGCCATCATCCGCCTTAGTTTTCCGATCGATCTTCAACTTCTCCGGCTGTTCATCGATTATCCGATTCATATTCAAACGATTTTCGAGAGGTTGAAGTAAATCCGATGTCTTCTTAAAATTCTCGGACCGAGATGATATCCGAGGCGAGCACAATCCCCCTGCTTTCAAATTCTCGAACCGAGACGGTCATTGAAGTTAGTGCGACTAAGCTCCGAGGTGGTCTGGATCTTGATTCTCCTTCTTTGGCCTCCCGAAGTGAAACGAGTATCCGTACTCCATCTCTTCGAGACGAATTGAGCGTTTCGCCTCCGTCGCCCCGAGGTGACTCTGCCCTTGGGGATTCTGTTGGTTCGTCCAATTCCCCAACTAAGCTAGGGAGGAAGATATTTTCTTCTCCTTCTTGTCATTCTGCCGAGCTCTCTGCTACTGACCGCGCTGAAAGGGATGCCTCGGGGTCAAAAGAGTCCGATTCTTACTCAGCCGAAGCCTGAATGCGAGGATTAGGACTTGGGATCCGCTCGTCGCGAGGCGAGAATTAGATCAGATAATGCGGCTTCAGACGGAGAAAGTCTTGGGCCGTCCAAAGAAGAAGCTGGTTGCCGACCCGCCGGGTTCTACTCTTTCGACACCAGATTCCTTGGTCGACATCAGCGCCCGTTTCGGGATTAGTGAGGGGGTCGAATTTTTGCTCCCTTCCAAGACAGACCGAGCTGACAAGCCTTCCGCCGGGTGCTTTACGATGTACGAAGTCTTTCTCGCAGAGTGCTGGCTGTGGTTTCTTATTCCATAGCTTATCTCAGAGTTTTTGTGGTCGTGTGGTCTCACCTTAGCTCAACTGACGCCTCGGGCTCTGCGTCATTTTGTTGGATTGTTGACTCTGAGTTATGAGTGTAGGGTCACGCTCTCGCTGGGCCATCTCGAAAATCTCTTGGACATCAGACGCAAACCTAAAGCCGAGGTGTAGTACATCTCGAACAAGAGAGGTCGGAGGGTAATCCGGGACTTTCACAGCAAAGACGCAGACTGGGAGAGCCGTTTCTTTTATGTCTTCATAAATGACACCTCCATCTCGGAGGATTGGCTCGAGAAAACTAAGGCGGAGTGGGGTCGAATTGGTAGAAGACCGAAGCGACTCTTACGGATTCCTTCGTGTTTGAGTTCGGCGTTGTTTCTAATGTTTTTTTTTGCTTCTGTTTTGCAGTCCCTCGCCTCGTCCTCCAGTGTCCAGAGAACATTTCGGGAGTCGTAGAGATCTTCAACCAGAGGAACGTTCGTTGGAAGAAGACTTTTTCTTTCCAGCGGGTCGAGCGAGCCCGCGCCCTTTATCTTAGCGGTTATCAAATAGACTACTCCGATCCCTCTATTGTATCCGAAGACTCTCGGGTAAAGATGGTAAAAAGAATGAATCTCCGTGAAAGACAAGAACTCGAAGCGAAGAGGATCGTTGAGAAGAAGGAAAAGAAAGGCTTGAGCCTCCAGGGATCTGTTTCAGAGAGGAGGGATGGGTATGAGTTCTCCGAGCATAGGACCGTGAAAGACACCTCCAAGCAGGAACGTATGGCCCCGAGTAATCCGAGTCTGGGAACAGCCCGTGATTCTAAGCAGAAGGCCCCGAGCGGGTCTAAACAAACGGCACCTGGCCCTAGCTCCGGGACGAGACCCGAGGAATCGATTCTATCGCGGCACCAAGATGGTGACAAGGCCACACGAAAAAGGGGAAAAATCGGGGAAGAGACCCGCCGTAGAGACGGATGATGCGCCCGAAGCCAAGAAGACAAAAAGGTCAAAGCGGGCTCCAGCGATTGTCAGTCAAGCGGATGCTCCCGAAGTCGATCTTAGGGTCACCGAGGTGTCTTACGATGACTCCGCGGCTGCTGCTACTCTCTTTTCAAAGATTCTTGCTCTGGGTAGCGTCTTTCCTCCTCCGGACACCCTCGCCAAGCGAAAGAAGTACGCGAATATGGCCATTGAAGGGACCAAAGTAAGAACATTTTATATACCGAGGTCGCTTACTGCCTCGAGGTCTTCCACCGTTTTTGCAACGGTTGTTTTTTTTTACGCAGTTCGTCGCCGCAGCTAAAGAGGTCATCCTTGGATATGAGATAGATGCTCGGGACGACCAAAGACAGGTCGTGAAAGCCCGCGATGACACGGAAGCAGAACGCGCTCGGAAAGAGGAAGAGTTTGCGAAACATCTCAAAATCCTACAGGCTGAGAGGGACGTTTTCAAGCGTCAACGCGACGAATCGGAAAAAAAGAAACACGTCTCCTGGGTCAAAGGGCTCAGCTGGAAGCTGATCTGGCTTCTTTAGAGCGGCAGATTTCTTCCGAGCGGGAGATGCACAAGGCGAATCTTGAAAGAGCTCGTCAGGAGGTGA
This sequence comes from Alliaria petiolata, assembly GCA_020283515.1. NCBI lineage: Eukaryota > Viridiplantae > Streptophyta > Magnoliopsida > Brassicales > Brassicaceae > Alliaria > Alliaria petiolata. The sequence continues at coordinate 435,074,507 of JAHZTW010000001.1, read as the reverse complement.
GACGTGAGCAGTCGAGGACGCAAATACCGAAGCCGCCGAGGGTGTTGATGCGGCAGGGTTTATTCTACTTCAAGTTTTACCCCTAAGATAGCTGCAAGTGCACAGCAATCACAGTAGTATATTAAGGGATCGAATACGTATACGTATGCAGGACAACCGCGCATACGTATCATTCACCTATTTTGTAAACACTCATGGTGCGGTCCGTCGATATGCCTAAACATTCTACGGTGCGATCCGCTCGTTAACCCCTAGATCGAGACAATAGACCACACTTTCGTGTATCTAATCATCCTAGAATCAGTCACTAATTGAACAGAGAAGCAGACATGCAATAAGAACAAGACATCAACGAAGATACCTAAAAGAACTCTATCTCTGTCAACCTAGCGAAATCAATCCATGATTAAACCCCTTCGAAAACCCCCTTAAAAACCCAACTGAATGACTACTCGTTCATGGGAACGAGAGACATCTTTGAGATATGAAAGGTGTGAATTGTATTGATGAAAAGAGCAAAGTGACAAAACTTCTTCAAAGGGAAATCGATTGAACAGAGGTTTTCTTAAAGTATTCAAAAGCAAAGAACTAAAAACGAAAGATGAAAGGGAAAAGGAAGAAGGATAGGCGGCTGCAAAAGAATTCTCTCTCGAGATCTTCAACTCCGGGACCGTAGAAATTTTTCACTTCTCTCCTCTCTGTGCGGCGCAGATGTGTCTCGTGTCTCTGTGTTTGTGGCGACACCCCCTTTCTCTGAAGCCCTAAAACTCCTTTATATAGGCTTCTGGTCTTCAGAAAGTGGGCTTCACGTTTTAACCTCGGGAAAATATCGGATAAGTGCAAACGGGCTCGGGATGGGCCGGAGTGGTGTGGCCACGCGAGCGACCAGGCGGTGGCGCGGCCACTAGTCTTCTGAGGATCCGTGGCGCGGCCATCCTTCTTCTGGGAATGTGTCTGACGTGCCTTCTTGCCTCCTTCGTAACTTGAGATCCAACCGTGGGATTGCTCTCAAACCACTCTGAGGTGAAAGATAGGTGATAAGGCTATCTTGTCTCCAAATATGAGCTTGATCTTATGGTGGGAAGGTCGTCATCTAATGCTGAACTTATGGCTCCGAGCACATGTCCTTCGAAGTTCCCGTTTTGCTACAAAATGTGTCCTTTTGTCCAATTTTCCTGAAATGACTTTTAAAACTAGAAAACATGGAAATAGCCTTAAAACCGTTGAAAACCGGGTAAAAACACTTATAAACGATCTTGAAATAATAGGTTTTATGAGTAAAATATGAGTGTTATCAGGTGTCAACACTGAAGGCTCAGAGGCTAATTACTCTGACGTCCCAAAGGATGTTAGCGCCGTAGCTTCCGAGGGCGACGATGCCTGAAGGCACCAAAGATGCTGATGCCGAAGCCCCGAAGGACACTGACTCTGCAGAGCCGAGCTCAGTCGCTTAATATTAGTTTTATTTTCTCACTTTTATTTTCTGGTTTTTATAACTGCTTTCGTTTAACATTTTCGTACAACGTGACTGGACGGCTTTATCCACGACATTATCTATGGATTTGATTTTATAACTTAATTTAATTTGAGTAATGCTTATGCCGAAGCGTCTTTAGCTTGGGTAATGTTCATTTCGAAGTGACTATGATAACTCAACAAATCGGCTGTAAATGTTGGGATTAGTAAATGCCGAAGCATCTTTGGCTTAGACCGACGTTGCTCGATATTTGATTCCGTTTGTCGGGTTTTAGTCGATGACCAACGTTATGCAAGAGTTGGAGTTTAGGTGTTCTTCCTGATTGGGATTTGTGATCCCGTTTTGAGAACAGCCGTTAGAATATTTCTCGGGGTATACTCGAGAGATATTAGACCGAGGTATACTCTATTTTAATTTATATAGCGCGCTTTTATATCCGTGGAGGATGTTGAGAACCTTTCGCAAAGGTTAAGATCCCATTTGGGATGTGAGAGTTTCGTATGTTGTGGCCAACAATGCACAAGATGAAAAGAGTTGTAAGAGAAAATAGGCTAAGTAAACTTTTATTCGAAAATATTTATAGTTTACACATCCTGGGAGTATATAAGTATACGTACCCCACTCCCCCCCTCCTTTTTAGGGAGGGGTGGCAGTTGAACCCGTCGTGTGACGAGCTGCATACGTACCTCTTTCGAGGATCAAACCGCCCCGTATTTCATGCTTTGTGAATAGGACTTAGAAGTAGTTCTTCTTGAGATGCATTGCGTTCCAGGATCGTAGTATGGTAACGCCTGTTGAGTGGTTGACGAGTTCGTATACTCCTGGTCGGACAACCTTGACTTTGCGGAGAACCAGACTCTGCTGTGTTTTGAAAGACTTTGCAGTAGCCTGCTGATAATTTTGAATGAGGATGAGCACTTGGTCGTGTCTCTCGTTGATTAGTTCTGCTTAATCTAAAGGCATGAGATGGATGAGGCCCTCTTGCCCCGGGAGGAGCCGTCGCCGTACTCCCGGAAATTCCACTTCGGGGGGGATAACACATTCAGTTCCGTACACAAGTGAGAACGGTGTTTCGCCAGTCGCTCTCCTCGGGGTTGTCCGATGCGACCATAGGACTCCTTCTAGTTCATCAGACCATCTGCCCTTCTTGGCGTCGAAGCGCTTTTTCAATCCGTCGAGTATAGTCTTGTTTGCTGCCTCAGCTTGCCCATTGACTTGCGGGTACCGCGGTGTCGACTTGCTTAGTCTGATCTTCTATTTTTCGCAGAAAGATTCGAAACGTGTTGAGATGAATTGTGAGCCATTGTCTGTCACGATTTCGTACGGGACTCTGTGCCGGCAAATGAAGTTCTTCCAGACAAAGTTCTCGACCTGGACGTCTTTTATGTTGGCGAAAGAATATGTTTCGACCCACTTTGAGAAGTAATCCGTCAGAACTAGCAGAAATCTTTTCTGCTTGGAACGATGCAGCGGGCCAACGATATCCATCAACCACCGCATGAATAGATACGGAGACGAGATCGAGGATAGCAGCTCGGTGGGCTGATGAATTGTCGGGGCGTGGTGTTGATATTTTTCGCACTTTCGTGAAAAAACTTCACAATCTTTCATCATGGACGACCAGTACTATCCGTGACGTTTTTATCTTTATTGCTAAGGATTTCCTGCCATTGTGGTTTCCGTAGGACCCTCCGTGGACTTCCTCCATTATTTTTCGTGCTTCTTTTCCTTCTACGCAAGTCATTAATGGTCCCGAGAATCGCCATTTGAAGACTTCTCCGTCGAGTAGGATATATCAAGCGGCCTGGGCCTTGAGTTTGCGGGCTGCCCACTTATCCGTGGGTACTTCTCCGTCCATTATGTAGGCTTGAATTTCTACCATCCACTCCTGGTCGCATCCATACTCATTCTGCTGATCTACGTTTATCACAGCTGTCTCTTGTTCGTTGTCGGGCCTTTCGGCATCCTCGGCTGACTCGATCAGGTTGATGATCTCTGAACTTTCGATGCTGGGTCGCTCGATGAATTCTACTGGGATTACTCGTCTGAGGCCGGGGTCCGATGACGAAGCGAGGGCTGCCAACGCGTCGGCTTGAGCATTTTCACCGCAGGGAATTCTTGTGAGTTCGAACTCGTTAAACTCCTTCGAGAGTTATTGGACTATGCTCAGGTATGCTTCCATCCTGTCGTATCTTGCCGTGTATTCCCCATTGAATTGGTTAGCGACAAGCTGAGAATCGCTGAAAGCCCGGATTTTTTGAACCTTGATCCCCCGTGCTAGTCTGAGTCCCGCGATTAAGGCTTCGTACTCGGCTTCGTTGTTCGAGGCGTGGAAGGCCAGTCTAAAAGATTGTTCCTAGATTTCGCCGGTTGGCGATGTCAGGCAAATTCTGATGCCTGAGCCTTGTTTTGATGACGAGCCGTCTACGTGAAGCGTCCATGTGGAGTCTTCGGTCGGTTCATCTGTCCCGCAATTTGGAAGTTCTATCAAGAAGTCGGCGAGGACTTGGGACTTGGCACAGGTTTTGCTTCGGTACTCGATATCAAATTCATTGAGCTCAATTGCCCATTTGGCTAGTCTTCCGGATTGGCTCGGGCTGTGTAATATAGCTCGCAGCGGGAAGGACGTCAGGAGCACGATAGAATGGAAATATGGTCTTAGGTTCCGTGCTGAAATTACCACAGCGAGCGCCAACTTTTCCATTTGCGGATATCTTTTTTCTGCATCGGCTAGTGTCTGACTCGCGTAGAAGATGGGGCTGTGTTATCCTCGTTCTTCTCGGACAAGCACTCCGCTGACTGCGATGTTGGAAACGGCGATGTACAAGTACAGGGGTTCTCCTTCCACCGGCTTGGCGAGAAGTGGTGGGGTAATTAGATACTGTTTCAGCTCTTGGAAAGCCGTCTCGCAGTTTTCTGTCCACTCGAACTTGTTGTTACCTCGTAGTGTATCGTAGAAGGCTAGACAATTGTCGGTTGATCTTGAGATAAAGCGATTCAAGGCAGCGACGCGTCCCGTCAGCCGCTGTACTTCTCGTTTGTTTCTGGGTGAGGCCATTTGGATTAACGCGTCGATCAGCTTTGAATTTACCTCGATGCCTCGGCTCGTAACCAGATATCCGAGGAATTCTCCGGACATCACCGCGAATCTACACTTTGCTGGGTTGAGCTTCATGTTGTGGTGATTAAGCCGCTTGAAGCATTCCTTTAGGTGAGTGATGTGGCTGCTTGCCTCCAGAGACTTTACCAGCATATCGTCGATGTATACTTCCATCGTTGTTCCCAGTTGGTCAGCGAACATTTTATTGACCAATCGCTGATATGTGGCTCCGGCGTTTTTCAACCCGAACGGCATCACTTTGTAACAGTAAATGCCTCGGTCGGTTATGAACGCTGTCTTTTCTCGGTCGTCAGGGTTCATCAGGATCTGATTGTACCCAGAAAAGGCATCCATAAACGAGAGGAACTTGTTTCACGCAATCGCCTCGACGAGGCGATCGATGTGTGGGAGAGGGAAACTATCCTTCGGACATGCCTTGCTCATATCGGTGAAGTCGATGAATATACGCCATTTTCTGTTTTTCTTTTTTACGACTACCGGGTTCGCAAGCCAAGCCAGTCTGGGTATTTCGCCTCGGTGATAGATCCAACTTTAAGAAATCTGTCCACCTCGTCATTCACCGCTTTTGCCCGCTCGTGTCCGAGCTTCTATCTCTTCTGCTTTATCGGTTTGAAAGTCGGGTCCACGTTGAGCTCGTGGCATTTAACGTTGATGTCGATCCCGGACATATCTTCTGCTGACCAGCCGAAGGTGTTGATGTTCTTCTTTAAAATGTCGATCAGCTCGATTTTGATCGTGTCATCCAGCTCGGCTGTCACTTCCACACATTTCTCCGGGTTCTCGTCGTCTAAGCATACGGATATCACCGGGGCGTACCGCGGCTGGTTATCATTGGCCTGCTCGGCCTTCTGTAATTGCTACAAAAGTTTTTTGGCGCCGGCCTTCGTTTCCCGGTTAGTTTTTATCTTCTTATGAACGGTTTCCCCTTTAGCTTCGGTTTTGGGGTTTCTTAGTTTGTGCTTGGTCATGAAGCATATTCGCGACTCCTTCTGATTTCCCCAAATTGTTCGGATCCCGTTAGCTCCGGGAAACTTCACACAGAGATGGTAAGTCGAAACCACGGCTCTCATCGAGTTAATCCAGGGTGTTCCCATATAATGTTGTAAACCGGGGGACCTTCGGCTACCGAGAAGTTCACGATTTTAGTCACGTCAAGAGCCGGGACTGGTAATTTGATCGTCCCAATCGTCATAGTAGTTTCTCCTTAAAATCCGGTCAGTGGGCTCGGGATCGGCGTTATTTCGGACATATCGATTCCCATCTTTGATAGGGTCTCGCGAAAGATAACGTCTACAGATCTCCCTGATAGATTAGGATTCGGGCCATTTCATGATCCTTCACTATGAGTTCGATTACCAAGGGGTCGTTGTGCGGCCTATCTATGCCTGTGGTTTCCCTTTCCTCAAAGGTGATGACGTCATTCGGGTTTCTGCTCGGCGCAGACCAGTTGATGCTTGTTTCGGCTTTCCGTTGAAAGGCTTTGATCGCCGATACCGTGTCTCTGCAGTATTCTGATCCTCCCATGATCATGTTTATCCTCTGGCGTGCTCCACTCGAATCCGAGTTGTTATTATCTCTTCTGCCCCGCTTCGGAGGACCGCCAGGTCGGATTTCTTGTTCGGGGTTCTCTTCTTCTTCAGAATTTTCCGGCTTCTCGTGCAAGAGATCTTTTAGACTGATGGAGTTGCCGAGCTCTCCAGCTAAGAATTTTGCTCTGAGTTTATCTCCCAAACTCCGGCAGTTGGCTGTCGAATGTCCGTATGATTTGTGGATTTCGCACTAGGCCTTTTCGTCGTAAGAGGAATTTCTGATCCACATGTTTCTGCTCGTCCTTCCTCGGCCTCGTCCAACTCCCTGCTCGGTGCTAATTTGATAGTTATGTGCTCCGCTGAAGCTCGGACCCTCGTGGTGAACGTAAGTGCTGCTTGGGCGATTTCTCGTGTGGGTAGGCTGGCTCGGCACCCCCTGATTTTTGTTTGCCGATTTTGTTGGCCCGAAGCGTTGGTCAAAGACTCCAAACTCCTCTTCTTCGAGTATGAAATCTGAGGCTCGATGCATAGCGTTTTGAATGGAGTGTGTGTGTGCTTGTAATAATCATTCAGTTTTCCATTCAGTTTTTCATGCAAGTTATTAATCAAGTCTTATATTCTCTCTTTCAAAGTCTTCTTAAGTGTTCTAGTAAGCTTCACTTGTTCTTGGTTGTTCTTGCTTGTTCATCATAGTTCTTGTTTGTTTCCTTTGATAAAACTCTTGTATTTTGTATAAATTTAAAGTACCTTCATCCTTCTAATGTCAAATCTTTCTTCTTAGTTTTTATTTAGATCTTTGTGAAAATTCTTGTATTTTATTATCTTCCACAAGTATTTAAATAAATTTCAAGTCTTTCTTCATNTTCAACCCGAACGGCATCACTTTGTAACAGTAAATGCCTCGGTCGGTTATGAACGCTGTCTTTTCTCGGTCGTCAGGGTTCATCAGGATCTGATTGTACCCAGAAAAGGCATCCATAAACGAGAGGATCTTGTTTCACGCAATCGCCTCGACGAGGCGATCGATGTGTGGGAGAGGGAAACTATCCTTCGGACATGCCTTGCTCATATCGGTGAAGTCGATGAATATACGCCATTTTCTGTTTTTCTTTTTTACGACTACCGGGTTCGCAAGCCAAGCCAGTCTGGGTATTTCGCCTCGGTGATAGATCCAACTTTAAGAAATCTGTCCACCTCGTCATTCACCGCTTTTGCCCGCTCGTGTCCGAGCTTCTATCTCTTCTGCTTTATCGGTTTGAAAGTCGGGTCCACGTTGAGCTCGTGGCATTTAACGTTGATGTCGATCCCGGACATATCTTCTGCTGACCAGCCGAAGGTGTTGATGTTCTTCTTTAAAATGTCGATCAGCTCGATTTTGATCGTGTCATCCAGCTCGGCTGTCACTTCCACACATTTCTCCGGGTTCTCGTCGTCTAAGCATACGGATATCACCGGGGCGTACCGCGGCTGGTTATCATTGGCCTGCTCGGCCTTCTGTAATTGCTACAAAAGTTTTTTGGCGCCGGCCTTCGTTTCCCGGTTAGTTTTTATCTTCTTATGAACGGTTTCCCCTTTAGCTTCGGTTTTGGGGTTTCTTAGTTTGTGCTTGGTCATGAAGCATATTCGCGACTCCTTCTGATTTCCCCAAATTGTTCGGATCCCGTTAGCTCCGGGAAACTTCACACAGAGATGGTAAGTCGAAACCACGGCTCTCATCGAGTTAATCCAGGGTGTTCCCATATAATGTTGTAAACCGGGGGACCTTCGGCTACCGAGAAGTTCACGATTTTAGTCACGTCAAGGGCCGGGACTGGTAATTTGATCGTCCCAATCGTCATAGTAGTTTCTCCTTAAAATCCGGTCAGTGGGCTCGGGATCGGCGTTATTTCGGACATATCGATTCCCATCTTTGATAGGGTCTCGCGAAAGATAACGTCTACAGATCTCCCTGATAGATTAGGATTCGGGCCATTTCATGATCCTTCACTATGAGTTCGATTACCAAGGGGTCGTTGTGCGGCCTATCTATGCCTGTGGTTTCCCTTTCCTCAAAGGTGATGACGTCATTCGGGTTTCTGCTCGGCGCAGACCAGTTGATGCTTGTTTCGGCTTTCCGTTGAAAGGCTTTGATCGCCGATACCGTGTCTCTGCAGTATTCTGATCCACCCATGATCATGTTTATCCTCTGGCGTGCTCCACTCGAATCCGAGTTGTTATTATCTCTTCTGCCCCGCTTCGGAGGACCGCCAGGTCGGATTTCTTGTTCGGGGTTCTCTTCTTCTTCAGAATTTTCCGGCTTCTCGTGCAAGAGATCTTTTAGACTGATGGAGTTGCCGAGCTCTCCAGCTAAGAATTTTGCTCTGAGTTTATCTCCCAAACTCCGGCAGTTGGCTGTCGAATGTCCGTATGATTTGTGGATTTCGCACTAGGCCTTTTCGTCGTAAGAGGAATTTCTGATCCACATGTTTCTGCTCGTCCTTCCTCGGCCTCGTCCAACTCCCTGCTCGGTGCTAATTTGATAGTTATGTGCTCCGCTGAAGCTCGGACCCTCGTGGTGAACGTAAGTGCTGCTTGGGCGATTTCTCGTGTGGGTAGGCTGGCTCGGCACCCCCTGATTTTTGTTTGCCGATTTTGTTGGCCCGAAGCATTGGTCAAAGACTCCAAACTCCTCTTCTTCGAGTATGAAATCTGAGGCTCGATGCATAGCGTTTTGAATGGTTTGGGGTTTGTTTCGTCCGATCTCTTTCCTAAACTCTGATTTATACCACAGAGATTTTTTCAAAGCCAAGATTGCTCCTTTGTCGCTTATGTCTCCCACCTTGGACATCACCGCTTTAAAGCGACCCATGAAAGTCCTCAATGGCTCGGTGGGTCCTTGAGATAGCGTCCAGAGGTCGGCGTCAGATACGCCTCGGTCCATGAACATGGAGTACTGTTTCATGAATTCGATACACAGGTCTTTGAAGTTGTTGATCGAATTCCGCTCAAGTCTGGAGAACCATTCGAGGGCCGATCCTCGAAGATTTTCGACGAAGAGGAGACAGTATCCCGCACCTCGCTCGTTTTCCCTGAGGTTGGATCGAGCCATTGCCGTACGAAACGCTCTGATGTGTTCCTTCGGGTCAGTCGTCCCTTCGTAAGTCGGGAGGCGAACCTTCCCGGGATTCGATACTCTTGCTTCGGTAATGCGCGCCGTGAACGGCGTCATCTGAGCTTCTTCTAGCATAAGGTCGATCTCGGGCGCCGTGCTTGTCGCCTTATGTACTTGCGATCGAATCGCTCTCACCTCCGCGTTTGCTCTGGCCAAGTCAGCTCGGAGCACGTCAAGGACGTTGCCTCGGCTCACCGAACTCGGTTCGGTGATCCCGTCTTGATTTCCAGCTCGGGGCTTGTCTTGGCATTGCGTCTGTTTGACCCATAGGAGATTTTCCTCTTCCTTGGTCAGGGTTTTGTCTTGTTCCAAGCCGAGAACGTCTCCCGACGTTCCATCTTGCAGTACCTCGGCGATAGTCGCATCATGTCGTGACGTCGGCGCTTCGGTTCGCTTGCCTCTGGCTTCTGTGGGGGCCACCAAACTGTCGGTGGGCTCGCCTAAGCTTCCGTCACTGACTCTTCCTCGGACCAGTCGCGGCGGCTCGTTGATGTTGGGCCTCGTGGCTGCGGGAGTTTGTTCTCCAGAAAGGTATTGCGGCTGGAAGTTTCCCGAGCTTCGCGCTCGGCTGTTGTTGACTCCTGGAGTTACAAAGTTGAGCATCGTCGGGTTGAGGCCGAGCCGTCTGACCCAAGCGGAAGGATTCAACGCGGGAGTCAGGCTCCCGATTCGCTGGCTTTGAGCTCGGTTCTCCGTTGTGAGGTCTTCTACGGCTTTGCCTTGCTCCGCCGTCTTTTTCGCCATCGCCGCCATCATATCCGCTAAGGACGCAGAAATCATCTCGGCTTGCGTCGGTGTTTGCTGAGTAGCGTTGAGCGCTTCGTCTCCTGTGGGAAGATTCGCTCTGGTTCCGTCAGTGACGTTTCCTGATGCGGTGGTGTTGTCGGCGTCGATGGCTCCGGTGGTCATCTCTTCGGATCTCTGTTGCGTCGGTTCTTGGTGTGAGAATTCTTATCTCCCCCTCCTTCTAGCGCCAATTTGTGCATGCTGGATTTCACACAATAGATTTCCTGTTGATCAATTCAAAAGAGGACGCAAAAATTCTAAGTTAAAACCGAAACAGACATCCAAAGATGGAGTTTTATTAGATTTGTTGTAATAAGCTTTTGGGTACAAGTGTTTTGCTCGGTAAAGCGCGGATCCTTTTACAAATGAGTTAACCATTCTATTTATACATATCTCTTTGCCAATTAAGCGAAGATCTCGGAGAATCTTCTCGTAGATTCTTCTCTAGCTCCCCTTAGCGGCGCATCCTTTCATGAGGCTTCCTCTTCCAGGGTTTCTTTTGTCTGGGCCTTCCTCGTGGAAACGGGCTCGGCCCACTAACACGACGATACATCTTGGGTTTGGCTTCGTGCCCTGTCTTGGGCTCGGCCTCGTGCTTTGTTTTGGGCTCAGATAGCTTTGTGGGCCTCCCGCTTAGATCACCAAGGAGAAACGTTGGTCCAACTCGTGCATGGTTTGGTTCGGCTTGCCTCATGCGTATCCGGTTCGGCTCGGATTCTGCATAGTTTTGTATCCGAAATGTGACATGCCTCGTGTACCGAAGTGATTCACTTATGTCGCGCACTCTTTGTGCACCGAGGTGATTCACTTTTGTCGTACACGTTTTGTGCACCGAGGTGATTCACTTCGTGCACGTTTGGTGCACCGAGGTGATTCACCTCGGCTTGTGCACGTTTGGTGCATGAATCATGCACGGTAAAGAAATTGTGTCCCATACTTAGCATTCTCTCCGATTGATTTCGCCTAGGTGGAAACCGACTCCAACAACACTGTCTCGGTGTTAAACAAATTCAAGAGATGACACACAAAAATAAAAATAAAAATGCATGTTATATACAAGGTTTGGCGTTTTTGGTACCTTGGAGCTAGAGATGGCCAGAGCTTGATGTTGCTCCGGTCCTCCTGCTCTTTCTTGTCGTGTCATGGAGTATCTCCTTGTCCTTGCTTACACACACTGAAAAGGATAATCTAGAACGAAAATAAAAAGCATATATACAAGGATAGACATGAGATTGCCTCCCAAGTGCGCTTTGTTTAAAGTCTCTTAGCTTGACTTTACCGGATTAGGCAGGTTGTGGGTCTTGGAGAAGCGGTGTGGTTATCTTGACATGGTGATGTTTGGATCACCAGGCTCATACTCATCATAGAACCATCCCCCAAAAGTGTGCATCCTTATCTCCTCAAAGGGTAGCTCCCATGGATCCTCAATTCTCTCTTCATTGGTGAGGTGTAAACCAAGGTACTTGGCAAAGGGTTGTTCCATTGGAAATTCATCTTCTTCACCCTCCTTGAAGGCTTCTTCAATGAGACTCTCCTTTGTCTCCTCCTTGGGAATGAGTTGCACATGTGTTTCTGCCTTTGTGGAGAGCTCTTTCTCAACAAATGAGATCTCACTAGCATCCTNCTTACAAACCGAAGCTCCCCTTCCCTGGACGCTTCAAGAAGCAGCTTATTGAGAAGCACAGAGCCTTGTTCGAAAAACATTTGAGAAATGTTGAGCTCAAATTGCCGTTGCTTGATTGCTTAGCCATGGTGCCGAAATATGCAAAGTTCCTAAAAGACACGCTTGCCAAGACAGCTAAAGGTTGTCAAGAGGTCATGGTGTTGAGTCAAGAGTGCAGTGCAATCATTCACAAAGAGATAACACCAAAGAAGCTAGGAGATCCAGGCTCATTCACCATACCTTGTGCGCTAGGGCCATTAAAGTTTAGCAACTGTTTGTGCGACTTAGGAGCAAGCATAAACCTAATGCCTCACTCCATTGCAAAGAAGCTAGGCTTCACCAAGTTTAAGGAATGCAGGATCTCATTGATCTTGGCTGACAGAAGTGTAAGGCTCCCGGTAGGAATGCTTGAAGACCTACCCGTGAGGATAAGCAACGTGAATGTCCCCACGGACTTTGTTGTTCTTGAGATGGATGAAGAACCCAAGGATCCTCTAATCCTTGGAAGACCGTTTTTGGCAACTGCTGGAGCCATAATAGACGTCAAGAATGGCAAGATTTCGTTGCACTTGGGAAAAGACATCAAACTTAACTTCGATATCAATGAGGTTTTGAAGAAACCAACGATTGATGGTCAAGTCTTCTACATAGAGGCTATGGATCTTTTGGCTGATGAATTGCTTGAAGAACTAAACCAAGAGGACAACCTCCTGCT
>JAHZTW010000001.1:435012738-435041320 GCA_020283515.1 Alliaria petiolata | reverse complement strand
TCTAAGCAATTTCTAAAATATTAAAATTAGCAAGAACACAATTTTACAAATTTATAAAACTATATTGCATAAATAAACTATTTAACTAGAATTTAAATAAGATAAATAAACACAAACTAAAGAAAAATGGTGTTTGGTTTTTAAAATACTAAAAACAGATTTAAGGTTGGGAATCATTCTTAAGAAGGTTGAAAATTCGAACTTTGGGTTTTTGAAAATATATTTTTACTCTTTTTAGTTAATTCTCTAAACCTTAAGATACCAAAATAGAATTATCCATGATGTGTGGTATAATTCCTTTTTTCACCCTTTCCTCCTAACCCATGATGTGTGGTGGAAAGAAAAGATGAAGAACATTATGCATGGATCTTAAAAGAAATGGTTTAACTAGCTCCCTAAGCATCATCCATGATGTGTGGGAAAGGATGAGCTAGTCTCTTGGATTTGGTTTTAAGGGATTTCCTATGTCTTGTTAGGATAAGAAAATCCCTGGATTAAAGAAATCTCCAAGGGGGAATCTCTATACCTTAAAACCACCAAATCTAAGAAGAGATTTAAAATAAGCACAAGATAAAAACAAACCAAGAATTTAGTTTCTAACCTCCTTAATCATCCCAACCTCAAACCTTAAGCGGTTTACTCACAAATCATGTTCTTACCTCTTTTAAACATAAGTTTAGAGTTAAAGTACATGATCTATGGGGTTGAGAAGAAAAACTTGAAATTAGATATATATTAAAACACTTGCTATATATATAATAAAAACACAAGAGATTTTTACTAAGAAATCGATTAGTATTAAGAAGAAAGACTTTACATTACAATTAAAAATAAACTTGATATAAATTAAAAACACAAAAGATTTTCCACAAAGAGTTAATGAAGAATTTAGAAGAAAGACTTGACATTAGAATAACTTAAATAAGATATATATATATATATAATAATAATAAGAGTTTAAAAGTTCAAGAACAAGAGAAAGCTCACAAGAACACTAAGAAGACTTTGGATGAGAGAATATAAGACTTGATTAAAGACTTGAATGAAAAACTGAATGATTATTACAAGCACACACACACTCCTTATATAGAGTTTTAAAGCATAAACACTTTTTTGGAACAACTTGCAAGTGGTAGCTTTTGGTTCGGGTACATGGATTGATCGATCTGTATATTTTGCACTACTGCACCGTTTGACTTGAAATCACCACCAAATTAAAGCTAACTCAGATTACTAAGACTCTCATGAAGACCGTCGAGGATAAATCGCAATGAAAACCCTTCATCCAAGCTGATCGTTCAGTTAACGAAATTGGTCGCCAAACTTCCAGACGGACATGTTGTTACTTAAATAGCCGTATCTTCTGAACCACTGACCATAAGGACTTGAAATAACCTCTGAACGAAAGGTAACTCAATTTTCTATGAGTTTTATGAATATTTCGGAGGCTGAATCGGAATGGAAAGTCTTTGTAGAGTCTGATCTTTAAGTCGCTTTACGTGGAATGAACTTGAATCGGTTGCAACATCTCGGTACAGCAAGTCATATGGCATCAATTTGCTTCTTACTCTTCTCTACTTGTTCCTAGCTCATCATCTTATGTTTCCCGCTTCCACATTGTCGCCAAATCCATAGAATAACCTGAAATGATGCATATATACAAAACAAAATGCAAATGCTAATGCAAATGTTCAAAATCCTATAAATGAGCAAATACTATGATTATACTTAGTTATAAATGAAATATGGATGAAAAATTATTCTAAATGTATGATAAATATATAGAAAATATGAGTATATCAGTAACCTCTGAAATCGTTGCTTCTAGCTTAAAGGGGTGGAATGAAGACTTGAATGATGGAAAGTCGGTTGGTTTGATGACCTCAAACTCCAAAGGTTAGACTCTTCTATCTCAAGGGCTAATCCACGCAGGAGTATAGGAGATTCTACACATTCTTACAAGCTCTCTGAATCTCTCAAAAGAAATTAATAAAACGCAGGAACACTTTGTAAGCAAAGACAAGATTTCTTTGAAACAAATAAAATACTTTCTGACTAATAACTTGGTTGAAGGATGAATTAAAATGAAAACAAAACTGAGCTTTTATAGGCTCAATATGCAATGGTACTAGAGTCTAAAACAAGAAAAGAAATCACAAAAGTTAAATGTAAAAAGAGCTGTTGGAGACTTGAGGAGGAAATCGGCTAAATGGAGCAAGTTGTGATAATGCTTAAGGTGTTGATTGATTCTCCCGCTACCTCCCACAAACGCCGATTTTGCGGGTAGTAGCGGTTGGTAGCGTTTGATAACAATCAAAAAAATCATTTTGTATCGCTCCATATCGCTGTGTGCCGCTAAAAATCAAAAGATGCTTTCTGCCAGCGTTTGCGGTAGCGGACGATTGCGATTGGAATTAAAAAAAAAATTCACCTTTATATATAAATGCACGATTTATCACCTTTTATGTTTTACAAAGCCCTAAATCAAAATTTTGTATCTTCTTCATTGAAATCATGGATTTTGAAGAAAGTCAAGACACAAACGTAAGTGGTTTGTTTAATTCATTCATTGGTTAATATCGATTGTTTTATTGTATTTTTTTTCAATATGCTCTCTCTCGCATAAGAGTTTTGTTGAGTCTAGGGTTTATGATTTATACCTGTATTTTTGAAATTGGAACTGATTGTCGAATAGAAACTCCAATGGTCCGACGAGATGACTCGCTTGTTGTTAGAACTGATAACGTTGGAAAACAAGCTGGAAATTCCAGAGGCAAAAGTTTGAGTGAGAAAGGAAAAAAAAATGTGGTCACAGAATTTAGAAAGGAATTCCCACTGGCCATAAATTGGGCCAAAATAAAGAACAGACTTGATACTTTAAAGAAGCAGTATGAAATCTATCGTAAAATCACGTTTGGGTCGACTGGGCTTGGATTTAATTCTAGGACAGGAAGTGTTGATGCACCTGATCATTGGTGGAAAGACAAAATTAAGGTACACAGTTACATTGTCTATTAATTTATATTAATTTCTTATTTTATATACCTATCTTCAATGAATTTTTGTTTTTGGTTTGTTAGGCTTATCCTGAAGCATCGAAACTTCGCTCGCATCCACTGCGATTTATACCGCTTCTTGATGTGGTCTTTCAAAATGAAACTGTCATTGTTGAGGAGTCATGGCAACCAAGACGTGGTGCACAATGTCGCGCTCCACTAGTTGACTTAAGTGACAAGGAGACTACAAACAATAATGCAGATGAAAGTGAAGTTCCAACGGAAAATAATATGCAGTTTCCGTCGGAAACACAAGACCAAGACTGGTTCCAACAAATTCCGATGGAAGACTCTCCAAATTTGAGCCATGAGAATCCGTCATTGATGAGACAACAGAGTTCTTTCAAAAACACTCAAGTGAAAGATGTAACTCGTAACAGAAAACGTAAACGTAATGTAGTAGATTCAACGCTCGATCGTATTGCTGCGACCATGGAAGAGCGGAATGATATTCTAGAACAGATGACATCGTCTAAGTCTATAATTCAGTTAACAGATTCAACTGAGGAACGCATGGCTCTTGTCGTCAAAAGTGTGAGGGAAGTACCTGATCTAGTTCCTACGACGGAGTTTTATTGGGCATCACTTGATCTTATAGCGACAAATGATGTTGTGCGAGTGCGAGGCTTATTTCTTGCTCTTGTGGATGACGAGAAGTTACCTTTTTTGAAGCGCCAAACCAAGGGGGCCCCAAATGATTTTTTTGATGATTAGCATTTATTTATTTTTCATTTTCATGGAGTTTTTCTTTCATGTTTGCATTTTACTATGACAATGAGTATTAGGTTTGATTTTGATTGTCGTTTGATTTTTTCATAATTGCATATTACTTGTGACAATGAGTAATGGGTTTGATTTTAGTTATCGTTAGATTTTTTTACAATCTGTTTTTTTTTTTTAATTATTGTTCATCACACTACAAGAATCTACAAGAATGTTTTCTTACGATTCAAATTTAGTTGATAAGAATTCAATTTGTTTCAGGAAGCAAGTGACATGGAGATGAACACAATCAAAGAAATTATCGATACAGATGACAAAGCTGTTGAAGCGATAATTTGTATTGGTCATAGTCGTTTTTATCAAAGAGAACAGTTGAGAACGCATCCTGAACGTGGACAACGAATAATGCATCAACTGATGTATGAGAGCGACACACAATGCCTCCATGTTTTACGTATGAGACAAAGAGTGTTTCTTAAACTCTTAAAGACGTTAAAAGCATATGGTCTTAAAGATTCTCATCGGGTAAGATCTGAGGTTGCTCTAGGAATGTCCTTAAAATTTTTGGGGCATAATCCATCACAGAGGAGGAGGGGCATAGCAGCAGAGTTTCAGGTTGCACAGCGGACAGTGACAACAAAATTTAACGATGTTGTTAACGCCCTATGTTGCTTGCACTCAGACATCGTTTCATGGAAAAGAGAAGAGCTTAATGATGTACCACCGCGAATTATGCATGATAAGAGGTATTTTCCATACTTTGAAGATTGTGTTGGAGCCATAGATGGTACACACGTTCGCTTACGTGTGGGTGGAACTAAGAAGATCACGTATTGGAATCATCATAATTACACATCAATGAACATCTTGGCAGTGTGTGATTTCAATATGATATTTATATACACACGTATTGGAGTTCCGAGACGCGCACACGACTCAAAGATATTGACATAATGTGCACGTCATGATAATGTTTTCCATTTTCCAAACTCTGGGAAGTATTTTCTAGTGGATTCTGGTTATCCCAATTGAAGGGGTTTTCTAGCTCCCTATAGAGGTGAGGCATACCATCCAAATCATTTTGCTGGACGTAAACCCCCCCACTGTTCGAGAGACATTTAACAAGAGACATTCCTCTCTTCGATCCGTAATTGAAAGAACGTTTGGAGTGTGGAAGGGGAAATGGTCTATTTTAGAAGGTCGTGTTTGTTACGATGTGGAGATGCAGGAAAAGATTGTTGCAGCAACTATGGCGTTGCCTAATTTTATTCTAGATTCTAATACAGAGGACATTGACTTCAATGCTGCTGAAGAAACCGAGAGTTATGATGTTGATCCTGTAGGAAACACGTCTCCTTCTCATGATGATCATGGAGTAGAACGAAATTATGATCCGACAGCTGATGCGTATATGTCAATAGTTAGATATGAAATGGCACGAGATATATGGGATGATCGTTGGATAATACTAGACCTAGAATTTCTGTTTGCAGTTGTTTCTTTGTAGTCTGTTCCGGGAAATGTTGTTGGTTTCTAGTTTCAGTTAATTAAATATGATTATTCTGAAATTTTTTATTTTTGCTTTTTTCTGTTACGTAAGAGATGCTCTTACGATTTTTACTGTAACACCCGCCTCTTACTTGACCAAGACGGCATGTTCAAGTGCATTAACTTCTACCACAAGAAATCACTTGCTAGTTTAATGCCACTTTATTCCCAAGGATCGTATCAAAAATGTCTTACAAAAACCATTTTCAACTTAAACATTAAATCCGAAATTAAAATAGCGTCTTTAAAATAAATAACGAATAATAAAATAAAAATCATCGTCTTTCTCAAAACAATCACCAAGCCGAATGACAACTCCTGTATGCCAGCGCGCTCACCTGCAAAGAAGAGGGATGAGTAATTTGAATTACCCAGTGAGTGCAGGTCCTAGGGACCCACGACATACATCTCGCACATGCATAACCATTCCAGACGAAAGTCTTAAGCTAATACACCCAAACAAACATGTCCGAAGACACTCACAGATCAAGAAATGATATCTTAGACCTAACTGGTGTATCCACGCCTTCACCGGCGCACACCCCGTGGCATATAACGGCACAAGACGCTGTCCGTCCTCACGACGCAAGGCTCGTCAAGCCTCCAACGATGGACTATGGTGCGCCACACGCCTTCCATATCCAGCAAACACTCATAACGTAAGATAATCCTCTATCTTACTTATGACATCACACAGGCAAAACCGCCTCAAAAGCCTACAGCTTATCCCAACCCGCACAAGTGATTTCCCGCACACAATGCAAAAACCCGCAAACACTATTCATAAATCATTCAACTGTTTTCCATTTAACAACCTATGTTACTAAGTCCATCAATCAACAACAGCAGAACATCAATTAATAATATAGTGTTATTACATCGCTTTATAGTCCGGTTCAAACAACAATCAAATACGTGTATTCATATAGATACAGCGCAGGTATGCGCGCATTAACAAAAGATTACTCAGACTAAAATGAGTATGAATATACGAGAGAATAAATCATGCCAGTCCTCACCTTAGTCTCAGATCTGAAGTCGGCAAGACAAATGAGTCAGAACGGCCTTCGAACGACGAAAAACGGTTACCAGAGGTCAACGGTCAACAAGTCAACGAAAGTCAACGGTCAATGGAAAGTCAACGGCGGTCAACGGAAAGTCAATGCCGGTGGTCAACGGTCAACTCCGGCGGTGGTCCGGCGGTGGTCGGCGGCGGTCCGGCGATGGTCGGCGGCGGTCCGGCGGTGGTCGGCGGCGGTGGTCCGGCGAGAAGCTCTGAAGAAAACGGGGCAGAGATTCGTTGGAAATTTTTGAATGAAGAAATGAGAAGGGAAGCACCTCTATTTATAGGAAAAGGGAGGAAACCCTAGGTCTAAATTCGGGTGGGCTTTGGGCTATTGGGCTTTTGTTCTGAAAATCATTTTGGGCCCAGCCCAGGATGTCACAACTCTCCCCACTTAACGGGAATTCGCCCCCGAATTCGAATCGACATCCTGCGGAACACCATCACTCCCAAAAACTTCCGGATAACTCACCCGCAACACGAACCAACTTGCTCTTTTTCTCTTGAACTTCCAACTCTTGAAATTCGGACTCTTGACAGTCTAAAATTCCACCGGTTTACTCGTAATTGTCAAGTTTAGACCCATGTCCACTGGCGGCTCCGCTAAAATCATCCTTGGTTCCCGAACCACTTTCCTCAAACTTACCCATGAAACACATCATGAAAGTTCGACAACTCTTATGGTAAGTCCAACCGATAGGTATCTACCCCTATCCTCTCGATAATCTTATACGGTCCCATGAACCTTGGTCAATTTTTTCAACATACGATTATTATCGGTTTCTTAGAACGTCCTCAACTGTAAGAACACAGTATCATCGACTGCAAACTCTAAATCCTTTCTATGCTGGACTGCATAACTTTTCCGATATTCGACGCTCAGTCAAACAGTTCCTTCTCCAAATTACTTCGGAAATGGTCCAACTCCATTTCACAAGATTCTCGGGCGTCTTCACGCCTTCCAGCTCTATGGATACTTCTTCAGAACCTCTGATAGACTTCTCAAACAGAACTCTGGTTATCTCGATCTACTTGGTCCTCGAGACAAACACACCCTCGAAAGTACCACACTTTTTCAGTGCCGGGAACACAAAGCTACAAATAGCTTCTGGGTTAAACAAAGAATGGGAGGCGATTCACCCAACCAAAACAAAATCTACGCGGTTGGTACTACACTAAGCATGCTATTCAAATTTCACACAAGACTCTCAATGAACACACTCAAAAGTCTAAAGGAAATGACATACCCGCATTTGGTTCCACTCCACCGTGTTCTCCCGGAACAAAGACTCGAGGTTGTCCTGCTTGCCCCGCTGGTGGCGGCGGCAACTGAAGTTGCTCACGGTTCTGTCCTCCTAGCTACTGCCCCTGAAGCGGAACCATACACTGCCTGACAAGGTGTCCGACCTGACCACAACGATGGCAAGTACTCCTTAGAGGTTGGACCTCTCTTGGGGCATGGCCTGCAGAGCAATCCCTCTTCACGTGCCCAGGTTGATAACACTTGTAGCAAACGACACTCTTAGGTGTCGAGTTAAGGCTCTCAAAACCTTTTCCACCCTTAGCTTGAGCATGCTTAGACAACTTAAACACTTCCTGCAGCCCAATTTCTTGCACATCAGCGGTTTCTACAAGATCCACCATACTGTCATACTTCCTGATTGTACAACGATTCTTGAGGTCAATTCTCAGTCCGTCCATGAACTTACGAATCTGGTCTGCCTCGCTCAAGCGTCTGGTGGTGAACCTCCTCAAACGGTTGAACTCTTCCTTGTATTCCCGGACAGTTCGGTTATCCTGACGAAGATTATCGAAAGCACTATGCATCTGATCCATGGCCTCTGGCGGAAAGAACTCCCGAGTGAACTCGTCCCTGAAATCGGCCCAAGTCAACTAATATCGCCCTTGCGTTGACTCTACCACACCTTTCCACCAAATCATAGCATCATCCTTCAAGAATTGCACAGCCAAATCCCTGCGGTACTCCTGCGGGCACCTGATTGCATCAAGGTTATCCTCCAGCTTCTTCCTCCAGTTGTCGGCAGCTACAGCACTCGCTTTCCCATCAAAGTGATCCATCTGCATGTCCCTCATGAGCCTCATCGCTTCCCAGTATGAGAGTCCTTGAACTTGCACATGCACAGCCGGTGGCGGCGGATTCTGTGCTCCCCCGTTCTAGCCATTCAACGGCACAGCCTGCTGATGCACATTTCCCGCTCCTGGGTCATTCCGCATCTGATCCCCAAAACGGTCACGATACCTTTGCAACTCCTCCATCACGGCTGCAAGCACAGCAGCTTGGTTAGCCCATGGGACCGCCCCTGCTGGGTCCGTACCCACTGTCTCATTCTGAGTGTTATTTACCTGAACACTTTCTGTCGAAGCAGCCTCACTTTCTACCCTAGCTGCGGGTTGCACAACTTTTGGGGTTCGCGCGACACATGCTTTCTTTGGCGGCATCCTGAAGACAGAAGAAGCAAGCGATCAGAACTTTTCCCAAAGACGAAAAACCTAACACACGAAGAATACAAAGAGATTAAGTCAAGCTAGGTGATGTTTTGCTCTTTTTCTTTTAAATACCCCCTTTCCTGAAATTTTTTTTTTTTTTTGGTTATATACAAATCCGAAATTATAAAAATATTTCGAAAATATTTTTTTAAAAATCCGAAAATAATAAAAATATATTTTTTTTTTGTGGAAAATCGTCAACTTTAAAAAATCATTTTTAAAATAATTTTTCCTTTCACAATCGCCTACCGGGTCAGAACCGGTTTGGCAATCCAAGGCTCTGATACCAGTTGTAACACCCGCCTCTTACTTGACCAAGACGGCATGTTCAAGTGCATTAACTTCTACCACAAGAAACCACTTGCTAGTTCAATGCCACTTTTAGGCCTGCGAGTTCGGTTATTTCGGATAGTTCGGATCGGGTAGTTCGGTTCTTCGGATAGTTCGGTTTTAGAAAAGTTGGCCGAAACTAACCGAAACATAATTCGGTTCGGTTAGTTCGGTTCTCGGGTAGTTCGGTTATTAATTTTAAAAACCGAAACTAACCGAACTTTTTTAATTTTGGTTTAAATTCGGTTAAAATCGGTTAAATTCGGATAAAATCGGGTAAATTCGGATATTTCGGGTATTTTCGGGTAATTCGGTTCTTCGGTTCGGTATAATTCGGTATAGTTTGGTATGGTTTGGTTAAAAAAAAAAAAAAAAAAAAAAAAAAAAAAAAAAATCGGTTAACCGTTCGGTTCCCAGAACCGAACCGAACAAACCGAGAACCGAACTAATTTTCAAAGTAAAACCGAACAGAACCGAACTAGAACCGAACTAGAACCGAGAACCGAAAAATTCGGTTCGGTTCGGTTCGGCCAATTCGGTTCGGTTATAATTCCCAGGCCTAGCCACTTTATTCCCAAGGATCGTATCAAAAATGTCTTACAAAAACCATTTTCAACTTAAACATAAAATCCGAAATTAAAATAGCGTCTTTAAAATAAATAACGAATAATAAAATAAAAATCATCGTCTTTCACAAAACGATCACCAAGCCGAATGGCTACTCCTATATGCCAGTGCGCTCACCTGCAAGGAAGAGGGATGAGTAATTTGGATTACCCAGTGAGTGCAGGTCCTAGGGACCCACGATATACATCTCGCACATGCATAACCATTCCAGACGAAAGTCTTAAGCTAATACACCCAAACAAACACGTCCGAAGACACTCACAGATCAAGAAATGACATCTTAGACCTAACTGGTGTATCCACGCCTTCACCGGCGCACACCCCGTGGCATATAGCGGCACAACACGCTGTTCGTCCTCACGACGCAGGGCTCGTCAAGCCTCCAATGATGGACTATGTTGCGCCACACGCCTTCCATATCCAGCAAACACTCATAACGTAAGATAATCCTCTATCTTACTTATGACATCACACAGGCAAAACCGCCTCAAAAGCCTACAGCTTATCCCAACCCGCACAAGTGATTTCCCGCACACAATGCAAAAACCCGCAAACACTATTCATAAATCATTCAACCGTTTTCCATTTAACAACCTATGTTACTAAGTCCATCAATCAACAACAGCAGAACATCAATTAATAATATAGTGTTATTACAGCGCTTTATAGTCCGGTTCAAACAACAATCAAATACGCGTATTAATATAGATACAGCGCAGGTATGCACGCATTAACAAAAGACTACTCAAACTAAAATGAGTATGAATATACGAGAGAATAAATCACGCCAGTCCTCACCCTAGTCTCAGATCTGAAGTCGGCACGACAAATGTGTCAGAACGGCCTTCGAATGACGAAAAACGGTCACCGGAGGTCAACAAGAAGTCAACGGTCACCGGAGGTCAACGGTCAACAAGAAGTCAACGGTCAATGGAAAATCAACGCCGATCAATGGAAAGTCAACGCCGGTGGTCAATGGTCAACTCCGGCGGCGGTCCGGCGGTGGTCGGCGGCGGTCCGGCGGTGGTCGGCGGCGGTGGTCCGGCGGTGGTCGGCGGCGGTGGTCCGGCGGTGGTCGGCGGCGGTGGTCCGGCGGTGGTCGACGGCGGTGGTTCGGCGAGAGGCTCTGAAGAAAACGGGGCAGAGCTTCGCTGGAAATTTCTGAATGAAGAAATGAGAAGAGAAGCACCCTATTTATAGGAAAAGGGAGGAAACCCTAGGTATAAATTCGGGTGGGCCTTGGACTATTGGACTTTTGTTCTGAAAATCATTTTGGGCCCAACTCAGGATGTCACATTTAATTTCTAAACAAATTGTTCGAAACAGACTGAAGAGGTTTGGTGGCTTAGAGAACGATGTATTGTGCTTCATATGTACTATTATATAACACACACATTGCTTATACTTTACTTGTAGCTTCACTAGCGTAAGTAAAAATACAAACTACAGTAAAACCTCTATAAATTAATAATGTTGGGACTTTAAAATTTTATTATCTTATAGAGTTATTAATTTATCTATAAATTAATAATTATTAATTTATCGATAAATTAATAATTTATTAATTTATAGAGATATTTACGGTTTTAACTTTTAACGTTCATTAAGTAACAATACAAAATGTTTTTGAAATTATAAAATTAATTTAGAAAATATCATATCAAAGAATTTAAAGATAAATCAACAATGTTTATAAATTTAAAAAAATAATTAATTATATTTTACTATATTACCTTAGTTATATATATATAATTATATATGCTTTGATGTATAATTATTAATTTAACTTATTATTGGGATCATATATTTACATAAGAGTTTCAAAAAAATTATTATCTTATTATCTTATCGAATTTTGCTAATTTTTACACCGACCCGACTCGGAACCAGGAAAAATTATTAATTTATAGTGATTATTAATTTATAGAGTATTAATTTATAGAGGTTCTACTGTACACACAAAAGAAAGTAAAGAGAAGCGCCAAATGATTACAGAAACGGCGGGAAAAGATAATATAACCCGCGAAAAAATGTTAACAAGATAACTATTTGCTATAATGAAATATTTTTTTGCTAAAAATTGGATTTGCATCTATCACAAATCTTTTATGTTTACCTAATATAACTTATTATATAAGTCAATTCATCTCAACCTAATACACGTATCCTTTTGTTAACTTTGCGCATTCTTCTTCCCCAAACAAGACGGTATCTTCTTTTTGTGCTTTTATGATAATCTATTGGCTATATTTTGCTAGTTTATTCGTTTTATTAATGATTTGTTTACTATGACTAGTGAACAGAGGTGACAATCATGGCATCAAAAAATAATTGTTCTGCTTCCACTTCTATAGAAGTAAGTTATATATATATATATATATTTTAGTTTTAATTGGATTAATGAGATGGTTTGCATATATTTTATGTTTTCAGAAATTTACTTGGTCAAACGAGATCACATGTGTTACATCAAAGAATAATTGAAGAGAAACAAACGGAAGATCATGAGAAGAGGTTTCTAAATGCACTACAAAAAGAAAATATTCTCAAGAATATTAAAAACCGGTTTGGAGTTGATTTGTGTTGGACTCGCTTAAGAAACTGGTTGAATTTATTGAAGAAACATTACGATATGTTTAGGATAAATCCGGAAGATCCACATCTTCCAACAAATTTTCAGCAGTTCGTCACATTACTTGAAGCAATTTGATGATAATCCCAATACATGAAGTAATAAGCATGTCATTGTGATTTTTATTTTTTAACAATTATTAAGTGCTTTATTTTTTTTATAATGAATTATTTATTTTATATTTTCTCATAATAATATGATTATAATAACATAGTTTTCATATTTTTTATAGTTATAAAATATGTTTGTATTGTTAATTTATTTTTTAACCGCTACTGCACCCGCCAGTTAACCAGTCGTAAATATTCCAAAAAAGCACATGTTTCCAACCGATGTGCCAGTCGTACAAACCGCTTAATAACGCTAGTAACCGCAATCGTCCGCTTCCGCAAACTCCCGCAGCTGCAACCGCAACCGCTGCGTTTAAACCAGTCAGGCCCTGAGTCTTGAGAGCTTGGGTGTGAATGTGTGATGTTTTGGAACGTCTAGATTCACTGAATAAGTCAGCAAAACGCAGCAGCAATGAAGATATAGCCGTTGGAGAGTTAAGACACCAAGTGTGAACATGTTGAATGTCTTTGGATCCAAATAGGCAAGCAGAGGACCTTTCGTTAAGAAATAGGATAACTTTCAAACCCTAACCGATATTGCAATAATTACAATTCAATGAGCTTCCTGGTTGACTCAAGATTCCACGCCAAGTCGTTTTGTTGCTTAATTCCCTCTAGTTCGGTCAGAATACTCCAAATAGTGAGCATAGGTCCAAATCCGGAAAGCTCTGGTTTACCCACTACAAGAAAACAGTCGATTTGCGACGGTAAATAAGCATCACAAATTTACGACGGAATTACGACGACTTTGCGACAGCAAATGACAAGCGTCGCAAATACGTCGCAAATTTGCTAAAGTGGAGGGATCGATCGTTGCTGGAAGTTTGACGGAGGAAACATCTCACTTCATGTCATACTACTTTAGTCCAACCGTGAGAACCAAAAATACCGCTCCTAGACGATATGACGATGGAGGGGAAGAACCTACGTACCACGTTGACGTCCCAGATATATTTGTCCAAATAGGCAGACTTGCTGGAAAAGTGAAAGAAGTTTGGTGGGAAGATCATGATCATTGTAGGGCGGCGCACAATTACATATTGCAGAATTGTGAGTATGTGCAGACACTAGAGAGGTACTAATTTTTGTTTCCTACATTCATAATTATGATTTAATTACCTCCAATTCATATATATATATATATGACGCGGCCCGTGAATTTCTGCAGATTATTTGATTCTCAGGTTGGAGAACACTTTCCTGATTTAGAAGAAAAAGATTATGAGATGTACAACGAACGTGATTTTCTTGGATGGCTAAAATACTATGTAAGATAAATCAACACTTGTTTTGACTTATAAAAAAAGGTTTATTTACAAATATTTAATTAAGATTTAATTAATATGTAGGTAACGCATGGATGTTCGACTGAGCCCTTACCACTATGGATGCACGAAATTGTTAACGAACCAATAGCTACGACCGTTACTGCTCCAATGTACTTGACTCATGGGTACATATTTCATACGTACAAACAAGGATCGAAGAAGTCAACCGCAAATAATGGAATCCAAGTCAAAGGTGATAACGACTTCTACGGCGTGTTGCAACAAATAATTGAAGTCACATTTCCAGGAGCCATCGGTTTGAAATGCATTTTATTCAAATGCGATTGGTACAATCCGAGTAGTAGAGGGGTCCGCGGAAACAACTTAGGGGTGATTGATGTCAATTCAAACAGACGTTTTGCAAAGTTTGAACCCTTTTGCCTAGCCTCGCAAGCAGATCAAGTGTGTTTCGTTCCATATCCTCGAATTAAGGAAAAACGTGAGAGGTGGTTATAAGTGATTAAAGTCAATCCGCGAGGCCGTATTGTCGGGAAGATTGACGATGTAGCTATGAAAGCTAAAAGACCTAATGAACTCTCCACTCCTACCGCATCAACAGAAGATATTTTACATATTGATCTAGAGCAACAAGATGTAGAAGACATAGTGAATGATTCAACTGAAGGCGCAAGTTCAGACGAGTTCGATGAGACCGATGATGAAGAAGACACTGATGATGAGCATAGTGGAGATGAATCGGATTAGGCAAGACCGAAATTTGTGATCTATTTGTGATTTGTAATTTGTAATTTTTTAAAAAAATATAAGACTTTTGCGATGGATATGCGAGGGATCGTCGCAAATCCGTCCCAAATTGAACAATTACGACGGACTTGCGAGGGCTCGTCGAAAGCCCGTCGCAAACTTTCATATTGCGATGGATTTGCGACGATCCCTCGCAAATCCGTCGCAAAAGTCTTATACCCTATACCCTGAATTGGATTATGGTTTGTAAAGTAAACACTTATAAGTTTGGATGCAAATATTACATAATTTTCTATGTTGATATACAAATTATAAGAATAAAAAAATAATTTTAATTTTTGCATGAAATGATTTCATATAGAAGAATAGAAGATTTATGTTTATTCTAAAGTATAATAGTTTTGTAAAACTCACTATAAACAAGAAGAATTTTACAAATTACTCGGAAAAAAAAATTTGTTACAATCTTATACATACATAAATGTTTTTTAACTTCGATTATGGTGAATAAACATTCACAATACCCAATTATATAAATATACAAGTGTTGCGACGGCTTTGCGAGGGACCGACGCAAACCAGTCGCAATATGAAAATTTGCGATGGGCTTGCGACATTCCCTCGTAAGTCCGTCGCAATACTCGGATATTTTCCAAACCCTATACCCTAAGTTGGAATATGGTTTGTGAAGTAACTCATATAAGTTTAAATGCAATATTTTCATTGCTAATATACAAATTATAAGATAAAACTAGAATTATTAATTTTTAATGAAACCATTTCATATAGAAAAATACAAAGAGATGCTCTTTATTCATAAGTATAAGAGTTTTGTAAAATTCTCTTAATTTAAACAATAAATTTTTTTAACTTTTGCATAAAATAACATTTGTTACAATCTTATAGTATAATAAATATTTTATAACTATTTAAAATGATTAAAAAATATTGAAACTGCTGAGAGGATTTAAAATATTGAAACTTTGCGACGGACATGCGACGATCCGTCGCAATTCCATCGCAGAGCACGAATATTTTCCAATAATTTTCGTCTAATAAGTTCAAAGTATTTGGACGCGAATTAGGTTTATATTTTTTTTTAATTTGCGACGGCATTGCGACGGTCTGTCACAATGCCGTCGCAATGTTTCAACGTTTAAAACCTAAAATTTCTTTCTTCCTCCTTTCACGAAAACTTCTCTTCTCCTCCCTTGGCAGCCGCCGCAGACCTCTCCCTCTCTCGAGCACCCATACTTCTCTCTCTCTGTCTCCCTCTCTCGAGCCACAGCCATCGAATCTCTCTCTCTCTCCCTCTCCAGAGCCACCGCCGCACCTCTCTCTCGCCGGATCTGCTCCTCCATGTACTGCACCTCGCCGCTGCACCTCCGCTCATCGCCGGATCTGCTCCTCGCCGCCGAACTCCTCCACCAAGGTAACAAATACCCATTTTCTTAGATCTATGTTAGATTACTAGGGATTAGAAATTGTAAGATTTTTAGATATGGAATTTAGATTTTAGGAAATTGTTAGGTAATTTTATTATAATTATTTTGGAATTAGTTTGAGTTTATGGAAATGTTTTACAAATTTCATCAATTAATTCCTTATGTAATTATAATTTTAGGTATACCTTAGGTAAAGTTTCTACAAATTTGTTAAATTTATTTTGTAATTAGTAGGATTTATGATTTTGTAATTTTAGTTTAGAATTTTTAGTTTATATTTTTTGTTTTATAAATTATTAATTACCAATTTTTGTATAAAAATTTTTAGTCACAAATTTTAATTTAAAAATTTTAGTATAGATTTTATTTTATAAATTAGTTTTAGTTTATAAAATTTTAAGTTTAGTTTATAAATTTAAAATTTTAGTTTATAAAATAAACCCAAAGTGATTTTTAATTTATAATTTTTTAAGTTATTTATTTGTTCTATTTTTTCTATGACTAACAAATTTTTTTTTTGCAGATGTCTATAAACAACGATTTTTCTCGTTACATGTCGCAAGGCTCTGGGTCTCGATCTTTTCCGTCTACTCCAGGGGCTTCTTTCACCTCTACATCGGTGAGACCCACATTTTCAACCGGAGGAACATCAAGACCAAGGTTTGCGTTTGCAAGATATGGAAATTCGAGAGCTTCTCGAGAGTCCCAGTCATGACAAGCTGAAACGACTTGATCCAGAACGTCCTCCAGACACCCTTTGGTATTTATAAAATTTATTTTTTAATTATTTTTAATTATAACTATTGCTAATTTTTTTACAATACTAATTGTTTCTAATTTTTTTTTCCAGGATCGATTATGATCAATGTGTGGCTGCTAAGGTCCGAGAAATCTTTGA
This sequence comes from Alliaria petiolata, assembly GCA_020283515.1. Taxonomy (NCBI): domain Eukaryota; kingdom Viridiplantae; phylum Streptophyta; class Magnoliopsida; order Brassicales; family Brassicaceae; genus Alliaria; species Alliaria petiolata. Next base: position 435,024,347 of record JAHZTW010000001.1, on the reverse strand, counting down.
GAGAAATTTCAAAGAAGCTAATGCCAATTGGTCGCAAACTCCGAAACAGACCATCAACCGGTGGTACCAACAATTTGCAGTAAGTATCATTTTTTTTCTTCTTATATCTAAGCTATTTTTTAATAATTACTCCCTCTGTTTCTTAAAGAATGTTGTTTTAAGTTTTTCACACATATTAAGAAAACTTAAACAAAGACTTTTATAACCTTGTTTAATTAGTTGTTACTTAAGTTTTTTTTTAAACAATAAATGTTATAAAGGGTAAAGTAAGTAAAAAATGATAATAAATACACCTAGAAAATTGAAAACAACTAACATTTTGAAACAAATTTTTTTTCCAAAACAACCTTTATTTAGAAACAAAGGGAGTAATTTTTTTGTAGCAAACATATCATTGGGATTGGAGCATTAACGGAGAAGTTAGCGATATGTTTGAGGCCAAATTGAAGAAACGGATGACCGACCATGTGGGACGTTGGAAGGCAAAGTGGAAAACGCTTGGCGAGGATGCGAGGCCCAGATGGATTGATCTGTTAGTTTGGGAGGGTCTCGTTAGATTTTGGAATGAGCCGGGGAGCGCAAAGAAGAGCGCCAATGCCCGCAAAGCCCGTTACAGTGCTCCTGTTGGAGAGCAACCCTCTAAGCATCGGTCGGGTCAGACTTCGTTTAAAGGACGATCCCGAAAGATAGTAAGTATTTATTTTATATATATTACTGTTTTTTATATAATTTATTCTAATCATTCTAATGTTTTTAACTTTTATGTAGGCTGAGCGGACCGGAACAGGAGTTCCAGATCTGTTAGCGGTTCTCGAGGAGACAAAAAAAATGCAGATGGAACTTTTGTCGATGAACGCTCCGAGAAGCTATACAACGACGTCGTTGCGTGGATGCAAGAGATGTCTCAGGCTGATCCTAATGATCCAGAAAGCACTGGATCTTGCTCACTTAGTACGATCGAGAAGAACAAAATTTATCTGGAGATAAGTATTTTCAATTTAACTACAATATTTTTAATTTTTTTAAATTTTTTAATTATTAACCTTTTTAATTATACATAAATATATTTTTAGGTCGCTCCCCGTACAAGAGGGAGAATCTACGGACAGGGTTCTTTACAGTCGGATATCGAGGCTGCCACTCTTCCGTCCGTTTCTTCCACCGGACCAGATCCCGCTCTTCAGAAGATAATCGAGACCCAAGCCTTTCAGATTCAATCGCAGAACCAGAAGATGCAGAGCTACGATAGGTATTTCGAGTTTATTGCACAACGGGACTCGGCATTCGCAGAACTTTACCGCAACTCGGAAGCCGGTCCGTCGACCGGAAATCAAGACCCGTCTATCGATTAAATTTAATTTTTATTTTCTGAACAATAACTTTTTTTATGTTGTATGATTATTATTTTGTATGAATAATTTAAATTTAATTTTATATATTAATTAATTTATATGTAATTTAAATTTAAATATATTTATTATTCATTTTTGTTTATAATTAAATTAATTATTTATTTATTAATTTGCGACAGAATTGCGACAACATCTCCGCGTCAGAATTGCGACGACATTGCGACGGAATTAATTCGCGACAAAATTGCGACGGATTGTTTTTGCGATGACAACCGTCTGCTTTGCAACGATTTATTTACGACAGGCATAAACCGTCGCTAAACAGCCGCAAATTTGCGACATGTTTGCGACAGACATATTGCTGTCTCAAAATTGCGACGGATCTGCGATTACATTTTTCCATCGCAAAATTTGCGACGAATTTGCGACGGAAATTGATTTGCGATTAACGATTTGTGACATTTTTCTCGCTGTCGCAAATCAGTCGCAAAGTCATTTTTGCGACGGATATTGCCGTCGCAAATCGGAGTGTTTCTTGTAGTGACCCAACTTGTAAAATTAATATCTCCTAAACCAAAATGAATTTGGTCTTGATTCCATCTCTCCGTAGACCTCTGATGAGTTGCGAATCCAAAAAAATTGGATTTGTTGCTTGGTTCATCTTGGTTTGGCCGGAGTGACTCAATAACTTATCGTAGCTCTCCATTGAGTCCATTGGATCTTTGAATGGGTTTAAAACATGTAAATCGACTTGCCTCATTAAAAACTTTCCTGGAAAACCCATTGGGATCAAATCAAGGATAAGGAAAAAGAGTACAAATGGCCACATCCCATTTGTAAGCCTTGGCTTCTATTTGAGCTAAACTTAGCTCACATGTCTCCTTATCTTTCCTCAGCTTCATGTTCTCCTCTTCATGTGTCCTGGTTCCGTGCTGCTTGTCAAGTACTGATGTATTAGCATTGATGCTTAGCAGCTCGATACGCTCATGCCATTTCTTCGGATGGACTTTGTATCGAGCTACCATACCATATCGAGCTTAGTAGCTCGACACTAAGCTCAATACACTTCCAAAAGATCTCTTATCTCCATTTTTCCACTTCTCTTGCTCCTCTTGATCATCCATAGTCTCCATTTGGATCTCCATGCCTCCAAAACACCTAATAAGAACTCAATATGCACAATATGCAACAACCTAAGCTCAAACTAAATGAACTCTAATAGAAATGCTAATTGGACTAAAAGTGGATAAATGAATGCATAATTGAATGCAAAGCTATCTAAAATGACTGCTAAAACATAATAAATTATGTGTATATCAACTCCCCCAAACTTGCCTTTTGCTTGCACTCAAGCAAACAAACATGACAAATCCAAGGGAGAGATGTGAAGGTGGGAGCTCAATATCAAAGAATGCCAACAAAAATAATCAACTCAATGTCCTTGTTCTTAATTCTAAGATGCATTTGAATTTATCCTACTCCAAAAGAGTTAGCCATGCCCATCTCAACAGTCAAATGCACAAAGACCTCAATATAGATAAGTCTCCCAATCTAACCAACTCTGTAACATTCATTAATTTGTAAACCGTGGATCATGACAATGCAATGCAAGTGAATTCATTTGGCTAAGGGACTAGGCTTTGAGATAAAAATGATCTCAATTCATGTGGTTTCCATTTCAAATGCGAGTTTCATTTAAAGAAGATTGAACTTCAGCTAAAGGTATGAGACAAGTTATGCATACAATGTTAGACTCTCATCTACCCGAAATGCTTCAATGGTCCTAAACCCTTCTCATTCATTCTTTTAAAGCTCGCTCAACCCTCCTAAGCTACCCTTAATCTCCCAGGGCTCTTTGTGCCTTGCTAAACCCATGAATTTTATAAACCACTTCTTCCTTTTCATCTTAAGGGGAAACTTCGCCAACCGTTAACTCATAGAGAATGGTGTGATTTCTTAACAACTTAGCTCTCTTTTTTTCTAGGTAACCTTTCTTTTCTGTGGCCTTGTTGGCCCTTTTGATTTTTCTTTTCTTTTCTTAAGACTACCCAATACTTTTTTTAAACTTATAGCAATACTTTTCTTTTAAACACAAGATCCACCGTTTCAAACTATGCTTCCCTTACTTTCCACCAAGCATTTTTCATTCCTTTCTTTCTACTCCTTTTTCCACAACTCAACATGCTAAGATGCAAGCATATAATTTCAATTCCAAATCATCAAGCAATACCACGACCCAACCCCAAATCCTAAGCCTATCACTTGCCCCAAAATGTGAGAGCTAGAATCTACATGAGAACCAAAACTTGTCGTTTCAAACCTAACATTTTATGCTAAGTTCAATCAAAATAAGGACTCACAAGCAATATCACTAGAATATTTGGCTTCAAAGGAGGTTAGGTAAGGTGGGAGTACTACTTGAGCTAACAAGAGGGTGACAAAGTAAGTAAGAAAGCTCAAATATGTATGGTCCATGAATTCACTTTCAATGAAAAGCATGATAATTAGATGTTCAAATTCGGTTCAAGTGAGTAGAGTTGGTTATCAAATTCAAGACCCTATTTCGACAAAAATATAAGTGACAAGTGAAGTGGTCCAACATTGTTTTTCCTTACTTTCAAGACTTATTCCAATGCATCAAAGAACTACTAACTAGGGAATTGAATTTATTACATGAGTTGAATTCTACAAGGATAGACTCATCATTGCTCCCAATGCATATGAATGCAAATTCTACATGAAATGCAACTAGAGTCAATCCTAGAATGCAAATGTAACTAGACTCAATCCTAAAATGACTTTCGTTTTCTGAAAATTTTCGAAATTTTCAATTTTTTTTGTTTTTTTATGCCTTAAATGTATGCACGAGACTCAATATGTAAAAAAGAAAATAAGACTTACAAAACACAATGTCAAATCTCTCAACCTCTCCCTCAAACTTAAATTACACAGTCTCTTGTGTAATAAAAGTCTAGAGGAGAACTCAATCAACATGTCAAAATAACAAAATGAAAATCTAAAGAAGGTTGTACAAAGGAGGTTGAGAGATCAAAACTGTGTGGATGAGGAGGAGGAGGAATACCCTAAGGACAGTGATAGGTTGCTTGATGATGGAGAATGGCTAGTCTTGCTTTTCCTTGGGCGAGCTTCGTGGGAGGAGGAGCGAGGTGGATCCTCATGGACAGCTTTTCTTTGGTGCACATGGAAGGAGTGCCTCCTATCAAGCTCCATTTCGTCCTCTTCTTCACCCTCTTCCTCATTTGGAGATTCAACTTCAGCCCTTGTCGAGGATGAACCTTTGAACCTAGACTTGAGTCCCTTAACCGTTTTCTTCAAGCTCTTCACCTTGTCGGCCAGATTCTTGATGGCTCGGTCTTGGTGGTTGTTCCACCTCTTGAGGAGGCTAATGTGGAGGTGAGCTTTCCTCAAAGTCGGGCTTGCCATCGGGTCATTGCATGAGCTAAAGTAATATATCTCACTACCATATATCGGGCTTGCAGCTCCTTGCTCTTTGTCCTCCACTTTCTCTTCCTGGGGAATTTGGTGAGAGTCAAATTCGAATGTCTCTCTCTTTGCAATGGACTTAAGAGGAGAGTTAACCCCAGGATTGTAGAGAAGCTCATAGGCTGGCATAAAGTCGATGTTGGAGAGATCTTGGAATGAAGTTACTTGTGGGCAAGGGTGGCAAATCTTGGCCTCGGCTTTCAAGTCAACAGCAAACTTGTATGCAAATTTGTGGCCCAGTGATAAACAGGTTTTTAACCAGTTTGATAATCAAAACCTAAAGGTCTGTTTGCAGTTGTAGTACTTTAGGTGTCAATCCAACCTTGGGGTGAAAGCTACTAAGATTATAAGAGTTCTATGAAGCTAAGCAAAATTCGGGTTAATTGGTGAAGATTTCTAAAACAATTACTTACGGTCATTAAACAGACATGAAAACAATTTTGAAATCCCTACAGAAGTGTTATACAATTACAAGATGACAAATAAACAATATAACAACCGATATAATAATTTAATAAATTAAAAATGTAAAACCGGATTTGTAAAACAGATTTGATGGTGAGTAGCTAGATAATTTAAAAACTATTTATAAAATCAAACGACTACAAACTCAACTCCAGACAGTAAAATAAGTCTCTAAGCAATTTCTAAAATATTAAGAAGAGCAAGAATACTATTTTACAGATTTATGAAACTATATTGCATAAATAAACTATTTAATAAGGAAATTAAATAAACACAAAACTAGAGGAAAAAGGTTTTTGGTTTTTAAAATATTAAAACAGATTTAAGGTTGGGAATTATCTTTAAGAAGGTTGAAAGTTCAAACTTGGGGTTTTTGAAAATATAATTTTACTCTTTTTAGTTAATTCTCTAAACCTTAAGAAACCTAAGTAGAATTATCCATGATGTGTGGAATAATTCCTTTCTTCACCCTTTCTTCCTAACCCATGATGTGGGGTGGAAAGAAAAGATGAAGAACATTAAGCATGGATCTTAAAAGAAATGGTTTAACTAGCTCCCTAAGCATCCATGATGTATGGGAAAGGATGAGCTAGTCTCTTGGATTTGGTTTTAAGGGATTTCCTATGTCTTGTTAGGATAAGGAAATCCCTCGATTAAAGAGATCTCCAAGGAGAATCTCTAGACCTTAAAACCCCCAAATCCAAGAATAGATTTAAAGTGAAGTACAATATAAAAACAAACCAAGATTTTAGTTTCCAACCTCCTTAATCATCCCAACCTCAAACCTTAGGCGGTTTACTCACAAACCATGTTCTTACCTCTTTTAAACATAAGTTTAGAGTTAAGGAACATGATCTATGGGGTTGATAGGAAAAACTTGAAATTAGAAATATTTTAAATACTTGCTTGAATAAAAACCTGAGAGATTTTCGCAAAGAAATCGATTAATATTAAGAAGAAAGACTTGACATTAGAATTAGAAATAAACCTGATTTAAATTACAAATACAAAAGATTTTAACAAAGAGTTTATCAAGAATTTAGAAGAAGGATTTGACACTAGAATAACTTACATAAGATATAACTATAATAAAAATAAGATTTTAAAAGTTTAAACAAGAAGTACCTATATAAAAATATAGAAAACTTAGAAAAAAACTAAAGAACAAAAGGAAGCTCATAAGAACACTAAGAAGACTTTGGAAGAGAATATTAGACATGATTAATAACTTGAATGAGAAACTGAATTAAAAACTGAATGTCTTTTACAAGCACATAAACACTCCTTTTATAGAGTTTTAAACATGGCTCTTGGCCTTAAAAGAGGAGTCAAGGGGCAAGAGACAAGGGGCAGGGGACAAGGGTCCTTATAAAATCCCACTCACTTAAAGCATAAACACTTTTATGGGCCAACTTCCGACGGTTCGAGTGGTTTGGTCGATCAGCCAATCGATCGGCTAGGGATCGACTCATCTTGGTCGATCATTCAGTCGATCAGAGTTTGGTTCGGTTGGTCCAGTCGATCGGCTAGGGATCGACTCATCTTGGTCGATCATTAGGTCGATCTCCTCCTAGATCGAGTAGTTCTGCTCGATCGGCCTGTCGATCTTGGCTTCTTTGGTTTTGTCCGAGTTTTCCCTAGATTTTTTACCAACTCCTAGGCTCTTCTTTCATCTTCTTCTTAATGCTCATCATCCATCACAGCTCCAAGTACTCAAAACAACCTGAAAAATATGCAAATATGCAAGAAACCATGCAAATGCTAATGCAAAGTGTTCTAGGACTTAAAATGGTACAAATGATGCAAACTAGTCTAATATGAATGATATAAGCATGAAAAACTAATTCTAAATGCAAGCTAAATATGGGAAATATATGAGTATATCAACTCCTCCAAACTTGCCTTTTGCTTGCCCTCAAGCAAACAAAATTCAAGCTAGGAAGAGATGATTAAAAATGAGGGCTCAAATCCAAAAATTGTTTTTCAAATGTATCAATTCAAAGGTCCTTGTTCACATTTCTAGGATGCAGAATACAAAATTTACTCAAAAGAACTTAGCCATATTCATTACAAATTGAAATTCAAATCATGACTTATTTATTCCAAGCAATCCAAGAATCAATACTTTTAACATTCAGCTCCAAACCGTGAATCATACTTGTGCCTTTTAAAACCGAATACATTTGGTAAGGGTTAAGGTTATGAGATAAAAATGATCTCATTCAAATGGGTACTCCAAGCAATGGTTTCTCTCAAAAATGTTTGCACTTATACATAATGATAAAGGTAAAAGGCAATGCATGCATACATGACTAGACTCACATCTACCCAAGTACACTAACAATGATCCTAATCCCTCTCTCATTCATTTTTATATTTTCCAAGCTCACTCACCCTCTAGAAACTACCCAAATCAACAAGGCTATTCACGCCAAGCATAAACCCACATGAACTCCATCAAACATTTTCTTTTCTTAGGGAAACTTCAAACTTTGCTTAATGCTAGTGGTATGATCATAAACACAAGCTCTTTTCTTTTCTTTTGATAGCTTTCTAAAAATATTTCTTTGATGCATTTGGCCTCTAGGGCTCTTTTCTCTTTGCTAGAGCTTTTTCTTATCAAGAACAACCTCTAGAAATATGTATCCCTTTTTCATCTTTTTCCTTAACAATTTCCCATTCTCAAACCCGTGAACTCCCAATTCCCAAACAAGCCTAAAACTAGCTTTAAAATGCAAAGCTAGAAACATCACGAGAGCCTAAACATGTCGCCTAAAACCTAACACTTTATGCCAAGTTCAAACAGAAAATAAGGCTTCATAATTTGTAATCACTCATGAATTTTGGCTTGAAATAAGGTAAGGGTCAAGGTGTGGTATTCTATTTAGGCTTACAAAAAGTGGTAAAGGGAATAAGAAAGCCTAAATATTTTTTTGTAATCCATGAATCCTTTTTCAAAAATACAAGTATGATAAGGTTCCGATTTTAAGTATTGATTCAATTCAAGCTTTTTTCAACTTTAAGCCAAGAAAATCAAATCAAATGATCCAAGTATGGTTAGAACTTAATTTCAAAGTTGCATAAGGCATCAAAGAACTACTAACTAGGGCCTTGAATCCATAAATGAGCTTAAAACACTTTTAAAGGAAACTTTTCATCATACCCCCTATGCATATGAGTGATGCAACCTATATGATATAAATCTAGACTCAATCCTACAATATTTGATAATGCAAATGCAAGCTATATGAATTTTTTTTTCTCGAAATTTTTATGAATTTTTATGATTTGTTTTGTATTTTTCTATGCAAAACTTGTTTATGAATGCAAGAAGACTCAAAAATGAAAACACAAAATAAGATCAAATAAAATATGTCAAAGCACAAACTCTCCTCCACCAAACTTGAATGACACAGTCTCGGTGTTAAACAAATTCAAGAGAAGACACATAAAAATAAAAATGCATGTTATATACAAGGTTTGGCGGTTTTGGTACCTTGGAGCTAGAGATGGCCGGAGCTTGAGGTTGCTCTGGTCCTCCTGCTCTTTCTTGGCGTGTCATGGAGTATCTCCTTGTCCCTGCTTACACACACTGAAAAGGATAATCTAGAACGAAAAATAAAAAGCATATACACAAGGATATACATGGGATTTGCCTCCCAAGTGCGCTTTGTTTAAAGTCCCTTAGATTGACTTTCCTTACAAATCTTTTTAGGCTGGATTAAGGGTGAAGTGGGTGGCTGGAGATGTGAATGAGTGTGAATTTTGAGGCATGACCATGGTGTAGATGGTGGACAGCATCGCTTGCACTCTTGCTTTATCTTTCTCTAAACCCGGTTGAAGAATGAACCTTGCCTTTGAGAATGGTTTTGAGCCTTCTTTGCTCTTGACTTTGTACTCAATTGAGCCATCCTTGAGTTCCAATGGATGTAAACTCAAAGATGTCCTTGACCCAGGACGTCCATTTCTTGACCCATATCTAGATTTTCGGGTAAACTCATCAAATAGCACTTTTTCTTGCCTTTCCCTTTAGGTGGCTTCTTCTTGAGAGGTTTTTCTTCTACACAATCAAAAACATGTCAGGAGGGACTCACCATCAGGTTCTTCTTCAGCTTTGAAGGCGATCCTAGGCTCAGCTTTGCCCATCCTAGCTCCATCCTTAGGATTTTTGGTTACACTCATGAAAGACCTCTTTTTCTTGCCTTTCTCATTTGGTGGTTTCTTCTTGATAGGTATTCCGTCTTTACAACCAAATAGAGTCAGTAGCAACTCACCATCAGGCTCTTCTTCAGCAGCAGATCTAAGCCTAGGATCTACCCTATCCTTGCTTGTACCGGAGACGCAACCAATCTTAGCCTTTCCCGCGGGCTTGTCTTGCAAGCGTTTGTTTAGTTGATAGCCTCTAAAGGCTTAGACTTCCAAAAGCTTTTTCAACTCTGCCTCCTCCCTAATCTTATTACAGACACTTTCCTCTTGATCAAAAGTGTCTTCCTCAACTTCCATCATTCCACAAAACTTTCTTAAAGGAGGTGTGATCGGGTATGAAACCAAGTGACTCACATTTTTTAGAATGACCTCTTCCTTGGCAAAATCAATTGCTGTACCAACAGTGCTGAGGAATGGTGTGCCTAGGAGCATGGGAAGGTTCTTGGACTTTTCTATATCCATGACCACAAAATCAGTTGGTACCAAGCAAATCCCAATTTTCACCGGATAGTCTTTGATCAAACCAAGAGGTTTCTTTGTAGACCCATCTCCAAATGTGATTTCAGTAGGATACCAATCCATACTCCTTATTCCAAGCCTCTTGACCAAGTCAAGTGCCATAACACTCACTGTGGAACCCGAATCACACATAGCATCTTGAACTTCTTCATTGCCTAGGTTGCACACAATTGAGAATTTTCCAGGATTTTTGTGCTTGGTCAAGGTCTTGAGCTCATCAATGGCTGCGATGTCCTCTCTTGTAGGCTCCTGGATCTGCTCTTGCTACTCATCACACGGTTCTTGCATCATCAAAACATCCTCAACCGGTTTCTTCAAGATGTTTTTAGCTTCAACATGGTTGATCTTTGTGAAAACCGCCTCCCCACTTAGGTTCTCAATGACCTCATTGAGACTAGAATCATCATCGGAGTAGATGTAGGCCTCATGTTCAGGTTCATGCCATGATGGATACAAGTCATCAAGAGTGGTGGTCCTCTCTTCAAGATCTTGGATAGCTTGACAATACTCCATAGGGTTTACGTCACTTTCCCCCGGTGGACTTCCTTGGCTACTTGAGCTAGCTTGTTCTTCCTCAGGCTGGTAAAGCGTGGTGTTGAGGTTGTTGATTTGTGTGTCAAGGGCAGTGTAGGAAGCGTACATCCCAGTGTTTGAATCATTCAATATCGTGTCCATGTATACCTTGCTAGCGTTTTGTGCTAGCAAAAGCTGTTGGAGCATGTCAATGATGGAGTCTTGGGTGTGAACGTGAGCTTGTTGCTGAGGTATAAAACCAGGAGCTCCATATGGCTCATTCCATTGTGGTTGGCTTTGAAAGTTTCCTTGATAGTGGTTGAATCCCATGTAATAGCCTCCTTGGTTGGCTAGATAGTTAGCTTCCGGATTTTGACTAACAAAATGCATCTTGTGAAACGGTTTAAGCGAGTTGTTCAAGCAAGTTGTAGTCTCTTCCTGTGCCTATGTTCATGTACCTGAGAAGACAACTACTGAAACAGAGAGATTAGTAACCAAAATAAAAATAAAAACTTAGTCTCAAGAGGATTTAAAATCCTAATGCACAAAAAGAACCCAAATGGCAACGGCGCCAAATTGATAACAGGATTTTGCTAACAATTACTCAATCCTACTACACATGTCATTGTAGTATTTGAGGATCAATCCATATGGGTTTGTTGTAACAAAAGGAATTCATAAAACTTCTTAATCTAAGCAAGTCTAGTGAAGGTTTTGATATGTGACTAGTAGCATTAAACAAGGTGAAAGATAAGCTATCTTCAAGATAAGTTAAAACAAACAAAAACAAGTGAAAGCAAAAACAGAGTTTTTAAAAGCTTTTTGTAAATTATGGAAAGATGAATCCAAGGGTATGGTATTGATTTTCAAGTGCTTAAAAGTGTAATCAATGATGTCAATCTACTCATATAAATGCTAATCCCCAAGCTTAGAACTTCAAGAATAGATTAAACCATTTTCATGGACTTAATCCTTTTATCACATTTCTAATCAAGAACAAACTTTCATTTGTGATTAAAGATGCAACAAGCATAAAGATTCAGTTCTAAT